>CM038145.1:465384234-465984234 GCA_021437245.1 Aegilops speltoides | reverse complement strand
ACCACCGATTTTCCTTCACCAGCGCCACTGTTTTTTTACTCAACGAACCTTCCATTCCCAAAAAACCCGAACCTTCCGTATACTGGAGCAGCAAGTCGCTCACCCCCTCCTCGCATGAGCCACTCCTCTCCTCATTTACCCTCGCACCCCCTAGGGTTCATTGTGTCGCAGTCACACAAGACTTCTTTGACCAGCCCCGCCTCCTGCCGCTCTGACCCCCACTTACCTCCCCATGCACCGCCCTCGGGCCACTTCTTCCCACTCTCCTTCCTCGCCTTCCCTGCTACTACTTGTGAGCTGCATTGGGATTTTCCCCAAAGAGAAGGGAAGATGCAGTACATTAGAGATAAGTATTTCCCTCGGTGAGAACCAAGGTTTATCAAACAAATAGGAAAATCACGCAAGCCTCGTGAACAACACCTACACACATGAAAGCAAATACTTATCTCAATTGTGGCGACGCAGCCGGCGGCTGGATCTGCGACGGGCACCACCTAGCTCGGTGGCCAACCTCACCGCACAGCAAACACTTGGCTCTGTTGGTGTATTGGCAATCCAGCTGTCAGGCTCAAGACACCTAAAACACTTGCCCTCGCTTTCTTGAACAGAAGCTCTTTGAACTGGCTGGCCTTGGGCTTAGGACGCAGCAACTGTCTCTAATAATAAGGAGGACACCTCCCCCTCCCCACCATCATCCACCCACCCTCATCAATGCGGGTAGGAGGCATGGGCGCAGAAGGCGGCAAGGGAACTGTGATTACGGACTACAGACGCCTCCTCTTCTCCCTCTCCCCCACAACCAGGATTGAAGGCACCTCAGCACCCGCACTGCTCTGCGCCAGCAGGGCGTCCAGGAACAAAGCAGGAGCCGATCCTTCCGTCGTGGACACGGAGGGCGAGGACGACGAGGCCATGTCGACCTAACAGGCTAGTAGGCGGCCGGAGAGACGGTGGAGCGCCGCCTAGAGGGCGACGCAGGGAAGGGCGTGTGGAGCCAGTTATTATTTTTTTTCACTTTTTCTTTTTTTTAAGAAAGCTCCACTTCGAAAAATTGTTCTGAAATTTTCAAAAAAATGTTCACGTTATCATCAATATTTCTGGGAATTTCAAAAAATCTTTGGAGTTTAACCAAAAAGAAAATCTTTTTTCAAAATGTATTCGCAAAGTACGAAAATGTTAAATGATTTTTAAAAATATTCATGCTTTCAAAAATATTATGGAATTTCAAAAAATATCCCATGTAAGAAAATCAGAAATATAGAAGTTTTTTTGTTTCATGTTTTTCAAAAATTGTTCAAAATTTCAAACGATGTGTCAATTTCCAAAATTTGTTCACAAATTCAAAAAAAGCATAATTTTGGAAAAATGTTTAGCTTTCCTAAAAATAATCAGAATTTTCAAAAAAAAAGCGGTCTACAAAACTGTTTGGAATTTTTTTAAATGTTCGCTTGTAAAATATTGACTTGTTATTTTTTTGGTATTTTAAAAGAAATGTTCAAAATTTATAAAACTGACAGGAAATGCTACAATGGCCGGTTCGCTACAATGGATCGGCTTGCAGCAATGTCCGGTCTAGTATAGTGAATCGGCCGGTACAGTACACCAAACCCTACAGCGCGTCGGTTTTATACTGCTTTGCGTCTACCATGGGTTAGCCCAGTAGGGAGCGTGCATGTGCGACGCGACATCTGTTTGACGCAACGCGCTCAGCCAGTCGAATCATGCACGTCCTTTGCTTAAAGCCGCATGTGGGAATGTATACTCGTCGTGTATAGTCAGTTTAGAGCATCTCCACTCGCACCCTCCAACATGCCCCTCAGGAAAAAAAAACATGCTCCTCACGGTTTTTTTTTAGCGCCGGCGTCGAAAAATCGATCCAGTCGCGTCCCCAGAACCTTGTTTATCGCCGGTTTGGGCCGAAATAACAGCCGGCAAACCCGAGCCGGACCCAAGCCCGTGGGGCTCCGGCGGAAGCGAAAAGGCACGTAGGTCCGCTCTGTCGGCGAGAAACAACCCTTTTTCCCGCCGATCCCCCACTTTTCCCCTCCATTTCCCTCCATTTCCCCCCTTCTGCCCCTCTTCTCGCGCCATCCGGCAGCCATCCCGCCATGCCGCCGAAGAAGTATACGGCCCCTCGCGCCGATGCCGTTGTCGATGCCTCCCAGCCGAAGCAGAGGAAGCCGAGGGCGCCGCCGGCAAAACCACCAGGCATGTCGAACGCCGACTGGAAGGCGGAGGTTCAGCGCCGGGAGGCTGTCACCACCGACCGGCGGAACAGACTCAACGCCAGGAGGGCCCGCGCGGGGATGCCGAACCACCCGGCGGCCACGGCCCACAAGCTGCCTGGAGCCAGCAGAGCATTGGGTCGCCGGCCAGCTTCTAGCCGTCGCCACAGCCCTGGGGGTGTACACCCTCGCCTAGCTACGCCGACGGCGACACGCACGACGGATTCAACAGCAACATCGTTGTTCCGCATGGCCAACGCGCCTCATCCTCCGGTCTGAACCCGGACCAGCGCAGATGGTTCGGATGTTCGCCATGTACCACCAGGACAGCAACACCGACCAAGAGTTCAAGTACCTCTTCGTGTTCTCCCGGATCAAGAAGTGCGAGAAGTGGGCGGATGTCCGACGCACCCTCGCCAAGACCAAGGAGACGTACAAGCCGGACGCGCCCACGCCAGGGGCGGCAGATGGGCGTCCCGGCGGCAACAAACGAGACAAGATGGCGAAGGATGCCGCACCGGCTACCGAGCGGCTGCACGCGTCCATCGAGCAGTGCAACGCCTATGCCAAGAACCACGCCACCCAGAGAGAGGAGAAAATCCGAGGCGCGGTGGTCGGTGTTGATGACGAACAACGCCATCAAGCTCGACCTACTCCGGACCAACGTCGCCGTGAAGAAGAGGAACACTGACCTGACATTCCTGGTGGGGGCGGACATGTCGACGATGGATGAGCAGGTCAAGGCGTGGTACCTAGCGGAGCGCGGCCTCATCTTGAATCAGATGCCATCGACGACCGCGCCATCTCCCACGCCGACCCCAACGCTGCCGCCAAGCCCGAGTGATGATGCCTCCACGACGCCCAGCACCGAAGCCGCGCTGACGCCGACCAACCTGAGCACGCCGACTCCCGCCAGTCCGACGCCGGAGGAGCACACCGCCGTTTGATGCATTGCCTACGCGTCATTTCTTTTGAACGCCGAACTTTCGAGTATGATTGATCGTCGAACTGTGGCATGATGATCATCGAACTTTGTGGCAGCCTTTGTTCGCCGAACTTGTGGCGTTTTTTGGGTAGCAGGAAATGTCAAATTTGAATTTATACACGTCTTAGGGCCGAAACCTGGGAGCGTGACCGGGTACTAGATCGCCCCAGGGACAATAAAGCGTCAGTCGAAGGGCCAAACCACAATCGCCAGGTGCGCCTGGGACCGAACGAGTGGAAATGCTCTTACCACCACGGCACGGTAAGCAGCCAGCTTGGTCTATATATCTCTTCCCTAGCTACCTCAGATATCCGACCGGCAGCTGCGCATCCACGTCCAAACTCTAGCTACGAACGTCATCATCAACCACCGGCAGCAGGGCGGGCTCCGGGACGTCCAGCTCTCCATCAACGTTGTCGTGGAGAACAACAACGCCCGGCCGGGTGGACCTCTCCTTCTCCCAGCGACCGACACGGTGATGGCAAGTCTGGCCGCTGGCCGTTCCACGTGACGAGGGGTTAAATTGTTGTTTTGGGTCACATTAACTGATGGGACAAATCACCAGTGTACATAAAGACGTGTTTGCTACTATTTCATTCAGTTCAGTCGATTCTTGCAGAGGTGGAGGGTGGATTAAGAGCATCCACAATGTGCTCTTTTCTTGCCTCTTAAGCCTGCCTCTAGCGGCATGGAGGCCCGCGCCATACATTGCAAGGAGTCGCCTCTAAGCTAAAACGGCTAGAATCGACTCCAAGCTAAGAGGCCGCCTCCATGTCTCTCTCCTTGCTAAAATAATTTCGCGTCCCTACTTGCCATACTGAGCTGTGCATGCTGCATGCTAGAGTAGTTGATGAAAAAATGTATTTTCTATGTGCATGTTGACTGCCAGGGGGCCCACCTTAGAGGTAGAACTGAATTTGATACTCCCTCCGTCCTAAAATTCTTGTCTTAGAAGATAAGAATTTTGGGAGGAGGAAGTACATTGCACAATTTTACGCTAAATTTAGAGGCAGGTATGTGGACCACAAGCCATATTGCCTCTAAACATTGTGGATGCCCTAAGAAGAAAAAGAAGGTGGGAGGAGCAGTCGACTGAATGAAACGGTAAAAAGTGCATGCATTGCATATGCATATGAAAAAGTTTACTTGCGCTGGTGCCTACCGTCTTTCAAAACGAGGAGACAGCATACATCCAGCGACTCTGCTGTGAACAAGATCTGCAACAAAGAATCAACTACACAGGTAGTACGAGGTTGGTTTCCATGGACAAGAAAATATGCCAAACCGATTTACTCCAGCAACAGAAAGCACAGATGAAGAGAAAGATCAGCAGGGATGGCTCCTCCCCCCCTCCTCCCTCCCTTCTCCTCCCTCTCCCCATCCTTCCCCCACCGCGACGGATCTGCTCCCCGCCCTTCCCCGGCGTACGACGCCCGGTCGTCCCCCCCGCCGACTCCGGCAGCCCCCTTTCCCCTTTCCTCACCCACCGCTTCGGGGGAGGTTCTTCACCCCTCCTCGAAGCTTCCGGCTCTCGGTTCGCGGTTTTGGGCGCTGTCGTCGGATGAGGAGGACTCCTGTTCTTTGGCCTCCTTCTCCGATGATGTGGCTCCCTGTCCTGGGCTGGTGGAGGCCGTCGGCGTCGGCATGCGGCTTCGTAAGTTTGCTCCTGGGGGCCGGGGCCGGCCGCTGGGGGTGTCTCCGGCGGACGACGGCTGGTTCCGGGTCTCGCGGAGGCGGCGTCGGGCTGGTAAGTTTCCCTCCCTGTCCCCTGGCCCTGGTGTTCTGGGCCACGCTCCCCTTCGCCCCGGAGACCCCTCCCCTCCCTCCTCGTCCCTGACGGCGGAGGCTCCCCCGCCGGCGGCGGCGGTGGCTGGGATGGGGGTCGCTCCTTGTGCCCTAGATCCAGATCGCCTGGGCGTGGATGTGGGCTCGCGGGCCTCTTCCCGATGTGGGCCTGTTGGGCCTTCTGGGGTGGTGCTGGCTAGTGGGCCGCCACCTCCCCCCTCCCTCTCTTCGGTAACTGACTTTCCACCGCTACTTTCTTCCGCCCAGTTGGGCTCCCGCCGATCAACTTCCTCATCCATCTCAGGCCCAAGTGGCGAGTCGGGCCCGGGGGCACGGCTCGCTCGGGTATATATGGATCCTCGCGTTCGATCCCCCCCTAGGGTTTCTCTGCTTCCACGACTTGCGCCAAGTATCGCCTTCCCATCCGGCGCTTCTTTCCATCCCTCCTCCTCCACCCCTCCTTCTTCCTTTTGCGGCGGTGATCTCCATGGACAAGTCTAGGGGCTCGTCTTGTGAGGCGCTCTCGGGGAGCAAGCGGCGCCGTGAGGACTCCCCCGCCTCCGCGGTGGATCTGGAGCTTTAGGCCTCGCTCCGCTCCAAGTTGGAGTCGGAGCATGCGGCGCGCGAGCAGGCGGCTCGTGCCTGCGAGGCCTGGGCTCCCGGCTCGGAGCGGGTGCAGCATTCGGGGAAGGACGGAGTGACTGGATCTGGCCTGCGTGTTTCTGGATCTGGTCCTTCTCCTCCCCCGGGGCTGGATCCGTGGGAGGCGGCGGTGGCCTCTGGCGGTGGGATGTCCTCCTCTTCGGCTTCCATTCAAGCTCCGTGTGCGGGACGTGGCCCGTCGGCCCCGTCTCGGCCCCTGCCTCCTCCCCCCCTCCTCCCCGTGGCTCCGGTGCCGGCTTTCGTCCGCCGCCTCGCTCCTTCGTGGGGCCGGCGCGGCGGCCACCCGGGCCGGCGTCTGGTGATGGGATTCTTCCTCCCCCTCCGTCACAACAGCAACCTCGCCCACCCCCATCCTCCAACAACAACCCCTCGGCGCTCACCTGCTTCGCCTGTCACAGGCCGGGCCACTTTCAGTCTCGCTGTTCGAACCCCCCGTTTTGCTTGATCTGCCGCTCTGATGGCCACCTCACGGTTAATTGCATGGATCGGCAGAAACCACCTGCGGTCATTCAGTTTGGTCTGGGCCTCCCGGGATGCTCTTTCTTCACTTTCGATGGGGATCTGCCTGTTCGGGAGGTGGCCCCGTCGCTGTCTAATGCCGCTATTGTCTCTGTCAAAGACCAGAAGATCTCCCCTCAGACTCTGTTGGAAGGGCTTCAGATTTGGGATGTGGCTGGTTGGGACCGGCAGTGGTTCAGTGTCGATTCGACTTCTCTGTGGTATTCCCCTCCAACGACTGCTGCGTATGATTGCCTCTTGCACAAGCTTCACCTTACCTCTTAACCAACTGGTGGTTTCGGTCAAAGCGGCCGCTTCCAATGGCATTGCTGTCGGTCCGTTGTCTCAAGTCTGGGTGTTGATTGATGATCTTCCTGCTAGTCTGCGTTCGTCGGCTTTCCTCATGTCCTTTGGAGTATTACTTGGGAAACCTATTGTGGTGGATGAGGAGTCTCTGAACAAGGTGGGTCCTGCTAGAATGAAGGTGTGGTGTGTTGATCCGGAGAAGGTTCAGGGCCTCATTGATGTTTACCCCTCTCCCAATGGCATCAGGCTCAGGGTGCGGGTGGAAGGGGCGGCAGCGGCTTTCCAAGCTCCTCCTCCTCCCCCTCCGTCTGCTAATCCCTCGGACAAACATGACAAGGATGGGGATGGTTCCTTTGGTGGCCCTAACCAAAGTTTTGGGTCTAATCTTCGTTTCACGCAATCCGAATGGGATGGGCTGGCAGATTCCGAACGGGAATTGTTTCACTCACAAGCGCCTGTTGGTGATGCTCCCCGTGGGGAGGCGGCGACCCTTCCTGCTGTCCAGGTGGCTCCTTCTGCTGCTGTTGACTTGCCTAAAGCCCCGCTGTGTTCGGCCACTCCTGTATCTGCGGCTTGCTCCAACATCCCGCTCGCCCATCTCTCCCACTCGTTCGGTATCAAGATCTCCACGCTCTCCTGCTGGTGATATGGTAGAATCTAAGCTCCCCTCGAAGAAGAAGTCCTCTGTTCGAAAGTTCTCGGCTAAGAGCCGGACTCCCTCGGGTTCCAAGCAATCCATGACGGGGATTTGTCGGCGCCTTGATCAAGACCTGGGCTCCATGTCTCGCTCGGGCCCCCATGCCGGCTCTCCTGCGGCGCGGTCGCCTTCGATCCGCTCCCCAGTGTCCACGGCCCGCAAAGGTAGGCGGGTTTCTCAGGCTGGCGGCTCCATCCTGGAACGCGCGGAGAAGCGGGCCGCGGCGAAGGATCTCCCCCCCCCCTCAGGTACTCCATCGTCCCCTTCTATTCATGTTTCTCCGGTTAGGGTGGTCTTACAATCGATGCCGGATGATCACCTTTTAAATATTATGTCGGATGTGGGCTTGGTGGTTGATTCTTCTGTTGCTTCCCCCTGTTCTATTCTTGAGACTATTCGGGCTAATGAGCTGGCACAAGCTGCCATTGCGAAAGCTAAAGAGGCGGCTGCACCGCGGGCTGCGGTGGTTGGCTGCGCCTTGGGGGAGTGCTCGGGGGCTGGTAGTGGCCGGCCCCCCTCGTGCCCCGCTAAGAAAGGCACTAATAAGCGTTCCAAATCCTGTGTGGCCCCCAGTAGGTCGAGCCTCCGTATCAAGAACCTTTCTTTTAAATGAGGGCTTTATTTTGGAACATCAGAGGGTTCGGTGCTAGGGGGCGCCGTGATCTTCTGAAAGATCTGGTTCGTTCTAATTCTATTGATTTTGTTGGTTTGGTTGAAACTTTCAAAGACTCCTTCTCTCCCAGTGAGCTCTCAGCTATTGTGGGTATGGATAAATTTCATTGGCAATGTTTACCGGCTTCGGGCCACTCAGGTGGGATTCTGATTGGTTCCAATAAGGACACTTTCGACTTTGTTGCATATGATCATGGGTTTTATTGGGCTAGTGTTGTTCTCTCGCATAGATCTATGAATACCCTCTGTGAATTTATAGTAGTCTATGGACCCGCGGATCACTCCTTCTCTCACCTTTTCCCGGACGAGCTGTCGAACAAGATTGATTCTTGCACTCTCCCTTTGGTTATTGGGGGAGACTTTAACCTCTTGCGTTCCCCTCTTGATAAGAATAGTGACAATTTTTCCTGGTCTCTGGCCAATGCCTTTAACGACTTTATTAGTGCCAATGCCATTCGGGAGCTACCTAGGGGGGGAGCCCGCTTTACTTGGTCTAATCGTCAGGCGAATCCGATCCGATCAGTGCTCGATCGTGTCTTCCTTTGCCCCAGGTGGGATTCCTTATTCCCGGGGTCCTCTCTCTTCTCCAATTGTATTGTAGGTTCAGATCATACCCCCTTGATTCTTGATGACGGCATCGGTTGCACCAGACCGCCGGCTAGATTTCAATTTGATGCCTCTTGGCTCTCGGTGGAGGGATTTGTTGACATGATCGCGGCTAAGATTTCCCATTACCTTTCTCATCCTTCCCGTTCCTTTGGCCCTCTGGACGACTGGCAGTCCTGTGCCTATGCGTTACGTAAATTTCTTAGAGGTTGGTCACGTGTCGGGCGCGGAGGATCGCCGCACAAAACCTTTCTTGAAAGTCGATCATGGGGATGGATCGTATCGCTGATTCTATTGGTTTATCGGAGGATGGTTGGGCGGTTAGATATACTCGAAGCTGCCCTAGTGCGGTTGCACCACCAGTGAGGTTTATTGGCGCCGAGGGCGCTTTAATCGACTCTCAAAGGGGATGCACCTACTGCCTATTTCTTTGCGATCGCTAACGGCAGACGTAGGCGTTGCGAAATTAACAGCCTGTTGATTAATGGCTTGCGCACTTCCGATCAGTCTGTGATCCTGGCCCATGTAGTGGATTTCTTCTCTTCTCTGCTACGGGCTAAACCTCCATCGGGCGTGTCCATCTCCCCCCAACTCTGGAGTTCGGGTCTTAAAATCTCGCCGGAGGAGAATGCTGCTCTAATGATCCCGCTATCCGATCAGGAAATCTGGGACGTGGTTAACTCTGCTAATCCCAATGCTGCTTCCGGGCCTGATGGTTTCTCCATCCCCTTCTTCCGCAAATTTTGGCCTCAGTTGAAACTGCTGGTGTGCGAAGTCATCTGAGGTTTTTGTCTTGGTATCAGACATTTCTCTTTGAACTATGCTGTTATTTCTCTGATCCCTAAGGTTAAGGGAGCTGATGTCATTTCCCAATTCCGACCTATAGCCTTGATTAACAATTTTGCCAAGTTTCCCTCTAAAGGCTTTGCGAATCGTCTTTCTCCGGTCGCTCACAGAGTGATTAGTCCCTTCCAATCTGCTTTCATTAAAGGGCGCTTTATTTTGGATGGTATACTCTCCCTTCATGAAATTGTCCATGATCTTCACGCTCGGAAATCCAAGGCTCTTATCCTTAAACTAGACTTTGAAAAAGCGTACGACTCTGTCAGCTGGCCTTTCCTCAGGCAGGTTCTCCTCGCTAAAGGGTTCGATGGCGCTTACGTCCACCGCATCATGCAGTTGGTCTCGGGTGGCCACACTGCCGTTGCTGTTAATGGTGTGATTAGTAATTTCTTTGGTAATGGGAGGGGCCTTCGCCAAGGGGACCCGGCTTCCCCTGTTCTTTTCAACTTCGTGGCTGACGCCTTCTCCTGTATGCTCTCCAGAGCGGCCAGATGTGGTCACATCACTCCTGTGGTCTCTCACCTCCTTCCGGATGGGGTTTCTCATCTGCAGTACGCGGATGACACAATTATCATGGTGGATCTGGACAATGCTTGTATTGCCAACCTGAAATTTATCTTGCTATGTTTCGAAGCTGTTTCTGGGCTTAAGATCAATTTCTCCAAGAGTGAGGCCTTGGTGACTGGGGTCGACCGGGCGAGGCCTTACGGTGGCAGTGCTCCTAAACTGTTCTTTAGGTTCTTTCCCTTTCAAGTATCTTGGCCTCCCTGTCTCCCCTGGTCCGCTCCATGCTAAAGACTTCGCTCCAGTGGTAGCTAAAGTGGGGAATAGGGTGCTTCCTTGGAGGGGTAGATATAATACCAACGCTGGCAAAGTGGCTCTGATCAACTCTTGCTTATCCTCTCTCCCGATGTTCTTGATGGGCTTCTATCGCCTCACGAATGGGGTGCATGATGGCTTCGACAAACATAGGAGTGGCTTCTATTGGAATTCTGCAGATAACAAGAGAAAGTATAGGTTGGTGAAGTGGCAGCTTATGTGCAAGCCTAAGAAATTTGGAGGGTTAGGCATCATTAACACTCGTGTGATGAACATTTGCTTGCTCATTAAGTGGTGGTGGAAAATCATGACGGTTGGGGCCGATGCGATTTGGTTTTCGATCCTTAAGGCTAAATATTTCCTAATTCTAATCCCATGTTTGCCCTCGCGGCGTGGTTCGCAGTTTTGGAAAGCTCTTGTGAAAGTAAGGCCGATTTTTCTGGAACATGTCAAATTCTGTGTGGGTAACGGCTCTGCTGTTCGCTTTTGGTTAGATTGGTGGTCTGGGGATGCCCCGTTGGCTGTTAGCTTTCCGGTTTTGTTCTCTTACTGCCCCAACCCGCAGATCTCCATCGCGGAGGTGGCTGCGAATAATTGGGACTTGGCTTTTCGTCGGGCCCTGTCTCCTGAAGAGCTGGAAGAATGGCAAAACCTTTCTGCTCTCTTCCCTGTGCTCTCGGAGGCGGCCGACTCTGTGGTTTGGCCACATTCGGCCTCTGGCATTTTTTCGGTAAAATCGTTGTACTCTAGACTTATTGATGGGACTGCTTCGGCTAGATTTTCCTGGATCTGGAGATCCAAGGTCCCCCCCTAAGATTAAGGTGTTCCTCTGGCAAGCCGTCCGTGGTCGATTACCCTCTGCTGATCAGATTAAAAAACGGAACGGGCCGGGCTCGGAATTCTGTAGTTTGTGTGGGGCTTTGGAATATTCTAATCACATCTTCTTCGAATGTGTACTTGCCAAACTAGTTTGGTCCTGTGTCCGGTCCTGGCTTCGGGTCTCATGGAATCCCTCCTCTTTTTCTGAAGTTAGATCCCTAGCCAAATCTTTGGTAGGGGTTACCAAGAGGATTTTCTGGGTTGGATTGGGTTCCTTATGCTGGGCTCTATGGACCATTAGAAACAAATTTACTATTGAGCATTCATTCCCATCTAAGCCTGCTGATGTTCTTTTCAAATCATGCATATTCTTGCAGCAGTGGAGATCATTGACTAAGGAGCCTGACCGGGACGCCCTGGACCTGCTCATCGCCAAAATTCGGGCTTCGGCGTCTTTGATTTCTGGGGCGAGCCATGGAGTTTAATTCTGGATCTGTAGGGTGTGGTTCTAGATCTTTTCCACCGGCCTGCGCGCCGTGTTTGGCTGTTGCCTGTATCCTGAGTACTTTGGGTCCTTTCTTTAGACTTATTCGTGTGGCTTGCTGTTGGTCTTTCCCTTGGGTCTTGTGACGCTGCCGTGTGGCTTTATTTATAAAGTCGGGCTATGGCCTTCTCTCTAAAAACAGAAAGCACAGATATGGCTTGCAAATTTCATGGTTTGAGGGGCACCGATCCATACCATACGATCTCGTATGTTATGTTAGCGAAAAGATCATGTAATTCACTTGTGCTTGACACAAACCTGTTTCCCCTACAATCCCTTTAAACCCGTCCTTCGAAAGCTGAGTCTGAACAATCCTCAACAGCATAACAAGCACGCAGATCACTGCCAGCAATAACCATAGCGAAATAATAACCCACGCTCCATCCATCGCAACTATAGCTAACAGAAGATATTTTCAGTCAATGCTTGAGGGTTACATGCACACCTTTTTATTTCTTTTGCTTAGTGCTTTAGACTGAATCACAACACAAGATCACATGGTCCACATCATGGTTTTCACTTTCAGTGGGATTTCACTGAAATTCACTGAATTTCATTAATTTCAGTAGACACTAAAATCTTAGGTTTCGGTCAAAATATTTCAGCAAATTCAGTAGTACACAGGAAATCAAATATTTTTTAAAATATTTTTTGAAAATTTCAAATATTTAATTAAATTCAAATGAATATTTCGGCCTTTTGGCTGAAATGCAAACTGAAATAACTGAATTTCAGTGATTTCAGTTGGTGCTGAAATTTTGTTGAAACTTAAAACTGAAAACCATGGTCCACATACACGGCATACATACTGTACATTCAGTTTGCAGTGCGAAAGTAGACATGAGTGCTAATAACCAACACAACGAAGTAACACAAGCATCTACCAGTGACGTACCAAGGACGGCATGCAAAACCTACCGTTGTAGTCAGTCGCTACAAAACTGATTCTACCGGTCGGTAGCCTCCCTCATCTGCAACTTTAGTTGGTTCAAAGGCCCAAGGTAATGAAGCTTCTATTTTCCAAAACAAGTCCAAATTTAGACGATTTATGCGAGCATTGGAACAAGGATGCACTAATTCTGCATCCAGCAGAATGTAACCATGCACACATGATGTAATTGACTCAATAATAATTAAACTAACACACAATGGATAATCAAGGTACATAGATGGGCGGCTGTCTCAATAATACTACTTTCTTTTATCTCGCGAGAAAGGAAAATAACCATTTACTCACCTGAGTAGGTTAAGTATGATTGATAAGTATCAAATTTTGTTCTGAAACATGGACACAATCTTACATGGAGAACTAGCTTAACCATTACTACTAAAATCTGGATGGCACCGCATATATGATAATTGGTCTCTAGGCATTACTTCCACATTGTCATGACAATATCCTTAGCCGCGTTCCATTCAGCCGGGAGGATTCTAGCTATTAGCTCCTTGAGAACAGATGGACAGCTGGACTTGAGATGCTCATAACCTTCGCTTGCCATCATCGCCTCCAAATTGGACGGAGAAGCAAGGAACTGCCAGCAAGCTTCTTTGTGATCATGGAAACCATGCTGCTCCGCTAAAGCCAAGCTGGTTGCCACCATGTTGGCATCAATGTTATTGCACATTTTTTCCTCACATATCTGCCTCAGCCTGCCGATGTTGTACCTGTCAGACGCCACGAGCAGATGGCCGGCCATCACCGCATCAAGCACTGGAGGAACCGAGTCAGTGTAAATGAAATGGAGCAAGGACTTGAAAACATCAGCTTCCATGTCACAGATTTCAATATGACCAGAGGAACTCTCCTGCATGGCGCCGAGGAGCTCGGCCTTGAAGACTGACGACCGAGCAGCAAGGACGCACCGGTGAGCGGAGAATCTCTGTGTGCCGACTTGAAAGGTTAGGTCTGCTGCATCCTGGTTCTTGAGTAGGTCGCCAAGATGCTGGTGCAGGTCGCTTGGAGGAACCCTTGCTTCTTCGCCGTGGATCTCCTTCATGACGGTGACATCGCACCTGATGGTAAGACAATCATCTTTCAGATGCTCCGATCCCTCCAGATAAGCCTTCCTGATGTGATAACACCATTGTGAATCGCCCCTTGAGAAGGTACGTACAGGGAGGTTATAGATGTACGGAGGCACCGGTTCTCCGTTCTGGTCAAGCAGATTGACTGTGACTTTCGCCTTCGCATCTCCGGCAGAATTTAGAAGTATAAAAACACAGACGAAATCGGCATAATTCTTACCAAAGCCGTTTGGGTAATATCTCACGACCCAGTCGTGGCCGCCAACACCAAAAGAAGTAGAGGTCACGAATTCGTCGTTCTTGAGTAGCGCCTTGGCTCTGGAGTATCCATCTACCTTGAGCACACACGACCTTTCCTCAGATCCAGCTACAATGGCAGCAGAGATCTTGCAACGCTCTGCCATTCTGGAGGTGGGCTTGGCGTAAAAGATTTATATACTGCGTCTATCTATATCTATTCCTTCTTGGCGCCGCCCAGTGGTCTCATCGGAAGCACGGCCGCTGCTGGCTCTAGGGCGGGAGGGGGGTGCGGGGAGGAAGATGCCCGGGACGGTGATTGGAGGAGGGTGGAGCTCGACGGCGGGAGCTGGTGGCGCCGAGGGAGAAGCGGAGAGCTGCGGCGGGAGCGGAAGGGATCCGGGGGGAGACGCGCGAAAAGAGGGGGTGGCGGCGGACACGAGAGGGGATTGGCACGTTTGGTTTTCTGCCGGTTGCCGTTTAGCAGCCACGGTGAGAAAAAGGACGGCCCAGATCGGCTTGGGGAGGAGATCGGACGGCCAGACTGCAATCGCCCTGGGAAGGGATCATCGTACCTTCAGATTTAGAAATAGATAGAACTGCATTTTGTTTTAACACAATAGAACTGCATTTGGGAAGTTTAGATCCATTTATTCACATCCAGCCAAACGAAAACACATCGTGTTAGATATTCAGGTCTGCGTAAATTTTCTGCCATTTACCTTCGGGAGGAGACGTCGTTGCATTGTACCCCTATAGCATTGTGGTGGGACTGGGAGGTGAGAAGAGCCCGTGATGGAGAGATGAATAGTTTTGTTTGCGCTGAGGGATTATATCGACGATTTAAGTCACATTGACCGACATGAAAAATCACCGGTGTGTATAAAGACACATTTGCTATTCCTCACACATTTAATATAGATCTTCTTCAATTCAGAGAGGATGAACGCGGAACCCCAAGCTCAAGATGGGGACATGCATCATCATCGACAAGGAAGAGGAGGGAACAAGACGAAGACAGAGGACGCCCAGGCGTCATCGGCTAGGACAATCCGAGAACGGGGCGACAATAGGGCAATATGGTCGGATCCAACGTCATTGATATAGGCGAGTAAAAGGTAAACGGTGTGAGTGTGAGGTGCAGTTGTCGATGCTAGAGAAAGAATGGATTCAAGGGATCGTTGAGGCAATAATTGGAGCGATGCTGGCCGCAAGTGGGGTCGACAGGCAGTCAGGCCGGTGGAGGTAGGCAGGTCGATGGGGTCGAGGAAGGACAAGGTGACGGTGGAAGGAAGAATGTGTCGACACGGGAGGAAGACGATGTGATAACCCACAAGTATAGGGGATCGCAACAGTTTTCGAGGATAGAGTATTCAACCCAAATTTATTGATTTGACACAAGGGAAGCCAAAGAATATTCACGAGTATTAGCAGCTGAGTTGTCAATTCAACCACACCTGAAAGACTTAATATCTCCAGCAAAGTATTTAGTAGCAAAGTAGTATGGAAGTAACCGTAACGATGACAAGGAAGTGATACAACCTCCCCTCCCGAGTCGCCCCCTCCCCTCCCGAGTCGCCCCCCGCGTGGGCCGCCGGAAGGCCCCCGGATCCTGTCGGCCGGCCCCTCCCCCTCTCCTCCTATTCCTCCCTCACCGCCGCCCAAGGGCGCGGCCAGGCGAAGCCTGCCGTCGTCATCGGCGGCGGGGACTCGGGCCCTCTCACGGGTGGGCTGGCGGGCCGCGCCCGGGCCGAGCGTCTTGGCGGGCGACGCCACGGCGGGTGGTGGCGGCGCCTCGGCGATTTTGTTTCGCTGCAAACGGCTTCGCGATCTGGTGCGTCGCGGTCGCCAGGAACGGCGGCGGCGTGACCGGATTGGTTCGCGGCGGCGTGGCCGGATCTATGCCCAAGCGTGGGCCTTGATCGCTGGATTGCCGTCGGCATGGTGGCGGGTGCGGTTCGTTGGCAGCTGGGCAGATCCGCCGGGATTCTACCCTTGTCTGGTCCTTGACAGCGCGGGAAACTCCGTGGGAAACCCTAGATCTCCTTGGGATCAAGCGATGGCGGGCGCTTTTGCATCGTAGTCCCTCTTTAGGGCATCGTTTTGGAGTTTACTCCGGTTGAAGGGACCAGCGACGTCGGCGGCGCACGTCTGGTGGAGCAACTGCCGATGAAAATCGCGCCGACTACGGTCTTGGCGGACGATGGCAGCGTCTTAGATGTCGTTCCCTTGTCGAGGCATCGTCGTTGCAGTCTGCGTCATCAGGCTCGGGATGCTCCGGAGGACACCCTAGATCTGGGTCTTCCGGATCGGATGATGATGGAGTTTTATCGCTTTCCCTTCTGGGGGCATCGTTTTGGAGCAAGTGATGGCTGGGGGGATGGTGGAGCGGTGCTTCATCTCACACATTGATAGCGACGGTTATCGGTGGCATGGCGCTGTGGAGGCTCAGCATTCGATGCGCGGGATGGAATCGCGCAGGAGGAGGTAGCTGTCTGGCGTCATGGTGACGTTGATGGATGAGTGGCCAGACAAGGTAGATGCCTCAATATGATCTAAAGACGGACCTATGGAAGATGGCGGCGACGACACACGAGTGTGTCTGACCGGATTGTGCCCCAGACCCGGTATGTGGCTCGGCTGGGGCTTCTGGTTTTCGATGTTAGTCAGGTGAGTGGTCTGGATAGGGACCCAGCTAGCACCCCTTCATCGTATGGATAGGAGTAGCGTCATATGTTGTCAAGATGGTGGATTCAGGCATTTTGTTGTAATACTTTGTAAGGTCCTCGAGAATAATCAATAAAGTGGGCGTATGCATCTCCCAGATGCAGAGGCCGGGGGTCATCCTCCTTTTTCTAAAAAAACGGTAACAATGACAAAAATAACAATAGGAGTTTTATAGTGATTGTAACAGCAGTAGCAATGAAAGTAACTTAGCAAAGATCAATATGTGAAAAGTTCGTAGGCAATGGATCGGCAATGATAATTGTGTTGGATGATATTCATCGTGTAGCAATCATAACCTAGGGCCACACATAATTAGCTCCAATTCATTAATATAATATAGGCATGTATTCCGTATATAGTCATACGTGCTTATGGAAAAGAACTTGCATGACATCTTTTCTCCTACCCTGTCGTGGCAGCGGGGTCCTAATGGAAACTAAGGGATATTAAGGCCTCCTTTTAATAAAGAACCGGAACAAAGCATTAGCACCTAGTAATCACCGGAATGAATCCCAATTATTGTCATTTTGGGGTATGTGGATCATAATTCATAATAGGTGTCTACAACTTGCAAGATAAGATCAAGAACACAAATATATTCATGAAAACATAATAGGTTCAGATCTGAAATCATGGCACTCGGACCCTAGTGACAAGCATTAAGCATAGCAAAGTCGTAGCGACATCAATCCCAGAACATAGTGGATACTAGGGATCGAACCCTAACAAAACTAACTTGGTTACATGGTAAATCTCATCCAACCCATCACCGTCCAGCAAGCCTACGATTGAATTACTCACGCGCGACGGTGAGCATCATGAAATTGGTGATGGAGTAAGGTTGGTGGTGATGATGATGGTGATGATTCCCCCTCTCCGGAGCCCCGAACGAACTCTAGATTAACCCTCCCGATAAAGAACAGGAGGCGATGACGGCTTCGTATCGTAAAACGCGATGAATCCTTCTACCTAATTTTTTCTCTGCGAAGGTACTTATAGAGTTGGAATTAGGGTTGGAGGTGGTCCAGAGGGCCCACAAGCCTGGTAGGCGCGCCCCAGGGGGGTGGGCGCGCCCCCATGTGTGTGGCCTCTGGGTGGCCCCCCTATGGTTGATTCTTACGCCAATATTTTTTATATATTCCAAAATATTCTCCGTAAATTTTCAAGTCAATCCGAGAACTTTTATTTCTGCACAAAAATAACACCATGGCAATTTTGCTGAAAACAACGTCAGTCTGGGTTAGTTTCATTCAGATCATGCAAGTTAGAGTCCAAAACAAGGGCAAAAGAGTTTGGAAAAGTAGATACGATGAAGACGTATCAACTCCCCCAAGCTTAACCCATTGCTTGTCCTTAAGCAATTCAGTTGACAAACTAAAAGTGACAAAGAAAAACTTTTACAAACTCTATTTGATCTTGTTGTTGTAAATATGTCTAGCCAATATTCAGGTTTTCAGCAAAGATTATGAACTAACCATATTCACAATAACATTTTGGTCTCACATTTACTCATATCAATAGCACAATCAACTAGCGAGCAATAATAATAAATCTCGGATGACAACACTTTTTCAAAACAATCATGATATAATATAGCAAAATGGTATCTCGCTAGCCCTTTCTGAGACCGCAAAACATAAATGCAGAGTACCCCTGAAGATCAAGGACTGACTAGACATTATAATTCATGGCAAAAGAGATCCAGTCACACTCATATTCAACATCAATTAATAACAAAGCATATAAATGACAGTGGTGCTCTCCAGCTGGTGCTTTTTATAAGATGATGATGACTCAACAATAGAAGTAAATAGATAGGCCCTTCGCGGAGGGAAGTAGGGATTTGCAGAGGTGCCAGAGCTCGAGCTTTTAAAATAGAGATGGATATAATTTTGAGTGGTATGCTTTCATTGTCAACATAACAACCAAGAGATCTCACTATCTTCCATGCCAGATACATTAGGAGGTTCCCAAACAGAGTGGTAAAGTTTGTACTCCCCCTCCACCAAAAATCACATTCCACGGTAGCCGAATCGACGGGTACCGTCCATACCAACAATAGTCCTGGGGAAGTTTTGTTTGATATTTATATTTTGATTTGATTTAGAGCATGGAACTGGGCATCCCGAATACCAGCCACTTTCTCATGAATGACAAGTGAATAAACACTCATCGTGAGAGTAACCCACCTAGCATGGAAGATACTGACATCCCCCAATCGCTAAATGAGCGATTCGGGCATACAAACAGATTATCATTTGAAGGTTGAGAGTTTGGCACATGCAAATTTACTTGGAACGGCAGGTAAATACCGCATATAGGTAGGTATGATGGACTCATATGAAACAACTTTGGGTTTAAGGAAGTGGATGCACAAGCAATATTCCCGCTTAGTACAAGTCAAGGCGATTGAGGAGTGACCAACTAGAGAGCGACAACGGTCATAAACATGCATTGAGATTAACCAACATTGAGTGCAAGCATGGGTAGGATATAAATCGCCATGAACTTGAATACGTGGAGGCTATGTTGTTTTTGTTTCAACTACATGTGTGAACATGTGCCAAGTCAAGCCACTTGAATCATTCAGAAGAGGATACCATCCTATCGTACTACATCATAACCATTTTAAAAGCCTCTTCGCACTCAAGATAAACCATTATCCACTCCTAGCTAATTAAGCATGGCATAAGTAACTATAATCTGTAATTGTCACTGCAAACATGTCTCATTCATAATGGATTGAATCAAGAACGATGAGCTACTCATATTTACAAAAACAAAATAGGTCAAGTTCGTACCTGGCTTTTCTCCATCTCAATCATTTCATAAAATATTGTCATTATTGCCTTTCACTTGCACGACCGAACGATGTGGATAATAATAAGAGTGCATGTGCATTGGACTAAGTTGGAATCTGCAAACATTTATTCAAAGGAGAAGACAAGGTAACATGGGCTCTCTATTAGATCAACAATATGTTGGGAACGTAGCATGCAATTTCAAAAATTTCCTACGCTCGCTCAAGATCTATCTAGGCGATGCATAGCAACGAGAGGGGGAGAGTGTGTCCACGTACCCTCATAGACCAAAAGCGGAAGCGTTAGGTTAACGCGGGTGATGTAGTCGGACGTCCTCACGATCCAACCGATCTAGTACCGAACGTACGACACCTCCGAGTTTAGCACATGTTCAGCTCGATGACGTCCCTCAAACTCTTGATCCAACAGAGGGTTGAGGGAGAGTTCCTCAGCACGACGGCGTGGTGACGGTGATGGTGATGTGACCCACGCAAGGCTTCGCCTAAGCACTACGACGCTATGACCGGAGGAGTAAACATTCGAGAGGGGCACCGCACACGGCTAAGAGAACAATTGATGTGTCTCCAAGGGGTGTCCTGCCCACGTATATAAAGGAGGGAGAGGGAGGAGGCCGGCCCTAGGGGGCGCGCCATAAAGGGGGGAGTCCTACTAGGACTCCTAGTCCTAGTAGGATTCGGCCCCCTTTCTTTTCCTTCTCATGGAGGTGGAAAGGGGGAAGGAGAGGGGGAAGGAGAAGGAAAGGGGGTGGTGCCCCCTTCCCCAAACCAATTCGGCCTCCTCCCTTGTGGGGGTGATGGATTCATGTACCTAGGGTAGGGTCATAGGCCTGACCTAAACGTCCTACCCAAGGACACCCTTAGAAGAGATCACCTTCCAGTCGACCGACGAGGAACCCACTCGACTGACTAGAAGGACTCGACCATGAAGATACACTCGACCACCAGAAGGTCAGAAGACACTCCGCAACGCAACGGCCTGTAATTGAATAGACTTAATGATAGTTAAGGCACTTTATGAGGGGCGTTACCAGTAACGCCCCAGGCTTAATGTACTTTAACCCCTCCATTATGTGGGCTGGCTGGGGTCCTGGCGCACTCTATATAAGCGACCCCCCCTCCACAGGCACAGGGGTTCGCACTCTTGTAACACCCATACACATAATCCACTCGACCGCCTCAGGGCTCCGAGACGTAGGGCTTTTACTTCCTCCGAGAAGGGCCTGAACTCGTACATCGCTTGTGTTTACAACCTCTCCATAGCTAGGACCTTGCCTCTCCATACTTACCCCCCTACTCTACTGTCAGACTTAGAACCACGACAGTTGGCGCCCACCGTGGGGCCGGTGTTTTAGCGATTTGTGGAGAAGTTGCAGTACTTCCGAGTACTTTCATCATGATGACTGCTGGAGTTTTGGTCGAGGGGCGCAAGATCCGCCTCGGTGCTCTCACCTTTGTCGCCGACGACCCGCATGGCTCCGTGGAGGCTCCACTCGACATCGAGGCGCCCCACACATGGTGCGACGATTTCGCGCATGTGTCCGCGGCGTTCTGCAAGCGGCAACCGTCGACCCCATATCGGTCGACTCCTTTATCGGTCGCTCTTCCAGTCTCCCACCAGTGCAAGCACTCTGGTCGGTCGAGACTCCAGCGGTGGGTGAAACACGCGGTGGCTCCCAGACAGCCATCGCCTGTGTCGCGGCAATTGAGCCCGACGAGTCCCTCTGGCTGCTCGATCTGTCGACCGGCTCCGAGAGATCAAGGTCCAATGCGATAGTAGTGATCCAGCGGTGGAAATCCTCATGGTCGACGGTCCCCTCGAGTCCTCCGGCCGCCCATGGGGCGGAGCAGCGGTGGAGGTGATCCCGCGCAAGACCACGAAGAGTACCAGCCCGAGACACTCGACTCTCTGAGAGAGAAGAGCTCACCACAGAACATGGATGCCATGCATACTCCCATCGCGGAGAAACCCCGAGGCTCGCGCCTTGGAGGAGGCACGCTTGGCCAATGTCGCTGAACGCGCGCTTGAGAACCTTCACGAGCACTCGACGAGCGCTGCAACAACGAAGTTCTGAAGCGGTCCGACGTCGACTCTTCCCGCCGACTCGTATATACCGACGCCAATTCAGAATTTAGCAGCTGCAAGTCAGATAGCAGAGTCCATCCAGCCTTCTCAGTCGGAAGCTGGGAGGGGCTTGATGCAGATCAGAGATTTACTCCGAGCAGCGGGAGACCAGAACTCAGCCGTGTCGCTGTCAGGACCCCGACTCAATGTCACATCGATCTAGCCTGTAACACATCATATCACCTTGCGGCCTCACGCACGGTATCCCAACGGGTGTCGCCATACCTTAGCCCGGGACCGTTTACGCCTTTTGGCACACGTATATGATAGTGTCGCTAGCATCCATATGAAAAAGAGCCCGGGCTGACATGGCTAGTCGTAAACCCAAAGTGGCACAGACTTACAGGACAGCATCCATGACCCAAAGATCGAACGTGTCGGTCAACAAAGAAGTAAGTTCCGGCTGTAGCGCTGGGCTAGCAGACTCGTGAACCGGCCAGAAGCGGGCTAACAGACTCCGGTACTAACGCGTGACATTTCCCGAAGGACATGCATACGAGAACGAAGAAGGACACATGCCGCCAGCCTAAGTGTTCCGGAGCAGTAGCAAGCTACCATGGCTCAGTGGAATCACTAGGAGACATTTCCCGGTAAGAGAGGCTACTAAAGATGAACAACTAGATAGTCAGATCCCACACATACCAAGCATTTCAAGAACATACACACAATATGCTCGATATGTGCAAATACAACATGGCATCACAACATGACTCTACGACTCAAATATTTATTCATTAGGCTCCGAGGAGCGAGATATTACAAACAGGGGTCTCATGACCCAACATTCAGAGCATACAAGTCAAAGCACAAGCGGAAGCTAATATGTCTGAGTACAGACATCTATAAATGAAAAAGGCTGAGAAGCCTGAGTGTCTACCAGATCCTACCGAGGGCACAAGATCGTAGCTGAGGTAACAAGCTAAACGTCAAGTCCACGTGGAACTACTAGCGAGACCAAGTCTCTCTGCAAAAACATAAAATAGGCAAACGTGAGTACAAATGTACCCAAAGAAGACTTACATCGTAACTAACTACATATGCATCATTATCAATAAAGGATGGTGGAGTTTAACAGCAAAGAAGCCAGCTTTGACTCGGTGGCTATCCTAAACTACGATTGCAAGTAACTCTTTTGAGGTGGCGCACACGAGTCCACATATTCACCATATCAATACACCACTATGGATCCGCCTCCGCCTCCCTACGAGAACGCTATCCATAGCACTCACACTTATCTTGCGATTTTAGAGTATCCACTTTCACTTGTCTATGAACTGTTATAGGCAACCCAAAGTCCTTTTCATGGACACGGCTATTCAATAGATGATGTTAACCCCGCAGGGTGTACTTCTTCACACACGCTCACCACTTATCGCCGTTTACACGACATGTACTCGGCAACCTTCAGCGGAAGCCCAACGTGGGTGTCGGCCACGGCCTACCTAAACACTCAAGTCCCTAGTCCAGGTTTATCGCCTATTTGGGTTCCATCTATGAGGAGTTCGGCCAAGTTTCGCTCACAGCCCCAAACGATGTGAACAGGTTCCCGAGACACCAAACGGGCGCCTGGTTTACCCGCCACGTGCCTACCGTGATCACAGCCCACCCCTACGGTCAGCACAAGCACGGCCTCCAAAGATACTACAAACACGAAACTACTTGCAACTCCCCGGACAGAGGACAAGGGTGATTAAGAAGCCGAGAGGGTCCATTGGTTTCGGGCCCAATGCGTGGTAGTAGCTGAATCATGGATCACAAACACGTAACTCAGTTCTCGAGGACGGCAGAATGAGACAACCCACCATGTACTCCTACATGGCCTCTCACCGCTACCTTTACCAAATCGTGTTCACACACTTAGCTCACACACAGTGAGGACATGTTCACACACCTCCGATTCATCCTCGATGGATCGAGACCGACTCAACTCTAAGCGAAGAGCAGCATGACAAACAAGCATGTATGAGTAGGCACAACAGGCTCAAACAACTCCTACTCATGCTAGTGGGTTTCATCTATTTACCGTGGAATGACAGTCATGCAATGGATAAGGGGTTCAGCTACCGCAGCAAGTAACAAATGATTCGTTGTTGTCCTAATGCGATAGAAAAGAGAGCAGGCGAGAGAATGGGATTGTATCGAATGAACAAGGGGGTTTTGCTTGCCTGGCACTTCTGAAGATAGCATTGAGTCTTCATTAGTGTCAACGATCACAACGTCGAAACCACGTCTATCGAGAGGGGGCAATTACCGGCAACTGAGAAAGAAACACAATCAATGCAAATGCACAATATGATGCATGATCATGACACGGCAATATGAATGTGTTTTGGGCTAATGCAACTAGCAACGGATTAAATGAAGTTGGTTTGAATATAAGATTCAAATTCAAACTCCATATATGATTAGTTGAATGCCATTTATTTGTTTTGTCCAAAACAGAGGACAAACATTGTTCAAACATGCATGAAAATGGTACAGATGGATTCCTTGAATTTTCCTGATAATTTTTCATATATAAATTATTTCAATCGAGCTACGGTTGAATTTCTATGAATTTTGAAGTTTAAATCATTTTTGGAATTTCCTGATTTATTTTAATTCCGTAAAATAGTTAATTACGTCACCGGCGTCGGTGTGGCGTCAAGAAGTCAACAGGGCGCCTCCAGGTCAAACCTGACCAGTGGGGTCCACTGGTCAGTGACTGGGGCTAGTTAGAGACACTAACAGGTGGGGCCAGTCAACACCCACGTCAGCGCGGTCAAAACTGACGCGTGGGTCCCACGGTGTTAACACTAATTTAACAGGAAAATAAACTAATCCTAATTAAGCGCAGGGGCCCACATGGCAGTGGCTCTAGGGGGTGATTAGCGGGGTGTTTAGGCCCTAATTGAGTGGCCACGTCGACGGCTAACCGCCGGCGGTAAGCAAACGCGGCGGCGTTCGTCGTTCCGGCGATTCCGGCGACGGGAGCAAGCGGGACTGGTCCCGTTGGAACGGCCATGACGCGGCGCGTCCAAGGGTGGCTGTTTCTGCAGCTAGGGTGGCCGGTAGCGACGGCGAGGAGCTCGGCCGCGGCGGCCGGAGCTCGGGTGAGGCGCGAGCGGTGGCTTCGGTGCACAACAGGAGCAATAGGTGAGGGTTTTGGGGTCCTGGCGTGGCGCTGAGCACGGTGGTGTGCTCGGTCGCGGCCGTAGGTGACAGTGGCCGCGGCGGCGACATGAACGGCGGCGATGAGCTCTCGGCATGGTGGGGATCGGAGCTAGCGAGCGTAAACGAGAGAGGGAGGGGACGGGTTCGACGCGGAAGCTCACAGAGAGGCTAACGGAGGGGTCGGCGGGCGCGGGGACGGCCGGTGGGCAGCGAATCGACGCCGAGGATCTCCGGGCACCGAGGTTGAAGAGGGCGTCGGGGACGGCGTTGTGGTGCTTCCCCGGTTGCTTGGCTCGGCGTGGATGAAGAAGAGGACGATGCGGAGCATCGGGGACGGGTCGGAGAGGCGAGGGGTGGCTCGCAGCTCGACGGCACGGCGATCGGCGTCGATGAGCTCGCTTCAAGAGATGGGAAACGGCGAGGAGAGAGACAGAGGAGGGGATGGGCGCGGAAGAGTCTAGAGGGGGCCAGGGGTGCGTGGCGTCGCTTGGGGTCGCCAGGCGTCGGGCGAAGCAGGAGGTGGCTGGCGCGGCGGCCACGCGCCTTCGGCCTCCCCGCAAAAGGAGGAAGACGACAGGGGGTGGAGTTGGGCTGGGCGGCCAAAGAAGCAGCCGCATGTAGGCGCCAGTAGTCCTTCTCTCTCTCTGTTGTTTCTATTTTATTTTTTTCTGTTATGTTTTCTTTTGTTTAATATTCGCCACTGCTCAAAATTCAAAACAATTTTCAAACAGTGACAAAACCCTTTGAATAATTTTATGTTGCAGAATGGACATTTCCAAATGCACATAAAATGTTTCAAAGATATTTGAAATTATATTCTAGTATATGAATATAACTCAAATTCAAATAGCTATTAATTTAAATTCAGAGTCCCAAAAATAAATCCTTAAAAATGTTCCTAAATTCTGGTTTTATATATAGCTCTTGCCAAAATTCTCAAACATTGCAAAAGGACATCTTGGAAACAAAGAATGAGAGTTCCAGGGTTCTTTGCCCTTCTTTTATTCAAGTTTATGAGGCTTCCACTTTCCTCAATTCCAAGTTTCAGAAATTTAGACATGATGCATGAGTGCTCTATGATGCAACTAATACAAGCAATAATCTAGGGCTGTGACAACTCACCCCCACTAAACAAAAATCTCGTCCCGAGATTCAAGCGTAGGGTAAGGTGAAGGGGGAACGCAAACTAGCACAATCTTCACGATCCAGGTTGCCCATCAGATGAACGTTGATTCGATCACCATCATTGTCTCGAAGTCTTGCTCTGAGAACTCCAGCTATCATGAGAACGAGAGGAAAGGAAAGACCCTAAAAAAAATTGTTCTTCCCGAAGGTCGAACAACTCAGGATTAATCCACGGAATGAGACATAGCAACTTCTCTCGGACTGAGGCACGAAGCACACATCATGAAGGACGGAAGAAACAATTGATGAGATTTCAAAGTAGCGAGGAAAATGGTTACCACAACAAGAGACCTTAGGAAAGGTAACTCGTAGAAATATCCCCTTAAGTGGCAAAAAGAATTACATTTGATTTAGAGATCATTGAAACTCTTTATACCAGCTTAAAGCAATCACAATCGATCATTTGAAGGAGTCCGAAAGAATGACATTCTCGGGCCAGAATGGATGATGTGGATTACCTTGTTGAAAACAACACAAGGGTTGATTTTAGTAACTGGGAAGAAGCTCAGCAGTAGAGAGTGAGTCCACTGTTGAAAGGGTTATAGCATAACCGAGGAAACTGAGAGCACTATGCAATTAATGCCGACAATAAAACCTAGCACTTACGCGTGCTCTCAAGAACTTGAGCATTTCCATATTCATCAAGGTTTTACCAATATCCGTGTCAAGGATCCTAGTAACACAACGTACTACCATGATGAATGGTGATGGATGATGCAGATGCAAAGGAAGATAACACCTTCTCAGATTTCTCCTTAGTGGGACCAAGGGGACAAAATCTGGATGATCGACCGAGAGACATTTAGCACTCCGCTTCTAATGTTCTCCTTGATGTACTAGTGTATCCCATTCTTAGATATGGTTTGGTATCTAGAACATCAAGTAAAGGTCGGACTTCGGGAACGCAAAAGTCCATAAGGGACAACTAGGGAGTAAATCCTACGAAGTCCTTATGGGGAGGTGGCCAACTTATTCAATCAAGATATTACAATAACAGGTCTTCCGGCTGGGTGTGTTAGCCACGACATCCATTTTACCGGGTTACAGAGAGACCAATATTATAATTCTTGGGAAACATTCCAACCATCATATGTGCCTGAGATTCAGATCTGGTTGGTGTCAGAATAATCTAGACTCATCAAGTCTAGAAAGAAAAATGAAAGTTTGCAACACAAACCGACGAGATGATGTTGCGTGATTCTCGGGAAATGACTACGATAGCAAGCTCTAAAACATGAGTTGGTTCTGCTACAAACCTGTGAGCACGCTGTCCAAGACAAGCATGACCACATAGTAGTCTTACAGTAAAATACTACCGAGTTCAGGTGGGAAACCATCATTGCGGATAACGAAGTCCTTGATTAAGCCCGGGTTAGCTCTTAAAAAGGAACTTCTTCTCCTTGAACAAATCAATCGGGGCTTGGTGTGCTAGGGGCACATATAGAATGAAGGTTGCAAGTCTTCAACCACAAAATACTTCGCACGTATGCATGACTGATTTGGGACGAATCCAAAGGAGCAACTTTGACTTTCTCGAATCCACGGCGCAACTTGCATCAAATACACATGAACTAGAGGAAATCACTTCTTACATCCGAACATATGCTTCATGAGCTAGCATGAACAAATGCTTTTTAAAAGTTTCCAACACTAGTTTAATGTTCAACAAAACTATGGAGAAGACAAGGATGTTGTCGATGGGCTCAACAACAATTCATCCAGATTCCCATGGACATGGAATTCCATAACTATGTGAACAAGGTTCTAGTATTGGTCAGACCCAAAAGATATAATGGTGTATGCTCGAGGAAAATCCACGAGTAAGACAACATTACAAACATCGTTGGTTCTGATTTGATTTGAGAATAGCCCACACTCAAATCAAAGTTTTGGCAAGACAATAAGTCCAACAACTGATCGCGAGGATCAATCAATGAAGATATTACCTTTCTTCAACAAACACACACAAGGATATCCCTTGGAGATGAACTAAGTCAGGTGAGCTTTTATCTTCCAACTCTCCAAGTTGTTGTTTAGCTTAGCCAACTAGCTCAGGGGTATCCAACACAGATTCTTGGAGAAAGGGTGGTTTACAAGAATAAACCAACTTGATCACGAACTCAACATAGCGGTCAGGTGACATCCTGGTGACACCTCCGAGAAGACAATCGGAGAATCATGAACCACCGATATGTTACTAAGCTCGAGAACAATCTTGCTTCCAGAGCAAGATGATATGATCAAATAAGCAAGGGACTGAATAATTCTAACTCATTGATCGAAGAGTGCACCAGAAATAAGGACTAGGTAGCACAATCTATCTTAGAATGATGATTCAAGAACCAACACGCTAAGAATGAGGTTATCGTCCATTTAACCACCAAGCAACGGAGTTGCTAGCAGTATAGATTTCACGCATCACGATTCACTTGTCGGCATTCCGGGTGCAACAACACGGGAACCAAGAAATGAATAATGATGGAGAGAGTATCACTACGTCAAGAATTCATGAGAGAAGCTGCGAGTCCTATGACAATCCTGACATAAAGATGGTAACACTCCAAGGTAGAACAGAACAAAAGCTTGAGTAGCAATTTGATCTGCGGAGTACAACTGCTTTGACCCAATCCTAGAAATGGACAAGGTACTGGAGTTTGTTTCTCCTAGTCACTCCGAATAGAATGGCTTGACGGACCACAGAAGTAAAAGGCATCGATGAACACGAATGCACGACTACTCCTGACTATCAATTGATAGACGAGGGTCAGAATACCACTATAGAAGGACAACTCAAAGGAACATACAATTCTCTGAGTTGTGGATGCATAGATTAGCATGTCGAGCGAAGCTCAACTTTTCTTCCGGATAACCCATGCAGAAAGGTAGAACTGGCAGAGTCATAATATAAAATGGAGGACTCATCGAGAGCACTTTTGTTGTGATCTTTTGGTTCAACGAGGAACTGCTGCCATAAGTAGTTCATGGTATTTGGAAGAATGATAATACCACAGACCTCGAGGACTATCGCAAAGGTTACTAACATCCTAAAGGAACTAGCAAACACTATCAACATGAAATAAGTAGGGTGAATCTCGGGTTCAAAACCCAGGAGTAGAATACCTACAAACTAAATGGCATCACGGGATGCTTTCGAGAATGAAGGCCAGAGTCATCACACTGGGAACAAAAGCACGGCTAAACTACTAGGTGATACTCTAGACACCTAGGATCATAATATTAGCTCCAACATAAATGCCGAGACAATGAAATACCTCAACACACTAGTTAGTGTGGTTGATCTGGCACAAAGGATCTTCAGAACGGTAAAAGGAATTTGCAAATGCATCGACTATTTAGAAACCTCGATGACTCGGACAAAGATAACGGCTGTAAATGCTCAAAAGATTGGAGACATGCTACAAAAATGATGGCATAGCCACTCAAGCACAATATCAAGGTTTCGAGACCAACAGCTTATGAACATACGGAAGTAGTAAACTGAAATCAGGCGAAAACCAACAATCTCACAAGTCCATGGGTTAGTAACACGTCATCCTGATAGATAGATGAGAAGGCCTAGTTCTTAATCCCCGTAGAAGAGAAGAGGATGACTCAGATCAGAAGGCCATGAGGTATAAGGAGCAAAAAGAGCCTTACGTTCCAACCCACAATCAATTCCCTTACATAACTAAAGCATTTCTAGACACAACTTCACCAGTTTGGCTTGGTAATCCTCTGAGCGATCAAGCTCGATACCAACGCTGTCAGACCCGACTCAATGTCACATCGATCTAGCTCAAACACATCATATCACCTTGCGGCCTCACGCACGGTATCCCAACGGTGTCGCCATACCTTAGCCGGGACCGTTTCGCCTTTTGGCACACGATATGATAGTGTCGCTAGCATCCATATGAAAAGAGCCCGGCTGACATGGCTAGTCGTAAACCCAAAGTGGCACAGACTTACGAGGACAGCATCCATGACCCAAAGATCGAGCGTGTCGGTCAACAGCAAGTAAGTTCCGGGCTGTGGCGCTGGGCTAGCAGACTCGTGAACCGGCCAGAAGCGGCTAACAGGACTCCGGTACTCAACGCGTGACATTTCCCGAAGGACGAACAGAGACGAAGAAGGACACATGCCGCCAGCCTAAGTGTTCCGGAGCGGTAGCAAGCTACCATGGCTCAAAGGGAATCACTAGGAGACATTTCCGGTAAGAGAGGCTACTAAAGATGAACAACTAGATAGTCAGATCCCACACATACCAAGCATTTCAAGAACATACACACAATATGCTCGATATGTGCAAATACAACATGGCATCACAACATGACTCTACGACTCAAATATTTATTCATTAGGCTCCGAGGAGCGAGATATTACAAACAGGGGTCTCATGACCCAACATTCAGAGCATACAAGTCAAAGCACAAGCGGAAGCTAATATGTCCGAGTACGTACATCTATAAATGAAAAAGGCCGAGAAGCCCGAGTGTCTACCAGATCCTACCGAGGGCACAAGATCGTAGCTGAGGTAACAAGCTAAACGTCAAGTCCACGTGGAACTACTAGCGAGACCAAGTCTCTCTGCAAAAACATAAAATAGGCAAGCGTGAGTACAAATGTACCCAAAGAAGACTTACATCGAACTAACTACATATGCATCATTATCAATAAAGGGATGGTGGAGTTTAACAAAGACAAGCCAGCTTTGACTCGGTGGCTATCCTAAACTACATTGCAAGTAACTCTTTTGAGGTGGCGCACGAGTCCACATATTCACCATATCAATACACCACTATGGATCCGCTCCGTCTCCCTACGAGAACGCTATCCATAGCACTCACACTTATCTTGCGTATTTTAGAGTATCCACTTTCACTTGTCTATGAACTGTTATAGGCAACCCGAAGTCCTTTTCATGCGACACGGCTATTCAATAGATGATGTTAACCTGCAGGGTGTACTTCTTCACACACGCTCACCACTTATCGCCGTTTACGACATGTACTCGGCAACCTTCAAGCGGAAGCCCAACGTGGGTGTCGGCCACGGCCTACCTAAACACTCAAGTCCCTAGTCCAGGTTTATCGCCTATTTGGGTTCCATCTATGAGGAGTTCGGCGAAGTTTCGCTCCCAGCCCCAAACGATGTGAACAGGGTTCCCGAGACACCAAACAGGCGCCGGTTTACCCGCCACGTGCCTACCGCATCACAGCCCACCCCTACGGTCAGCGCTGCGCACGGCCTCCAAATACTACAAACACGAAACTACTTGCAACTCACGGACAGAGGACAAGGGTGATTAAGAAGCCGAGAGGGTCCATTGGTTTCGGGCCCAATGCGTGGTAGTAGCTGAATCATGGATCACAAACACGTAACTCAGTTCTGAGGGCGGCGCAATGAGACAACCCACCATGTACTCCTACATGGCCTCTCACCGCTACCTTTACCAAATCGTGTTCACACACTTAGCTCACACACAAGGGACATGTTCACACACCTCGATTCATCCTCGATGGATCGGACCGACTCAACTCTAAGCGATGGCAGGCATGACAAACAAGCATGTATGAGTAGGCACAAGAGGCTCAAACAACTCCTACTCATGCTAGTGGGTTTCATCTATTTACTGTGGAATGACAGGTCATGCAATGGATAAGGGGTTCAGCTACCGCAGCAAGTAACAAATGATTCGTTGTTGTCCTAATGCAGTAAAAGAGAGCAGGGCGAGAGAATGGGATTGTATCGGAATGAACAAGGGGGTTTTGCTTGCCTGGCACTTCTGAAGATAGCATTGAGTCTTCATTAGTGTCAACGATCACAACGTCGAAACCACGTCTATCGAGAGGGGGCAATTACCGGCAACTGAGAAAGAAACACAATCAATGCAAATGCACAATATGATGCATGATCATGACACGGCAATATGAATGTGTTTTGGGCTAATGCAACTAGCAACGGATTAAATGAAGTTGGTTTGAATATAAGATTCAAATTCAAACTCCATATATGATTAGTTGAATGCCATTTATTTGTTTTGTCCAAAACAGAGGACAAACATTGTTCAAACATGCATGAAAATGGTACAGATGGATTCCTTGAATTTTCCTGATAATTTTTCATATATAAATTATTTCAATCTGAGCTACGGTTGAATTTCTATGAATTTTTGAAGTTTAAATCATTTTTTGGAATTTCCTGATTTATTTTAATTCCAGAAAATAGTTAATTACGTCAGCCTGGCGTCAGTGTGACGTCAGCAAGTCAACAGGGCGCCTCCAGGTCAAACCTGACCAGTGGGGTCCACTGGTCAGTGACTGGGGCTAGTTAGAGACACTAACAGGTGGGGCCAGTCAACACCCACGTCAGCGCGGTCAAAACTGACGCGTGGGTCCCACGGTGTTAACACTAATTTAACAGGAAAATAAACTAATCCTAATTAAGCGCAGGGGCCCACATGGCAGTGGCTCTAGGGGTGATTAGCGGGTGTTTAGGCCCTAATTGAGTGGCCACGTCGACGGCTAACCGCGGCGGTAAGCAACGCGCGGCGTTAAATCGTTCGGCGATTCCGGCGACGGAGCAAGCGGACTGGTCCCGTTGAACAACCATGACGCGCGTCCCAAGGGTGGCTGTTTACGCAGCTAGGGTGGCGGTAGCGACGGCGAGGAGCTTCGGCGCGCGGCCGGAGCTCGGGTGAGGCGCGAGCGGTGGCTTCGATTACAACAGAGCAATAGGTGAGGGTTTTGGGGTCTGGCGTGGCGCCGAAACACGGTGGTGTGCTCGGTCGCGGCCGTGGTGACAAAGATGGCATGGCGGCGACATGAACGGCGGCGATGAGCTCTCGGCATGGTGGGGATCGGAGCTAGCGAGCGTAAACGAGAGAGGGAGGGGACGGGTTCGACGCGGAAGCTCACAGAGAGGCTAACGGAGGGGTCGGCGGGCGCGGGGACGGCCGGTGGGCAGCGAATCGACGCCGAGGATCTCCGGGCACCGAGGTTGAAGAGGGCGTCGGGGACGGCGTTGTGGTGCTTCCCCGGTTGCTTGGCTCGGCGTGGATGAAGAAGAGGACGATGCGGAGCATCGGGGACGGGTCGGAGAGGCGAGGGGTGGCTCACAGCACGGCAGCGATCGGCGTCGGCGAGCTCGCTCGGCGAGATGGGAAACGGCGAGGGAGAGAGACAGAGGAGGGGGATGGGCGCGGAAAGAGTCTAGAGGGGGCCAGGGGGGTGCGTGGCGTCGTTTGGGGTCGCCCAGGGCGTCGGCGGAAGCAGGAGGTGGCCGGCGCGGGGCGGCCACGCGCCCTTCGTCCTCCTGGCAAAAGGAGGAAGACGACAGGGGGTGGAGTTGGGCTGGGCCGGCAGCAGCAGGCCGCATAGGTAGGCGCCAGGTAGTCCTTCTCTCTCTCTGTTGTTTCTATTTTATTTTTTCTGTTATGTTTTCTTTTGTTTAATATTCTGCCACTGCTCAAAATTCAAAACAATTTTCAAACAAGGACAAAACCCTTTGAATAATTTTATGTTGCGAATGGACATTTCCAAATGCACATAAAATGTTTCAAAGATATTTGAAATTATATTCTAGTATATGAATATAACTCAAATTCAAATAGCTATTAATTTAAATTCAGAGTCCCAAAATAAATCCTTAAAAATGTTCCTAAATTCTGGTTTTATATATAGCTCTTGCCAAAATTCTCAAACATTGCAAAAGGACATCTTGGAAACAAAGAATGAGAGTTCGGTGGTTCTTTGCCCTTCTTTTATTCAAGTTTATGAGGCTTCCACTTTCCTCAATTCCAAGTTTCAGAAATTTAGACATGATGCATGAGTGCTCTATGATGCAACTAATACAAGCAATAATCTAGGGCTGTGACAACATAATCAGCATAGCAGAATTCACACGATCGATCCGTCATGCGAATCTTTCATCGGCTCACAGCCCCAGATCGCCTCCATGGCGGGAAGGGCGCGACAGCCGGCGAGATCGAGATGGAGACCGACACGATCGGGATGACGCGTCGAGTGCCCGCTTCCCTCCGAGGGAAGGGTCTTACGCTCCTCGGCGGCAGGATGACAGCGTCGATTCAAGATGGGCGAAGAGTTCCAATCGACCCTGTGGAACCAGAGCTTCACGCGATCCATTATCGTGCAAGGCTTGGTTGACCGAACAGAGCCCATCGAGGCGGACTGAGAGGATGCACCCACGAGCGGTCGAGTGCATGTTTCTGGTCCAGAGTGTTTTAGCAGAGCTATCAGAGCCGCAGTGATTCCCCCCAATTTCAGGTTGGCAACAGGAGTCAGCAAATTCACTGGGGAGTCCAAGCCTGAAACTTGGCTTGAAGATTACCGAGTGGCTGTTCAGATTGGTGGTGGGAATGACGAGGTGGCCATGAAGCATTTGCCCCTCATGTTGGAAGGTTCTGCCAGGGCATGGCTGAATCAGTTACCTCCTAGCAGTATTTACACTTGGGAAGATTTGTCCCGAGTGTTCGCTCGAACTTTGAAGGAACACGCAGCGACCGGCTGGCTTGACAGAGCTGCAAGTCGTGTGCGAAGACCAATGAGACTCTCCGAGAGTACATTCAGAGGTGGATCACTCGCACCATCTTGTGGAAAATGTGTCGGACCATCAGCGCTTTTGCGCCTTCAAAGATGGCGCCAAGAACAGAGAATTGAGTCTCAAGTTTGGTCGAACCGGCGACATGACCTTGAGTCGAATGATGGAGATTGCTACCAAATGCACGCCAACGGCGAGGAAGAAGACCGACTCGAGCGGCAAGTACAAGCCAAGTCGATCGGAGAAGGGAAATTCGAATGGAAACAGAAGCGAAAGCCGAGCCAGCAGCTCCTGGAGATGCTCTGGCCGTGACTCAGGGGAAGTTCAAGGGGAAGCCAAAAGGATCCTGGAATCCTAAGAAAGTAAAGGATAAAGAAGGAAATGACGTGATGGATATGCCATGTCATATTCACACGAAGAAAGACGAAGAGGGCAACATCATTTACCCAAAGCACACCACTGCCAAAGGTCGACTCCCGATCCAGCGGCCAGGAAAACAGTCTAAGGACAAGGAGAAGGAGCCAGACAAGGCCGGAGACAAAGAGGACAGTGAGGAAGAATATCCGCATGTCAACTCCACTCTGATGATCTTCGCCGATGTGGAAAGCAAGAGCCGACTGAAAGTCATTAACCGTGAGGTAAACATGGTTGCTCCAGCAAAACCAAGTTATGTGAGATGGTCCCAAACACCCATCACATTCGACCAATCTGATCACCCGACTCACATTGCCACCCCTGGGAGGCAAGCTTTGGTGGTCGATCCAGTTGTCGAAGGCACTCGACTGACGAAAGTGCTGATGGATGGTGGTAGTGGGCTGAACTTGTTATATGCAGACACGTTAAAAGGAATGGGCATCCCGATGTCCCGATTGAGCGCCAGCAACATGAGTTTCCACGGAGTCATACCAGGGAAGAAGGCCGACTCACTCGGCCAAATAGCTCTGGACGTGGTTTTTGGTGATTCCAAGCATTTTCGCAAGGAAAAGTTGACCTTTGAGGTCGTGGATTTTCAGAGTGCGTATCACGCCATTTTGGGGAGGCCCGCCTATGCACGGTTCATGGCTCGACCATGTTACGTGTACCTCAAACTGAAAATGCCAGGTCCCAAAGGAGTGATCACCGCCTTGGTGATCGGAAAAAGCGTAAGAGTGCTTTCAGAAGGGCTCGAAGATTGCCGATTCCCAGGTGACAGCGGTCGAGTTCGAAGAGTACAAGCAAAACGCAGATCCGAGTGATTTGTTGCGGTCCAAGAAACCCGCCACAGAATCTGCATTTCAGTCGTCTGGTGAGACGAAGCCAGTTCACATCCACCCGACTGACCCCAATGCAGCCCCGACCCACATCTCCACGACACTCGACTCGAAATAGGAAGAAGCGCTCATCCAGTTCCTCCGTGAGAACTAGGACATTTTTGCATGGAAGCCAGCTGACATGCCAGGTGTTCCCAGGGTACTGGCTGAGCATCGCCTCAGAGTTGACAAATCAGCAAAACCAGTCAAAGAGCATCTTCGGTGGTCCGCCGTTCAGAAGAGAAAAGCTATTGGTGAGGAAGTGGCTCGATTGTTGGCGGCAGGATTTATCCGAGAAATATACCACTCCGAGTGGCTCGCTAATGTCGTCATGGTTCCCAAGAAGGACAACTCACTCTGCATGTGCATTGATTTCAAGCACATCAATCGGGCCTGCCCGAAAGATCATTTTCCTCTCCCTCGCATAGATCAAATTGTTGACTCGGCCGCGGGATGTGAGAGATTGTCTTTTCTAGACGCATATTCCGGGTATCATCGATCCGTCAGATGGACCCGACGAAATAAAAACAGCTTTCATCACTCCATTCGGTGCTTCGCTATATCACCATGCCATTCGCCTCAAGAATGCCAGAGCCACATTTATGCGAATGATTCGTAGTGTCTTCTCACCAAATCACCGAAATGTGGAAGCGATATGGATGATATCGCCGTTAAGTCGCGAAAAGGTTCCAACCTGCTTGCTGACCTCGCCAAACATTTGCCAACCTCGGAAGGTGCGATATCAAGCTCAATCCGTCAAAGTGCACATTCGGAGTTCCTGGTGGAAAATTACTCGGTTTTCTCGTTTCCGAACGAGGGATTGATGCTAATCCAGAGAAGATCGGCACTATTCTCCGAATGAAACGCCCTGTGCGAGTGCACGACATCCGAGCTTCTTCGGATGCTTGGCCGATTAAGTCGATTCATCTCACGACTCGGTGAAAAGGCATTGCCTCTTTACCGACTGATGAAGAAGGCCCGCAAGTTCGAGTGGACTCTAGAAGCTGATGCAGCGTTTGCCGAGCTAAAAGCTCTGCTCTCCACCCAGCCGGTGCTTGCTGCTCCAATCAGCAAAGAGCCTCTGTTGCTCTATATCGCAGCCACAGGACAAGTCGTCAAGATCTGATTAACTACGGTCGAGCGGGAAGAGGAAGGAAAAGCCTTCAAAGTTCAACGCCCGGTGTATTATTTGTCTGAAGTCTTGACTCCATCCAAGCAGCGATATCCGCATTATCAGAAGCTTGTGTATGGAATATACATGACCACGAAGAAGGTTGCTCATTATTTCTCTGATCATTCTATCACAGTCGTCAGCGACGCCCCTCTATCAGAGATTCTGCACAACAGAGACGCAACCGGTCGAGTGGCGAAATGGGCGATTGAACTTCTTCCCCTTGATATCAAATTTGAGGCAAAGAAAGCCATTAAGTCCCAGGCTATAGCGGATTTCCTTGCCGAGTGGATTGAACAACAGCAGCCGACTGAAGTTCACTCGGAGCATTGGACCATGTTCTTTGACGGCTCTAAAATGCTGAATGGTTCCGGTGCTGGGGTTGTTCTGGTTTCCCCCAGAGGAGATAAGCTTAGGTATGTGCTCCAGATTCACTTTGATTCCTCCAACAATGAGGCAGAGTACGAGGCCCTTTTATATGGATTGCGCATGGCCATCTCACTCGGCGTCCGTCGCCTGATGGTCTATGGCGACTCAGATTTAGTGGTCAACCAGGTGATGAAGGAGTGGGACGTGAGAAGCCCAACCATGACTGGATACTGCAATGCAGTGAGGAAGCTGGAAAAGAAGTTCGAGGGGTTGGAGCTCCATCACATCCCTCGATGAAAAATCAAGTAGCGTATGATCCGCTAAGATAGGTTCCAAAAGAGAAGCCATTCCGAGTGGTGTGTTTTTGGAGCATATACACACTCCGTCAGTTAAAGAAGATCCCTTCACAGAGGAAGCTCCACAGCCCAAGAGTGCCACAGACCCGACTGAGGTTGAGGTCCCAGCAGTGGTCGACTTGGTCATGGAAGTTTTAGTGATCACTCCCGACTGGACAATTCCCTACATCGCATATATCCTGAGAAAAGAGCTCCCAGAAGATGAGGAAGAGGCTCGGCAGATCGTCCGTCGATCCAAAGCCTTTACCGTTATCAAAGGACAGTTGATAGAGAAAGCCCGACCGAGTTGGTCAAAATGCATAATGCCGTAAGAAGGTCGAGTCATACTCAATGACATCCACTCGGGACTGTGGTCACCATGCGCCCTCTCGGACCATTGTAGCCAAAGCATACCGAGCCGGATTTTATCGCCAAGGGCGAATGAGATGGCGAAAGAAATAGTGGACAAGTGCGAAGGATGTCGGTTCTATTCCAATATGTCACACAAGCTCGTCGACTCTCAAGACCATTCCACTCGTCCCGCCTTTCGCGGATGGGGGTTGGACATGGTCGGTCCCTTGCGAACAGGTCGGAGCGGTTTCACGCATGTGCTGGTAGCAGTCGACAAATTCACCAAGTGGATTGAGGCTAAACCAATCAAGAATCTTGACGCCAGTACTGCTGTTTCCTTCATCACGGAGCTGAGGTTCAGATATGGAGTCCCGCACAGCATCAACACGGATAATGTGTCGAATTTTGACTCGGAAGAATTCAAGGATTTCTGCAACGCTCAAGGCACGCGAGTCAACTACGCTTCAGTCGCCCATCCACAGTCGAATGGACAGGCAGAACGGGCCAATGGCTTAATCCTCAAAGGTTTGAAGCCCCGACTGATGCGAGATCTCAAGCATGCGGCTGGAGCATGGGTCGACGAACTCCCTTCAGTGATTTGGGGATTGCGGACCACGCCTAATCGGTCGACCGAAAGAACTCCATTCTTCTTGGTCTATGGAGCTGAAGCAGTCCTGCCGAGTGATCTTCTTCACAACGCCCCGAATTGAACTTTACAACGGGCGAAGCTGAGCAAGCGCGTCAGACGCAATGACCTTCTAGAGGAGGAAAGGAGATGGCTCTGATCCGCTCGACCATCTACCAGCAAGACTTGCGTCGCCTTTACGCCAGAAACGTGATGGGTCGGGCTTTCCAGGAAGGAGATCTAGTTCTCAGAGTAGATCAGCAGAAACAGCATAAACTCGCCCCTTCTTGGGAAGGACCCTTCATCGTCACCAAGGTTCTCCACAACGGGGCATATCGTCTCTACAACGTCGAACACAATATCGAAGAGCCCCGAGCTTGGAATGCGGATATGCTCCGCCCGTTTTACACTTAAAGTTTTTCACTCGGATGAGTTGTAATAAAATAACTTATGTAGTTCATGGATTTCGAAATAATAGTGTCATAGTTCCTTCATAATTTTTGTCACTTTTTATTTTTGCCCAGTAAAAATTTCCCCCAGTGGGTGGCTTAGCCGCGAATCCGTTTCGCCTAAGTTTGTACAAATCCTACCGAGTGGTAAGCCAGACTTCCACTCGGGGGCTTAGCCGCGAATCTGTTTCGCCTAAGTTATAAAAATCCTACCGAGTGGTAAGCCAGACTTCCACTCGGGGGCTTAGCTGCAGCCCAGTGCTCGCCTAAGTAACTAAAAAAATCCTACCGAGTGGTAAGCCAGATTTCCACTCGGGGGCTTAGCTGCAGTCCAAGTACTCGCCTAAGTACAACGTACGCTTGCAAGGAGGACGAGGCGCAGGTCGACTGCGACCCTCTCCTCCGAGCTACACCATAAGTATAATGTGCGCTCGCAAGGAAGACGAGGTGCAGGTCAACTACGACCCTCTCCTCCGAGGTTCGCCACAAATACAACGTGAAAATCCTACCGAGTGAAGAGCAAACCTCTCACTCGGGGGCTTAGCTGCAGCCCAGTGCTCGCCTAAGGTATAAAAAATCCTACCGAGTGAAGAGCAAACCTCTCACTCGGGGGTTTAGCTGCAGCCCAGTGCTCGCCTAAGGTACAAAAAATCCTACCGAGCGAAGAGCAAACCTCTCACTCGGGGGCTTAGCTGCAGCCCAGTGCTCGCCTAAGGTATAAAAAATCCTACCGAGTGGAGAGCAAACCTCTCACTCGGGGGCTTAGCTGCAGCCCAGCGCTCGCCTAAGGTATAAAAAATCCTACCGAGTGAAGAGCAAACCTCTCACTCGGGGGCTTAGCTGCAGCCCAGTGCTCGCCTAAGGAATAAGTCGACTGCAGTGAGCATCTTGCTGTGAACCTGCAAAAGACAATTCGAGCCAAAAGCAATCATATCCAAACATCAAATCCAAGTTTAGGTCGATACCTAAAGGAACCGAGAGTGCTCAGGCACTAAGCCTGTTAAGGTTTATCGGTTACAATTCCACTCGGCATACCGAGGCAAATTTAAAGTGTCGGGCTTAAAGGAAGTTTTTTACCCCTCCTGTGGAGGGCTAGAAGGAGCAACGAACTCATCGAGGTCGATCCCGCTCTGCGATCCGTAGCAGCAGCGATGAAAGTTTCCATGAAGGACCCAAGTCGTGTTTCTTGGTGTTGGCCACTCGGAGAGCCGCCACTTCTCTTCTCGCATCCTTGCAAAGGACTCGGGCAGCATGTATGACATCTCGCACCGCACCGAGCCGAGGATTTCTTCCACTCCTGCACTCGGTCGGGGCGGCGTTCACGAGCCATCACGACTCGAGGTCATTTTGGAGTGTCGCCCGGGCGAGCGTCGAGTCGATGCGGACGTAGCAACCTTCAGCCTTGCGAGGTAGTCCACGATACCGCAACACGGACTCCAAATGGAAGACATTCATGGCAACTTCATCATTCACCGGAGAATTGACAGGGTCAAGGTTCGGCCCAACCGGCTGGTTTCTTCTTCAAAGTTTCGGCTGACTCGCAAAGACAAAACTCCGAGTCAAGATAATGGTCGAATGTGAACAACACAGTTGGAAATGTTGGTCGAGTGTAAAAGATTACCTTCGAGCATAAGGAACAATTTCTTAGCAAGACCACCCAGGAAGCCTTCCCGGTCATTCTTCTTCCCAGTCAACTGGTTGATCTTCTCGGTCGAGTGGTCTTGTTAGTTTTCAATCGGTCGACATCCTTGGTGGCAATTGCGAGCAGCTTTCAGATTGGTATTGTCTGTTCGAGCTTGGTAGACCGGGTTAACTTCGTCGACAAGCTTGGTCTTCTCGGATAGCTCAAGATCCTTCTTCTTCTCGGGCCTCCTTCACCTTGCCTCGCAAATTACAAGAAAGTCAGATCTTGAAACAAATGGGAGGAAAAAGGAGTCGCCGAGGTCTCACCGAACATACCTTTGGTCTCCTCCTTCGCCTTCGTCGATTCTCCCGCACTAGCTTCAAATCCAGCTCGAGCTGAATGTGATTCTGCTCGCTCAAAGATAGCGCCGCAAGATCACAGGATTTCTATGAAGAGCCAATCGACAAAATGTCAAAGATGATTCACTTCGAGTGAATAGGGAAAAATCATACGCTTCTAAGACTACGATCGAATGCAAGCATTCGACCGTAGTCTCGAGGATTACACCAGTGGGTGCACTCAGCGTGCCCCCACCGGTCTTATTCAAATGAGTCGACCATCGACCGTAAAAAAAACTTCTTCAGATCAGTAATCAATCGCCAGATCGACCACGCCTCGGGATTACACCCGGTGGGTGCACTCAGCGTGCCCCCACCGGTTTTCAGAACCCATTCGCCCTAGTCGAATGATGATCAATCTTTACTTATAAAGCCTAAGGCCGATCGCCAACAATGACCTTAGCCTTGGGGATTACACCCGGTAGGTGCACTCAGCGCCCCGCTAACACGGAGTTTTCATCGACACACCCACCGGGTGATTGCTATGGATTTTAAAAGGAAAAAGTTTTGATAGCATATCCTAACAGAATAAAGCGGAGGTCGATCGACCAACATTGCTTTGAAGAGCGGAGCTGGCGTCATAAGCTGCTTGGCTCAAGATCCCGACGATCTTCACCGCTCCATCATGATCCCCGCCATGCGTACGCCTCCTTAGCAGCGCTTAGCTTGGTCCTCCGGACATGGTGCATGGTGAAGAGCGAAGGTTGCCCAGCACTCGACGAAGTGGGACGAGCACTCGTCAACGGCACCGCGAAAGACACGGTGGGTCGAGTGGTGTTCTCCCTCTCCGTGGCAACAGTCTCGGGCGCCGTCACATCTTGGGCTGCTTTGCTAGTGGTCGCCTTCCTGCTCCTCCTATGCCTCAGTGGTTCTTCGTCCTCATCATCATCATCAGGAAGGGTGATAATGTCATTGGATGGAGCTTCAGAGAAGAGTCAAAGTTAGAAACCATGAGTCAGTCGACTAAAGACGGAATTAAGGGTATAGTACCAGGATTTGAGGTTGCCGCGTCCTCCATCTCATGGTCCTCACCTTGCCCGAGGTTTCGAGGTTGCAGATCAAGTTCCAAAGAATCACCGATTAATTCAAGTATCAACCAGAGATAAAGCTTGTACAAAACAGAAGACTTAAGTAAATATGTTTACCCCGATATGGTGGGGATGGACACCTTCATTTTCGGCAGGGCTTGGTTGGCCTCGACGGAGCTACCTTCGATCGCTTGGCGCCTTCTCGGTCGGCACCGAGAAGCGGTGCGAGGATGTTTAGTCGATCGCGAAGCGATCAGAACCCCTTACCGCTGATCAACGCAGGTCATGAACGAAGTTTCACCGCCTTTCCGAAGCGGTGGTGCAACCTCCTCCTCCTCCTCCTCTACTTCGCCCTCATCGCCGCCGCTGCGTCATCGCTCATCTTCAGCAGCGTCCGAATCCCACTCGCCCCGGCTCTCGCCCCGCTGGCTTCTCCTCCTCGGGAGCTCGAGCTCCATTGGGCATTGAGTACAGCTCGGTAAGGGCCTCGAAGACGCCAAGACAGAGTTCAATCGACCAAATTGCGTAACATACTGAAAACAAATTCAACAGACATACAATGGAAGGCGAGCAAATGTACCTTTTCCGAATGCTTTGTGATGGTCGAGTGGAGAAATCCTCCGGATCCACGAGGATTATCCTTGTTCCCGATGATCGCGCCATCCACCTTTCCACTATGGCGCTGCCGACCGCCTCCGGTGGACTCGAGTCTCGCCTTTGGTTCCGCGAAGACAACCACATGCAAGGGCTCTCGAATCAAGAGGCTGGATTCGCCTTGAAGGAAAACCTCCGTAAGGTCCATGCCGATCACGCCGTCCCGAACCAACTGCACCACGCGATCCATCAACATCTTCACATCAGCTCTGTCCTCCGGAACCACCTTCAGAGAGGAGGGTTTGTTCACTCGACTCATGGTGAATGGAGGAAGTCCACTCGACTGTCCCGACGTCAGCTCATTCTGGCAGTAGAACCAGGTCGATTGCAGCCCCTGTCCGACTCGGGAAAAGAGATAGCTGGGAAGGTGCTCTTATTCCTCACTTGGATTCCTAGGCCCCCGCACATCTGGACCACTTGGGTTTTCTCATCGCCTGGACTCGCCTTCTTCACAGTCTGAGAACGACATGTGAAAATGTGCTTGAACAAGCCCCAGTGAGGTCGACAGCCCAGGAAGTTTTCACACACGGATACAAACGCAGCAAGATACGCGATGGAGTTCGGAGTAAAGTGGTGTAGCTGGGCTCCAAAGAAGTTCAAAAAACCACGAAAGAAAACGCTCGGTGGCAGGGAAAATCCTCGATCGACATGAGTGGCCAGGAGCACACACTCGCCTCCTCCGGCTAAGGTTGCCACTCCTTACCAGAAGTCTTGCGGCTGTGGGGATCAGCCCACATCGGCCATGTCGAGGAGATCCTTCTCCCGATGGTCGATCGATCCAATCTCCTGGACCCAGCCTTCGGCAAAGGGATCTCGACGAAGACCCGCTGCGGCTGGTGGATCTCCCCGCGCTTCTCTGCCGCCGACACCTTCTCCGCCCGATGCCTTTTTGCACGCTCCAAACCGCCGTCTTCTCCTTGCCCATGGCACGGCTAAATGCACAAGGGAGAGCGCTGCGGGCGGCGATAGCGGTTGCGTTAGGCGGAGACGAGGAGAGCAGAGGAGAAAGAATGGAGTACTTGTGAAGAAACCTCACAAGTCGCATTTATAACATCCTTCCGAGTGGATGACAGTGGACCCGAGCAATCCAATCATATCCCAAACAGTTGCATTGACACGATACGTGGCGGAAAAAGCGGCGCGAGATCGAGGCGCCCATGTCCTGTCCCGTCCGGCGGCCGCGGTCCGTTCCGCCAAGGCCCCCAAATTTTGTATCCGGAATCCATGAGCGCGGATCGGTCTGTCAAGTCGCGAGATTTCCTGCGATCCATCGCCGAACCGCAAAGTATAAAAGATCACTCGACGAAGGAACAAGAATGGATCGAGTCGATCGAAGAAAAGTTGCTCGTTATCGCTAAGAAGATCTTGGTCAAGAACGACGATAACCAAAGATGCCAAAGTTCAATCGAAACAGCATCAACTCCTTCCTCATTCAAGCCTCGACCCATTCGGGGCTAATGATGGATTCATGTACCTAGGGTAGGGTCATAGGCCTAACCTAAACGCCCTACCCAAGGACACCCTTAGAAGAGATCGCCCAAATAATCGACGAGGAACCCACTCGACCGACTAGAAGGACTCGACCATGAAGATACACTCACCACCGAAGGTCAAGACACTCCATAACGCAACGGCCTGTAATTGAATAGACTTAATGATAGTTAAGGCATTTTATGAGGCGCGCACAAGAACGCCCCTGTGCTTAATGTACTTTAACCCTCCATTATGTGGGCTGGCTGGGGTCCCAAGCGCTCTATATAAGCCACCCCCCTCCACAGCAGAGAGGGTTCGCACTCTGTAACACCCATACACATAATCCACTCGACCGCCTCAGGGCTCCGAGACGTAGGGCTTTTACTTCCTCCGAGAAGGGCCTGAACTCGTACATCGCTTGTGTTTACAACCTCTCCATAGCTAGGACCTTGCCTCTCCATACTTACCCCCCTACTCTACTGTCAGACTTAGAACCACGACAGGGGGTGCACCACCCCCTTGTGGGTTGGTTAGCCTCCCTCCTATGGCCCATATGGCCCATATCTTTCCGCGGGGGTTCCGGTAACCCCTCCGGTAATCTGGTATGTATCCGATACACTCCGGAACCCTTCCAGTGTCTGAATACTACCTTCCAATATACCAATCTTTACCTCTTGACCATTTCGAGACTCCTTGTCATGTCTATGGTCTCATAAGGGACTCTGAACTGTCGGCGTTCTGGGAACGGGGTGATACGTCTCCGTCGTATCTATAATTTTTGATTGTTCCATGCCAATATTATACAACTTCCATATACTTTTGGCAACTTTTTATATTATTTTTGGGACTAACATATTGATCCAGTGCCCAGTGCATGTTCCTGTCTGTTGCATTGTTTCGCAGAAAACCCATATCAAATAGAGTCCAAACGGGATAAAAACTGACTGAGATTTTTTTGGAATATTTATGATTTTGGGGAAGAAGAATCAACACGAGACGATGCCCGAGGGGGGCACGAGGTAGGGGAGCGCGCCCCATGGGGTCAGTCGCGCCTTGGGCCCTTGTGGCCATCCCATAAGGCGGTTGGTGCCCTTCTTTCGCCGCAAGAAAGCTAATATCTGGATAGAGATCGTGTCCAAAATTCAGCCCAATCGGAGTTACGGATCTCCGGGAATTTAAGAAACGGTGGATGGAGTGCTCCGCCCAGACCGGGTCATTGGTGTACACCACCGAGAGGTCCATGAACCTTCTGTGGGTGTCCACCACGGCACACATGGTGAACTGCTGCTTGTTGTCGGCAGCCGCTCGGAGCGCCATTGGATCCGCGCAGAATACCCTCTAAGAATTTCTTGTGGTTGGTGTGCTTCTTGCAATGGTGGGGCACGATCGAAAGGTTGAAGAGACACAAGGGTAGGTTAAATGGCTGCTGTAATAAATGGGGTCGGCCTGCCTATAATCATCACGTCTTGTCACGGTGTTCATAGCGGAGGATTCCAGAATCCAGTGCAGGCTTGACAACACTGCACCTTAGGCGTGGACACTTGAGTGCGATATTTAATTCTGCGCTCTACAGTGCACACGATAGAAGAAAACCAGCTGTGTGCAATAATGTCGAAAATCGCATTCGAGTTAGCTATACTGATCGGGTGCTGTGAGATCAACAAGGTAAACTGATTTGAGAATGGTTAACAAAATCTAAGACCATTGCATATTAAGGTCAAAATAGTGCTAGCAATATACGAGTCTCATACGATGTCATTTCAACGATTGTACCACAAAAGCTCGAAATGTTACAAGGTTCAAATTCCATAGTTATATGGCTCAAATTCGAAGATTACAAGGTTCAAACTGATATTAGGAATGAAATTCAGCTCATTAGCTGCAAACGCTCGCGTTGATGTGCTGAACATGGATATCAGAGAGGTTCAAACTAATATCACCGCTTCTAAGTATGGCTTCAAAACCTCACAATTTTTGCAAAGGGGTCAGCCACTAAGAAGTCATGTATGGGGTTGACCCGATGACTTTCGATTGCTCTGTCATCTGAAGTTCCAAAATGAAATTCAGCATTTTTGGATCCTACTCCATTCTGCCGCAGGCGCTTGTGCTGATCAACAGACCATTCATTTTTGCAAAATAAATGTAGGGCAAACCTCATTTCCTTCAGCACCCTTGCTCTGAGAACAAAGAACCTGGTGAATATAATCTCCGGTAAGGTCCCTCGGTAGGGTTCAAAGTAATTTTTGAGAGGTGCAGATCTAGGAATTCGACGTGATTGTTGTATTGTATCACATTATCCACCATTGGGCCTAATCTTATCTGCTAAAGAAGAAAACGTGTTAGTGCCTACATGCAGTTTTGAACATTACAAAACAACTAGCTATTTGGTTTGCAGGATTTGTAAAATGCACTAACATGTCATCTTCAATCTGACATGATTAACATGGGCATTTGATTACATTCTAGAATAATGTAGCCTTCTTCACAAGAGGTTGGAGTGGATGAAAAGTTCCCTAAGAAAACCAGTACATATGAATCCAAAGGAGAAATGCTTATTGATTGTAACCATATGGATCAAGCAACCAATATGGGGGACCATGTATGTACTCAAATCCTCCAAAAGAACCTTCAGAAATCGTAGTACATTGTCATTGTAAACTTGGAAAAAGGTGTCACAAAATGAACTCCCTTATGGTTAACATTTAACAGGAAAGGAACATCACCTCTATATATAGCTTCTCTAGGCACGGAAAGCATCTCAGGAAACTGACAACTTGCTCCTAGTCGGGCCCAATAGATTCTAGTGCCAAGACCTTCACTGTGTGCAGTTTCGGGGTCAAGCTTGTCGGAATCATTTTCTGAATGACAGACGAACAAACATCATCAAAATTAGAAATAATGTTAATTTGTAGAAGGAGAGGTAGAAGGCGGCTGTTGTACCTGAACGGGTGTGGATCCAATAACAAGTTCGGAGTATTTGTCAGACGAGTAGCCCACCACTGTCAATTTCGGCGCAGAAATGACATTGATTCTTGTTGGACCTTCTTGATCAACTACAAGTAATCTCTCAAGTGCAGGTGTGTCCTGGATGACCATATTGTGGTCCACCTTTTGTGATGTCTTCCTGCCGCACTAGCAACACACATAAATAGTCCGGAGAGTCATGGAGGTGATGTGGAAGGTACTCAACCGATTGATCACTTGAAGATGAAGGTACTCGACTGCATTACAGCCACGGAGCAGGCGCTCCATGTCACCCTTTGAGAGGCAGACGGCGACGAGCTCGAGGTGCTTCAGTCGTGGTAGAATAAGAGCGGGCGTGTCATTAAGGGGCGGGAAATGGCCGTTCCTGAACTTGGCGACGCGCAGCGTGGGCGCAAGGCGGAGTGCGGACGTTGGCAGCGACCGCATATGCCCATCATCAAAAGTGAGCTCCTCGAGCTGATCTAGGGTGGGGGATCGGAACCAGTCGTCAAGCTTGGCTCGGTCCTTGCCGTTGGAACTGAACTTGACCATTCTAAGGCCTTTGGTTGGGCCAAGGTGACTGCCAAGGATCTTGGAGAACGCATCCAAGCTTTGGCGATAGCCATGGCAGAGCTCGTGGGCGTCGATGAGGTCGAGAGGGCTGGAGTTCCATAGGGGGCGCCACCGCCGGGAAAGGAGGGTTGTCCGCGCCCCATATTTGATTGGGAGGAGGGAGATGATGACTCTCAACATATCATCGGGGAGGTTGCTGATTAAGTCTAGGCCTGCTGGAGTCGCTTGCAGTTCTAGCTTGCCCCGCCTCTGCTTGTTGGCAGCCTCGTTCTCCACCTCCGGAGCCTCCTTGTCAGCGGCACTTTCTGATAGAAATGGGAGTACAGGGAATATTTAGTTAAAACAGGGCAATAGAAAAGTGTACTGGTAACTAGAAGTTGTAGGAATATAGTAAGATAAGGGAGTAACAATTGGTTGCTTAAATACTACACAGTTCATTTGAGATTGCTGGGTAAGTCAACATATGTAGATAGTTGAAAAGAAAACTTACTTCGAACAAGGTCTGCACGAGTGATTTTGTCGGGGAAGTTAGCATATATCTTATGACCAGGCCCTTCTATGTGCAGTGCAATTTTAGTGCCATCTTTTAGTACATAAAACTTTGCAATTTCATTCCAAAAGCCAGTGCCAAAATAGGAGTCACCACGTTCATCAAGTCTTACAGTAGCAACGATTGTAAATCCATGGTCTGTGCGCAGTATGACATTCGTGGAGCCTTGATGTATGTAAAGGGAAAAATTGTGCACTAAATAATCTATTGCATAGTGAGGGATGTCCTGTAGAAAATGGTAGGATTGTTAAAGAAAATATGGTAACATGCAAATATGGGCCCAAATTGAAAGAACTGTACAACAGTTGAAATCGAAGGACAAAAGTCTATAATTAAACAGATAAGGTAAACATGATGTAATGGAAATATGAAAGTAATTGAAAGAACAATACATCATTAATTTGCCTAATATAGAAAGAAGAGGGGAAGATCCCCTTTGACATATATGGTGCATGTGGCACCTTTTATCCAAATGTAGCAATGTTCAGGAAAGTAGGCCATGCCAACTGATTTAGGGTGAGATTGAATATACCGCGCGGGTCTTCAAGTTATCTGGTACGATGAGATGGAATCTCTGGTGGCGGTCGCCAAGTCCTAAAGTATCAACGCACTGTATATTCTATGAATGAAAGAAAACCCTCAAATCAGCTCAAATAAAAATGAATTCACGGCGATTTCCGCCGGGTGATTAAAGGAGGCAGATGAACTGGGATAAGAGATGAGATAATATCTCATTAAATTAGTTACCTTGTCATCCATGAGAAAGAACCCTTAGTACGGCAGATTCCCCAACCGAGCAGAGTTGGGTCGACAACGAGCAGCGTCGAGAAAGTCGATGGCGATAGGCGGCGGCAAGCGGAAGTGGCGAAATGCGGCGGGCTTTGCCGGCAGCCTGGCGGCAGCGGCAAACGTCGAGCTAAGTGTTTACCGCCGCGATAGGCGGTGCCATGGCATAGACGTGGAGAAGCGAGTGCAGGTGTGAATGGGGAACATACCGGAGGGGCCGAGGGGGTGGCGGGCGGGGTGAGGGTTTTTGTGACATGGGGATGGTGAGGATTTTCTTTTTTCTTTTTTGAATTGTGTGGTGAGGGTTATCTGTCCCACAAAGAATTTTGTGGGTGACGGTTTGCTGGAGCGAACTATGTGTGATTGACGCAGTAGGCAAAATGATAGTCATTGCACATGGTTCCAATTTTGGGAACCATGTGTGATTGACGTACTACCTCCGTCCTGGTTTATTGGTCCCCCGTTGTATTTTTTACCAAAATTTGGCGAATTATTTAACATACTCAGACATAGATAATAAGCATACACGTACATAACCATAGTTCAACCATAAGTACATAGTTCAACCATCATTAAGCATACTCAAGCGTAGATAGTTCGATCCATCCCACATCTCACCTCACATGCGGCCGGCATGTTCCTGAAGCTTCTCCAGGTACTCGGCGTATGCGCCATGCGCCACCCTGCGAGAATACTTTTGCTTGAAGGAGCCAACGGCCCGTCCTCTTGCATGCGCCAGAACACTTAGATACGCGTCATGAATCTTGTGGTTGCAAAATGTGCATCCATAGCGGTCGTTCCAGGTCCTAATATGCCTGTTATGCATTCCCGCATAAAGCTCCCTCAGGATTCGCCTCTTGTACCTCCTCTGGGCATCTTCATCCTCGATGTCCACATCGTCAGACCGCACCTATACAAATAGTAAAACAAATTTGGCATCAAATCACTGATTACATGCCGTGAAGTAGGATTAGGAATTTATGAGTATTTATTTATACATATCCAGAGATTATGGTTAGATTTTTAAGCACAATCGTCTATGTACAGACCAATCTTGAAGAAAATAATGGCACAAACTTATGTAGGTAATTCAAAATCAATTGTCAAGTCCTATCTAGGAATTACTAGCACGAACACTAACCCTAGTCGGATTACTAGCAGAAATCATTTGCACAGATGAAACAACTAATCACTTATCACTTGTACCATTCACACAGTCAATACACTACACGGATCTAACGAAACTTACTCAGATTTCATGGATTGGGAGAACATAACCACTGGATTCCTATTCCAAAAAGAGGGAGGCAGGAGTAACCAGAGAAACCATATGATCTATTTGACACATAAATGGGTATAGATGACTAACCAACTGTTCGTTGTCATTGGAGTCATCGCCGGAGTGGTCGTCAGAGTCGTCACCGGAGTGGTCGTCGGAGTTGGTGTGGAACTCCGCCTCCGGCTGTGGAAGCTCGACGCCGTCGATGACGTCAGGGTGCAGCGATAACTCGCCGGCGGTGACGGCAACCTCTATCTCCATCTCCACGCCGTGCTTCGGTGCTTTAGCAGCCCGGTGTCGCCACTCCCTCCGATGGGGCGCTTGGGCGGCATCCTCATACACTGACGGCTTTGAGGACTGAGAGCGGCGTCGAGGATGCAAGCGGAGAGAGAGGATTGTGTGTGCGGCCGCTCGGGCGCACCATTAATATGGAGTGGTGGGAGTTGTGCTAGAGAGGCGGGCGGCGGTCACCGATGGCTCGCCTCCCGGTGAGCATGCGCACCGGACTGCTGGCATGCCTACCAAAGTTTCACACAGCTACTCGCACGCCTCCCGATGATACTACGTAGCGAGCACGCCTCCGTCAATTCACACACCTGCACGCACGCCTCCCCATATGCCTGCATGGCGGACTGCTCGCATGCGTCCTGTCAACTCACGCCTGCTCGCATGCCACACAGATCGCGTGGTGGCACGTATATTGTTTTTCTATTTGGATGATTAATGCTGCCGCTTTATTGCTTAACCGAATCATGGCACGTATCCATTGTTGGTCTAACGCTCACGGTTCGAATAAATAATCCATTTAGGATATTGTTTCCCAATTATTAATAATTTCCCGTCTGTAATTAGATAAAGATTACATCAAAACCGGTCTCAAATTTGACAAAAAAAGTACAATGCCACTTTGTATTGGTGTCCACATGACAACACGATAAGTTTCATGAACTTCAAATAAATTTTGAATGTACTAGAATTTAAAAATCAAGATTCTCAATGTTTGAAATTTGTTGCATGGGGAGTAATCATGCACCCAGTGAGACACATGTGTTTTTGCAATCCATTTAGGTGCATTGTCACGTGTGCATGTAGCTCAAATGTGATTTTTTTTTCACATTATACCCATAGAAAATCAATCAATCAATGTACCAAAACGTCTTAATGATCTCTGTGATTTTTTTGAAATTAAAACTTCCCTCCTTTGGTAACATGTATGTTCACTGCAGGATAATTAATTTAACATGCATCGTAGTTGCGGTGGATTCGCGATGTGTGTGTGGGTGTGTGCATCTCGGGGTGGCGGGTGGCTCGCAGTACACTACGAGTTGTGAGCCACCGTGTGAGTTGGCCATTTTGCTAGGCAGGCTGGTGCCACATCAGAGTCATGAAATCGTTATTTAAAACATTACACAACCCTTTCATACATAAATGTTTTGGCCACATGCAGTCGATGGTTGTCCTACACGACACTCGATACTCGCGTGTGACGCTTTCTGTGGGCCTGCGAGGTCGTCATCCATCACTTTGACAAACAGCCGGCAATGAGGTTAATTTGACCAGGAAGGTAGAATCTTTTTTGTTTGTGTTATGGTGATATATAGTACGCGTCGAAGAGGTGGGAGGGGACTAGCATATATACTATACATATGCGTCCGTGAACAAGTACACCTCACTCAGTGTCGGGACTTTTTGGTTACCGAGGCACGTAACACATCAAAATTGTGAAATTGTTTATTCAAACATCACACAACACCTTTTTGGGCCACATGCATATATATCCATCTGTGGGCCCATGAGGGCATCGTCAATGCACACATGCATGCATCACTTTGACCTACATCGGGAGAGGTTAATTAATTTCGCCATCGATGAGGATTCTTTTGGGTTGTACATATATTATGCCAGGAGCATATAGTACGCGGTGAAGAGGGGGGAAGGGGACCATCATATGTAGTACGCTTGATATGAACCTCGCTCTGTGTGGGTGCATGGTTTACGGTTTTTGAGGCATGTGGCACATCAAAGTTGTGCATTTTGGGTATTCGACATATATATGTTTGGCCCACATGCAAAGCGGTGGTGGTTGTCCTCTCGCACCCACTTAAGCGGTTATCAGCGATATCGATGCTTTCCATCTATGGGCCCGCTTGGTCCATCACTTCTTTTTGCCTGACAACAAGAGAGGTTAATTTGACTTAGGAGGGGATTATTATTTTTGCTCAGGGATGACATGCATGATACACTTTGAGCACACACACATGCATGTGTATGCATGAATCCCTCCCATCGAGTCAAAGTGGCTAGTACAACGGCACCATCATGAACCGATCTTGCTCTGTGTCGGGAGCTAGTGTAAGATTTTTGACACACGCGCCAGATCAATGTTGTGTATTCAAACATGCATGCACGCATCACCTCCATACATATGCATGTAGTGGTTGCCTTCGAACGATACACTCCCTCGCGTGGTTATTATAAATTCATGGCCCCACGTGGACATCCATGATCACCTTGACCAACAACAAGATAGGGTACCATGGCGGATTCTTCATTTGGTTCTTGTTATCGTAGTATAGGTCATGGTGAGATTCAGACCTAATTAAGTTTGAGCGCATATACTATGCACGCATGCATGCACATATGAATCCCCGTCGTTGGCTTGAAGTGTGGTGTAACATACATATGCATCGTCAACCTAACCCTCACTCAATGTGGGGATTTCTAGTTTGAAATCACGGTGCCACATCAATGTTGTTCATTGTTACTCAAAAACACACCTGTCCACAAATATGTTTGGGCCACACGCATGCAGTGGTTCTCTTCGGGAGCTAGCTACTTGCGTGATTATTGGCGAGCAAGCCCATCTCCGGGGTCGCATGGACGGCCATCACTTTGACCAACAACAAGAGAGAGGTTGTACGACCAAGGTAGATTATTCTTGGTCCATTTTACGATCCATCTTGGTCAGATATATGCCTCTCTGGCCCGCCGACTGAAAGTGTGTGTGTGTGGGGGGGGGGTTGCTACATCGCACTTTGCTAGGTGAACCTCGGTTGGGGGGCATGCATTCATAGCTTAATTAGGATTCCCTTCGTGGCGACACGAGGGGGGTGGGGGCTGCTAGCTACTTCGCACTTTGCTAGGTGAACCTCGGTTGCGGGGGAGGGGGCATGCTCATAGCTTAGGATTCCCTTCGTGCCGACACGAGGGGGGCTGCTAGCTACTTCACACTTTGCTAGGTGAACCTTGGTTGGGGGGGCATGTGCATTCATAGCTTAGGATTCCCTTCGTGCCAACACAAGGGAGGGGTGGCTAATAGCTACTTCGCACTTTGCTACAGTGAATCTCGGTTGGGGGGGGGCATGCATTCATAGCTTAGCTAGGATTTCCTTCGTGCAGACACAAGGGAGGGGGCTACTAGCTACTTCGCACTTTGCTAGGTGAACCTAGGTTGGGGGGCATGCATTCATATCTTAGGAACCCCTTCGTGCCGACACGAGGGAGGGGGGCTGCTAGCTCTACTTCACACTTTGCTAGGTGAACCTCGGTTGGGAGCATGCATTCATAGCTTAGGATTCCCTTCATGCCAACACGAGGGAGGGGGCTGCTAGCTACTTCGCACTTTGCTACGGTGAACCTCGGTTGGGGGGCATGCATTCATATATAGCTTAGGATTCCCTTCGTGCCGACACGAGGGAGGAGGGGGGCTGCTACCTATTTCACACTTTGCTAGGTGAACCTCGGTTGAGGGGGAGGGGGCACACATTCATAGCTTAGGATTCCCTTCGTGCCGACACGAGAGGGTGGGAGCAAGCAATACCGTGCGCTTTGTGAGAGAGGTGCCACATCAAAATTGCATTTGGTATTTGAAAATCAAACCACCCTTTTGATACATAAATTTGGTCCACATGCAAGTGTGTTTGTGTTTTGACCCTCTCCCGCGTCATTTTTCGCCAAATTTATGAATATTAGACAAGTCGGATGACACAACAGACACGGTTCACTCAAACTAACCGTGTGCCACGCCGGTGCACCTGTCACGCACACATCCACACAGTACATTGGGCTCCACGAGGCTCCCCCTCTCAAAAATATCTGCCCGCTTCGAGGGTTTTTCTATTTCATAACACACAGTTGTTATCTCCAGACCGTGTGTGATGTTTCTTGTTCCCAATCCTGCCTGCATCAAAAATATCTACCCTCCTCGAGGGTTTTTCTTTTTCATAACACACGGTTTTTATCTCTGGACCGTGTGCGATGCACTATCATCAAAATTTTCAATAGCCCGGCATTTCACTCCCGCTTGACTCTGCAGTAGTAAAATTTTCAGACCGCGCCATTTCTCAAACACCCCTGCCCTCCTCCTCCACACACACACACACACCAAAACCTCCTCGGGTGCACACACACACACACACACACACACACACACACACACACACACACACACACACACACACACCCTCGCTCGAAACCCTAGCAAAGTCCCCACTTGCACACCTGCCGCCACCAGAAGGCCTTCATTGTCAACATCTGCCGGTTTGCCCGTGCAGCTTACCCACCGATCTCCATACCCATGCCGCCCTGAGATTCTTATATGACGCCTGCCAAACGCCCCCTTTCCCATAGATCCCCATCCCCATCCCCATCCCCATCCCCATCTCCCACTCCAGAGCGTCGCAGCCTAAGCTCGGCTACACTTCCCGTGGAGCTCGAGGAGCGACTGGCCCAAAAGATGTGTATAGCGGTCTCTTCGCCCGATGTCGCCGAGGAAGCTGACGACCATTACTGGTGGCAGACACTCAAGCAGCAGGCTAGAGTATGCAAGCATGTCTCGTCCGCCGGCTACGACATCAAGGTCATCGGCAGCGACGCACTGAGGCCGGTTGTGTCACAGGTTAAGTGGCCCACCCCCAACCCCTTGGGTTCAACCACCGTCGATCTCATCCATGGCCCCGCTGCTGATCTCCTCTGGCTCATTGTCAACAATTTTCTATTCTACATCGCCATCGATCCCCTTTTGTCATTTCTGAAGGACACGTTCCGCGACACTGGCTTGGGATCCACAGCTTCCAAGTCAGACCTCATCAATGGCGACCACGAGGAGCGCACCCTCGCCGGCTCTTCCAAGCGGAAAGCGCCCGTCTGCATCATCAAGGAGGGCACCCTATAGCCGTGCTCTTCCAAGGGGAAGGAGTCCATCTGCAACAACATGGAGTGCATCCAGGGTCCGTGCTCTGCCCATGGGAACAAGCCCATCTATGACAAGTGAGGAAACCCATGATTTGTTTATTTTAGTTGTTCACAATGTGATGCTTTATATGTGCAATTATTTACTGTGCAGTACATTTCATCAATCCAGTTTTCAACATACCGATAGGAATGCATATATTTGCTTGCTGTTAAGCTTGTTATAGCTAGCATATGCCTCTTTTAAAGTTTTTTGATTGTTCGATTGTTTGTAGTTAGCATATGTTCAGTTTCAAATGCTATCTTTTGTTGTTCGTAGCATGCCTTGTTTATTCCAATTATTCACAACGTGATGTTCTATATGTGCAAGTATGAACTGTGCAGTTCAATTTCATCAGTACCAGTTTCAACAATACCACCATGAATGACTATATTTGGTTGCTGCATCTTGTAGTTAACATGCCTTTAGATTTTTATTTAACCATAACCAGTGTACACTACAAAAAAAAGACACATCCGTGACATTTTGGGCCGAACGAAAAAAATTCTGTCATACATATGACACGTCTATGACGATAATTGTGACAAAACCCGATATCATCATAGATGTGGTGGGCTCCTACTTCTATGACAAAAAATCATGATAGAAAATGGGCTTTTCGTCCTGGGCGGGCCGGAGACGCAGCTGCATGACATTCTTTCGGCCGTCCATGACGGAAAAAACCATGGTAGAAGCGAGGGGGAGGAAAATTTCGGGGAGTTGCCGGTTACGGTGGGAGGTCGGGGGCCGAGCGATGCGCGTTTCTCTCGTACACGTGCAAGGCGTTGGCTCTAACTGAACCCGAGCGAGGCGTTGGGCTCTAATTGAACCCGAAGCGACAGACCGCAGTTACGCGTTATCAACTCGAGCGATCGATCGATGGTCGTTAATCAACCCGATGGAGCGATTCTTCGCTATCGCCGCTAATCAAGCCGATCGATTGATGAATAGTGAGCGCTATGGGGGGGGGGATTGATGAACAAGGAGTGGTGACGTTGCCTCTGGATGAACAGGACCCCGTGGTGTGGAGGGCTGGATGAATAGTAGACGGTGGAGGGGTGGCCGTGGAGGGGTGGTTGAACTGGACCCCGTGGTGTGGAGGGCTAGATGAACAGTAGACGGTGGAGGCTAGATGAACAGTAGACAGTGGAGGCGTGGTTGAATAGTAATCAGTGGAGTAGCGCACGGTGGAGGCTGGATGAACAGGAGCCCATGGAGGCTGGAGGAGGTCGACGGTAGCCCGTGGAGGCTGGAGGAGGTCGACGGTGGAGATGAACAAGATCCCGTGGAGTCCTGCTTTGCGGCACGCCACACCCTCCCGGCGAACATGACCCCGCTTTCGACCGTGAAGGCCCAACACAAGTCCGCTTTCGTCCGCTTTGCGCGGTACGCCACACCCTCCCGATCAACAGACCACTGCTTTGACCGTAGGAGGTCTGCTTTCTGTCCGCTTTGCGGACGCCACACCCTCCCGATCAACAGACCCCGTGCTTCGACCGTGACGAGGTCCATTTCTCCGCTTTGGCGGACGCCACACCCTCTCGATCAACAGACCCCGCTTTGAACGTAGAGATTCGCTTCTCCGTTGTGCGGTATGCCAGCCTCGCTTCCATTGCCTGCTCCGGCCCAAGCCTCCCGGCGAACACGACCACGATTCCGCTTCGACCCAGCCGGTTGGCTCCCCATGAACACGACGACGGCGTTGTTTCTCTGTTCGACCCAGCCATGTACGTATGGGCGAGTAGGCGTCGAGACCCTGCCCGTATGTACGTATGTGGTCAGATTTTCTTTCTTGCACTCGCGCCAGATGACGTGCGTGTACATGCTACGCAGTGCGCTCTACTATGGCACGGCGCGCTTACATCTACGACACGCGCGCCGCTTCTACATCGACCAAGATGTACGCATACCGTCACGACCGTAATGACAACGCCACGCACGCTTCACCAGGTGGGTCCCGACCGCCGCACTTCCTTGCGGCGAAGATGTAGCTGGTGGGTCCCAGCAATGTGGGGCGAATTGTTTTTGCCCGACGCACTTCCTTACGTGCGAAGGTGTAGCCGGTGGGTCCCAGCAATCGAGAGGAAATGTTTTTCGCGAAATATGATGGCCCATCCGTGGGTCCTCGCCGTCGTGGAGGAATCATTATTTTCTGCGTAATAAGGAGGCACTTCCTTGCTGCGGCCGTGGACCTGTGTGTCGCCTCTCGACGCATGTAACACGTCCGATGGAAGTCGCTCTTGACCACGTTGACCACGCCGCGCCGAGAGCACCTGGGCAGTGGACGACGGCGAGGCCTAGGAAGGGGACGACGTGGAGCCGGTAAAGACACGACAGTGGATGCCCACGCGGAGAGGAGTATGGGTATTCACTGCTCGGTCAGGTGTGAGGCTGCCGTCACCGCAGGCCCGGCCTAAGGTGGAATTAGGGGCGGTGAGGCCTCCCGGCAAAGACACCCCGCCAAAGGAGGCAGGTGCAGGCGGCACGACCGGCGCTGCTTTGGGCGGCTGGAGCAAGAAGACCAGAGGTTGAAGAAGCACTACGGCCGTTGGATGGACATCGTACGGTCACTGGAGCTAGAATCGTTCATATTGACTAAGTTGACAAAGCCCTCCGTCCCCGCCAACTTAGTAGGCCCACAAGTCAGCTTCCCACCAAGGTGAGTCCCACTAGCAAGGGAGTATTCATTTTTTGTGCGTAATAAAGAGGCACTTCCTGGGTTCGAAATGACAATGGGGTACGCTTTTTCGCGAATACGGTGGCCCGCCCGTGGGTCCCAGAATGGGGGAAACGTTTTTCGCGAAATAAGGTGGCCCATCCGGTGGGTCCTCGCTGTCGTGGAGGAATAATTATTTTGCGTGTAATAAGGAGGCACTTCCTTGCGGCCGCCGTGGACCCAATTGTCAGCCTCTCCATGTACAGTACTCTTCCGATGGAAGTCGGTCGTTAACCATGTTGACCACGCCGCGCCGAGAGCACCAGGGAGGTGGACGACGGCGACGCCTAGGAAGGGGACGACGCAAAGTCGGGGAAGACGCAGCAGCGGAAGCCCGCGCGGAGAGGAGTACGAGGGTTCACTGGTTCGGCTGCGGTGTGAGGCTGCCATCGCCGGAGAATAATAGGGGGTGTGGGTGAGTGGAGGGATGGCCTGGCCAGCAGTGGGAGTAGTATGGGGGCGGTGAGGCCTCCGGCAAAGACAACCGCCACGGAGGCAGGAGCAAAGGCACAACCGGGCGCTATTTTGGGCGGCTGGACCAAGGGGACCAGAGGTTGAAGAAGCACTACGGCCGTTGGATGGACATCGACGGTCACCGGCTAGAATCGCTTATATTGACTAAGTTGACAAAGCCCTTGGTACGCTCCAACTTAGTAGGCCCACAGGTCAGCCTCCGAAACGGTGCACCCCAGATGTTAGGGGGAGGAATCATTTTTTGGGCGGCCGAAGCTAAGAATATCCGAGATTGAAGAAGAAGCACGACATCCGTTGGATAGACATCCAACGGCCACTGCTGCTAGAACCGTGTGTTGACTATAATAAGTTGACAAAGCCTTGCATACGCGTCAACTTATTTTTTTAAGGGGACGCATCACTTAGTAGGCCCACAAGTGTGTGGCAGAGAACTTATAGCCCATTTGCATTTTGTAAGAATGTACAGCCCATTTTTGAATTCTAATGGAATTTACAACAGCCCATTTACAATTTGTTAAAAGTACAGGCCATTTTCTAGCTAGGACAACGATTAATAATTTCAACCAACCGTTGAAGACAGAATTCAATAAAATTTCTCACATTTTGATGGGACCCGAAATATTTTAATCCCGAAATTCTAGTCAGATTAAATATAAATTTGTATTACGTAAAAATCCAACGAAACATTGCGCGCGCAACAATGAAAATTTAAGATTTTCAAAATCCATAAATAATATTTTATAAACTAATTTCGTGTTTGGTGCATTTTTTATAGTTACTGCCCAGTTTTTATAATTACATCCCATTTATTATTTTTTAAAGCCCATTTTCCTGTTAAGCCTAATGCATCCCTCCTAGGAAAGATTTGCAGCCCAGCGGGACGGAGAATAACAAGTTGACCTTGTCTGGGTATTCCTCAAAAGATGTATAGCTGGGCTAGCCATTTTCATCTTGAAAAAAGTAGTATCTGGGCTGGATATCTGGCCTGGGCTAGATGGGCCACATCCCACCTAGTTAATACCCTGCTCTCCTCTGAACAACAATGAAATCATCGCCAAGAAAAACTCTGCAGTGCACACGCCTCAAAAACACAAATACTGCTCAAGCTGCTTGGTCCGAGCTGTTGGCCGCACCTTGTGCAATTCTCTCATTTATATTGACTACATAGGTTGACAAAGGTGTGGGACCATGATGTCAGGAAACCAGGAGAAAGCAAAAAAATATAGTTGTACATAATAAGGAGGCACTTATGCACGCATTTGCTATGGCCATAGTGGGTCCCTAGTGTCATCTAGTCAAAATAAAGTCATCTCCCGAATCCTCATGTTCGTTGACCATGTTAACAATGCTCAGCGCCACGGCGAGCGCAACAACTCGACAGACAATGGAGAGGGCCTCGCGGGCCCTACGGAGGTCTGATACAGCGCCCGCTGCTCATTCAGGAAGCCAGGATCATCGGATACCTATGAGCACCTTCGAGAAACTGAGATGGCATGAAACGGTAAGGCCGCGCTTGGGAGCTTTGGTTTATTTCAAACATGTATTAACATACAAGTGTAATTTACTCGTCATCCGAAGGCCCGAGGTCTGTAAGTAAAACTGGCGGGTTACGCTTGTAATTTGAGAGACCAGTGTATATTTTACGAGCACTGCTATATGGACGACATTACCAGACGATACATGCACGACGTGTGTATCATGCCATCCATGGGCAAGGCTGAAACAGTAGCTAACGGCTGGATTAGCAATCGTCCGAGTGTTGTTGAACGTTTTTATCGTGTGTGAAGTAATTCTGATATTTTACTAGTCGAAATCGACCAACCAAGTGCCTTCGCCCGAGACCATCTGCTTTAATTTACAAGCGTCGGTTTTACAAGCGGTTTTGGTTGGAAAACGACGATCCAATCACGTCCTAATATCATGAGTTGGTCGGAAGATCATATGGTTTCACGTCTAACCTACCCGACATGTCGTATAAGCTATGAATGAAGCATTAGACGATGAACTTCTTACGCACGGAAACAACAGAAGAGGATGATCTTCTTAACAAGCAAATCACTAGCATTAGATCGACATGCAAAACAATACAAAGCATTATTCTCAGGAGGCACGGTGAACAGCTCATGATGCCGCATGCCACAACATTCCAAGCTCAACTTTGCAATCAAACATAAGGTCTGGCATTACATAGACAATATTCAGAACAAACTCTTAACACAGGAATATCTCAGTAGAGTAACTATTTACTTTTAAACTGAACACAGGAATAGGAAAAAACACTGACGCTGCTCACAAAGAAGGGCGCCCCACTCAAAAATATCAAATGCATGTCTTCCGCTAACATCAATGAGCAAATTTTGACAAGGTTTTCCAATTCCAATATATTAAACTAACGCCTTCTTGCTAACATCAATGATTTAACTTTGACAAGCTTTTCCCATTCAAAATATGTAATGCCTATGATCGTGTCCTGTCAGCATCTTCTTGTACTTGTTTGGGCACTTTTGCCTGTGGCACTCCACGGTTGTTAAATTGCCAATGGTCTCGCAGACTAGTCATGTCACCGTGTCTAATAATACTCAGAAAGCTTCTCGGTCATACCTTCAAGAATGTACCTTAACCAAAGGATCGCTTTTTTTGCAAAGTGGAACGACCAAGTGGACCCAGTAACGCAGCAGTTTGCCTTGGACACATTGGCTCCTTTTGTGCATTTCAACTAAAATCGAAGTCGGAATAAAACCGAGCTTTAATTTTGATATCCCTGTAAGCAACAATAGGTATAAGGGAAACAATTACTGAGAAATAACGGTTGATGACTTGTCTTAATGGGAAACAAAGCAGGAGAGAGGCAGTTCTCCATCAGTGTGATTCATTCATATTGACTGAGACATTATCTTATCAATGCCTTGTTTCAACATGTAGAAAGAATGACAAAGCAGAAAAGTACCATTCCTAAAACAATGCAATTGATTCATTTTTAAAGAGACATTATCTTAACAATACCTTGGTTAAACATGTAGAAAGAACTACAAAGCAGGATAGTACCATTCCTAACAAGTGTTGCAGTTTTGAACTAAGATTCAGAGTTAATTAATTCTCGAGAGTGACATTGCTTAATTTTACCAAAGAGCATTAGATTAACGAAAAGCATAAATAGTTCCAGGGGAGAGTGGGCGCAACAACAATATGTGCTTCCATCTACTTATAAAGGGGGTGATGCAGAATTTGTTGTAACAAAGCAACAAGCATCATGTCTGGGTTGGTCCCATTTTTGTTAACTACTTAATGGGAAAAGACAGAATACAATAGCTTCAATTCAACATTTATTTAAAACAGTACCAATACAAGTAGCACAACATCTCAAAGCACACTGCATAATCATGTGGATGAAGGCCTATATCGACCTTTCATGAGAACACCAGATAAAATACTTAATCTGCTAACACGAATAGGAAATCCAATCTCCTTTTGTGCAGTTGCACTGAAATCAAGCAAAGTGTTTCGCGTAGCGAAGAAAAATGTCGCAATAGCAACAAGTTGAATAGATATCATGTGGTTGAGACCAAGATTTGAAACAATTCGACAGGAACATTGGAAACAAATCTCGATCTCCTTTTGTGCAGTTCCACCAAAATTAAGCAAAGTCACCGATGTGACATTCAAGTTGAACTGCACAAAACACTCTTAAAACATAAGTGTTTTGAGTAGCGAAGCAAAATGTTGCAATAGCAACAAGTTGAATCGATACCCCTATTTTAACAGAGGCAAAAAAGGAAACAATTACTTGCCGATAAAGGAGGATGAAACAAACGGTGACAGAAAGAAGCATCTAACTTATCTTGGATGGAAAACAAAGTAGGATAGTAGCATTTCTAAAATGGTTGCATTGATTCATATTAACAGAGACACTCTCTTGAAACAGCATTCGTTAAAAAATGTAATTTACTTTTAACAATGGCATTGCTTCAATTTTCCGGTGGCATTCTTAGATTAACAACAGCAAAATAGCTGTATGGGACATCCTAGCACCATGTGCATCCACACATATAAATGGGTGATGCAGAGTATGTAGCCAAGCAGCATATCTGTGTTGGTCCCATATTTGTTCTCTTTGAACTTTTTTCCTATGTGAGGGCAGCAAATCCAGTCCTGCAAAAACTACCCGACCCCCCCCCAGTTTCTTTCCCTTTTCAACAAAGAGATTGGTTCCTTACAGATGTGTGTACTGGGTTACCCCCTTTTTCCCTTTTCGACCAACAAATCGGCTGGATAGCCAGTCTATACTACTTTTCCTACCTCCTTTCCTCATTGAACCACATCCTAGATTCATGCTCCACACCACCGCACATTTCTTTCCTCTTTGAACTAAGACCTAGATTCGACTACAGATCGAAAAAGATCCACATGCAGCTAGAGCAACGACGATTTCAAAGAAACTTATACCTTAGGGTCGTCGGGATGTGGCAAGGCGTGCGGCGGGAGGCCGGATCTACCCACACTACGTACGGTAGCGAGGAAGAAGGGGTCGGTGGCCCTCCCGCACAGGCGCTGGGTGAAAGAGAACAGCGCAGTCGGTAGTGGATTGCCTCCCTCGCCGAAGGCGATAGAGTTAACGCTGCACCTCCTCCCCTTCCCGGTGCGACAGGATACAGACGCCTCCTTCACCAGCTGTGAGGGGCGAGAGAGAGATAAGAGGCCAACACAGTCTTGTTTAGATCTGGTGAAGAGAGGGTGAGAGACTGTGAATATAGCAAACTCTAGCAAATGAACTTTGAGCCTCCAGTGTGTAACATATATGTATTGCGGTGAGCGTGTGGAGAGTGCAAACCCTAGCAAACAAGCGCTGAGGCTCCCGCTTATATATATACTAATGTAGTACGGACTGAGCTCTGGTGCCTTCACTCCATCTGCTTTTGGCTGTATGACAGGTGAGCCAGCCACATTTTGGGCCCACCTCTCGTAAACCCAAAGGCAGGTGCACTAAGTCAATGAAGCTGCGTCCATATAGTACTCTCGTGTGTATACGACTAATATATAGTGGAGTGGTTTTCTTATTCTCTCCATAACAATCGTTTTAAATTGTGTAAGTATGAAACGAAACTCTTTATTTAATGTACAGTGAAGAAAACTAGTACTACTTCCGATGAACTAACGATCCACGGCCACGCGTCCTGGTCGCACTTCCTGTCTGTCACGTGTGGTAAACTACCCTCCCTTAAGTGAACAACCACACATGCGCCAAATTATCGGAAACGTGTGTACAAATAAAGAATTTTAATTTCAATTATCAGAAAGGTTTGAGAGTATTACAAAGTTTGACTTCAGTCAAATCTAATATACAGAGTAAATAAAAATGGAGGGCTACTACGTCCATCATGGTTTTTAGTCCACACCATTTTTAAATCAAAGTTAATAGCTAGACAAATAAAATTACAGCGGAGCTGGAGACAAAGTTGTGAGAAGGCTTAGAAATCAATACAAAACTTATGCTCTTAGTACCAACGTTGATCCTTCTTCGAGGAAACATTTGGTTCATAGCCAATTGTGTGATAAAATTGCACCAACGTGAAAGATGACTGCATCTCCAACGCAACCAAGGTTAACTGACGAAGGATATCATCTTTGTGCGTAACAAGCAAAGAGCACTGATGGAAGATAGCTTGTTTTTCATTGAAAATCAATCAGCTTCACCAGCCGACGCAACCATGTGGCGCAACCATGAGCATCGATAGGTCATCATGGTGATGCATCATCCATTTGGCATCAAGTTTGGGTGAGGCACCTATGAAGTTCGAAAAATCCTCACCAATGTTGAGGATATCGCTTATCGTTATCGTCTCGGTCAGCTAGGGATTAGAGATTAAACGGAAATTGGCCGATTAATCAATTTTATCGGTCGACTATTAATCGGATATTTTTTGCAAATCTCAGGTTCCCAACACTAAAATACGCTATATTCAACACTAAAACAATATTTGACATAAGTGTTACCCTGATTTCTAGCCTTTGAATCCTCGTAAAATGACAAACAAAATAGGGCAATAGTACATATTCCGTAACAAGGTCCACAAAACATAAATAAACATAGTTTTTGCCAACATAGTGCAATGAATAGGTCTAATTTATCAGTGATTCCCGATAAATCGCTTGTCAGAGCGATAAATCGGTCCGAAAGATAAACAGCAAAGATAAGGCATAATCTTATCGGTCACCCCCCGATTAGCGATAAATCGGAAGATTAATCGGTGAATCGGAAGATTTCTTGAATAGTGATCCTCACTATGGCCTGTTTCTTCTCAGTAATCAAGCTCGAGGAAGGAAGAACCACGTGGCAAAGGACAGTGAGGCGGAACAACAATGGCCATCCAATTTTGTGCACTTCCACTAAAATTGAGGAATACATGTCCGGGTATGGAGACACGCATCGTTGTTTCCAAAAATATAAAAAAGGGTTAATGAAAAGTACACCAACAAACAGAGGCATCATAATTATATCTTGATGGGAACTAAACCAGGATACCCGAGAAAAAAAGCATTTCTTCATTTAACTAGTGATAGTACTACCACCATATGGACAATGACCGCACAACCATCATGTACTTTTTGTCGAAACAACATGTATACCTCCACCGAGGCATAAACCAGGACAACTTTTCGAGTGGCATTTCCTCTATAATAGTACTAGTAGGTGATGTTGGACCAGCCGACGAACCCTAGCTACTATGCATGGGGAGTTGGGGAGTAGTTGCATAGAAGAAAACCCGCACGCAGCGACCTGGGGAGCTGGACCAGTACAAGAAGTTATACCTCTGGTGGGCGAGATGTCATTTAGGAGGGCGGGCGGGATCTGCCCACACGACGGCAGCGAACAAGGGCGCGGAGGATCTTCGTCCGCCAGCCGCCCGAGAGGACGGTGCGCATCGGCTCCCTCCGTCGCCGACGGCGACAACATCAACGCTGCACCTCCTCACCTCCCGCAGCGGACGGGATTCGGCCGGATCTGTGACCACCGGTGAGGAGAGAGATAGAGTGGACACTATCATCTTGTTTTGATATGGAGAGGGTGAGAGAGCGAGAGGCGAGAAACTCTATCAAACAAGAGGCTATAATGGAGTAAAAAAATCTCTCCATAGCAGTGGTTTTAAATAGAATATGCACGTTCCCAAAAAAAAGAAACGAAAATTGACGGACAATTTTTTAAGGGTCTGTCTAGGACACATCTAGATGTGACATAGTTATGTCACATCTAAGTTGATGTCCACTCTGTTTGTGGTCTATTTTTTTGTCCTAGTTTTTTTGTTTCTTGTTGCTACATTATATACTTGTGGGAGCTTAGATGTGATATCATTAAATAACATCTAGATGTGAATTAGACAAACTGATTTTGTAACGTACCAAGAAAGAAAACTCGATCAAAAACACGCCCCCGCTTCCAGGTCTCGAGAGTCATCGCGCACACACACATAGACATAGACATGCATATCCGTGTTTACGTAAAATTCCATTTCCATCTCCATCTCCAATCATATTTGTCCAACTAGCACATTATTTACGTTGTTAATTATATATGCAACAATATGAACGTACATCATCTCTTGTTTGCGCACGTCCGAACCGCTAGCACGGCCGGTCTTGACCAACCCGAATCCTCTTCATCGCCCACGCGTGCTTCCCACCCAAAACGGTCAGTGCCACATACATGCCCGGCCAGAGCGGACACGACCTCTCACTGGCGTCGGCATTGAAGCGGCGCGCCGGTCGAGAGAGCATCGCCCGCGCCGCTTCCGGGTGCACGCGGCTGCTCCGCATTCAAAGGTCGCAATAGCCGGCTACAACATGCATGTAAAAAGTTCTTGGGAGTCCGTGCTACAGCTAGCTGTCCTCCCCCAACTCGTCAATCTCTTCCAGTAGTGCTAGTAGTACTCCATGGCGCGATCCATCGACAAGCAGGCGGGAAAGTTATCGTATACTTGGTTTGCGGTGAGTGGCATGCCGAGCGGCCGTGTGGGGTCGAGCCATGGAGGAGGGTGAGACACGAACACGACAGACGTGATTTAAACGTTGGTTTTGCTCGATGGCGCAATCCAACGAAACCAAATGCTGGTTTCTCTCCGTTTCCATTTTTTCTCCGGAAAAACGGAAACTTTCCACTCCATTTTCATTCCTATTCCAAGGTTGCCCCGTTACAACATTCCATCAAATACAAAGGAAAACTAACACGCATGCTGATGCATCTCAAAGATTCACAGATCATAGCCAATATTTACTTCACAACTAAAGAAAAAAGTTCTGAGAGCGTGTACGAAAGAAAAACTACGACTTAAACCCTAAACCCTAAACATGATTTAATTCCCTGGCCAGGTAGAACCTGTCGAAGGAAAGACGGCTGGCACCCTCGGATCATACGATGCTTTTGTGCAGTTCCACTAAAATTGACCTGATCATCCCTGATGGCAAAGATATTGAAAAAGTGTGATTAGAATAATAGTAATAGCACTAGTTCATGAGACATAAACTCATCACAAGTAGAAGCCGGTAGAAGTAGAGAAAGATCGACATGGAGATGGAGATACGGCAGTGGAGCAAGCCGGCTCCAAAAGGAAGATGGACTACCTGGGACGTCGGGTTGTAGCTAGAAGGGCGGTTGGGACGCGGCATCGCCCATACCGCATTGACCTCGATTGGGACGCACCGACCGTGGGTTTTCCCTCGCCGATGTCGACCGCTTCACGCAGAACATTGTTCCTTCCCCACCGCATGATCAGGCCCGCTGTTCTATGCTTGTGAAGAGAGCAACCTTAGCAAGCAGTGCTTGTAGCTTAGGCTCCTTCTAGTGTATATATAGTGGTTTTTTTTCTCTCCATATCAACCATTTTATATTGCGATGTGTCATTCAAGAGTGAAATGATGGTTGCTTCTTCCGACTAACTTATCGTAATTTGACCGCTCCTTAGTGGCCTCTACACGCATTCCCCTACGTATGCAACAAATCACGCATACATGGACGCAAAAACGCCAAGACACCCTATTGCATGCATGTCCGAGCACACGACGGAACACACACGGTCACGCTAAGTGCTCAACCTACACGCATGCACACACATACTCAAATCGGGGTGAGCTAGTGACCGTGATAAACACCAGGAAATATATATATTGAGCGCAATGAGCATATTATGAAGTCCATCGACCGTATTTTTACAAATATACAAAGGATGCATAAAGTATTTATCTCGCTTGAAATTAATCCATATTAACCGAGAGGAGGCAGATGGACTAGCATTACTTGCGCGGTGGCTCGCAGGACAAGGAGAAACTTTGACTAATGCAAGCTCTCCTCGCCAAAGGTGGAGGTGCAACAATTAATTCGGTGTCGATTGCCGTAAGCATACACTATACTACTAGTGCTACTATTGCTCGACTTCCCGAATAGGCGAACAGCCAAGCGCAAAGTTTACTAGTACTAGTACTATTAATATAGTCTATAAAGGTACGTACTATACTAGTACTAGGAACCGGATGGAGGAGCGTCTGCACTCTTATTATAATTTTAAAATGTGATAAAGCAATCTTCAATACATTTGGTTCTCTTCGAGGGTTCTCGCATGTGATAATGGAAGTTGATTGCATGGAACACTCGCCACAATTCTCGCTTAATTCTGGCTCATATCCTGTTACAAATAGTTGCGCTCGGTAATATTTCCTTTTTTTGTTATTCAGCATGTAAACAGGTCAAGAAACCTTGCGGCGATTCGTCGAACCGTGCTTGCTGCACTTTGAATGTGGCCGAGAGCTGGCTTGATGAAACACCTCACTTCCTACTTTTTTTTATGGGTACTCGCTTCCTAGTGACCAAAGGTCTTGGCTGATCGTCCTAAGAATGCTTATATATGAATAAAGCTCTCTCATTTACCCGCAAAAAGATTAAGCCATATTAACTAGAAAGGAGGGACTATGGACTAGCACTACTTTTTGGTGTGTCTCATCAACTCAGAGAACGAGGAGAAGCTTGCAGACAAGGTGAAGCTCGCCACGCTTTTGACTAATGCAACCTTCCCTCGTGGACATGCATCACCCATTCGTGTCGATTGTCGGAGGCATACATCGTAGTACCCAACATGCGGAGTACCATCATTGTTCGACTTCACGAAGAGGCGAAGAGCTGCGCGCAGAGTACGAGTAGTACTACTACTAGAACCGCATGGTGGAGCGCTCTGATTTTATTTTTTATCTCCGATAAAGTACACGCTTATTTCGGAGAAGGGCGGAAAACGGCAGCCCAACATGTAATGAATGATATCGATCAACCAACCATGCTCTAATATATCTTGGCCTCCATGTGAACCCGCTTGTGTGTTCTCGCCTCGCCTCTCAAGGAACGGCGGGTTGGCTCTTTGCCGCCAATTGAGATCGGTTTGCTCACACTCCTGTCCCATATGTCGCTGATATACCAAGAGGAGGTGCGCTGACCGACCGCCATACGCTGCATTTGGTTTTGAACCTTCATACTACTCCTCCCTCCGCCACAGCTTTATGTGGCACGCTTCATTATGATGCATTTCTCTCAATGCATTTCCACCACCAGAGAGACTTTAGACGCGTTTGGTTTAATGCTCAATTAATTAGGGCGTGGTAACCGCAATCAAGTCCACAATTTTCTCTCCATGTACTCTGTACTAAAGTACTACGGAGTGGAGTAAGTGCATGCATGTGTGTACCCGGGGTGGAAGCACTGCATGCATGTGTGTACGCATTATTCCCTCTAGTAATAGACGCTGTTCTATAACTACCAATGCTATTTTTCAGGCCGATCGCTAGTCGCCTTGGTCCCACAGATCTTTTTTCTTTTTTCTGAAGCGCGATGTATAAACAGTGATGGATGGAGTAGTATGAGCGGATTCAAAGAAGAGCGTATTGATGGTTGCTTATTTAGAGCAACTTACAGTGGGAAAGGTGGGGCTTACGATTTGACTACCCATTACTCACTATTAATGCGGCGCAACGACCGGGCTGAGTCTCCCATGCGGGTGTACACTACCCCCTCGGTTCTTAAATTTACTCCAGAGTATATTTATCTTTCTAGAGATTTCAACGAGTGACTACTCAAATATTTGTCTTTTTAGAGATTTCAAATGGACTGGCACATACGGATGTATATACATATTTTAGAGTGTAGATTCTCTCATTTTGCTCCGTATGTAGTCACTTATTGAAATCTCTAGAAAGACGAATAAAATATTTAGGAACGGAGGGAGTACACATACGAAGCAAAATGAGTGAATCTACACTCTAAAATATGCCTGTTTGAAATTTGTAAAAAGATAAATATTTAGGAACAAAGGAGTATAATTTTGTGCATGGCACATGGACCCGGATGATGAAGAGGCTTCTGGCAATGCTATCAAGCTTCCATCATTTGTTTACATAATTGACGTACTATACAAATAATTTTCCAGCGAGACTGAAATTGTACAATTGTGTGAGCTTTCAGCTTCTGTTTGGCGTGTCTTGCCATCGATGCTCTTTCGGAAACAATAAAAAACTAACTTCCTTGCTAATGCATGTCAATTATGAGCAGATCAGAGCTAATAATTACATCACAACTGAAGACAGAGTTGTGAGAAGGTGTTAAATTAAAATTGATCCATGCTTTCATTGGCAGCAACGTCCCCCCAGCTCTGTCCAAATCAACAAGGCATGTTGGGAAAAAAAGTAGTTGTCTGGAGCATGCAACTTTCCGATCATTTTGTGCAGTTCCTCTAAAATAGAGCTGAGCGTCCCTATTCCAAAGATATTAAGTGTGATTACGATAATTGAGGACTGCTGATGAAATAATAAACACATAAATAGAAGCCGGTCACCTTTGCAGTCTCTCTTAAGACTAACTAGTTGGAGAAGATTAGGCTCGGAGTTGGATGAGGAGGATAGAGCAAAACCAATCTCCCTTTGTGCAACAAGACTGAATGTAGAGACGTTGCCCATGTGACATTTTAGTACAACCGCACAAAACACTCTTAAGAAAAAAGTGATTTGTGCAGTTCACCAAAAGGTCACAATAGCAACGAGGTGAAATGGATAGCCCTGCTTGCAAAAAAGAGGTAGAAAGGAAACAATTATCGCCAATAATAGTTGATGACACATGCATTTAAAAAAGAAGCATATTCCTTGCCCTAAGGGAAGATAACAACACGGTTGTGTTTGTCTAAAACGGTGTGAGGATGAGAATGCAATATGGAAACTACGCTGGATGAGCTACGTTTTGGGCAAAGAACTATGGAAGATCCACATGCAGCGACGTGTTGGGGAACGTTGTAGAAAATTAAAATTTTTTCTACGGTTTCACCAAGATCCATCTATGAGTTCATCTAAGCAACGAGTAACGGGAGAGAGTTTGCATCTACATACCACTTGTAGATCACGTGCGGAAGCTTGCAAGGTGATGATGGAGTCGTACTCGACGTGATTCAGATCACCGATGTCCAAGTGCTGAACGGACAGCACCTCCGCTGCTCAACACACGCGGGACGGGAGACGCCTCCTTCTTGATCCAGCAAGGGGAAGGAGAGGTTGATGATGATCCAGCAAGACGACGGCGTGGTGGTGGATGCAGCAGATCTCCCAGCAGGCTTCGCCAAGCAACTACGGAGGAGGACGAGGTGTAGCAGGGGAGGAGGCGCCACACAAGGGTACAGCAGCCCCCTCCCTCCCCCTTTATATAGGCCTCAGGGGCGCCGCCCCGGACATCCAATCTCCAAGGGGGCGGCGGCCAAGGGGTGGAGTGCCCCCAAGCCAAGTGGGCGCCCCCCCCTAGGGTTTCAACCCTAGGCGCAGGGGTGGGCCTAGGGGCGCACCAGCCCACTATGGGCTGGTTCCTCTCACTTCAGCCCATAGGGCCCTCCGGATGGGTGGCCCCACCGGTGGACCCGGGACCTTCCGTGGTCCCAGACATTACCGGAGACCCCAAACTTTCCCGATGGTCAAATACCACTTCCTATATATTATTCTTACCTCCGACCATTCCGAACTCCTCGTGACGCCCGTGATCTCATCCGGACTCAACAACATTCGGTATGCTGCATACTCATATTCATACAACCCTAGCATCACCGAACCTTATGTGTAGACCCTACGGTTCGGAGACACGCAGACATGACCGAGACGACTCTCGGGCAATAACCAACAGCGGGATCTGGATACCCATGTTGGCTCCCACATGCTCCTCGATGATTTCATCGGTTGAACCATGATATCGAGGATTTGATCAAAACCCTGTATACAATTCCCTTTGTCAATCGAGATCGTCGGTATCCCAATACCTTGTTCAGTCTCGTTACCGGCAAGTCACTTTACTCGTACCGTAATGCATGATCCCGTGGCCAACACCTTTGTCGGTGTCAAAACCGGCGGATCTCGGGTAGGGGGTCCCGAACTGTGCGTCTAGGCGGATGGTAACAAGAGACAAGGGACACAATTTTTTACCCAGGTTCGGGCCCTCTCGATGGAGGTAAAACCCTACGTCCTGCTTGATTAATATTGATGATATGGGTAGTATGATTGTTGAGATCAAGGAGGCTAAACCCTAGAAGCTAGCCTATGGTATGATTGTTGAGATGTATGTTCGTCCTACGGACTAAGGCCCTCCGGTTTATATAGACACCGGAGAGGGCTAGGGTTACACAAAGTCGGTTACAATGGTAGGAGATCTACATATCCGTATTGCCAAGATTGCCTTCCACGGCAAGGAAAGTACCATCCGGGCACGAGCCGGAGTCTTCAATCTTCTATCTTCGTAGTCTGGGAGTCCGCGGATATTGATAGTCCGCTGTCCGGACACCCCTAGTCCAGACTCCTCAAGAGCCTCTCTAACCAGTCTTCAATGACGATAAGTCCGGCGTATAATGTTCGGCATTGCAAGGTGGGTTCCTCCCTTGAATAATCCGGAGAAGATAATGAACACCAGATAGTGTCCGCTCGCAAAAATAACTTCCACATTCCACCGTAGAGAGAATAAAATATACACTTAGCTCAATCTGCCGACGATTATGCGGCGTGTCATCACACCGCAACCAAGCCTTTGTTTGAATTACTATACCACCTCAAAGACATTTAGAGAAGCGGTTCCCTTGGCACGCCCTATCGGGCGTAGATCGTGTTCCCTTATTCCGGGATTCTCATCAATACGTGCGTGGGTAACCCAACCACACCATTGATGATGGCGCTTGGGAGATAAGCGAGTTTTACCAGGCCGGTGGGGGACGTATAGTTTTGTCCGCCTATATATAAGGGATAAGGATTTACCTTCTCACCTACGCCTTCTTCCTCCTTTGCTTATCCATCCTCGCGAACTCAAGCTCCAACGCCTAAGCTTATGATCTCGCCGACCTTCTCCGAATATGTCCGAGCGGAGGTAAATGGTTGGCCTCCACCGCCAAGGAGGAGGACATCACCAAGCTGCGCGACGCCGGATAGCTTTACAAATGATATTGCGATCGGCTGCCCGGCGAGGGGCAGCTCATCCCTACCCTGTGGCCTCATGAGAGGGTCGCCTTCCTCCCCACTTCCTCCACGGACTGGGTTTTCCGCCCATCCATTTGTCCGGGATCATGTTTTACTACGGCCCGATTTCCACGATCCGGCGCCAACTTCATCCTCAACATCTCGGTGTTTATCGTCGTGCGAGGCCTTTCTCTGCATCCAGCCCCACTTCGCCTGTGGCTCAAGACCTTCAACGCTGTCAAGGTTGTGAAGGGCACACAAGCGAATGCGGAGGCGCCATGTTGGGCAAATTGCCCAACGTCCCTTGGCTAGAAGGGACCTTCGTGGACTCCGTCAAGGGGTGGAAATCGGGGTGGTTCTACATCACCGAGCCGCGCAAGCCCACATGGGCGGCGGCCCCCGAGTTTAGACCTGGAATCCCCATGCAGCTCACCTCCTGGAAAGAGAAGGGCTTGCAGTGGGGCAATTCGGTGGAGGTGACCGGACTCCGAGCCTACATCAAGAAGACGGTGAGCAATAGGCTCCGGCTCGTCGACGTGGTCCAAGTCATGCTCCTCCGGCGGATTCTCCCATGCCAAGAACGGGCATTCAATTTGTGGGAGTTTAATCCGGAACAGCACCAGACGCTGAGCGGCTCTTCGATACAACACACGGCGGCGCTGGAGGGTGCTGTTCAAGGGCGCCAAGCCCCCGATCCGTGACCAAGACCATGGATTCAGCCTGCAGCCTCCGATCGACGAGGTAAGTGATTCAACCCCATTACGGACACTTGTGGTAATTAGATTGACTCCGTGAGGTTTTAATCTACCTCTTCCTTTGACAAGAATGGATGGAGAAGGCCAAGCTGCTCATCAGCCCGGCCCCATGCCGAAGAACCAAAGGACGCCCGCTAGCGTGGTTGCTGGTTCCGCACCGCACGTGGCGCCAGAGAAGAAGGCCAAGAAGGTGGCCACGGGACTCGAAAGAGTTCTCAGAATCAAAGGCCCGACGACGACGAGGCCTCCTCCTCAAGACGAGGAGGAGGAGTACTCTCTCCCGGAGGAGGAGAGAAGAAGAGGAAGGCCTCCCAATCGGGCGGCCAAGGGTCCAAGAGGGGAGAACTATCCTCGACAGTTTCGCCAACATCAGCATTGGCGAGGATGAGTGGCCTCCAAGGGCCAGCGTCCCGCGGATCGTAAGTATTCGGATCATTTATATGCCGCACCTTTCATGTCACGTAGTATCCTTCTAACGCCGCATTCTGTCCGTAGTCCGGCCGATGACGATCTCCCGACTCAATGAGCGGTCGCTGGCCTCGCCGGACGAAATTCCGCCCCGACCGCTTACTCCACGCGCCAACGAGGACGCCGAGGTGGGATCCCAAGAGGGGACCCATCAGAGGAGGTTCGGAGGCGCCGCCGAGCGACCTTCGACTTTGGCGCCGACTCTACATCGAACCCGTAGTGGTTCCAGAGTCCGCAAGCGCCCTTCAAAGAAGGGCAGGACCATGACACCGCAGCCTCCGCCCAACCGGAGGTGCCGGATAACCTGTTGGAGGCGCTTAAAGGCGCTTCCATCGAGGAAGAACACTGCACTATCATGAGTGCGGTGATTGAGAAGGTTCGGCTCGCCAAGAGCGGGCTGACCAGAGCCTGCAGCAGCCTTCTAACAGGCTTTGAGGTAAGAAGTTAAAATTATGTAATGTAATACCGCATAGACAAGAGCCCTCGATGCTTAGTTCGTGTTCGGAAGGAAAAGCCGACCGAGGATCTAACAAGATATACGCAGGTTGCTAAAAATATGTCAATATGAGTTTGCAGGTTGCATCGCTGACCTCTCGCCGCATTAACGGCGGAGGTCGAGGTGTTGAACAAGGATCTCGAGCGGTCCGAGCAAGAGCTCGGCCATGCCAAGAGGCAGCTCGAGGAAAAAGAAGGTGAGTAGCACCTCTTAAATAAGTACCTTACGTAAAAGGATTTCGTTGCAAATGAAATTAACAAGGATAATATGTATTGCAGGGCCACTAACGAGGTGGCAGCCTCAAGGATGCCGTGTCCGCGTCAACGCAATGCGGCCACGGAACGGGCTGAGCGAGAAAAGCAAGAGGCACTGGTGGCGGAAGTTCGACAAGAGCTCCAGGCTCTCATGGAAAAGCATGAGAGTTTGGAGAGTGACTCCAAGACTCGAGAGTCCGAGCTTGCCTCGGCTCTTGAAAGTGCCAAGTCCGCCAAGGCCGAGGCCCAGAAGGCCCTTCAGAGGTTGAGGACATAAAGAAGATAGCGGCGGTAAGGCCTTTTTCATGCAAAGGTGCATGTTAATGTGAATTACCGGATACTTACTCGGATTCGAGCTCTCGTGGCGCTTGCAGATCTGCCGCCAGAGGCGCCCGATGCCGCGCTTCTATCGTGGGCGAGGAGGGAGCTCGACGGAGAAGGTCTTCGGTCTCAAGACGCCGAGGCCGCCATCCGGTGCCCCAAGCGACCAAATCAAGCAGCTGGTCGAACTCCACAAGGTAGCCGAGGAGGCCATGAAGGGCCTCATAGTCCGGCCAGGGCTCGAGAGGCCATGCCCGAAGCTACTTTGGCCTAGTGCGGCGGCTGGTGAATGCATGCCCTGTGCTCGATGTAGTCAAGCGCCCACCAGTATTGAAGGCGCTGCCGGGCCCTTGCCCGCATAAAGGTGCAATGGGGCAACCGACGCGTGAGGCTTCACGACCCACCGCCGGCAAGGAGCATCGCACGCCGAGCGGTATTATAAAGTTTTCTTGAAGGAGCCTGCAATATTGCGTATGAGTGCTCCCTAAATGTAATTTTTGAGTGAACTCGCTGTGTATTTATCCTGGCGCCAAAAACTTCGCTTATATGCGCCATGAGCAACGCTTGTTTAATTTAAAATATTACCTTCAGGCGGCCGCTTATTAAATCGAGAGATGGCAAGTCGTTGGCTTCAGCCCCAAGCCACAAGTGCCGGGTGTTCGGTGATAAACTTGAGCACTCTTGTTCCCATTTTTGGGTCCATCTAGGAGGCGCCAACACGCACGAACAAGGCAACCGGACTTATAATGCTTGAACACTCTCACTTAGCCATAGAATTCTATAATTTTAATTTCGGCGAAGCCCCGGTATTCGAAGATCAATCCGGGCGCTATCCACGCCTTCATCGGACATTATCCGAACTTCGCCAAGCGGCGTGAGTCTTTATGACCCGAAGAACCTCTCGAACAGCGACCAGCCTCTCGCCTTATCATGCCGCCAGTTTTAGCTTTCCATCGAGGCGTTAACCCGCTGAACCGGGCCCAATCGCAGTGGTTCTCCCAAAGGCTACCTTAGCCGATTTAAACGGAACGTAAGGCACCAAAACATGGGAGCCGCAAACCCAACTATTGACCCAAGACATGATTCGAGCCGATTCATATAATGCTATAAGTTCGGGTGCCGCACTTGTGAAAGTGTTCGACTTTATCACACCGTAATTTGGGGAAATGAAGCCCTCGGCGATTCGGCCGCACTCAAAATATACGGGTGCAAGATGTCATGTAATGAACATATATAAAAGATAACGCAATTGCAATAAAAGGTGCTGCATTATTTTAGAAAGAAAGTCTCGATAGTAGATCGTGACCGATACAAATAGTGCGTAAGCAAGGGATTTGGACTAAATAAACATGTCCTCTCCAGGTGAGCTATAGACTCGTGTATATAATTGAATTTAATGCTCGTAATTGAGACCACCTGAATATTCGCCATGACCTCCTTTAGTCCCTCGATCTGTTTGCATCATGAGTTCGCAAGTTCGCCATCGAATGGGCTTCGTTAACAGAGTCCTGTATACATAAAAGAAGAAAAGATAAAAATAAAACAAGGGGCGCTGTGAGCCCCTCGTGTGGTCGAGCCGCACTCTTGGTCCCTTGTGATCGTGCCCTTCCCTGCGCCGAGGTATCTCCAAGGCGAATGATGTACGCGAGTGTTATTCTTGCGATCATGCGCTGGCGAGGGTTGGGCCGCATTGTTACGCTGCGGCTCGATCGCGCCAGTGGTCTTGGTTGGTATTGCTCCGGCGCGCTTTGTTGTATCCGCTTAACCGCCGGACTTGAGAATTGCCCGAGAAGGCTGCTCAGATTTCGCCGCAAGAGCCGCCAGATGTTCCTCCGCTCGAGGGAGCGCCCGTATTTCCATTGACCGTGATGACTCCACGAGGGCCTGCATCTTGAGCTTTAGGTATGCATAATGCGGCACCGCTGAATTTTGCAAACGCGTTCGTCCGAAAGCAGCATGATAGCCGCTGCGAAACGGGACTATGTCCAAGATTAACTCTTTGCTTCGAAATTATCCGGGATCCAAGACCACTTCCAGCAGGACCGAGCCTGCATAGCTTGGCTTCCACTCGGATGACACCTTTAAAGGTTGTCTTTGTAGGTTTAATCCTTGATGGGTCTATGCCCATTTTGCGCACCGTATCCCGATAAAGCAGGTTCAGGCTGCTACCGCCGCCCATCAGACTCTCGTGAGGTGGAACCCATCGACGATTGGATCTAAAACCAATGCGGCGAATCCGCCATGGCGTATGCTGGTCGGATGGTCTCTTCGATCGAAAGTGATCGGGCAAGAGGACCATGGGTTGAACTTTGGGGCGACTGGCTCCATTGCATAGACGTCCCGTAGTGTGCGCTTCCTCTCCCTCTTGGGTATATGGGTCGCGTATATCATATTCACCGTCCGCACTTGTGGAGGAAAACCATTCTGTCCTCTATTGTTCGGCGGCCGGGTCTCTTCCTCGTCGTCGCTATTTAGCCCCTAGTCATTGTTTTCGGCAATTAACTTGCCGGCCTGCTTAAACACCCAACAATCTCTATTGGTGTGGTTAGCTGGCTTTTCAGAGGTGCCATGTATCTGGCATAAGCGGTCGAGTATTCGGTCCAGATTGGACGGACCCGAGTGGTTCTTTAAATGGCTTCTTCCGCGACCGGTTTAGAGCCTCGAATCCGCATTGACCGTCAGATCCTCCTTATCATCGCCGCACGCGGCGCTTTGTTTTGATTCGCCGTGACTGCCGTTGTTGTCCTTGGTATCCGGACTGCCAGAATTTTTACGGAGATTGTTGCTGCGGGCTAGCTAGCTGTCCTCTCCCGCACAAAAGCGGTCATTAACGATGTGAGGGCTGCCATGGATTTCGGCTTTTCCCCCCCAGTGCCGGGCTAGCCATTCGTCCCGGATGTTATGTTTGAAGGCTGCAAGGGCCTCCGATCCGGACAATGACGATTTGGTTTTTCTTTGTCAAGAACCGTGTCCGAAATTGTCCGCCGATTCGTCTCGCTGTTGAATGATGTGGCTTAGGTCATCGGCGTCGGTGGTCGCATATATGTGCCTTGGAAGTTATCAAGGAACACGGCCTCCAGGTCTTCCCAACACCCAATTGACTCTGCGGGCAAGCTGTTAAGCCAATGCCGAGCTGGTCCTTTAAGCTTGAGTGGGAGATACTTGATGGCATGTAGATCATCGCCGCGGCCCATGTGAATGTGGAGAAGATAGTCTTCAATCCAAACCGCGGGGTCGGTTGTGCCATCGTAAGATTCGATGTTTACGGGTTTAAACCCTTGGGGGATCTGATGATCCATTACTTCGTCAGTGAAGCATAACGGGTGTGCGGCGCCCAGATTGAGCGATATCGCGACGCAGCTCGAGAGAGCGTTGTCTCCGCTGTGTTCGCCCGCCAGGTTATTGTATCCGCCCGACGGTATTCGCCGTGGGTCGAGGGTGCCCACGTGATCCATAGATGGATCTGGTTTGCCTTGCTTTGTCCTCCAATATGTCTCGCAAGTCCGCGCTTCCTCTTGGCTTCAGACTTTTGGAGCGATGCCGGGTATGGTATTGGCCGGGGCCTAGATGCTCTCGTCGCGACCACGGGTGGTCGGTCAGCCTTATCGTCATACCGGTGATGAAGGTATGTGTGCTTCCTCCTCTAATCGGGGAGCAGCTTATGCCTTGGGTAACTTTTGAGGACGCTCGAGTTTATACTTTCGCCGCGAGGACCTTGGTCCATCGATCGGCCAGCAGGTGCTGATCAGCTTGAAGCTGCTGCTACTTTTTCTTTAGGCTGCTTGCTGTGGCGATAAGCCTGCGCTTGAAGCGCTCTTGTTCGACGGGGTCCTCAGGTACGACTAATTCGTCGTCGTTGAGGCTTGCTTCGTCTTCGGAGGGAGGCATATAGTTATCATCCTCAACCCCTTCGCCCCGCCGCCTCGTGGGGGCTTGCTTCGATCCTCCTGCGCTACCGAGTCTTGCCGAGGGATTGTCTTCGGCGCTCTCGAGTGTTATTATTTCCGTGCCTCAATCTCCATTCTTGCTGTGGCGGATTTAGAGCGGCGCCACGACGCCGACGCTTAGGCTGCTTCTTTAAAGAGTCTGCCACGCTTCTTCGCCATCCCTTCTTTGGGGTATCCACCATGTATACGCTATATGACGAAGTGGCCTTCCAAAGGTTCTCAGAGGCGCTGGTTCCTGTTCGTCACCAAAGATCGCCGTCCATAGCGCCGATGTCTTGAGTCGTAGTCAGCATGTCGGTTAAATCCTCGGCTGGCTACCAAGTGGGTGGTGGTGGGCTCGATATCTTTGTCGTCTGTATTCCAACCATCCTCGCCATAGTCCGCCAGACTTCCGATAACGAGAGATGCTTTAATGAGTTTAGGATATCGCCAAAAGGCGAAGTGTTGGAATATGTCTGCAGCGGTGAATTCCATAACCGCGCCTAATCCGGATTGATTGATAGGGCGCGGAGGTTCGAGTCCGTGAGGAGTCCGCGCTTTGGAATCACGAATCTCACAGGGACAAGGTTAGTGTTCGCCCATCGCCATGGATGTTGAAGCCCCTGTGGCGCGCTTATCCACCGCCCTCGATCCGGGCGATCGGCTCCGCCAATGGCGAAGCGGATCCGAAAAGCGCCACCAAGGCACTGCTCGCGGCAGAGCTAGATCGTGCCTGCCGTCACAAAGGCGGCGCGCATGGCTGTGGCTCAAGTCCGTCGAAGATCAAGTCTCCGCGGAGATCGGCCGTGAAGTTTAAGCTTCCGAATCTGACCTGACGGCCAGGGGTGTAGCTTTCGATCTGCTCCAGATGGCCAAGTGAATTGCCCGCAGCAAAGCCGCCAATCGAAGATCTATCCGGGAGAAAAGTCTCACCTCGACAGCGTTGCTTGGTTGAAGATGCCATCAGCCTATCAAGAACGGCACACGAGGAACTCTCAATGAAAGCACCAATGTCGGTGTCAAAACCGCGGATCTCGGTAGGGGTCCCGAACTGTGCGCCTAGGCGGATGGTAACAAGAGACGAGGACACAATGTTTTCACCTGTGTTCGGGCCCTCTCGATGGAGGTAAAACCCTACGCCCCGCTTGATTAATATTGATGATATGGGTAGTACAAGAGTAGATCTACCATGAGATCAAGGAAGCTAAACCCTAGAAGCTAGCCTATGGTATGATTGTTGAGATGTATGTTCGTCCTACGGACTAAGGCCCTCCGGTTTATATAGACACCGGAGAGGGCTAGGGTTACACAGAGTCGGTTACAATGGTAGGAGATCTACATATCCGTATTGCCAAGCCTGCCTTCCACGCCAAGGAAAGTACCATCCGGGCACGAGCCGGAGTCTTCAATCTTCTATCTTCATAGTCTGGGACTCCAGCGGATATTGATAGTCCGGCTGTCCGGACACCCCCTATTCCAGGACTCCCTCAACCTTGGTCACCTTGAGCTCATTATGATGATGCATTACCGAGTGGGCCCAGAGATACCTCTCCGTCATACGGAGTGACAAATCCCAGTCTCGATCCGTGTCAACCCAACAGATACTTTCGAGATACCGTAATGCACCTTTATAGTCACCCGCTTCGCCAGACGCTTGATACACCCAAGGCACTCCTACGGTATCCGGAGTTACACGATCTCATGGTCGAAGGAAGAGATACTTGACATTGGCAAAGCTTTAGCAAACGAACTACACGATCTTTGTGCTATGCTTATGATTGTCTTGTCCATCACATCATTCTCCTAATGATGTGATCCCATTATCAACTACATCCAATGTCCATAGTCAGAAACCATGACTATCTGCTTGATCACAACGAGCTAGTCAACTAGAGGCTCACTAGGGACATATTGTGGTCTATGTGTTCACACGTATTACGATTTCCTGATAATACGCTTATAGCATGAACAAAACCAATTATCATGAACAATGAAATATAATAATACTTTTATTATTGCCTCTAGGGCATATTTCCAACAGTCTCCCACTTGCACTAGAGTCACTAATCTAGTTACATTGTGATGAATCGAACACCCATAGAGTTCTGGTGTTGATCATGTTTTGCACGCAAGAGAGGTTTAGTCAACGGATCTGCATATTCAGATCCGTGTGCACTTTGCAAATCTCTATGTCTCCATCTTGAACATTTTCACGGATGGAGTTGAAATGACGCTTGATGTGCTCGGTCTTCTTGTGAAACCCGGGCTCCTTGGCAAGGGCAATAGCTCCAAAGTTGTCACGAAGAGTTTGATCGGCCCCGACGCATTGGGTATGACTCGAGGTCGGTGATGAACTCCTTCACCCAAATCGCTTCATGCGCTGCCTCCGAGGCTGCCATGTACTCCGCTCACACGTAGATCCCGCCACGACGCTTCGCTTGCAAATGCACCAGCCATCGCTCCACCATTGAACATATACACGATCCGGTTTGAGACTTAGAGTCATCCAGATCTGAGTCGGTTAGCATCGACGTAACCCTTTACGACGAGCTCTGCGCCTCCATAATACGAGAAACATATCCTTTGTCCTTTTCGTGTACTTCAGATATTCTTGACCGCTGTCCAGTGTTCCTTGCGGGATTACTTTGGTATCTTGCTACCAAACTTACGGCAAGGTTTACATCGGTCCGTACACAACATGGCATACATAATAGATCCTATGGCTGAAGCATAGGGATGACACTCATCTCTTCTTTATCTTTTGTCGTGGTCGTGATCGAGCTGAGCTCAATCTCACACCTTGTAACATAGGCAAGAACCCTTTCTTGGATTGATCCATTTTGAACCTTTTCAAAATCTTATCAAGGTATGTGCTTTGTGAAAGACCTATGAGGCGCCTCGATCTATCTCTATAGATCTTGATGCCTAATATATAAGCAGCTTCTCCAAGGTCCTTCATTGAAAAACACTTATTCAAGTAGGCCTTAATGTTGTCCGAAGTTTTGTATCATTTCCCATCAAGAGTATGTCATCTACATATAATAGGAGAAATGCTACAAAGCTCCCACTCACTTTCTTGTAAACGCAGGCTTCTCCATAAGTCTCAAGATAAACCAAACGCTTTGATCATCTCATCAAAGCGAATGTTCCAACTCCGAGATGCTTGCACCAGTCCATAAATGGATCATTGGAGCTTGCATACTTTGTTAGCGTTCTTAGGATCGACAAAACCTTCCGCTGCATCATATACAGCTCTTCCTTAAGATGTCCGTTAAGGAATGCCGCTTTGACGTCCATCCGCCATATCTCATAATCATAGTATGCGCAATTGCTAACATGATTCGGACGGACTTCAGCTTCGCCACGGAGAGAATGTCTCATCGTAGTCAATTCCTTGAACTTGTCGATAACCCTTAGCGACAAGTCGAGCTTTATAGATGGTAACATTACCATCCGCGTCCGCCTTCTTCTTAAAGATCCATTTGTTTTCTATCGCCACCGATCATCGGGCAAGTCTGTCAAAGTCCATACTTTGTTTGCATACATGGATTCTATCTCCGATTTCATGGCTTCAAGCCATTTGTTGGAATCTGGGCCGCCATCGCTTCTTCATAGTTCAAGGTTCACCGTTGTCTAACAACATGATTTCTGGACAGGGTTGCTGCACCACTCACTGCGGAATGTGTCCTTGTGGACCTAAAAGTTCAAGAGTAACTTGATCCGAAGTACCTTGATCATCATCATTGGTTTCCTCTTGCTTGGTGTGGGCATCACAGAACATTTTCCTAAGCTGCACCACTTTCCCGCTCGAGAGGTAGTACTTCATCGAAGTTCTACTTTCCTCCCACTTACCTCTTTCGAGAGAAACTCTTTTTCCGTAAAGCATCCGTTCTTGGCAACAAAGATTTTGCCTTCGATCTTAAGTAGAAGGTATACCCGACAGCTTCCTTAGGGTATCCTATGAATACGCATTTTTCCGACTTGGGTTCGAGCTTTTCAGTTGAAGTTTCTTGACATAAGCATCGCATCCCCAAACTTTTAGAAACGATAGCTTAGGTTTCTTCCCAAACCATAATTCATACGGTGTCGCCTCAACGGATTTAGACGGTGCCCTATTTAAAGTGAATGTAGCTGTCTCTAGAGCGATCCCCAAAATGATAGCGTAAATCGGTAAGAGACATCATAGACCGCACCATATCCAATAGAGTGCGACACGACGCTTGGACACACCGTTTACCGAGGTGTTCCAGCGGCGTGAGTTGTGAAACGATTCCACATTTTCTTAAGTGTGTGCCAAATTCGTGACTTAAATATTCTCCTCCACGATCTGATCGTAGGAACTTTATTTTTCGGTCACGTTGATTCTCTACTTCATTCTAAAATTCCTTGAAATTTTCGAAGGTCTCAGACTTGTGTTTCATTAAGTAGACATACCCATATCTACTTAAGTCATCAGTGAGAGTGAGAACATAACGATGTCCTCCGCGAGCCTCAACGCTCATTGGACCGCACACATTGGCATGTATGATTTCCAACAAGTTGGTTGCTCGCTCCATTGTTCCGGAGAACGGAGTCTTGGTCATTTTGCCCATGAGGCATGGCTCGCATGTGTCAAATGATTCATAATCAAGAGACTCTAAAAGTCCATCAGGATGGAGCTTCTTCATGCGCTTGACACCAATGTGACCATATGCGGCGAGTACACAAGTATGTGGGACTATCGTTATCAACTTTACATCTTTTGGCATCCACACTATGAACATGTGTAATATTACGCCGAGATTCATTAAGAATAAACCATTGACCATCTGAGCATGACCATAAAACATATCTCTCATATAAATTGAACAACCATTATTCTCAGACTTAAATGAGTAGCCATCTCGATTAAACGAGATCCGTGATACAATGTTCATGCTCAAACTTGGCACTAAATAACAATTATTAAGGTTCAAAACTAATCCGTGGGTAAATGTAGAGGCAGCGTGTCGACGGCGATCACATCGACTGAACCATTCCCGACGCGCATCGTCACCTCGCCCTTTGCCGGTCTCCATTTATTCCGCAACTCCTGCCGTGAGTTACAAATGTGAGCTACGGCACCGTATCAAATACCGGGGAGTTACTACGAGTAATCGGTAAGGTACACATCAATTACATGTATATCAAATATACCTTTGGTGTTGCCGCCTTCTTATCCGCTAAGTATTTGGGGCAGTTCCGCTTCAAAGGACCCTTCCCTTGCAATAAAAGCACTCAGCCTCGTGCTTGGGTCCATTCTTTGACTTCTTCCCAAGAATCGGCTTACAAGGCAACATCTTTTCCATCCTTCTTGAAGTTCTTCTTACCCTTGCCCTTCTCGAACTTAGTGGTCTTATTGACCATCAACACTTGATGTTCTTTCTTGATTTCAGCCTCTGCTGACTTCAAAGATCGAGAACACTTCAGAATGGTCTTCACCATCCCTACATGTTGTAGTTCATCACAAAGCTCTTGTAGCTTGGTGGGAGCGATCGAGGATTCTGTCAATGACCGCCTCATCCGGGAGGTTAATGTTCACCGGGTCATACGGTTGTGCAACCTGCATATCTTCAGGATGTGCTCACCGACGTAACTGTTTTCCTCCATCTTACAATCAGAGAACTTGTCGGAGACATCATATCTCTCGACCGGCATGAGCTTGAAAACTAGTTTCAGCTCTTCAACATCTCATATGCTCCGTGATGCTCAAAACGCTTTTGGAGCCCCGGTTCTAAGTCTGTAAAGCATGCCGCATCGAACGAGGGAGTAATCATTAGCACGAGTCCGCCAAACGCTCAAATCGCCTTGCAGTCTTTGGGAGAACAGGGGTCACCTAACGGTGCTTCTAGGACATATTGTTTCTTGGCAGCTATGAGGATGATCCTCGTGTTCCGCACTCCAGTCCGTATAGTTGCTGCCATCATCTTTCAGCTTGGTTTTCTAGGAACGCGTTGAAGTTCATGTTGACATTAGCGCTGGCCATTGATCTACAAGACATATTTGCAAAGGTTTTAGACTAAGTTCATGATAATAAAGTTCTAATCAAAATTATGAACTCCCACTTAGATTAGACATCCTCTAGTCATCTAAGTGTTACACGATCCGAGTCGACTAGCCCGTGTCCGATCATCACGTGAGACGGACTAGTCATCGCCGGTGAACATCTTCATGTTGATCGTATCTTCCATACGACTCGTGTTCGACCTTTCGGTCTCCGTGTTCCGAGGCCATGGCTGTACATGCTAGGCTCGTCAAGTTAACCCTAAGTGTTTTCGCTGTGTAAAACTGTCTTACACCCGTTGTATGTGAACGTAAGAATCCATCACACCCGATCATCACGTGGTGCTTAGAAGCGACGAACTGTAGCAACGGTGCACAGTTAGGGGAGAACATTTCTTGATATTTTGTAAGGGATCATCTTATTTACTACCGTCGTCCTAAGTAAACAAGATGTATAAACATAATAAACATCACATGCAATTATATATAGTTGTGACATGATATGGCCAATATCATACAGCTCCATTGATCTCCATCTTCGGGGCTCCATGATCATCTTGTCACCGACTTGACACCATGATCTCCATCATCATGATCTCCATCATCATGTCTTCATGAAGTTGTCATGCCAACGACTACTTCTACTTCTATGGCTAACACGTTTAGCAATAAAGTAAAGTAGTTTACATGGCGTTCTTCAATGACGCGCAGGTCATACAAAAAATAAAGACAACTCCTATGGCTCCTGCCGGTTGTCATACTCATCGACATGCAAGTCGTGAATCCTATTACAAGAACATGATCTCATACATCACAATTCATCATTCATCACAACTTCTGGCCATATCACATCACATGATCAATCGCTGCAAAAACAAGTTAGACGCCTTCTAATTGTTGTTGCATCTTTTACGTGGCTGCAATTGGGTTCTAGCAAGAACGCTTTCTTACCTACTGAATAACCACAACGTGATTTTGTCAACTTCTATTTACCCTTCATAAGGGCCCTGTTCATCGAATCCGCTCCAACTAAAGTGGGAGAGACAGACACCGCCAGCCACCTTATGCAACTAGTGCATGTCAATCGGTGGAACCGGTCTCACGAAGCGCACGTAAGGTTGGTCCGGCCGCTTCATCCCACAATACCGTTGAAGCAAGAAAAGACTAGTAGAGGCAAGTAAGTTGACAAGATCCACGCCCACAACAAAATTGTGTTCTACTCGTGCATTAGAGAACTACGCATAGACCTAGCCCTGATACCACTGTTGGGGAACGTTGCAGAAAATTAAAAAAATTTCTATGGTTTCACCAAGATCCATCTATGAGTTCATCTAAGCAATGAGTAACGGGAGAGAGTTTGCATCTACATACCACTTGTAGATCGCGTGCGGAAGCTTTCAAGGTGATGATGGAGTCGTACTCGACGTGATTCAGATCACCGATGTCCAAGTGCTGAACGGACAGCACCTCCGTGTTCAACACACGTACGGGACGGGAGACGTCTCCTCCTTCTTGATCCAGCAAGGGGCAAGGAGAGGTTGATGATGATCCAGCAGCACGACGGCGTGGTGGTGGATGCAGCAGATTCCCAGCAGGCTTCGCCAAGCAACTACGGAGGAGGAGAGGTGTAGCAGGGGAGGGAGGCGCCACACACAGGGTGCAGCAGCCCCCCCTCCCCCCTTTATATAGGCTCTCCGGGGCGCCCCCCGAGATCCAATCTCCAAGGGGGGCGGCGGCAAGGGGTGGAGTGCCCCCAAGCCAAGTGGGGCGCCCCCCACCTGGTTCCCCTCTCACTTCAGCCCATGGGGCCCTCCGGGATGGGTGGCCCCACCCGGTGGACCCCTGGGACCCTTCCGGTGGTCCCGGTACATTACCGAGACCCAAAACTTTCCCGATGGTCAAATACCACTTCCTATATATTATTCTTTACCTCCGACCATTCCGAACTCCTCGTGACGTCCGGGATCTCATCCGGACTCGAACAACATTCGTATGCTGCATACTCATATTCATACAACCCTAGCGCCACCGAACCTTATGTGTAGACCCTACGGGTTCGGAGACACGCAGACATGACCGAGACGACTCTCGTGCAATAACCAACAGCGGATCTGGATACCCATGTTGGCTCCCACATGCTCCTCGATGATTTCATCGGTTGAACCATGATGTCGAGGATTCGATCAAACCACAGATACAATTCCTTTGTCAATCGGTACGTTATTTGCCCGAGACTCGATCGTCGGTATCCCAATACCTTGTTCACCTCGTTATCGCAATTCACTTTACTCGCATCAGAATGCATGATCCCGTACAACACCTTGGTCACCTTGAGCTCATTATGATGATGCACTACCGAGTGGGCCCAGAGATACCTCTCCGTCATACGGAGTGACAAATCCCAATCTCGATCCGTGTCAACCCAACAGATACTCAGAATGCACCTTTATAGTCACCCGCCACGCCAGACGCTTGATACACCCAAGGCACTCCTACGGTATCCGGGAGTTACACGATCTCATGGTCGAAGGAAGAGATACTTGACATTGGCAAAGCTTTAGCAAACGAACTACACGATCTTTGTGCTATGCTTATGATTGGGTCTTGTCCATCACATCATTCTCCTAATGATGTGATCCCGTTATCAACGACATCCAATGTCCATAGTTAGGAAACCATGACTATCTGTTGATCACAACGAGCTAGTCAACTAGAGGCTCACTAGGGACATATTGTGGTCTATGTGTTCACACGTGTATTACGATTTCCGGATAATACAATTATAGCATGAACAAAAACCAATTATCATGAACAATGAAATATAATAATACTTTTATTATTGCCTCTAGGGCATATTTCCAACACGACGTGGGAAGATGGGCAGTGGAGCAAGGCCGAAGGGGATACCTGGAGGTCGTCGGGATGTAACTAGGTGAGCGGCGGCGGGCAGAATCTGCGAGCAGGTGGCGTAGGCCCTGCCGCGCCGGATCTTGGTCAGTGAGAACGATGTGTACCGCAGATCGGGACGTGCTCCCTCGGCGCCGTCGAACGGAGAAACGATGCACTTCCTCCCTTTCCCCCGGCGGCCGGGATGCGACCGGATCAGTGACCAACGGTGAGAGAGAGAGAGGCCACCGCACTCCCTTTCCCCGGCGGACGGGATGCGGCCAGATCAGTGACCAACGGTGAGAGACAGAAAGGCCACCACAGCCTTGTGTGAGATACTCTGACGAGCGACAAACCAGGCACGCAAGGCTCCATTGTATATAGTGAGCGGACTACCTTTTTCTCCATAAAAATCATTTTATATTCTGTGTACGTGCCATTGAGCGCTATAACTTTATTTAAAAATAACGCGGCAACGCGTCAAGTTGAACTTTGTTTCAGGCAGGCATGGTACACGACCTGCCTAGGTAAACAACCACTACAGGCGTTCAAATTAGCACGTGGGCTTCCATTTCCTAAAGAAATGAGCTCCACCGTGTACCCGCGCGGGTGTGGCTGGGCACGAAGCGTGAGTACGTGCACGATGCACCTATTCTCTTCTTTTATACATACACCACCTACGTGGGGTTGTGTGAGAGAGATACAAACCTAGAGAGATATAGTGTGTGGCTTCTTGAGAGTTTTTTGGGGGGGGGGTCAATAAAAAATGTAACATATGCAATGTGTGTGAAATAGAGTCCTGGATATAACATATATATAGAGGGGGTGATCCACGAGAAGAGAGTGGAGGTATCACCGGCTTGAGGTGTCCATAGAATCGAAAAGAGGGATGATGTGTGTGTGTGCGCGCGCGATCGATAAAGAGTGCCATCGAATTTGTGTGTGCCCACGCCAAAGATATAGAGTGGCTGGCCCATTTGGAGCGTGAGAGGGACATGTGCAGTTTGTCTCTGTGGCATGGATACCTACCTGCAGCACTCGACTATCGGTGTGTGGTGGGGGAAGAGGGAGGCCCAATTAACTATAGAGGTACAATGGTTGGTATATGTGTGGAGGAGGAGAGAGGCCTACCTCGTGTATTAAGGAGATCGATCTGCCTCATGTATTAAGGGAGATCGATTGGCATCCATGCATATGTGCAGGAGAGGAATGTTGGAGGGGGTGGTAGTGGAGTTGCTTCTAACAAATGGTGGGATAGGCTTGCTAGACAAACGAAGGGCACGCCCGCAATATCAATAAGAGAGGAGATGGCTGCTTGTTGTCTGCGCACGTGCGTGTGAGAGACGGGTCAGGAGGCATGCACGAATGATGAGGGGGGCGATGTGGCTGTGGTAAGCAGACATAACTACATAGGAAGATCAATCGCCCTTTGTTAGAGAAAGGAGAGACATAACTTGTGAGGTACGTCGATCGATGGGGGGGTAGTTAAAATCGATCCAGGTATATGTTGGGAGATCGATCGGTATACATGCATGTGTGTGTTAGAAGCAAACGAGGCACGAGGAGAAGGATAGAGATAGAGGGATGCATGTAGGAGGTGGTACGAGAGGCATACTATATCGAAGGGGAGGAGGTGCGTAGTACGAGAATGATGAAAAGAGTGGTGGGAGTGAGGCATGGACGGTGACAAGAGAAGAGGGGAAGCTTGTGTTTGTGCTAGGCACACCTAGCTAGAGAGGCATATCGATCGATGTGTGCCGTAAAGAAGGAGCTGGGGGGGCCTACACACACCGTGGGTGAACGACCTAAAGTGAAAAGACGAATTTGCGCGATGGATCTAGAGAATGCTGAGGGAGGGTGAGAGGGATGCGGGCGTGTGCATGCACAAGAGAAAGTTAGCGCTAGCTACAAAGATAAGAGGGTTGTGTGGGTGTAAAAGACGAATAGAGATCATATATACTTCATTATAAAAAGCAAATTCGGATATTTGAAGAATTTATCATAGTGTTTTAAACCGACGCATGTGTGAATATATATAACGGTGATACACATGGTGTGTTTATGAACATGTTATACTACATTTAATATATTTTATCTCTACTCTTATAAAAACGGAGTTGTTGATGATGGTGTGCCTGCCATCCTACATTATAGGCCGTCCGATTTATATCTGGCGGATAGCAAGAAAACTATGATGGTTGAAGTTGGCAACAATCATGATTGTAGATTCTTATTGAAATAGAGAAACGAATTCAAATTTAGTTCGAATTGCAGCGGTAGTATAGACATTTGGAATGCACTAAAACGTTGGTATGAGTAGGTTACATGCATTATACAGCACGCGAAAAAAATTAATCGGACATAACATGGATTCATACTCCCTCCTTCCATCTATATAGGGCGTAATGAGATTTTTAAGACCGCCTTTGACTATTGACAAGATTAATAGTACATGACATGCACAATGTGAAAATTATATCATTGAAAGAACCTTCCACATACAAAGTTAACGGTGTGCTTTGTGTAAGTTGCATGTCATATATGAAAGTGCAACTAATCCCCGGGTGGTTTGGGTAATTAATAACAACATATATATCATTGAACTAATAGTTTCTTGAGAATCATTTCAGAAAGTTCAGTGATATGGGTATGGCAAGGACTGAAGAGGTGGACCCCTCAAAATGCTAAGGCAAGCATTGGCAAAAGCTCAAGACTCCATTTTTGGTTTAGTGATCCAAGATCACATTGAGTCTATAGGAAAGCCAATACTATTAAAAGGATGAGGTTATGTTAATGATCTGGTTGCTCAAAGTGCTTAGTGATATATCTCCTAAACTATCGACAACTCTCACTTCCATAATACACTCATAAGTAATCTCGGTCCCACCGATTTCCTAAACTCACCACACCGAGATGAACCACCTCAGCCATATAGCCAAACCCTAGAAATCTCGGATTTTCCGATTCTCGAACTCGGTCTCACCGAAACTTGAGTTGCCAAGCTTCAGAATCTTCATCATCAAATCGGTGTCACCGAGATGATGAAGTCGGTCCCACCGAGATTGGCAAGCCCTAGTCTTTACACGAATCGGACTAACCGAGATTGTATTTTCGGTCCCACCGAAAATCCCAACGTTCACATGATTTGAACTTTCGGTCTCACCGAGTTGTCAACTTCGGTCCGACCGAGATTGGTCAAATGTGTGTAACGGTTGGATTTTGTGTGGAGGCTATAAATACCCTCCACCCCTCTTCATTTGTGGAGAGATCCATCAGAAAGAACTACCACTCCTACCTTACATTTCTGAGAAGAAAACTACCTACCCTTGTGTTGAGATCAAGTAGCTCCACTCCCACCATATGAAGCTTGATCTCTAGCCTTCCCAAGTTGCTTTCCACTCAATCCTTTCTTCCACCACAGCCAAATCAGTGAGGAGAGTTGAGTGTTGGGGAGATTATCATTTGAAGCACAAGAGCAAGGAGTTCATCATCATCAACACCATCTGTTACCTTTTGGAGGGTGGTGCCTCCTAGATTGGTTAGGTGTCGCTTGGGAGCCTCCGTCGAGATGTGGAGTTGAACCAAGAAGTTTGTAAGGGCAAGGAGATCGCCTACTTCGTGAAGATCTACCCCAGTAAGGCTAGCCCTCCGTGGGCGTATGCCATGATGGCATAGACAAGGTTGCTTCTTCGTGGACCCTTCGTGGGTGGAGCCCTCCGTGGACTCTCGCAGCCGTTACCCTCCGTGGGTTGAAGTCTCCATCAACGTGGATTGACGATAGCACCACCTATCGGAACCACGAGAAAAAATCTCCGTGTCACCAAATTGCGTTTGCTCTTCTCCACCTCTCTTTACTACATGTGCAATTTACTTTCCGCTGCCTATACTCTAGAATTGCATGTGTAGGGTGATACTTGACTTGATCATCATTGTGAACTTGCCAAAAACTTGTCTTTATCAAAAGGCTGAATTTTTATATTGTCAAGTAGTCTAATCACCCCCCCCCTCTAGACATACTTTCGATCCTACAATATATCATTGCTCTAATATTTGGTCAGAGTTAGCATCAAAAACGCATTAGGCCCTATATAGATGGAAGGAGGGAGTAGCTTTGAATAGCATTTGCATAGTAAAACGGGGCAAGACTCTCTCTTTGTGTGGTGTGAATAGTTTTATTTTTTTCATTTTCTTTTTGGTTGAGGGAAGTGCGAATTGATTTGATACGTACAAGTACAATATTACTACACGTTAGGCTTGTCCCTAAAATTCAACCCGCGTCTTGTTATATCACGAAAATTCAGATATCGTGCTCCCAAAAATGGCGCCTTCACAACCCGCGCCTTGCTATCCCGAAATTACAATGCGCGTGAAAACTCCCTCCAGCTGCAAAATCCCGACACATGAAATCCCCTTCTAACCCTGAGCCGAAAGGGCCGCTAGTTCAAATTGGTGGGGGGTACTTTTGTAACATATCCTACATTTTGGACAAGCGCGTCCCTAAGTCATGCTTCACCCCCTCCCATTGCCCCCTTTTCGCCATTCAAAATCCCAGGCTGCCATAACCCCTCCACTCCAGCCGTGAAACCCCACCCTCCTCCGTCCGCCATGTCACCGCTGCCCAGCCGGAGCCTCTTCCACGACGACGTCGTCCATCGCAATAGCTCGACGTCCCTCGTCCACCTCCCCGGATGATGATCCGTCGTCCATCTCGCCGTCCCGCGGTTCAGCCACCCCGGCCTCCACCTCCAAGGAGCTGCTCCGACGATCGCCTCGTCTATCGCGGCTGCTCCATCCCCACAGTGCCGCCTTAACCTGCTCCACTGGAACCGCAGCATCCTCACCGACTCCTCGGACGAAGCCGAGGCCTACTCGGCGCCACCAAAGAGGTTGTACACTCATCGCATCGCACCTTCTCCTTAACTTGACCTATCGGCGCTGATGGTGCTCCATCCCGCACCCCCATGGAGCGGCTACCTTGAAGCCGACGCCACAGGCGACATCTCCATGGCGGCTCTCCCCCAGTGCGAGGCCCCTTCGGCGGCGGCGTCCATACCAGCCGGATCGACATCGTGAGGGCACCACACCGTGTTCTTCCAAGGGAAGGATCCCATCTACGACAACATGGAGCGTGATCTGTGGTATGTGCTTTTCCAACGGAACGAGCCCATCTCGAACAAGTGAGGAAACCAATGATTTGTTTTGTCGAGTCCCTTTGTAGTGTAGTCTAATATGTCCATTTTAATTGCTATATCTGGTTGTTTGCAGATGCCTTGTTTATTTCAAGGTTCACAATGTGATGCTCTATATGTGCAATTATTAGTGTGCAAGACATTTCATCAATCCAGCTTTTAAACATACCGATAGGAATGCATATATTTGCTTGATGTTAAGCCCGTTATAGCTAGCATATGCCTCTTTAAAGTTTTTTGATTGTTCGTTGTTTGTAGTTAGCATATGTCCAATTTCAAATGCTATCTTTTGTTGTTCATAGTATGCCTTGTTTATTCTAGTTATTCACAATGTGATGTTCTATATGCAAGTATGAACTGTGCAGCTCAATTTCATCAAGCACCAGTTTCAACAATACCACTATGAATGACTACATTTGGTTGTCAGATCTTGTAGTTAACACGCCTTTCCATTTTTATTTAACAATCACCAAGTACTTAGACCGCACAATACCAGCTTCAATGACTATGTTTGCTTGTTGTTAAATGTTAGGCATGTTGCAGTTAGCACACCTTTCCACTTGTTTTGCTTTACTAGCGTGCTTAAACCTGCACACTGAAGCTATCTTTTGGAGATTATTTTGTCTGCCATGTATAATTTTGGTTGATGTTTAGCCTATTATGCTTAATATGCTTCTCGATGTACCTACACAAGACAATTTTGGGAACGACTGTTGTTTTTCATCGAGGTTAGTTTCATCCCATGGCTTATATCTGCTCACTGTTCAGGATATCGGTAGCTGGTACCATATAGGCCGGCGGCTGATAAGGGACTAATCGGTGAATCGGACTTTTAACTGAATATATCTGCAACCCATTTTTCGTTTGGTTAACTAGGGCCATATGTAATATATCTGTGGCTACATAGCAACATGCACTGTACTTAATGTCTAAATATGCAATCCTAGGCTACATAGCAACAAGGAAGAGTGTTACATTAATGTTCTAATGATGTCTAGATATACGTAGAAGAGCAGCAGCAACATCATCAACAACAACAACAACAACAACAACAACAACAACAACAACAACAACAACAAAGCCCTGTTCGGATACTCAACTTAGCTAGAAGTTAGAGTTAGTTTCTAGCTCATGACTAACCCTGAACTAACTCCATCCAAAGAGTTGTTTGGATGGCAGGGTTAGATTGACAATAAATGCACTAGGAGAACTAGCTCCAATTAGCACCTCTTGGGTTGATATTCCGGTGGGTTATAGATGCAACTAGATCAAACTAGCCTCATGTTTAGATATACTTTAGGCTATTTGAGCCCTAACTAGTTTCAAACTAACTGTAACTCCATGGATACAGAGCGTTAATCGCCGATAATTTGTAAGAATGCACTAAACTCTTTCGCCCATAATATAAGATGCTAATTCATCTAATATGTGAGTATATTCGATGTTATAAGATACTCCCTCCATTCCTAAATATTTGTCTTTTAGAGATTTCAAATGGACTACCACATGCGGATGTATATAGACATATTATAAAAGAGTGTTGTACTACATCATTGTGCAATTTTTGTTTAGCTTCTAATATTAACTTGGTGCTTTTAGGTACATATTTCATTGGTAAAGATCCGCGCTTTGAACCTTTTTTATGAGGGGCAATGAGATATCGAACCAAAGATCAAGTGAGGAAGATGATAAAGATTGTTAGTAAATGGGTCCAAAGATGGCAATTAAACTGTTTGTTTACACTTTATCCAAGACAACAAAGAACAGCAGGATGGTAAGTAAGAACTCAGAGCCTTCTTTTTATCGCCCATAATGAGTTGTGTTAGATGACAATGTCTGAATTTTTCTCTTTAGTGGTTGCCAAAGCAGTTTACTCCAAGATTACCTCACAAACTACATGATTGGTGGGCATGCAAAGGTTAAAGTATTTCTACCGTAACACAATGATTATCTAGATGTTTTCATGAAGACCGTGAAGGATGGGTGGTCGAGCATCACAAGGGGTTGGACTAGAGTCGTATGCGTTTTCAAAGATGGAGGAGGCACAATATAGCATTCAGCTTCACCTTGTTCAAGAACCTGAATATATTCCGCTTCTTTCTTTCCTTTAATAGTACAAGTATACAACTGTGGTTCATCCTTCTTTACTTGGTTTTATGTAATTTTGAACATATGTACCTATGAATTGAATAATGCATTGGTTGTTTGAACCCGATGGATATGAATAAGGCCGAGACATTCAAATTCAAATTAATCCGCACAATTTGAAAAAGCAGCAATTAAATTATGGTGAAATTATGCTCTAGTTACAAGCACACACGGTTGGAAACACAAACGCTATGATATGCACCATAATCCGAGACGGTTCAAAGAGGAAACGTAGTAAGCATGCATTAATAGCCAATCGCTGGTAAAAGCGATGTCGCATAATATCACAAACGCGGAAAACCAAACGCTTGTGCTAGTTGCTTATCATACACGCATTCGCAACCATGAACTATTTCGATGAAGTATGCATCGTAAACGCTGCACCATAGAATAGCGTAGCGATAGTTGTCGCAGACGCATTTATGTTACGACGGTCCAACGCTTCGTAATCCCGTCTGACACTCGTATGAAGATTAGCTAATCTTCTTAACGGTAACCGCTTTTGATACGGCGATCATACACGCTCTATAATAGTGAACCATTTGTGATCGGGCAAGATCGTAAACGTAGCACCACGTATCACCGACCGTGATGGAAATGCGAAAGTAAACGAGTAGGAGTACCTAGGGCCCTATCCCCGGTTTCGGGTCGTGGGAAAGACCCCTTATAGCCCACACTCACTTGGCGAAGGTTTCAAATGCCTCACGAAGGGGTTAAACCATTTGTTTAGGACCAACGCGCACTGCTGATCGAACGTTAAGCGCATGGACCCACGGATTCGAGAACTATGTAGACATGATCGAGACAGATCTCCGCACAAAAAAAAAGACACATCTCGTGACATTTTAAACAAAAAAAATTTGTCATCCATATGACACTTCTATGACGATAATTGTGAAAACCCGTATCATCATAGATGGTGGCCCTTACTTATGACAAAAAATCATGATAAAATGGCTTTTTCAAGGGCCGGAGACGGAGCTGCATGACATTCTTGGGCCATCATGACGGAAAAACGTGGTAGAAGCGAGGGGAGGAAAATTTCGTGGAGTTGCTGGTTACGTGGAGGTTAAGCGAAGCGCGCTGCTTTCTCGTAACACGACGCACATGTTTGCGTAGGTGTTGGCTCTAATCAATCCGAGCAGACGCTATTTCTAATCAACCCGAAAGCGACAGACGCAAAGTTGCTACATCAACTCGAGCGATCGATCGATGGCTGTTAATCGACCCGATGGAGCGATTCTTCGCTATCGCCGCTAATCAAGCCGATCGATTGGATGAACAAGGAGCTGTGGGGGGAATGAACAAAGGAGCGTGGCGCGGCTTATATGAACAGACCCGTGGTGTGAAGGGCTGATGAACAGAGACGGTGGAGGGGTGGCCATGGAGGGGTGGTTGAACAGACCCGTGGTGTGGAGGGCTGATGAACAAGAGACGGTGGAGGGGTGCCTTGGAGGGTGGTTGAACAAGAGTCGTGGAGAAAAGGTGGAGGCCGGATGAACAGGAGCCCGTGGAGGCTGGAGGAGGTCGACGGTAGCCCGTGGAAGCCGGAGGAGGTCGACGTGGAGATGAACAAGATCCCGGAGTCTCGCTTTTGCGGTACGCCACACCCTCCCGGCGAACAGACCCCTGCTTCGATCGAAGGCCCAAACAAGTCCGCTTGGCCCGCTTTTGCGGCACGCCACACCCTCTCGGCGAACAGACCCCATTTCGACCGTAGGAGGTCTGCTTTCTCGCTTTGCGGTACGCCACACCCTCCCGATCAACAGACCCCTGCTTCGATCGTAGGAGGTCCGCTTCTCCGCTTTTGCACGCCACACCCTCCCCGAACAGGACCCTGCTCCAACGAGGTCTGCTTCTCCATTGGCGGTACGCCAGCCTCGCTTCTTCGCCGTTCGCCCGCTTGCTATTCCCACGCTGCCTGCTGCCTCCCACGAACACGACGCATTCCATTGCCTCCCATGAACACGACGCATTTCGCTGCTCTCCCCATGAACACGACGATTCGCTCGCTTCCCCATGAACACGCAGCCCTTGCCGATGTATGCGTGACTAGGCGTCGAGACCCCGCCAGATGTACACATACGCGGGTCAGATTTTCTTTCTTGCACCTTAGCCACAGTACGACGCAGTACATGCTACGGCGCGCTTACTACTACACGTGCGCCTTTCACATCGATTATGTACGCATACATGTTCATGCATCAGATGACAATGCTACGACGCTCACCAGGTGGGTCCCGACCGCCGTGCACTTCCTTGCTTGCGAAGATGTAGCCTGGGTCCCAGCAAATGGGGCTAATCAATTTTTGCCCTGACGCACTTCCGCGGCGAAGATGTAGCTGGTGGGTCCCAGCAGCTAGGGGTGAATCGCTTTTGCCCTGCATGCACTTCCCTGCGCAAGATGTAATGGTGGGTCCCCAGCCAGGGGGAACTTTTTCGCGAATACGGTGGCCTGTCCGGTGGGTCCTGCTGTCAGTGGAGGAATCATTATTTTCCGTATAAGGAGGCACTTTCTGTCATGTCGTGGACTCAACTGTCGGCCTCCACGCATACCCATCCGATGGAAGTCGCCTTGACCACGCTGACCACGCCAGCCGAGAGCACCACGGTGGACGACGGCGAGGGCTCAGGAAGGGACGACTTGGAGCCGGGAAGACGCAGAGGATGTCCAAGAGGAGTACGAGGGTTCACCGTTCGGCCAAGGTGGAGGCTCATGTCGCCGAGAATAATAGGGGTGGGGTGAGTAGAGGGATGGCCTGCCAGCCATGGGAGTAGTAGGGGTGTGAGGCCTCCGCGCATCACCGCCAGGAGGCAGGAGCACGCACGACAAGGCGCTGGTTTGGGTTGCCGGAGCAAGAAGACTAGAGGTTGAAGAAGCACTACAACCTGGATGAACATCGACAGAACAGGAGCTAGAATCGCTCATATTGACTAAGTTGACAAAGCCCTCCATCCCCGCCAACTTGGTAGGCCCACAAGTCAGCCTCCCAAGATGTCGGGTTCCAACGCAAGGGGAGTATTCATTTTTGTGCGTAATAAGGAGGCACTTCTCATGCGGCGAAGATAGCTGGTGGGTCCAACAAGTCATGGGGCACGCTTTTTTCACGAAATACAGAGGCCCTTCCGATGGGTCCCTGATGTCGTGGAAGAATCATTATTTTGCGCTGTAATAAGGAGGCATTTCTTGTGGCGGCATGGACCATTGTCACCTCTCCACGCACAGCCTACTTCCAATGTCAGTCGCTCGTCGACCACGCTGACCACGCCGCACCGAGCGATCCAAGGTGGTGGACGATGGCAGGCCCGGGACAGAACGAGCCGGAGATGGGAAGACGCAGGAGTAAAGTCGCAGACGAGAGGGTTAATCGGTTCTAGTGTGGTGGTTCGGCAATGGTGGAGAAGAACATGAGGTGGAGGGTGGAGGGATGGCCCGCCAACGGTGGAGGGCTTCATAGCTAAGCTGTTAAGCAAAGCTGCTAGCAGCAGGAGGCGGAGGTGGTCCCTGCAAGGCTGGAGGAAGAAGACGAGAGATTGAAGATGGATGTCGGTCATTGGATGTAAATCCAACGGCTAACATGTTAGAATCATTTGTCGACTAAATTGACAACGATTTGCTGGTTTTCACCTATTGGCCCACATTTCACCTCCAAAAATGTGGCACGATTCAACCCATTTTTTCATAATTTATAGTCTTTTTTTGCATCGGTAGAATTTACAAATAATTTGATCCTTTTTTTGAATTACAGCCATTAGCTGGGCTGGGTGAACAATTAATGAAGCCCATGCGCCCATTTATTTTATTTCCAAAAATTATAGGCCATTTGCACTTTATCTAGATACACGATTTTGCTAGGCTGATTCTAATTATAATGGTGTGCCAGCAATGTTATCAAAAAACTAAAAAGGCTGAGCATTTTGTTATAAATATATTTAAATAATAAGTGATATTATTACATTGCCCTTAAATCTACCAAGCTTTTGTACACAATCACTAGGATTTTCGTACAAACAATCCAGGATTTTATTTGTTAAGAAATTATTTTTATAAATTAATAAGATGTGGGATATTGTTTTCACATATGTAAGTATCTCATAAATATATGATGACAATAAAATAATATATAATAAATATATAAAATATATAATATAGTTAGAAGGAAACATAAGTTGTACCTCATGCTCCTATTCTTATATAGAAAAATAGAACAGACTTCTTCTTCAAAAAATACATAAATTGGCTGCCAAAATAAACCTCGATGGAGGTCCATAGGCCGCCGATACATGACGGCCCTAAGAAAATACAAACAGCCCTCCCATCCGAGGTCGGGCTGCGATGTTAAAATGAAAGCCTAGCGGGCAGCCCAAAACCACGCCCAACACTTGCCAAAACTTCGCCCTCGCTTTTCTTCGTTTCGACACTCAACATTGTGTGGGCATTTTGACCGTGCATCATATGAAGATGTGCTATGCATGAATGTTGATCAGCATGATGTTAATCGGCTGGTAGTTCCATTTTCGACCATGAATAAAACTTCCAACATGATGTTAACCCCGCTTGAAAAGGCCGTTAATATAAATGCTCGCTTCTAAAGTTGCGCTTATCTGAATCGAATTCTGCGCTTATTCAAACAAACTTGCGCTTTTCTCGCTCTGCACTTTTATACTCCTATGAAACTACATTTTTAAGTGCTAAAATAGATCTCTAGAATTCATAAAATTCTTCATATGCTCAATATCGCAAATCTGAAATTCAAAAGACATTCATATCTCGAAAGTACTCTCAAAATACACAACACAAAACACAATTCACAACCCGCAAATATCGACAACCCTAAGCTCCTCCCGACAATTCACAACCCGCCCGACTATTGGGCCGGGGGCAGCCCTCCTATTCCTCATAGCCTGCGGAGACGATGTGAACGGCGAGGGAGACGATATGGGAAGCCGCCGCCAATCGCTTTCTCCTCTTGCGTTGGGTCGCTGACGAAGACTCCACCGCTCGCTTCGCAGACACCTCACAAACGGCACCTCAGATGCTCGATCCTTCAATCTCGTGGATGCTCCATCCGGATCGACACTCACCACCGCCTCCTCACGATCGATTTGGTGAATATTTTTGCTCCATGGCCTGAGGAGCAGCTCTATGTATCCGGCTGACTCCTCCGGGAGTATCATTTTTCGCCTGCTGGCAGATATTTGGCCATGGATGCCGCTGGCCGCTAGTTGGTCCTTGTTGTCAAACCAAGATCAGATTCCAACATCCTAGCTAGCTTTACAGGTGTCTCATGCGATCCTCACGTATCGTTGTACCCTCCATCGATCTACTTCTCCACAAAGACCTTCACTCACAAGTGTGGTTTTTGAATGGAAGAGGAGAGGAGCAATGGTTTGGATTAGAACGGGAGAGGAGCGACGCTGGTTTTGACCGAACAGAGAGGAGGGCGGTGGTTTTGAAATGAAAGAGAGAGGAGGGCGCTGGATTTAGATTGGAACAGAGAGGAGCGGTGGTTTAAGAGGAGAAGAGCGGCTTGGTCTTGGAAGTATTTTTTGTTGTTTTATGATTTTGGGTCAAAGTTTGAATTGATATCAGATGTAAGCAAATGTGAATGCATGTCACCAAAAATTCTATCGCTTGGTTCAGATCTGAATGTACTTTCAAATTATATTATTTTTTTCAACGATAATATATATTTTATGTCCGAAAATCATGGTCAATTATGACCCGTAATAAAAGGGAGACTAGTTAATGTGGGGTCGCTTTAATTGAAGGGTAAATTGATTTTGATTTTGATCCAACAAGGCCGCCCTCCCCGCCTAATCCTAAATCATCAAGACGCCTCCTTCCCTTTCTCCATTGCAAAACCACCTCCTCTCCTCTCCATCATCTCCATTCCAAAACCACCGCCTCGCTTCCTTCGATCTTCTCCATTGCAAACCACCTCCTCTCCTCCATCATCTCCATTCCAAAACCACCTCCTCTCCTCTCCATCATCTCCATTCCAAACCACTGCTCTCGCCTCTCCTCTTCTCGATCTTCTCTTCATTGCAAAACCACCTCTCCTCTCCATCATCTCCATTCCAAAACCACCTCCTCTCCTCTCCCTTCTCTTATTGCAAGACCATCTCCTCCCATCTTCCAAAACTATCACCGACCACTCTGTAATGACATCTATGGAGAGGATGCAAGAAATAATCAGCAGACGCGGGAGTGACTAGGCAAAGTTAGCTGTTGAAGGAGATCCTTAGTTGGTTTGACAATGAGGGAGATTTTGAGGACGAAAGGGCCATGTGGCAATGTATGCGAAAGAGCGAGAGCAGCGGCGAGGGCGGCGATGCATGTACTCCTCGACAGCAACACGCCGCAGTCCTCCGAAGTTATCGAGTATCTCCTATGGGTGATGGAGCAGATCGCCGAGGCGACGCCAGCGGAGGTGGTGGGCGACAGGTCAAGGTCGAGCACCCAGAGGATAACGAATCGACGAGTATGGTGTGCCGCTCGTGAGTGCAGAGCCAGCCGGAGCCACGGAGTATTCATTCTCCCACCGCAAGAGGAGGCCGGATGGCGCGACGTCGCTTCCTCGCCGTTTCCACGGCTCCTCGACGCCATTGCTTCAACGGTGGTGGTAGGGTTTAAGGTAAGCTTCAGACTAACCTAATCTTCCACCGCTCATGCTTACAATCAGGTGACAGCTAATGAAAATCATGCTTACAATCAGCCCGAATACTACGCCAATCACCCTAAAATAGCTCCGACCTTTGTCAAAGTTGTGACACGTGTACAAATAAAGAAAAATAGATTGGTGCTTCTTTAAAAGAGTACTCCCTAGAAAACGCCAATATAAGCTACTAGTATTTGGTTAGAGGATTTGCCGCCGAGAAAGATCCATCCACAGAGCGCCACACATCCCATCGGGTTGTGGATGCCAATGCGCGCATGCAGCATGGTTGGTGTGGTATTTACTTGGCACACCTCGCACCGTGATATATGCCGGTTCCATACGCACATTTGTGCAGTTCCACCAAATGCAATCAATAACCTCGCTTGCACGATAATGAAAAAGTGTGATTACATTATAGTGGCACTAGTTGATGAAACACACAAAATAAATAGAAGAAAATATTGCATAGTATCATAGTATGCCATGTCATGAGGGCGAGATGGGCCTCATGACGCCTCATACGGCACGCCTTATATCGACATCGCCCCAAGTCAACCAGATACACCTTCCGCCAAGGATGAACATCAGTACAGCAGTAGTACAAGGAGGCGCTTTGAGACATTCAAATTCTATTTTGTACATATCAACTAAAATTAAGCACCCAAGTTTGCGTAAACGCTTAAACATTAACAATGGGACTAGTTGATGAAACATACTTTAACAAAGAGAAGCACTTTCATCTACATTGGAAATGAAATGATAGAGATGACACTCGCCTATTTTCACAGTATTATTACTTCATTTTATCAAGGACACTAGGGTCGAAAGCAGGTGCAAACGAGGTGCACCGTAAGGCCGCAAGGATGGAGGCCGGGTGCTTAGATCGATGTCAAGCGGCTCTTCAATCACCAACATGGATGATTCAATTCATGGACCTTTTGGTGCAGTCACCAAAATGAAGCAATGTCCCGTGAGCTAGCAAGCTTCTTCAAAAAATAAGAAAAGGGTTCCAGCCCCTGTTCCATTTCCATTAGAAAACGAAACCCACGTAGCTTTTCTTCATTAGTTGAAGCTAAAATTGCCTCGCCGCCCGTTAGACGTCGTCGCAATCACCAGAACCCTGTCCTTCATCGTTGCTAGCCATGTTTCCTATGATTAAATCTAGTCAATTAATTCTAGACCTAATAAAATGAATAATGACATAAAAAGGACTATTGTTTTGTAGGAATGTTGACTCCTTCTTGGTGCGGCAAATCCGGGCACTTCCGATATGTCCTAGTTTGTAGCACAAGTCATGCCGAAATTCACGGAAATTTCGGCATGACCTTTGCTAAAAAGTGGACAAATCGAGAACCTGAAATTTGCGGAACAGAAATGAATCAACATTCCGCAAAACATAAACCACTCAACATCATTCACAGAAACAACAAAGCCACCACTTGGGCACAATCGAACAACTTCAATGAAAAGATATAACATGACCACTTCAATGAAAAATAAAATTTGCCTAAATTCTTTTCCTTGAAAAATAGTGGTCTTTTGGAAAATCAAAAACCTTTGCCAATCTACTTAACCTAGCTTCTTAATCCAACGAACCTAATTAACCTACCTATTTAACCTAGTTAGTTAATCTAGTTTACCTAGATAATTAACCCTAATTAAACTAGTTAACGCAGCTAGTTCTCTGTCAAAGCCTAAAATAATTTTTTGCACTACTTAACATGGATAATTAACCTAATTAAACTAGTTAACCTGACTAGTTCTCTGTCAAAGCCCTAACTAAGTTTTTGCACTAACCTAGATAATTAACCTAATTAAACCAGTTAACCTAACTACTTCTCTGTCAATGCCCTACCTAAATTTTTGCCCTAAAACCTAGATAATTAACCTAATTAAAAACTGGCTAACCTATGCATGAGAGAGAGAGGAGGGTGGGGCTTCAGATGATGGCTCGGTGGTGGCGACGGAGGCGGTGGTGGCGAGGCGGCAGGGCGTCTCCGGTGACGGCGAGGGAGGCGAGGCCTCTCCGGTGGGCGAGGAAGGTGGCGTCGGCAGCGGCTCGGTGGCGTTGAGAGAGGCAGCTCCGTGGCGTTAGAGGCGGCTCGGTGTCGTCGGCGGTGCACGCTCTCTGAGGTGCGCGTCGTGGTGGCGGCGAAGTGTGGGGCGACGAATCGGGAGACAATGGCGCTTGGGTGGGTTTGAGGATTGGGGAAGTGGTGGCGGGCGGGAAGCGGTTTTTGGCTAAGTCAAACTTAGCGGTAGCGCTTTCGCAAAAGCGCGCTATAGCTAAGTTAGCTATAGCGCTTTCAAACGCTGCTGCTGCTATAGCTAATTTCCTATTCTGTTTCTATAGCGGGGTCTAGGGCACGCTGCAGCTCACGTTAGCTATAGCGCCTCTTACAAACAAACGCCTTTGCTATGCCTTCCTCCGATTTTTCACTTTTTCGTTTATTTTGCTTTACATTTTATTTTTCCCTTTCTCCTTTTCTATTTCTTTCATTTTCATTTAAATTTCTATTTGTTTATCATCTTATTTTATTTTTGTTAGTAGTAGCGCTCTTCCTCGAAGCAGCGGCGCTAAGCGTGATGTAGCAATGGCTGCGTTTACGCTAAGATCGCTCTTCGCTATCGTAGCCTAACATTCTACCAATGGGAATATTAGTAGTAGCGCTTTTTTTCTTCAGCGCTCTTGCTAAGTTTAATGTCTCAGAGCGGTTTCTAATAGCTCGCTCTTGCTAAATAACACTAAGCGCTGTTTTTGAACATGCTCTTGCTAAGATTCTGTGTATAGCCTTTTCCCTAGTAGTGTTAGTTTCTAGCTCATTACTAACCCTGAACTAACTCCATCCAAAGAGTTGTTTGGATGGCAGGGTTAGATTGACAATAAATGCACTAGGAGAACTAGCTCCGATAAGAACCTCTTGGGTTGGATACTAGTCTTTTTGGGTGGGTTATAGATGCAACTAGCTCAAACTAGCCCTCATGTTTAGATATACTTTATGGCTATTTGAGCCCAAACTAGCTCAAACTAACTGTAACCCGTGGATACAACAGCAGATAATTTTTTAGAATGAACTAAACTCCTTTAGGCCCATGATATAAGATGTTAATTCATCTAATATGCGAGTATATTGGATGTTATAAGATACTCCCTCCGTTCCTAAATATTTGTCTTTTTAGAGATTTGAAATGAACTACCACATACGGATGTATATAGATATATTATAAAAGAGTGTTGTACTACATCATTGTGCAATTGCTGTTTAGCTTCTAATATTAACTTGGTGCTTTTAGGTACATATGTCATTGGTAAAGATCCGCGTTTTGACCCTTTCTGCGTATGGGCAATGAGATATCGATGAACCAGCATCAAGTGAGGAAGCTGATAAAGATTGTTAGTAAAATGCGTCCAAAGATGTCAATTAAACTACTTGTTTACACTTTATCCAAGACAACTGCGAACTGCAGGATGGTAAATAAGAACTCTGCAGCCTTCTTTTTACTGCCCATAATGAGTTGTGTTAGATGACAATGTCTGAAATCTTATTCCTTTGCAGTGGCTGCCAAAGCAGATTACTCAAGATTACCTCTTAAACTACATGATTGGTGGGCATGCAAAGGTTAAAGTATTTCTACCAGAACACGATGATTATCTAGATGTTTTCACGAAGACCATGAATGATGGGCGGTTGGCCATCATAAGGGGTTGGACTAAAGTCGTGCGTGCCTTCTGCATGGAAGAGGGCACAATATGGGCATTCCTCTTCACCTTGTTCAGCAATCAGAATATATTTGCCTCTTTCTTTACCGTATTTAATAGTACAAGTATACAATTGTGGTTCATCCTTCTTTATTTGGTTCTTATGTAATTCTTGAACATATGTACCTATGAATCGAATAATGCATTGGTTGTTTGAACCTGATGGATATGAATAAAGCTGTAGCATACATTCAAATCCAAATCCAAATCCGGTACAATATGGAAAAGCAGCAATTAAATTACGGTGAAATTACGCTCTCCAGGTTGTTACGGCACACATGGTTGGTAAAACAAATACGTTTGTGATATGCACCATAATCCGAGACGGTTCACAAAGAGGAAACTTGTGCAAGCATGCACACAGTTGTCGTTTGCAAAGCGTGTGCGATGTCAGACAATATCACAAACGGTGCGGGCAAACTAAACATTTGTGTTAGTTGCCTTATCGTACACGATTCGCAACCATGAACTGTTTCTGATGAAGTATGCATCATAAACGTTGCACCACAGAATAGCGTGTGCAATAGTTGTCGTGTAGGACGATGTTACAACGGTCCGATGTTTTGTAATCCGGTTTGACACTCGTATTAAGATTAGCTAATCTTCTTAATGGGTAACTGTTTTTGACGGGCCGCGCATCATACACGTTCTATAATAGTGAACCATTTGTGATGGGTCGCGCATCGTAAACGTAGCACCACAGAATACCGACTGCGATGATGCGAGCAGAAACGAGGAGTACTGTAGGGGCCCTATCCCCGACGGTTTCTGGGTCATGTGGGAAGGACCCCCCCTATCGCCCACACTCACTTGGCGATGGTTCCAAATGTCGTTGCGGAAAGTGGTTTTAAACCCTTTGTTTAGGACCGACACGCACCAGTGATTCTTTGTCCGTTTTATGATCCATCTTGGTGAGATATGCCTCTCTAGCCCGCCGACTGAAAGTGTGTGGGGGGGTTGCTACTTCACACTTTGCTAGGTGAACCTCGGCTGGGGTGCATGCATTCATAGCTTAGGATTCCCTTCGTGGTGACACGAGGGAGGCCCGCTAGCTACTTCGCACTTTGCTAGGTGAACCTCGGTTGGGGGGGAGGGGGCATGCATTCATAGCTTAGGATTCCCTTTGTGCCAACATGAGGGGGTGGGGGTGGGAGCTACTAGCTACTTCACACTTTGCTAGGTAACCTCGGTTGGGGGAGGGAATGCATTCATAGCTTAGGATTCCCTTCGTGCCAACAAGAGGGAGGGGGCTGCTAGCTACTTCGCACTTTGCTAGGTGAACCTCGGTTGGGGGGCATGCATTCATAGCTTAGGATTCCCTTTGTGCCGACACGAGGGAGGGGGGCTGCTAGCTACTTCGCACTTTGCTAGGGTGAACTTCAGTTGGGGGCATGCATTCATAGCTTAGGATTCCCTTTGTGCCAACACGAGGGAGGGGGATTGCTATCTACTTCACATTTTGCTAGGGTGAACCTCGGTTGGTGGTACATGCATTCATAGCTTAAGATTCCCTTCATGCCGATACGAGGGAGGGGGGTTGCTAGCTACTTCGCACTTTGCTAGGTGAATGAACCTCGGTTGGGGGGATGCATTCATAGCTTAGCTTTCCCTTCGTGCCAACATGAGGGAGGAGGGGGGCTGCTAGCTACTTCGCACTTTCCTAGGTGAACCTTGGTTGGGGGGAGGGGGCATGCATTCATAACTTAGGATTCCCTTCGTGCCGACATGAGGGGGGTGTGGGGGCAAGCAATGTTGTGCGCTTTGCGAGAGAGGTGCCACATCGAAGTTGCATTTGGTACTTGAAAATCAAACCACCCTTTTGATACATAAATTTGGTCCACATGCAAGTGTGTTCGTGTTCTGACCCTCTCCCGCGTCATTTTTCGCCAAATTTATGAACATTAGACAAGTCGGATGATGCAACAGACATGGTTCACTCAAACTAACTGTGTGCCACACCGGTGCCCATGTCATGCACACATCCACACAGTACATTGGGCTCCACGAGGCTCCCCCTCTCAAAAATATCAGCCCGGCTCGAGTGTTTTTCTGTTTCATAACACACGGTTGTTATCTCCAGACCGTGTGCGATGTTTCTTGTTCCCAATCCAACCTGCATGCCTAGAAAATATCTATCTGCCTCGAGGGTTTTTCTATTTCATAACACATGGTTGTTATCTCTGGACCGTGTGCGATGTTTCTTGTTCCCGATCCCGCCTGCATCCCTAGAAAATATCTGCCCGCCTCGAGGTTTTTTTTTGTTTCATAACACACGGTTGTTATCTCCAAACCATGTGCGATGCACTATCATCAAAATCAATAGCCCGTCATTTCACTCCCGCGTTTGACTCACGCGTAGTAAAATTTTCAGTACCCACGTCATTTCCTCAGACACCCCCCCTCCACACACACACACACCAAAACCTCCTCGGGCATGCGCACACACCCCCCTCCCTCGCTCGAAACCCTAGCAAGGTCCCCGCTGCCGCCGCCGCCGCAAGGCCTCCATTGTCAACATCTGCCGGTTTGCCCGTGCAGCTTACCCACCGACCTCCATACCCAGGCCGCCCTGAGTTTCTTAGATGACACATGCCAAACGCCCCCTTTCCCACAGATCCCCATCCCCCACTCTAGAGCGTCGTAGCCTAAGCCCGGCTATGCTTCCCATGGAGCTCGAGGAGTGACTGGCCCAAAATAGGTGTATAGCGGTCTCTTCGCCCGACGTCGCCGAGGAAGCTGACGACCATTACTGGCAGTAGGCACTCAAGCAGTGAGCATCTCTTGGCCGCCGGCTACGACATCGAGGTCATCGACAGCAACGGCCTGAGGCGGGCTATGTCATAGGTTAAGTGACCCACCCCCAACCCCTCGGGTTCAACCATCGTCTATCCCATCCATGGCCCCGCCGCTGATCTCCTCTGGCTCGCTGTCAACAGTTTGGCATTCTACATCGCCATTGAGCCCCTTTTGTCATTTCTGAAGGACGCGTTCTACGACACTGGCTTGGGATCCACAGCTTCCAAGTAATACCTCATCGATGGCGACCACGAGGACGGCACCCGCTCCGGCTCTTCCAAGGGGAAAGAGCCCATCTGCTCTTCCAAGGGGAAAGCGCCCGTCTGCGACATCAGGGAGGGCACCCTACAGCCGTGTTCTTCCAAGGGGAAGGATCCCATCTACGACAACATGGAGCGCATCCAGGGTATGTGCTCTTCCAACGGGAACGAGCCCATCTGTAACAAGTGAGGAAACCAATGATTTGTTTTGTCGAGTCCCTTTTGTAGTGTAGTCAGAATATGTCCAGCTTTAATTGCTATATCTGGTTGTTTGCAGTATGCCTTGTTTATTTCAGTGGTTCACAATGTGATGCTCTATATGTGCAATTATTAGTGTGCAGTACATTTCATCAATCCAGTTTTAAACATACCGATAGGAATGCATATATTTGCTTGATGTTAAGCCTGTTATAGCTAGCATATGCCTCTTTTAAAGTTTTTTGATTGTTCGGTTGTTTGTAGTTAGCATATGTCCAATTTCAAATGCTATCTTTTGTTGTTCATAGTATGCCTTGTTTATTCTAGTTATTCACAATGTGATGTTCTATATGTGCAAGTATGAACTGTGCAGTTCAATTTCATCAGTACCAGTTTCAACAATACCACTATGAATGACTACATTTGGTTGCTGCATCTTGTAGTTAACACGCCTTTCCATTTTTATTTAACAATCACCAGTGTACTTAGACCGGCACAATACCAGTTTCAATGACTATGTTTGCTTGTTGTTAAATGTTAGGCATGTTGCAGTTAGCACACCTTTCCACTTGTTTTGCTTTACTAGCGTGCTTAAACCTGCACACTGAAGCTATCTTTTGGAGATTATTTTGTCTGCCATGTATAATTTTGGTTGATGTTTAGCCTATTATGCTTAATATGCTTCTCGATGTACCTACACAAGACAATTTTGGGAACGACTGTTGTTTTTCATCGAGGTTAGTTTCATCCCATGGCTTATATCTGCTCACTGTTCAGGATATCGGTAGCTGGTACCATATAGGCCGGCGGCTGATAAGGGACTAATCGGTGAATCGGACTTTTAACTGAATATATCTGCAACCCATTTTTCGTTTGGTTAACTAGGGCCATATGTAATATATCTGTGGCTACATAGCAACATGCACTGTACTTAATGTCTAAATATGCAATCCTAGGCTACATAGCAACAAGGAAGAGTGTTACATTAATGTTCTAATGATGTCTAGATATACGTAGAAGAGCAGCAGCAACATCATCAACAACAACAACAACAACAACAACAACAACAACAACAACAACAACAACAAAGCCCTGTTCGGATACTCAACTTAGCTAGAAGTTAGAGTTAGTTTCTAGCTCATGACTAACCCTGAACTAACTCCATCCAAAGAGTTGTTTGGATGGCAGGGTTAGATTGACAATAAATGCACTAGGAGAACTAGCTCCAATTAGCACCTCTTGGGTTGGATAGTTTTTCTGGGTGGGTTATAGATGCAACTAGATCAAACTAGCCCTCATGTTTAGATATACTTTAGGGCTATTTGAGCCCGAACTAGCTCAAACTAACTGTAACCCATGGATACAGTAGCAGTTAATCTGCCGATAATTTGTAAGAATGCACTAAACTCGTTTCGGCCCATAATATAAGATGCTAATTCATCTAATATGTGAGTATATTCGATGTTATAAGATACTCCCTCCATTCCTAAATATTTGTCTTTTTAGAGATTTCAAATGGACTACCACATGCGGATGTATATAGACATATTATAAAAGAGTGTTGTACTACATCATTGTGCAATTTTTGTTTAGCTTCTAATATTAACTTGGTGCTTTTAGGTACATATTTCATTGGTAAAGATCCGCGCTTTGAACCTTTTTGCGTATGGGGCAATGAGATATCGATGAACCAGCATCAAGTGAGGAAGATGATAAAGATTGTTAGTAAAATGGGTCCAAAGATGGCAATTAAACTGTTTGTTTACACTTTATCCAAGACAACAGCAAACAGCAGGATGGTAAGTAAGAACTCTGTAGCCTTCTTTTTACTGCCCATAATGAGTTGTGTTAGATGACAATGTCTGAATCTTTTTCCTTTGCAGTGGTTGCCAAAGCAGTTTACTCAAGATTACCTCACAAACTACATGATTGGTGGGCATGCAAAGGTTAAAGTATTTCTACCAGAACACAATGATTATCTAGATGTTTTCATGAAGACCGTGAAGGATGGGTGGTCGAGCATCACAAGGGGTTGGACTAGAGTCGTGCGTGCCTTCAGCATGGAGGAGGGCACAATATGGGCATTCAGCTTCACCTTGTTCAGCAACCAGAATATATTCCGCCTCTTTCTTTACCGTCTTTAATAGTACAAGTATACAACTGTGGTTCATCCTTCTTTACTTGGTTTTATGTAATTCTTGAACATATGTACCTATGAATTGAATAATGCATTGGTTGTTTGAACCTGATGGATATGAATAAGGCCGTAGCATACATTCAAATTCAAATTCGAATCCGGTACAATTTGAAAAAAGCAGCAATTAAATTATGGTGAAATTATGCTCTCTAGGTTGTTACGGCACACACGGTTGGTAAAACACAAACGTTTGCGATATGCACCATAATCCGAGACGGTTCACAAAGAGGAAACGTGTGCAAGCATGCACACAGTTGCCGTTTGCAAAGCGTGTGCGATGTCAGACAATATCACAAACGGTGCGGGAAAACTAAACGTTTGTGCTAGTTGCCTTATCATACACGATTCGCAACCATGAACTATTTCTGATGAAGTATGCATCGTAAACGTTGCACCATAGAATAGCGTGTGCGATAGTTGTCGCGTACGACGATGTTACGACGGTCCAACGTTTCGTAATCCTGTCCGACACTCGTATGAAGATTAGCTAATCTTCTTAACGGGTAACCGTTTTTGATGGGCGGCGCATCATACACGTTCTATAATAGTGAACCATTTGTGATCGGCCGCGCATCGTAAACGTAGCACCACAGAATACCGACTGTGATGGAAATGCGAGCAGAAACGAGTAGGAGTACTCTAGGGGCCCTATCCCGACGGTTTCTGGGTCGTGTGGGAAAGACCCCTTTATAGCCCACACTCACTTGGCGAAGGTTTCAAATGCCTTCACGGAAAGGGGTTAAAACCATTTGTTTAGGACCAACGCGCACCAGTGATCGAACGTTAAGCGTGCGGACCCTACGGATTCGAGAACTATGTAGACATGATCGAGACAGATCTCCGCACTACAAAAAAAAGACACATCTGTGACATTTTGGGCCGAACAAAAAAAATTCTGTCATCCATATGACACTTCTATGACGATAATTGTGAAAAAACCCGGTATCATCATAGATGTGGTGGGCTCCTACTTCTATGACAAAAAATCATGACAGAAAATGGGCTTTTCGTCCTGGGCGGGCCGGAGACGGAGCTGCATGACATTCTTTGGGCCGTCCATGACGGAAAAAACCGTGGTAGAAGCGAGGGGGAGGAAAATTTCAGGGAGTTGCTGGTTACGGTGGGAGGTTGGGGCGCGCGAAGCGCTGCGTTTCTCGTACACGCGCACATGTTTGCGAGGTGTTGGCTCTAATCAATCCGGCGAGACGTTGGGCTCTAATCAACCCGGCGATTGCACGGCGAGCTACGCGTTCACGAACTGAGCGATCGATCGATGGTCGTTAATCGGACCCGATGGGCGATTCGCCGCTCTTGCTGCTAATCAAGCCGATCGATTGGATGAGCGATGGCGTTGTGGGGGGTTGAATGAGCGATGGCGGTGGCGTTGCCTCTATATGAACAGACCCGTGGTGTGAAGGGCTGGATGAGCGATGAAGCGGTGGAGGGTGGCCATGGAGGGTGGTTGAGCAGGACCCGTGGTGTGGAGGGCTGGATGAGCAGAGACGGTGGAGGGTGCCCTTGGAGGGTGGTTGAGCAAGAGCCGGTGGAGTAGTCGTGGGAGGCTGGATGAGCAGGGCCCGTGGAGGCTGGAGGAGGTCGACGGTAGCCCGTGGAAGCCGGAGGAGGTCGGCGGTGGAGATGAGCAAGATCCGTGGAGTCCTGTTTTGCGGTACGCCACACCCCTCCCGATGAACAGGACCCCCGTTTCGATCGTAGCGCTCCAAAACAAGTCCGTTTCGTCCGTTTTGCGGTACGCCACACCCCTCTCGATGAACAGGACCCCCATTTCGACCGTAGGAGGTCTGTTTCCTCCGTTTTGCGGTACGCCACACCCCTCCCGATCAACAGGACCCCCGTTTCGATCGTAGGAGGTCCGTTTCCTCCGTTTTGCGGTACGCCACACCCCTCCCGATCAATAGGACCCCGTTCCGAACGTAGGAGGTTCGTTTCCTCCATTGTGCGGTACGCCAGGCCTCGTTTCCTTCGCCTGTTCCGTCCAAGCCGGTTGGCTCCCACGCGTTCCGTTGCCTCCCGACGAACACGACGCATTCCATTGCCTCCCCATGAACACGACGCATTTCGTTGCCTCCCCATGAACACGACGCATTCTGTTGCCTCCCCATGAACACGAGCCCTTGCCGTATGTATGCGTGACTAGGCGTTCGAGACCCCGCCCGTATGTACACATACGTGGCCGTATTTTCTTTCTTGCACCTTAGCCGTTGTACGTACGTGTACATGCTACGTGCGCGCCTCTACTACGACACGTGTGCGCCTCTACATCGACTAGTATGTACGTACATGTTCGCGACCAGGATGACAATGCTACGTACGCTTCGACCAGGTGGGTCCTGACTGTCAGGCACTTCCTTGCCTGCGAAGATGTAGCTGGTGGGTCCCAGCAGTCAGGGGGGCGAATCAATTTTTTTTTGCCCGGACGCACTTCCTTGCGTGCGAAGATGTAGCTGGTGGGTCCCAGCAGTTAGGGGGGTGAATCGTTTTTTTGCCCAGATGCACTTCCTTGCGTGCGAAGATGTAGCTGGTGGGTCCCTGCAGTCAGGGGGAACTTTTTTCGCGAAATACGGTGGCCCGTCCGGTGGGTCCCTGCTGTCAGGTGGAGGAATCATTATTTTCCGCGTAATAAGGAGGCACTTCCTTGCTGCGGTCGTGGACCCAGCTGTCGGCCTCTCCACGTACAGTCCACGTCCGATGGAAGTCGTTCCTTGACCACGTTGACCACGCCGCGCCGAGAGCACCACGGTGGTGGACGACGGCGAGGCCTAGGAAGGGGACGACTTGGAGCCGGGGAAGACGCAGCAGTGGATGTCCACGCGAAGAGGAGTACGAGGGTTCACTGGTTCGGCTGCGGTGTGAGGCTGATGTCGCCGCAGAATAATAGGGGGTGTGGGTGAGTAGAGGGATGGCCTGGCCAGCTATGGGAGTAGTAGGGGGCGGTGAGGCCTCCGCGGCATCACCGGCCACAGGAGGCAGGAGCACGCGGCACGACCGGCGCTGGTTTGGGTTGCTGGAGCAAGAAGACTAGAGGTTGAAGAAGCACTACAACCGTTGGATGAACATCGTCAAGATGTGGAGCTAGAATCGTTCATATTGACTAAGTTGACAAAGCCCTCCATCCCGTCAACTTGGTAGGCCCACAAGTCAGCCTCGGTATCTGCCGGGTTCCACCGGCAGCGGAGTATTCATTTTTTTGTGCGTAATAAGGAGGCACTTCCTTGCGTGCGAAGATAGCTGGTGGGTCCAACAAGTCAGCGGGGGCACGTTTTTTTCACGAAATACAGAGGCCCTTCCGATGGGTCCCAGATGTCAGGTGGAAGAATCATTATTTTGCGCGTAATAAGGAGGCATTTCCTTGTGTGCGGTCATGGACCCAGCTGTCAGCCTCTCCACGCACAGTCTACTTCCAATGCTGTCGTTCGTTGACCACGTTGACCACGCCGCACCGAGCGCATCCAAGGTGGTGGACGATGGCGAGGCCCGGGACAGCAACGAGCCGGAGATGGGAAGACGCAGGAGTAAAGTCGCAGACGGAGAGGGTTAACTGGTTCTAGTGTGGTGTGGTTCGGCAGTCGGTGGAGAAGAACATGAGGTGTGGAGGGGTGGAGGGATGGCCTGGCCAACGGTGGAGTAGGGCTTCATAGCGAAGCGTGCTAAGCAAAGCTGCTAGCAGCAGGAGGCGGGAGGTGGTCCCGGCGGCGCTGGAGGAAGAAGACGAGAGACTGAAGATGGATGTCGGTCATTGGATGTAAATCCAACGGCTAACATGTTAGAATCATTTGTTGACTAAATTGACAACGACTTGCGTTGGCTTTGACCTATTGGCCCACATTTCAGCCTCCAAAAATGTGGCACGTATTCAACCCATTTTTTCATAATTTATAGTCTTTTTTTTGCACGGTAGAATTTACAGTCAATTTGATCCTTTTTTTTTGAATTACAGTCATTAGCTGGGCTGGGTGAACAATTAATGTAGCGTCCATGCGGCCCATTTATTTTATTTCCTAAAAAATTATAGGCCATTTGCACTTTATCTAGATACACGATTTTGCTAGGCTGATTCTAATTATAATGGTGGGTTGGGCCAGCAATGTTATCAAAAACTAAAAAAGGCTGAGCATTTTGTTATAAATATATTTAAATAATAAGTGATATTATTACATTCGTCCTTAAATCTTACCAAGCTTTTGTACACGATCAATAGGATTTTCGTGCCAAAACAATCCAGGATTTTATTTGTTAAGAAATTATTTTTATAAATTAATAAGATGTGGGATATTGTTTTCTTACATATGTAAGTATCTGTTAAATATATGATGACAATAAAAATAATATATAATAACATATAAAATAATAATATAGTTAGAAGGGAAACATAAGTTGTACCTGGCGTTCCTATTCTTATGTAGAAAAATAGAACAGACCTCTCGTTTTCTTCAAAAAAATACATAAATTGGGCTGCCAAAAATAAAACCTCGGATGGGAGGTCCATAGGCCGGTCGATACATGACGGCCCTAAGAAAATACAAACAGGCCCTCCCATCCGAGGTCGTGGGCTGCGCATGTTAAAAATGAAAGCCTAGGCAGGGCAGCCCAAAACCACGTCCAACACTTGCCAAAACTTCGTCCCTCGTTTTCTCTGTGTTTCGCACACTCGACATTGTGTGGGCATTTTGACTGTGCATCATAAGAAGATGTGCTATGCATGAATGTTGATCGGCATGATGTTAATCGGCTGGTAGTTCCATTTTCGACCATGAATAAAACTTCCAACATGATGTTAACCCTGTTTGAAAAGGCGTGTTAATATAAATGCTCGCCTCACGAAAGTTGCGCTTTCTTATCTGAACTGAACTTGCGTTTCTTATCTGGCTGAAACTTGCAGTTTCTTCTCGTCTGCACTTTTATACTCCTATGAAACTACATTTTTTAAGTGCTAAAAATAGATCTCTAGAATTCATAAAATTCTTCATATGCTCAATACTGCAAATCTGAAATTCAAAAGACATTCATATCTGAAAGTACTCTCAAAATACACAACACAAAACACAATTCACAACCTGCAAATACTGACAACCCTAAGCTCCTCCTGACAATTCACAACCCGCCCGACTATTGGGCTGGGGGCAGTCCCCTCCTATTCCTCGGCGGCAGACAGCCGCCCCGTGAGACGATGTGAACGGCGAGGGAGACGATGGCGGGGAAGCGTCGTCTGGCCAACTGCTTTTCTCCTCTTGCAGTTGGGTTCGGTTGACGAAGACTCCACCGGCTCGCTCTGGCAGGACACCCTCACAAACGGCACCCTGTAGATGCTCGATCCTTCAATCTCTGGTGGATGCTCCATCCGGGTTCGATACTCCTACCACCGCTCCCTCACGATCAGATTTGGTGAATATTTTTGCTCCATGGCCCAGAGGAGCAGCTCTATGTACTCCGGCGTGACTCCCTCTGGGAGTATCGCCTCCTTTTCGCTCTGTTGCAGATATTTGGCCATGGATGCCGCCGTCGCCGCTAGTTGGTCCTTGTTGTCAAACCAAGACTGTATCTCCAACATCCTAGCTAGCTTCACAGGGTGTCTGCGATCCTCACGTATCAGTTGTACTCCTCCATCGATCTACTTCTCCACAGCACCTTCACTCACCGGCGGTGGTTTTTGAATGGAAGAGGAGAGGAGCAGCGATGGTTTTGGATTAGAACGGGAGAGGAGCGACGCTGGTTTTGGACTGGAACAGGAGAGGAGGGGCGGTGGTTTTGAAATGAAAGAGGAGAGGAGTGGCGCTGGATTTAGATTGGAACAGGAGAGGAGCGGCGGTGGTTTAAGAGGAGAAGAGCGGCGCTGGTCTTGGAAGTATTTTTTTGTTGTTTTGCGTATTTTGGGTCAAAGTTTGACCATGTACTGTATGTGACAAGCAAAATGTGAATGCATGTCACCAAAAATTCTATCGTTTGGTTCGTATCTGAATGGACTTTCAAATTATATTATTTTTTCAACGTATAACATATATTTTATGTCCGAAAATCATGGTCAATTATGACCCAGAATAAAAGGGAGACTAGTTAATGTGGGGTCGCTTTCTTAATTGAAGGGTAAATTGATTTTGATTTTGATCCAATCCTGATCTTGCCGCCCTCCGCCCAATCCTAAATCATCGCCAAGACGCTCCTCTCCCTCTTCTCCATTGCAAAACCACCTCCTCTCCTCTCCATCATCTCCATTCCAAAACCACCGTCTCGCCTCTCCCTCTTCTGATCTTCTCCATTGCAAAACCACCTCCTCTCCTCTCCATCATCTCCATTCCAAAACCACCTCCTCTCCTCTCCATCATCTCCATTCCAAAACCACTGTCTCGCCTCTCCCTCTTCTGATCTTCTCTTCATTGCAAAACCACCTCCTCTCCTCTCCATCATCTCCATTCCAAAACCACCTCCTCTCCTCTCCCTCTTCTCTATTGCAAGACCATCGTCTCTCCTCCCATCTTCCAAAACTATCGCCGGACCACTCAGAATGACATCTATGGAGAGGATGCAGCAGCGAATCAGGCAGATCGCCGGTAGTGACTAGGCAAAGTTAGCCAGGTTGAAGGAGATCCTTAGTTGGTTTGACAATGAGTGGGAGATTTTGAGGACGGTGCGGGCCATGTGGCAATGTATGCGAAAGAGCGAGACGGCAGCGATGAGGGCGGCGATGTACATGTACTCCTCGACAGCAGTCACGCCGCAGTCCTCCGAGTTTATCGAGTATCTCCTATGGGTGATGGAGCAGACAGATTCGCCCGAGGCGACAGTCAGGCGGAGGTGGTGGGCGTACAGGTCGAAGGTCGAGCACCCAGAGGATAACGAATCGATCGAGTATGGTGTGCCGTTCGTGAGGGTGCAGAGCCAGCCGGAGCCACGGGAGTATTCATTCTCCCACCGCAAGAGGAGGCCGGATGGCGCGACGTCGCTTCCTCGCCGTTCTCCACGGCTCCCTCGACGCTCGCCTCGTTTCAACGGTGGTGGTAGGGTTTAAGGTAAGCTTCGCACTAACCTAATCTTCCACCTGCTCATGCTTACAATCAGTGTGACAGCTAATGAAAATCATGCTTACAATCAGTCTCCGAATACTACGCCAATCACCCTAAAATAGCTCTGGACCTTTGGGTCAAAGTTGTGACACGGTGTACAAATAAAGAAAAATAGATTGGTGCTTCTTTCAGAAAAGAGTACTCCCTAGAAAACTGCCAATATAAGCTACTAGTATTTGGTTAGAGGATTTGTTTGCCGAGAAAGATCCATCCACGAGAGCGCCACACATCCCAATCGGGTTGTGGTGGATGCCAATGTGCATGCAGCATGGTTGGTGTCGGTAATTTTACTTGGCACACCTCGCACTCTGCATATATGCCGGTTCCATACGTACATTTGTGCAGTTCCACCAAAATGCAATGAATAACCTGTTTGCACGAGATAATGAAAAGTGTGATTACATTATAGTGGCACTAGTTGATGAAACATACAAAATAAATAGAAGAAAATATTGCGATAGTACCATAGTATGCCATGCTGCGAGGGCGAGATGGGCCCTGCGACGCCTCATACGGTACGCCTCATACTGGACATCGTCCCAAGTCAACCAGATACACCTTCTGCCAGTGATGAACATCAGGGTACAGCAGTAGTACAAGGAGGCGCCTTGAGACATTCAAATCTCTATTTTTGTACATATCAACTAAAATTAAGCACCCAAGTTTGCAGAAACGCTTAAACATTAACAATGGGACTAGTTGATGAAACATACTTTAACAAAGAGAAGCACTTTCTTTATCTACATTGGAAATGAAATGATAGAGATGACACTCGCTCTATTTTCACGGTATTATTACTTCATTTTATCAGTGACACTAGGGTCGAGCAGGTGGCAAACGAGGTGCACCGTGCGTCGCAAGGATGGAGGCCGGGGGTGCTTAGACTGGGATGCTGAAGCTGGCTCTTTCAGTCACCAACATGGATGATTCAATTCATGGGACCTTTTGGTGCAGTTCACCTAAAATGAAGCAATGTCCCGTGAGCTAGCAGCTTCTTCAAAAAAAAAATAAGAAAAGGGCTCCAGCCCCGGTTCCATTTCCATTAGAAAACGAAACCCACAGAGCTTCTTCTTCATTAGTTGCAATAAAATTGAGCAACATCAAGGTTGATTGTGAAGCTCCTGGAATGCTCAACTATAATTTGGATATCATTTGTGCAGTTCAACTAAGATCGAGCGTGAAATGTATATCTCTGTTTGCACAAAAAAGGTGGAAAGGAGGGTGACTAACAAGTGATGAAACATGCATCAAATGAAAAGAAGCATGTTCCTTATCTGAATGGCAATCCTACAAGGACAGTAGCAATTTCTAAAGCAGTGGCATTGCTAGATATTAGTGTGGGCATTAGGATTAACTATGACAACCGTTAAATACAACATTACTTTGGGCACGGGAGAGTAGGCGGACCAGGACAGTTGCATTTCTAACGAAAAGAACCAACTTATCTTAATGGGAAATTTTAGCAGGACATGTAAAGAAGTGCCATTGATTCATATTACTGGAGGCATTACATGAAGGAAATATGCCCTAGAGGCAATAATAAAGTTATTATTTATTTCCTCATATCATGATAAATGTTTATTATTCATGCTAGAATTGTATTAACCGGAAACATAATACATGTGTGAATACATAGACAAAACTATGGTCACTAGTATGCCTCTACTTGACTAGCTCATTAATCAAAGATGGTCATGTTTCTTGACCATAGACATGTGTTGTCATTTGATTAGTGGGATCACATCATCGGAAGAATGATGTGATTGACATGACCCATTCTCGTAGCCTAGCACTTGATCGCTTAGTATATCGCTATTGCTTTCTTCATGACTTATACAAAGTTCCTGCAACTATGAGATTGTGCAACTCCTGCTTACTGAAAGAACACTTTGTGTGCTACCAAACATCACAACGAATCGGGTGATTATAAAGGTGCTCTACAGGTGTTTCCGAAGGTACATGTTGAGTTGGCATAATTCGAGATTAGGATTTGTCACTCCGATTGTCGGAGAGGTATCTCTGGCCCTCTCGGTAATACTCATCACCTAAGCCTTGCAAGCATGTAACTAATGAGTTAGTTATGAGATGACGACATGAACGAGTAAAGAGACTTGCCAAGAACGAGATTGAACTAGGTATTGGATACCGACGATCAAATCTCGCAAGTAACATACCGATGACAAAGGGAACAAAGTATGTTGTTGTGCGGTTTGACCGATAAAGATCTTCGAGAATATGTAGGAACCAATATGGGCATCCAGGTCCCGCTATTGGTTATTGACCGAGATGTGTCTCGATCATGTCTACATTGTTCTCGAACCGTAGGGTCCGCACGCTTAAGGTTTCATGATGCTTATATTATGAGTTTATGTATTTTGATGTACCGAAGTTTGTTCGGAGTCCCGGATGTGATCACGGACATGACGAGGAGTCTCGAAATGGTCGAGACATAAAGATTGATATATTGGACGACTATATTCAGACACCGGAAAGGTTCCGGAAGTTTTCGGAGAAAACCGGAGTGCCGGGGGGTTACCGGAACCCCCCGGGAGAGTTAATGGGCCACATGGGCCTAGGTGGGAAGAGAGAGGGGCGGCCAGGGTGGGCCGCGTGCCCCCTCTCCCTCCAGTCCGAAATGGACTAGGAGGGGGGCGGCGCCCCCCTTTCCTTTCCCCCCTCTCCTCCTTCCTTCCCCCTCCTAGTAGGAGTAGGAAAGGGGGAATCCTACTCCTACTAGGAGGAGGATTCTCCTCCCTTGGCGCCCCCCAGGGGGCCGGCCAGCCTCCCCTCCCTCCTTTATATACGGGGTAGGGGCACCCTAGACACACAAGTTGATCATTGATCGCCCTTAGCCGTGTGCGGTGCCCCCTCCACGATATTACACCTCGGTCATATTGTAGCGGTGCTTAGGCGAAGCCTGCGACAGAGAACATCAAGATCGCCACCACGCCGTCAGGTTGACGGAACTCCCCAGCGCCTCTGCTGGATCGGAGATCGGGGTACGCCATCGAGCTGTCGTGTGTCAAGAACTCGGAGGTGCCGAGTAACGGTGCTTGGATCGGTTGAACCGGAGGACGACGACTACTTCCTCTATGTTGCGCCAACGCTTCGCTTCGGTCTCACGAGGGTACGAGACAACACTCTCCCTCGTTGCTATATCATCACCATGATCTTGCGTTTGCATAGGAAATTTTTGAAATTACTACGTTCCCCAACAAAGGCATCCGAGCCTAGGTTTTATGCGTTGATGTTATATGCACGAGTAGAACACAAGTGAGTTGTGGACGATATAAGTCATACCGCCTACCAGATGTCATACTTTGGTTCAGCGGTATTGTGAGATGAAGCGCCCGGACCGACATTACACGTGCGCTTACGCGAGACTGGTTTCACTGCTACGAGCACTCGTGCTTAAAGGTGGCTGGTGGGTGTCTGTCTCTCTCACTTTAGTTGAACCGAGTGTGACTACGCCCGGTCCTTGTGAAGGTTAAAACGAGTCTATTTGACAAACTATCGCTGTGGTTTTGATGCGTAGGTAAGAACGGTTCTTGCTAAGCCCGTAGCAGCCACGTAAAATTTGCAACAACAAAAGTAGAGGACGCCTAACTTGTTTTTGCAGGCATGTTGTGATGTGATATGGTCAAGACGTGATGCTATATTTTATTGTATGAGATGATCATGTTTTGTAACCGGTTATCGGCAATGGCGCAGGAGCCATATGGTTGTCGCTTATTGTATGAAATGCAAGCGCTACTGTAATTGCTTTACTTTATCACTAAGCGGTAGCGATAGTCGAGAAGCAATAGATGGCGAACGACAATGATGCTACGATGGAGATCAAGGTGTCGCGCCGGTGACAATGGTGATCACGACGGTGCTTCGGAGATGGAGATCACAAGCACAAGATGATGATGGCCATATCATATCACTTATATTGATTGCATGTGATGCTTATCCTTTATGCATCTTATCTTGCTTTGATTGACGGTAGCATTTTAAGATGATCTCTCACTAAAATTATCAAGAAGTGTTCTCCCTGAGTATGCACCGTTGCCAAAGTTCGTCGTGCCGAGACACCACGTGATGATCGGGTGTGATAAGCTCTACGTCCATCTACAACGGGTGCAAGCCAGTTTTGCACACGCGGAATACTCAGGTTAAACTTGACGAGCCTAGCATATGCAGATATGGCCTCGGAACACAGAGACCGAAAGGTCGAGCATGAATCATATAGTAGATATGATCAACATAATGATGTTCACCATTGAAAACTACTCCATCTCACGTGATGATCGGTTATGGTTTAGTTCATTTGGATCATGTGATCACTTAGATGACTAGAGAGATGTCTGTCTAAGTGGGAGTTCTTAAGTAATATGATTAATTGAACTTAAGATTATCATGAACTTAGTACCTGATAGTATTTTGCTTGTCTATGTTTGTTTGTAGATAGATGGCTCGTGATGTTGTTCCATTGAATTTTAATGCGTTCCTTGAGAAAGCAAAGTTGAAAGATGATGGTAGCAATTACATGGCCTGGGTCCGTAACCTGAGGATTATCCTCATTGCTGCATAGAAGAGTTACGCCCCGAAGCACCGCTGGGTGCCAGGCCTCGCCGCCGATGTAACCGACGACGTTAAGAACGTCTGGCGAGCAAAGTGATGACTACTCTATAGTTCAAGCAGCCATGCTTTACGGCTTAGAACCGGTCTTCAACGATGTTTTGAACGTCATGGAGCATATGAGATGTTCCAAGAGTTGAAGTTAATATTTCAAGCAAATGCCCGGATTGAGAGATATGAAGTCTCCAATAAGTTCTATAGCTGCAAGATGGAGGAGAATAGTTCATCGCTGAACGATACTCGTAATGTCAGGTATAACAATCACTTGATTCAACCGGGAGTTAATCTTCCCGATGATAGTGTCATTGATGTAATTCTTCAATCATCGCCACCAAGCTACAAGAGCTTTGTGATGAACTATAATATGCAAGGGATGAACAAGACTATTCGAGCTCTTCGCGATGCCGAAAGCATGGAGGTAGAAATCAAGAAGGAGCATCAAGTGTTGATGGTCAACAAGACCACTAGTTTCAAGAAAAGGGCAAAGGGAAGAAGAAGGGAACTTCAAAAGAACGGCAAGCAAGTTGCTGCTCAAGAGAAGAAACCCAAGTCTGGACCTAAGCTCTGAATCGAAGTGCTTCTACCGCAAGCGCATCGACACCGGAAGCGGAACTGCCCCAAGTATTTGGCGGATAAGAAGGATGGCAAAGTAAACAAAGGTATATGTGATATACATGTTATTGATGTGTACCTAACTAGAGCTCGTAGTAGCACTGGTATTTGATACTGGTTCTATTGCTAATATTTGCAACTCAAACAGGACTACGGAATAAGCGAGCATCGCCAAGGACGAGGTGACGATGCGGCGTGGAAACGGTTCCAAAGTCGATGTGATCGCCGTCGGCACGCTACCTCTACATCTACCATCGGGATTAGTTTTAGACCTAAATAATTGTTATTTGGTGCCTGCGTTGAGCATGAACATTATATCTAGATCTTGTTTGATGCGAGACGGTTATTCATTTAAATCAGAGAATAATGGTTGTTCTATTTATATGAGTAATATCTTTTATGGTCATGCACCCTTGAAGAGTGGTCTATTTTTATTGAATCTCGATAGTAGTGATACACATATTCATAATGTTGAAGCCAAAAGATGCAGAGTTGATAATGATAGTGCAACTTATTTGTGGCACTTGCCGCTTAGGTCATATCGATGTAAAACACATGAAGAAACTCCATACCGATGGACTTCGGAATCACTTGATTATGAATCACTTGGTACTTATGAACCGTGCCTCATGGGCAAGATGACTAAAACACCGCTTCTCCGTACTATGGAGAGAGCAACAAATTTGTTGGAAATCATACATACGATGTATGTGGTCCGATGAATATTGAGGCTCGTGGCGGATATCGTTATTTTCTCACCTTCACAGATGATTTAAGCAGATATGGGTATATCTACTTAATAAAGCACAAGTCTGAAACATTTGAAAGTTCAAAGAATTTCAGAGTGAAGTAGAGAATCATCGTAACAAGAAAATAAATTTTCTGCGATCTGATCGTGGAGGAGAATATTTGAGTTACGAGTTTGGTTTACATTTGAAACAATGCGGAATAGTTTCGCAACTCACGCCACTTGGAACACCACAACGAAATGGTGTGTCCGAACATCGTAATCGTACTTTACTTGATATGGTGCGATCTATGATGTCTCTTACCGATTTACCGCTATCATTTTGGGCTTATGCTTTAGAGACGGCCGCATTCATGTTAAATAGGGCACCATCAAAATCCGTTGAAACGACGCCTTATGAACTGTGGTTTGGCAAGAAACCAAAGTTGTCGTTTCTTAAAGTTTGGGGCTGCGATGCTTATGTGAAGAAACTTCAACCAGATAAGCTCGAACCCAAATCGGAGAAATGTGTCTTCATAGGATACCCAAAAGAGATCATGGGTACACCTTCTATCACAGATCCGAAGGCAAAACATTCGTTGCTAAGAATGGATCCTTTCTAGAGAAGGAGTTTCTCTCAAAAGAAGTGAGTGGGAGGAAAGTAGAACTTCGGTCTCAAGGCAGACAGCGCCAGACCTAGTGACTCGTTTCACCCGATAAGGGCCTTCCCACTTCGGCGTCAACTTGTCGGAATTCTTGGCGGATTGAACACGCCGAAGAACAAGGTCGCCTTCCTCGAAGCTTCTGGCATTAACTTTGCGGCTATGGTAGCGACGCAAAGCTTGCTGGTAGCAAGCAGCTCGTACAGCAGCCTGAAGACGATCTTCCTCGAGGAGCAGCGCGTCATCTTGCCGCAGCTGCTCTTGCTCAAGCTCATCGTAAGCGAGCACTCGAGGCGATCCGTATACGAGTTCCGTGGGGAGAACTGCCTCCGCTCCGTAGACGAGAGCAAAAGGTGTCTGGCCAGTGGCTCGATTCGGCGTCGTCCTGATCGACCAAAGAACCACCGGCAGCTCCTCGATCCAGTTTCTTCCGCACTTGCGCAGCTCTGAGAAAGTTCGGTCTTGAGCCCGCAAAGACTTCAACGCTTGCCCTCTCCTCTTGACCGTTGCTTCTCGGTGAGCAATAGAAGCGGCGATCTTGGCGCCAAGATCTTGGACGATCGCATGAAGGTGCGGCTCGTGAATTGTGTGCCATTATCGGTGATGATCCCGTTAGGGACTCAAACGGCAAACAATTGACTGAAGAACTTGATCGCCGACAGGCTTGTCACTTTCCTCATCGCTTCCACTTCAGGCCACTTTGTGAACTTGTCGATTGCAATGTACAAGTACTCAAAGCCCCCGACAGCTCGGGGAAAGGGGCCGAGGATGTCGAGCCCCCAGACCGAAAATGGCCAGGATAAAGGGATTGTTTGGAGAGCTTGAGCTAGTTGATGTATCTGCTTGGAGTGGAACTGGCACGCTACACACTTGGTTACTTGTGCAGTTGCATCCTCGAGGGCTGTCGGCCAGAAGAAACCTTGCCGGAAGGCTTTGCCGGCGAGTGCTCTTGCGCCAATGTGGTGACCACATATGCCTCCATGTATCTCCGCCAACAACTCCTGTCCATCTTCCCAGGAAATGCACTTCAATTTCACTCTGTTGAATCTTCTTCTGTACAGTATGTCATCGACAAACTGGTACATACTTGATTGCCGGGCTACTCTCTACGCTTCTTCTTGCTCTTCGGGAAGTTCTCCTGTTTGAAGGAAATGGACGATCTGCTGTGCCCATGCCGGAGCTTGTGGCTCAATGACAAGGGCTAAAGGCACAAATGCTGCTGCGGGAACATCTGCTTCTACGGCTAGAATCTGCGATTCGACCGGAGCGTGATGCTCCCCGGCAAGCGTGTCGGGACACAGCTTGTTGGGAGCGTCTGCTTGAACGAAACAAACCCTAGGGCTTGTCGGAGCAGACCGATCCTCAACACTCTTTGTGTTGATCTTGGGGACCTTCTTGACGGCGGCTTTGGGGAGCTCTGCCGGAAAGTAGTCGCCAGTAACCAACTTCCTCTTCTTGCTCTGTCCAGCTGATGGTGTTACAGAAGGTTGAGTCAGCTTGAGCACAAAAATTCCTGGTTCCACAGGTAACTTGAGTGTGGCGCACTTTGACAGGCCGTCTGCAATGTCATTTTGAGCTCTTGGAACATGTTCCATTTGCAGGCAGTCAAAATGCTCTTCCAACTTCCTCACTTCATCAATGTAGGCTTCCATCAATGACTCGATAATCTTTGTTTACTTGACGGACGACAAGTCGCGAGTCACCCCCGACAATAAGCTTCTTGATCCCAAGGTCCGCTGGCGATTCGAGTCCGCAAGCAAGCCTTCATACTGCAGATTGTTTGTTGCTTGCTCCTTGGGAAAGTGCATCCGACCACGACTTGAGGTGCTCTCCGGTGGGTGCGACGAGTAGTACGCCCGCACCAGCGCCCTGCAGCGAGAAGGCACCATCAAAGTACATGATCCATTCCTTGTTTGCTTCCTTGACGGGGACGCTCGTCTCCGGAGTTTCTTCATCAGGTGTTGGCGCCCATTCTGCTATGAATTCTGCCAATGCTCGGCTCGATAGTCGAGGTACTCTCGCACTTGAGGCCAAAGCTTGACAATTCCAAAGGCCCACTGATGATCCCGCTCTGCTTTCCGGATTCTGCAATATCCTCTTCAACGGAAAGCGAGTGACGACTGTAATCTCATGTGCTTGAAAGTAATGGCGCAGCTTCCTCGAGGCCATGAGAAGGCCGAAAAGCAACTTCTGCACTCCAGAGTACCTTGATCTAGCCCCCTGCAGAAGGGAACTGACAAAATACACTGGGCGCTGCACCATCTTCTTTTGTTTTTCTTCCTGCGGCTGCACAGATCTATCCTTGTCGGGACCAGAGCTTGTCGGGGAAGCCCCGTGCTTGTTGCTGGATTCGCTTGCCGTGGGCGCTGGCTCATCATCCGCCTCCCTCTCCGCCACTAACGCAGCACTAACCACTTGATTGGTTGCCGCTAGATACAGCAGCAACTTCTCTTGTGGCTTAGGTGCGACAAGTATTGGAGTGGAGGACAAGTATTTCTTCAAGTCCTGCAACGCAGCCTCTGCTTCCAGAGTCCATTTCATTGGACCTGCCTTTTTCAAAATTTTGAAAAATGGCAGGGCGCGTTCAGCAGACTTGGAAATGAACCTACTGAGAGCAGCAACACAGCTGGCAAGCCTTCGCACATCCTTGACACGCTTTGGTGCTTCGATCTGCTCAATGGCCTTGATCTTGTCGGGATTGGCTTCAATCCCCCTCTGGGACACAAAGAAGCCGAGAAGCTTGTCGGAAGGAACTCCAAACACGCACTTCTCGGGGTTCAACTTAAGATTGATCTTGCGCAGATTTGCAAAAGTCTCGTCCAAATCTTGGATCATAGTTTCTTTGTCCTTGCTCTTGACCACTATGTCATCCATGTAAGCTTCTACGCTTCGCGCAAACGTGGCTCAAAAGCATGACCGACTACTTTGCAATGTTGAACCAGCATTCTTTAGTCCGAAGGCATCCGCATAAAGCAAGACGCGCTACATGGAATAATGAATGCGGTTTTCTTCATCCTCTTCGCCATGAAGATCCGATGATATCCTGAATATGCATCAAGGAATGAAAGCAGATCACATCCCGCCGTGGAGTCGACAATCTGGTCAATGCGCCGCAAGGGAAATGGATCCTTGGGACAAGCTTTATTAACATCGGTGAAGTCAATACAAAGCCTCCACTTCCCGCTCGCTGGCGCATGACTACCGGATTGGCTAACCACGTTGGATGGAGTACTCCTCGACCAGGCCTGCTGCTTCCAACTTCTTGATCTCCTCTAAATGAACTCTTGGCGCCTATCGCTTGTTTTCGACTCTCGCTTGACGGGCCGCGTGAGGGCAGACGGCAAGGTGGTGCTCAATTACTTTCCGGAACACCGGGATGTCGATGGTTGCCATGCAAACACATCGACATTCGCCAGCAGAAAACAACGAGCCGCTTCCTATTTAGGGTCAAGCGTGGCAATCGATGGTGAAGGTACCACCAGCGCCGCCCTCCTTGGCGCCACTTTCTTGGTCTCCGTGAAGCTGTCTTTGCCTTCTTGCACTTGCCTGTGGAGCTCGATGGTGCATCTCGACGGTAGGGCAGCACCAAGAGGTGCGCTTGCCGGAGTGAGCATCAGAGCTACTCTTTCCGAACTTGGTCTTGGTCTTCTTCTTCCCCGGAGCTTCAGCGCAAGTGGTTTATGCTCACCTGCGGCTGCTGCTTCCCGGTAGATCTTGTCGGTGCAGATAAGTGCATCTTTCTTGTCGCCAGGACGAAATAACACTTATCGGACCAGGCATCTTGAGCACGTTATAGGCGAGGAGAAGCTGCCATGAACTTGGCGAAGGCCGATTTGCCAAGTATCCCATTGTATGGCAATGGGAAATTGGCTACGTCAAAGGTGACCTTCTCTGTCCTGAAGTTCAGCTCGCTGCCAAATGTCACTGGCAGTGTAATCTTCCCCTTCGGCTTGCTCCTTCCCGGATTTATTCCTTGAAAGGTACCAGTCTCTTCGAGCTCGCTGTCGGGGATCTGGAGCTTCTTGAGCACCACGGAAGAGATCAGATTCAGGACGGCCCCGCTGTCAACCAGCATCTTTGTGACCTTGAGGTTGCGGATAGTTGGTGAAACCAACATCGGCAAGCACCCGACCGCAGTTACGCGATCAGGGTGATCCTCAACGTCAAAGACGATGGGCGTGCTGGACCACTTCAGGGGCTTGCGCGACTCAACGGACGGTTCTGCTGCGTTCACTTCCCGCACCCACTGTTTGAGTTGGCGGTGCGAGGTATGCAGAGAAGCACCACCGTCGACGCACAAAACCTCCGTTGCCTTCTGAAACTCCTACTCGTCGGCCTCATCCTCCTCCATCTCGTCATCTTCATCTTCGTCTTCGTCCTTGTCGCGGCCACGGGGAGGCCCATCTCCTTGATGCTGCTTGGCCTTGGCGCGGCGCCTCCCCAAGCGGACGCTTGCCGGATCCTCCCCACCTTCCTGGCCTTTTCCTTGTCGCGGCGCCAGATTCAGCTTTCAGCAGCTTCTACGAGCTGCTCAACCTTCTCGCAGCTCGAGGTCATGGCCCTTGGTGCGATGGATCTTGCAAGATCGCTTGCGGAGCCGCCCCGCTTGTCGGCGCCACCACAGCCTTGCCGGAGTCACCAGCTTTGGCCTTCTCGGCGCCACATCCGCTGCCGGACTACTCGACGACTAGTACATCCTTAGCTTTTTCTTCGTTATTCCGCCCGGTTCTTCTTTGCCGGGCGGCATCCTCACCGCCGATCCTTCGCTTCCTGCGTTCTCTCCGGAAGTTTCTCCTCCTCAAAGACGTGCACACTTGTTGCCGAGCATATAGCTCGCCGACATCTCTGATTTTGCACATCGCCATCTCCTCCTCATCCTGCGCGTTACGTGACGTTCGATGGAACGCGCCGATAACCGCGGCGGTGGACGCTCGGGATGTTGCGCCGCACTGGCTGAATCTTTGTATGTACTTGCGCAGGGTTCTCCTTCCTTCGGGCGCAGCAGATGATGGTCGCCTCCCGCCATGGGGCTTGTGGTCACTGTGAAGGCGCCGACAAACCGATGGCACAGTCCGCCCACGAAGAGATGGAGTTGTCCGCAAGTGCATGAGCCAAGATCTGACGCTGGGCTTGAGCACCGCCGGAAGTAGTTGGCGAGATCTTCGTCGCCCCCGCAGCTCGCACCGTGATGGTGTAGACGCCGAGGAACTCCGACGGATGTATCCCGCGATCGCATTTCGGCACGCCCGCTTGAAGTTCTGGTATCGGGCCATCGATTGCGCCAGAGCTCACGGTGAACGCAGGGCAACCTATCACAGACGCAAGTCGCCTGCCTTCGGGCGCATGCATATCAACAGGGGCCCAGCACGCTGGTCCGACCGACGCCGCTTCTTCGGGCGCTCGATCGCGAGTACGAAGCGTTTTCGTGTCGCCGTTTGGAGAACTTGGCGTTGATCGCGGCGAAGCTCATGGGTCCGACGACGCGGTGGAGTCGGTGTCGAGGTTGGCCCGGCGAAGTCGGCGATCTTGGCCGGGGCAGGGGAGTGCACGGTGGTGGCACCCCAGCGGTCTTGTCGGCATCGGCTTGCGCTGGGCGCCTTGCCGGGCTTCGATGTGCTCGCAGCCGCCGGGCTTGTCGCCGCTGGCGGCCGATGAGGCTCGACGGTGGCCTCCGCCGCCGATCTTGTCTCGCGCCGAGGGTAATATAGAAGCAGCTGGGCTCGCCGCCGCTTCCTCCGGAGTCTTGGGTGGCGGTGGCGGCGACGCGAGGTGCGGATATGCTCAAACTTCTAACAGTGTTAGAAGGAGCAACATCTCGCCCAGCGACCGTCATCGCGCTGCGTGCGCGTGTTGACGCAGTATGTTGGCCTTGAACGCCCCGCGACCCACCAGCTTGGCCTTGTTCCATCGCCAGTACGGTGCTAGGAGCACCGTGGCGTTGTCGATCCCGCACCTCCCGGGAGGTGCGGTGGATGTACAGACGCTGAAGCTTGCGGGCCTTGTCCTTGACTTGGTGACGACGTGAGTCCCCTGCTCGGCGCCGCTCCTCCGCCGGGCGTCCACCCCACCGCCCGCTTGCTCCCGTGGCGGTAGGATAGTCGTGAGACGGAGCGCCACCTCCGCCTTCTTCTCCCGTGGCATGTCGATGAAGATGTTGATGTAGCGCGTATAAACGCCGGATCAGTTCGCGCAACCTCGACGCCCCTACCGGCACGCCAAAGATGTCGGGAAACGAACACCTATGGGGCAGGGCCCTTTTCGTCCGCAAGGAACAGAGGGCGACGGAGAGCGGATCGAGGCGGCACGCGAGGGATTTTACCCAGCTTCGAGCTCTCCGGAGAGATAAAACTCCATCGCTGCTTTGTGTCTATATTCTGTTCTTGCTCGAAAGTGGGTGTGTTGTAGTTTCAATGAGTCGAATCCTTTCTCGCATGCATGGGCCTCCTTTTATAGGCTAAAGGGTCACCGACAGTGGCAACGCAGAGAGGGGTAAAAAAGTAAAAAGAGGGGTTGGTACAACCACTATCTACAGTGCCCCTACCTAATTCTGACGGCAGGGGACAAGGGCATTTAATGCCCGTCCGGTCGCCCAAACAAAGGCAGAAGCGACCGTTAGGGGCGCCACCGACGCCACGATGGCCTCCTAGTCATCTCCACTTGACACCGCCCGCTTGGCTGCATGACTACCGCCACGCACCAGGAACGATCCTGTGGCGACACGTCGTCGGACGCGCTGGAGCATGGGCGCAGGGTGGTGGCTTTGCCGCGGCAACCGCCTTGTCGCGGTTGCTGTCTTGTCGCACCCGCAAGCTTGCCGCTCGCCGGGTCTTGCCGGGACGCGCGATGCGTCGCGGCAAGTTTCTTGGAATGCCTTGGTTGGCCTTCCCGGCAAGCTCCTCTTGCCGGGGTCTTGTCTTTCCTGGCAAGTTCCTCTCGCCGGGGCTCTGTCTTCTCAGTTAAACACTTTGTTCTTGAATGGCAGTAATAGGAATAGCGAAGGATCTTGGCGGACGCCCGGCAAGCCTTGCCGCAGGACGCTGCGACTGCCCGTGCACAAGTTCGGGATACTAAGGTACCCCTACTTTAGTACACCGACAGAGGGGGCCAGAGAAATAGTAAAAGTTACAAATGCAACGACGTCAGGAGCTCGGGAAGTAGAGCAAGGCCGGTTTTGAAGGAAGTTATACCTGATGGTCGCCGGGATTTCGCTAGGTGGGTGGCGGGAGGCCGGATCTGCCCACACTACGGCAGCAAGGAAGAAGGGGTCGGAGGCCCTCCCTCGCCAGCGGTGCTTGGGAGAGAACGGCAAGGCAGGCTGATCGGGACGCGCCCAGTAGTGGGTAAGAGCCATCGCCGAGGACGACCGCGTGAATGTTGCACCTTCTCACCTTCCCTGCGGAGAGGATCCGGCTGGATCTGTGACCAGCGGTGAGCAGAGAGAGAGAGAGAGAGAGAGAGAGAGAGTGGCCACCGCTGTCGTGTTTAGATCTGGAGAGGCCGAGACAGTGTGAAGAGAGCAATACTAGGAAGCAAGCGTGGAGGCTCCTGCCTATATAGTGGAGTAGTACTTAGTTTTCTTTTGTCTACCGGAGCCGGCTTGACCTCGTCAATGACTGTCGAGAAGTCTTCATGCACGTGGCCCGGAGGCGCAGTTGTCGTCATTTTGATTTGAAGCGCCAGATTATAACATATAACACGAAAAAATGCCACATGACAAGAAATCATAACCTCGCTGCCCAAAGGAGACAACATGAATCTCGACGGACAAACTAGACGAGGAACAAAGCTCAAATTAAAGATAAACTCATAGAAAAGGGGTCCATCGATAGATGTCCTAATTAACATAGTCGGCTTGACCTAGATGGCAGCCGAGTAGTCACTGTTCGTGCATGTGCCCCCAATGGCTAGCCCAACTCAGTTGTCGTTGTTTAACCCTCGCAGTGATCCGAAGAACATGACACATAATTTTGCGACATGACAAGAAACCTTTTTTTATATTTCTCACCACAACTACAGCCATGTACAAATCAGCCTGCACGATATGTAGACGATAGCCAATCCAGGCGTGTCTACTGGATTCTGGTCACATGCATGGACGAACTGACCTTCCGTGTCTTGCAGGGATCGTCCAGGCACCAAGTAGTACAACACTTCTATAGTACTATCGCTCCTCTCCCTCTTCTATTAAGTCACCCGACTTGCGGGGCCGGGGAGTGTGCCTATGGTCGGTTCTCAATTGCTGTCCCACATGTGTGTGCGAACGCAATATGACGCGCGTTCCATTCGGAGAGCAGCGGGCCAGACCGACCGACCGTCTGGGGTGCGACGCGAACGCGACGGGCGGGCTATATACTCCATACATGTGTACCGCCGTTTTCTAGACGCTTTTCTCCATGGCGCGGGCGCAATCCATGGATAGAAAATTAGTACACTGTATACTATTTAAAAGTCGAGGGCGGGGCTTTTCCTTCCCGGTAGGCGGCGGGACAGTTCCGCCTAGTCGGTTTGACAGAGACGCGAGAAGACGAGGGAGTAGGCTGCTGCAAATGTAGGGATGTGTGATTTGACAGCGCGTTACTGCTGGACAGGTGGGGCCCCGTGATTTGACTTGCCATTATCATTTTAACTGCGGTGCTACGACCGGCGTGAGTCTCCCGATTCCTGACCACCTCCATACAGGTGCCTCTCCCAATGCTCCATCATGTAGTAGTAGAGGCTGGCTCTTGCATGAGAGCCCAGTTCTCCACTTTTTCCTTGCCTCTCTTTCCTCCACATATGCAAAAATGCCATGTAAAGCGCACTATTGTACTTACTTGCTCCTACAGGTGCTTAAGCTTGCCACATAGACATAAAGTCTGATGTGGCTAGTTAATCAAGAAGAGAGAGACTAGTTTGGTGACCCAAGGAAGAAACGGTGATAAGCACATGTACCTAGGTGAAAAGACAATTTTGAGTCTATAGCTAATTAAATGAAGCAAACTTAGCAACACCATTTCATTGGAAGAGGTCACTCCTTGGCAAATGCAATAAATACTAATACTCCCTGTGTCCCATTATATAAGAACATTTTTGACACTACACTAGTGTCAAAAATGTTCTTATATTATGGGACAGAGGGAGTACAAAGAAAGAGATAGAGAGGAGTAAAAAATACACTTATATCCAACCTTATAGCCAACCTTGTTGTAGTATGAGTGACTAAGTGATGACTATGTATGACATGCCAACATCAGATAGCCTAACGCACCGTGTTAAAACTCCAAGGGCGCGACCACGCGAGCGACGCGACGGTCGTGGTAGGCGCGACCATGATACGGGCTGCTGGCAGCCCTTGGATCTGAGATCAAACGGTCGCATGCTAAGTTGCTGAAAATTTGTAGAATAACCCTCCAGGATAGGATATTCACCCATAGGTCTAGAATCACGCCATGCAAGCGTTCGATCTCAGATCTAAGGGCTCTCGGAAGCTCGTATCATGGGAGAATAGAAAGCCACTACCCTGCCATTCGCACGCTGGCAGTTCGCTCCTACTCGTCCCCGCACGTCCTTTAATACTACGGCGGTTCGCTTCTAGTCGTCCTGTCCATTCACATTACGGCAATTCCACTAATCCTAACCCTCCTTCCAAATCCATGGCATCCCAAATCTCCCCGATCGGCGGTGAGTACAAGGTTAGAACCATCACCGGTGATGAGTTCGACGTCATCTACACCCGTTCTTCCGCGACGGTGAACGGATGCCTTTCTCGCTTCAGACGCATGTTCGAAGACTCAGATGTTGAGTGGGTCGCCGGGCTAGATGTTGAGTACACCACAGTCGTGGGACGAGAGAAGGATCTAAAGGACGAAGAGAGGAAGAAGCCCGCCGTGATCCAGGTTTGCGTGCATGACTTATGCTTGATCTACCACATATGCCATGCTAACGTTGAGTGCCAGGATTTTAAGGACTTCCTCGAGAGCAACCTAGTCAGATTTGTTACTGTAGACTTTGGTAACGACAAAGAAGTCCTGCGCCGGATAGGCCTCATTGTAGGCAACACCTTCGACCTCCAAAAGAATCGTCTGGTGTCCTCTCGTCAGCCTTCAATGCTGACCCTGGCAGGAGCCACGGTTCATCCTTCGTATGGTAAACTGGAGAAACCTCCATACACATTTCATCGTCATGCATGGCATCGGAATGTACTAGATATAGACCACATCCAGTACCTGCAATGGATGGCTACCTTTGTTTCAATATCTACAAGGGTTGGATGAAGAGCAACAGCCAAGTTGGAGGTTCAAGCTAAGAAGTATCGGCCAAGAGGAAGAGGGACAAGGACGAAGTCGAGGACATGGACGAGGACTCCGAGTAAGGTGGCGGTGTCGTTGCTCATGGTGGTTCTAATGCAGTGTCTACCGGAATAGTTGCAAAGTTTAATTTCAGGTGTGCTTAATTTAATTTGAGGGTGTGTTGTGCTTTGAGCCCCTAGCGTAACTATGTTATGTTTCTTCTTGTTACTTTAACTCTTCAGTAAGAACATACTAGTATTTCTTACATTTCATCTTTTGGTTGGTATAGTACTACCAATCGTTTATTCACATTATATACGTACAATATATATGGCCAACATCATATAGCCAGCAGCTTTAGTTGTCAAAGAATTTCAGGGTGCTTAGTTTTGTCAAAGAATTCCGTGGTGCTTAGTTTTATTTGAGGGTGGGTTGTGTTGGACACCATTATTGTGACTAGCCTTTTAATAGTACTATATGCATAATTTGGCGATTTAGCGCCTCTATATGTACCACATTTTTTTAATTTCAAGTTTTGCTCCATGGCTAATCCATCGATACCACTGCTGTACAAAAGTATACATTTTTAAAAGGCTAGAGGGCGGGCAGTCTAGCTTGGTCGGTTTCACGAGAGGCGAGGGCCTTTGTGATTTGACGGCTCATTACGCTGGAAGGCGGGCCTTGTGATTTGACTGCTCAGATAAATGCGCCGATGACCTGATCGAGGAGGAGCAAAGAACCGCAAGGTATACTCAAGTTTTCCATCGAGTAGTATCACGACGGAGGAGCACGAAACACGGCAGCCCAGTGCCATATGGCAATAAAAAATGATCTAATTTGTTTGTCATCTCATTGTTAGCATTGTTCAATTCATTCCCTCAAAAAACAAAAACCATTGTTCTATTCATGCCTCACTGAGAACGTGACATGTGCGGCGAAACACCCGAAGCAAAAGATGAAACACAGCAGCAAAAGAAGAAGGAACATTATCACCCCAAATGATCTAATTCACCGCGGAGTCATAACTGCTTCTTCATCGCCTCCACGACCTCCATCTTCTTGCGCGTCTCCTCCGCCATCTTCTTCATTCTGTCCATGACGGGATTTCTCGACGTGATCCTTCATCATCTGTTCCACGGCCGCATTACGTACCTTGACAGCAGCCGGGTGCTCGATGCGGAGCTTCGCCAACTCCTCCTTCTGTTCCATGATGAGGGCCTGCAGCATCTTCATCGAGGAACTACTATTCTCATGCAGCTTATTCCAGCCGGCGTTCTTCTCCTTCAATAGTTCGATCTCGTGGCAGAGCTTCGCCTTGTCCTCCTGAAGTCGCAGGATTTCGTCGGTCACCTTCTTCTATGAGGCAATGCTCTTCTTCAGCAGCATCACCAAGCCAGCGGTCAACTCCCCCTGCTGATTGAGCTCAGCGGGCATGTCGTCGAGGCTCTCCTTCAGCAACTCCGTAAAGCCTTGGATGAACTCCTTCTGCTTATTGAGGTGCTTATTGAGCTGATCGGGCATGCCGTCGAGGGATAACGACTCCAGCTCCGCTGCTCAGCATGTTCGCCTCATGCTAGGGCGCCCCGGGAGCCATCGCCGCCTGTGAGAGATCTTTCGAGGTCTCTGCGGGCGGCGAGCCCTCTTTTTTTTTCCGCAGCCTTGGTTGCTGCTCCTTGTTACGAGTAGTTCTCGACCTAGAGCTCGCTCACCGCCATGGCATCGATTTTACTAAGAAGAAGCACTTATGAGGAGGAAAGGTAGAGTAATTTTCGTTAGGTAGTTCCCTTTTATAACCTAAGTACTAGCACTAGTAGTACTAATACCTGCATTGTGGGAACACGTTCAGGTTTGGTACGTACTAGTAGGTGTGAGCAGGCTTTCGAATGCGATGGGAACAAGGTAAAGATTAATTGATGGTTTTGGTTTTGAGGCCCGAAACGGCTCCCGATGAATTTAGCAGAACATAAATTTCAAGTACTACACTGCTCAAATGCGTAAATATTATGTTACTGTCAAAAATTGGCATAAAATACGAAGGAGACCAATGGAAGTACTACTAGCAACCCACGATTTAACTACTCGCATGCGCGCAGTGGAGTAATAATGTATTTCTTCCGCCTCACGCCCACTCAATTTGCATGCGCCAGATTAATTGACCATCAATGAAGTGAACGACTTTACACGCGCCAAATTATCACATGGGGTGGATCTTGGTACAAAATTGCGTCGCCCGTGTACCGCTGCAGCGTGTAGGGAATGAGTGCGCGCGGCATGCGTGCACATCATCGCTTCGGCATGTACCGCCAAGATGGCTCGTGGAGGACGAGTACATTCTTCTCGAACCAGCAGCACGTCATCGTGATCAATCCACGCAAGGAGGTCGCGATAACGCCTCCACATGTGCCACGTGGCTTCATGAACTGTAAGAGAGACACGTGTAGCGTGCCATTGGTATTCTAATTTACGTGTTTTGCACATACCAAGTACTAGTAATGTACACGTGCATTGCACGCATCAGATTTTGCAACCAAATTATGAATAAATACCACACTATAGCATGTAAGCTCTGAGTCATATATGCGTGATGTTTCCCTTTGTTTAATTCTTATAGTTCATCTCATTCAAAATCAAATTAGTTTTTATAAAAAAGCTAATAACGCGTGAATAGGAAAAAACATGGGATTATAGTGGAATGTCGTCTTGAATCCTACATGATTGTATGAAGGTTTGATTGTGCATAGAAAAAACGCAGAATTCTTTCAAAGAGGTTTGAGTGGATGGGATGTTTCCTATGAAATCTAGTGCAAATGAATCATATGGAAAAATTCCTATGGTTTACAATCCTACGAATCAAACAACCAAGATAGGAAAAATTTCCTAATGATTAGAATCCTCCAAAATTCCTTTGTGAATCCTTTGAATCAAAGAAGCCCTTGATATATTTTATGATTCATGGAATTGTGCGTTGTAAAGCATAAAGTAAAAACAAATAATGGCAATTCAACTAGAAAAAAAGTTTGGGCAGTTATGATACGGAAGATTCTAGAACAAAAGAGAACCACTGTTGTTTTGAGGTTTGTGCATTATGCTTAAGTTCAACCATGGAGTCTGCTAGATTGTACATGTGGCAAAATCCGGTTGGGGGCTAGAAGATGGTGCGAGGGGCCGAGTGGAGGGAGACTATGAAGGAATGCACAAGTGTGAGATCGATATTTAGAGAGAGGGGGCGAACACGTGCGCTATTGCACGCAGTGGCGGAGCCATGAAAAATAAATGAGCTAGGGGGCCAAGCATTGCTAATCCTTTACGACGAGGGTCAATTCATGAAATTAAACCTTTTTTAGCAGCAATTGTCTAATCATCACATTCATATTAGGCTCGATATATAGTGATGTTAGCTAGGGGGGCAGGGCCCTTACTGCCCCCTGTCTTCGCCATTGTGCACGCGTCTGAGAGATGAAGCGGAAGGCATGGATGATGAGAGGGGGGCGTTGGATATATAATTAATGTGGGTGTATTAGCTATTTATGTTAATCCTATATAGAGAGGTATAGATTGATCGATGTGGACGTGGGAAAGAGGGTGAGACCTCACTGGATATATCGATTGATCGGTTTGTGTGGAAACTATGAAAGACCTAGCTATATACACACATACATAGAGGAACATCGATCGCTATGCATGCACGCGTGAGAGATAAAGAATGCCTGGTATGATGGAGAGGGGGATGTGTGTGGGTGTGTGCCTTCATGGGAGACCGACCTGAAGAAAAAGGTTGCATGCATGCGATAGATAATGCCGACTGGTAGTGTGTGTGCATGCATGCACGAGAAAAAGTTAGTGGTACAATTATAAAGATAAGACTACTATGTGGGTGTAAAAGAATAGGTGAGGTCATAATCAATGTAAAGTTGAATTCAAATATTTGAATAAGAGATCCTGATGTTTGAAACCCATGCATGCATGAATATAACGGAGATCTGTGCGGTGTGGTTTGGAAACGAGCATCTTGTAATGTATACACATTGAACAAGGTCAGACTAATTTGAATTTGAGATACCGATGGCAGATATCATTTGCCCACGTCGCATCCGTGCATGGACACACTATTCTAATTGGGGATGATGGGCGGCTTTTGCATCACATATTTATATTGTGTGCAGGTAACTTTAACTTTGAAAGATGGTCGTTGGACGAGGCGAATCCGATGGTCCAAAGATGGCAAATTTGAGCACTATTGGCCGTTGGATATCATTTCGATTCCACCAGATTTCGCCACATGTATAATCTAGAAGACTCCATGGTTGAACTTAAGCATAATGCACAAACATCAAAACATAAGCACTTCATATTTGTTCTAGAATCTTCCGTATCAGAATTGCCCAAATGTTTTTCTACATGATGTGTCATTATTTGTTTTTCTTTATGTCTTACAACGCACAATTCCATGAATCTTAAAATAGATTAGCTTTCTTATAAAAACTAGATGATTTTGAATGAAATGAACTATAAGAATTAAACGAACATCTACATCATGCATATATGACTCAAAGCTTGCATGATATAATGTGGTATTTATTCATAATTTGGTTGCCAAATCTCATGCATGCAATGCACGTGTACCTTACTCTAGTCTAAATGGTGTTTGTGTGTGTTGTGCGTGTTGAGGTGCAAATTGTCTTTTTTTGGCACACGTTAAGCTTGTTCTTCCAAAATTTCAAGCCGCGCCTTGTTATGCCGAAAATTGAAGCTAGCGTCTCTGTCTATCGTGCTGCGAAACTCCTGCCTCTTCAACCCGCGCCTTGTTAGCCCGACATATTTAAGATATATCTTTGTCTCGTTGTGCTCCAACAACTCCCTCCATCTCAACCAGCGCCTTGCTATTCCAAAATTACAACGCGCGCGAAAACTCCCACCTCCTGTGAAATCCCGACACGCGAAATGCCCGTGGTACCCCTGAACCGAAAGAACCGCCTCAAATCAGTGGGGGTACTTTCATAACTTACCCCACATTTCGGACAAGCGCGTCTCTAAGCCATGGTTCCCCGCTGCCATCCCATCCGCCCACCCATTCGTACACCGAGGCCGCAAAAACCCGTGATGAAACCCACACCCTGCTCCGTCCGCCACCCAGTCGGAGCCTCTTCCCCGATGATGTCGTCCACAAGAACACCTCGACGCCCTCATCCACCGCATCGATGAGGATCCGCTGTCGATCTCATCGTCCCGCCGTTCAGCCACCCCGCCCTCCACCTCCAAGGAGTTGCCCGACATTCCTCATCTTCGCGCCACCTCCATTCCCACACCACCATCTTCACCGCACCACCGAAGAGCATCATCATCACCGCTTCTCGGATGAAGCCGTGGCCTAATCGGCGCCACCAAAGAGGTTGTACACTAATCGCCGATTTTCTTCTTGATTCGATCTCACGGTGCTGCCGGCGCCGTCCCGAGCCGACACGGCGCTGCTCCATCCACGGCGGCGCCACCGCCACTTCCTCCACGGTGTCGCCCCTTGGCGGCGACGCCCACATCAAGAGGAGCTGGTGCTGCTTTAGCTCGCCGCGACCGCTGCTCGCTTTTGCTCTCGGTCCCCGCCTGGTCTGCTCTTGCTATTGCTTTTGATCGCTGCTGCTGCTCTCTCCTTCTCTTGCTTATGCTGCTCGATTTGGCTACACTTCACGACCGAATCGACTTTTGGGTCACCGATTTTCAAGGGGTGGGCTCGCGGGTGAAGGAAGAACCAGCCGCAGCGGGAGGGGCTCACCAGAGGTACTCCACTATCTATCTTAGGGTTCGGGATGGGGCGATGGTCGCCGCGTGGCGGGCGTTGGCGGGTGATGGCGTGGGATCACGGAGAAAAGCTCGGCATGGGGGGCCTAGAGGGATGGCCGGCGGTGGCGGACCGGCGGTGGGGAGTGTTTTGCGGGGCAGGCGGCGACTGCCGTCGGCAAGGGCGGCGGGGGCTGTTGTTTGGTGGTGGTCAAGCGCTCAGGGGGTGGAGGTTGAAGATGAACCGCAGCCCTTGATTTCAGATCCAACGGCCGCAAAATCGACCGACCAGAGATGAAAAAGTCACGACCGATGTGTAGCCTCACCTTGCTAGTGCGCTCAATTTCGACAAAGAAAATTCAGTTTCGACAAAGAAAATTCAGTTTTGACGCTTAGGTTCAGCCGACGCTTAAGTTCAGTTTTGAAAGTTAAGTTCAGAGATGAGCGGCTGATGTATTTTACATCTAGCACTTTGTGCTTATGTATTTTACGCCATATATTGAGATGCTATTAGAATTCCACTCAAAGTTAGCGTTGTTCGTTGTCTCTCTTGTCCTGCTTCACCTCGGCCGTCATAACTCACCGGAGTTGCTCCAACAACGAAACCCTCCATCACAAATGAGCAAGACTCTGCTCCATCTCCATATGCCTAAGATCTTCTTCCTCCTCCGACAGCAAAGTCAGCCGAGCATCCTCACCGCCAACCCAATCACGCTGAGATCGACATGGCTTCGCCAAAGAGGTTGTACACTTGTTGATCTCTTTTTACTCTACATGTTATATATATTGTCCATCGAGCACTCGTAGTAACAGAAATACAATTATTTTATCCTACTATATGACAAGCAAAGTGAGGTACTGTGCAACTTAGCTATCCGTGATGGACTCTCTTGAACGCCATCATTATTTATCTCTCGTGTTTGAGCTGTGCATTTGTCGATGGGCCCGGAGTTGAGCTAGTATGGCAAAGGCTCGGGTCCAAAGTAATAGAAGTAGCACAAAAACATTTTTTAGTGTAGGATTTTCCTTGCTCAAGCCTCGCCTACTGAATCACCAAGCTTGAAAGGAAAAGTGAATGAAAACATAGGAATTGGAAAGTTTCCTATGGTACTACTTTTCATGAATTTGGTGCAAAGGAATGGAGCAAAGGAAAACTGTAGGATTTGTTCCTTTAGTGTCTCCTTGAAAGAAAAACCGTAGGAATTCTAATTTACACTTCTCCTCCTTTTCATATTCCTATTCATCAAGCACAAGACTAAGAGATAGTAGCATAATAGCATTATAACCGTACATTTTCTTGTGGTTTGACTTAATCTCACCATGCTTTTTTGCATCATGTGGTCTTCCAATTGTTGTGAATCAAACACCCAGATTGGCAGAAATCCTGTGTTTTTAAATTCTCTGTTTTGCACGTGCATTCATATCCTATTCCTGTCTATTTCCTATCCCTGCATTGTTAGAATCCTCAAATTCAAACAAGCCCTTACTCAATTACTTCTGTTACAGATATGTTTCAAAGAAAACCTTGTGTGGTTTGTCCTGCTCCTGCGGCGCTGTGTTCCAGCCTAGCTCAGCTGCTCCAGCGACGGAAGGGTTCACCACAGCAGGGATCCGCTCTCCAAACTGTCTTTCGCTGCCTTAGATCTTCTTCCCCGCCGCCGGCAGCCACGACAACTGCATTACCATCATCAACTGAGCAGATGACCTTGAGGACTACACGGGTCCGCAAGAGAGGTCGCACTCTTCTATGTTTGCTTACGTTATGCGTCGCTTAATATGATGACATCCTACATTATCGTCGTATTCACCTATTAGACTCCGAGTCAGGTCCAAACTAATGCTGAAACTTGAGTTTTTAAATGGTTGCGGGGTACATATTGGGGCAGCAATCAAGACTATCTCGCCTACTATCCGTTAATCTCTCGTGTCTACTATGAGTTTCATGTTGGGTGCAAACAAACATTAAAGGAGCCATTATCTATATTTTTAAATAAAGCTATTATCTGTCTGCTATCATTGGTTTTGGGTCTATCCACAGTTTGCTACCATCACTCTGGATTTGTGCATGCACTCCTTACATAATCTCACTATGTTTTATTCCTATGCATGCCAGTTATTGTACACAATGGAACTGATCATGTAGAGCAAAAGAGACGAGCCTTGCGTGGCAATAAAATTTCATGCAGATGTCGTTCCATGGTGGGCGCAAAGGCAGCCCCCCTCCACCCATTTTGGATGGTAATCAAGAGGAAGAAAAATGTTCTAAGGGGGATTCAGAAGGAGAAGACCACTCCTACCCCATGAGATCTTTGCTCTAACTTGGCATGCTGATGTTGGTAATATCGTGCATATGGTTCCTTGCATTGCTTACTGTATACATTAAAGATGTCATCTGCCATCTGTTTAGTTTCTTTATCGTATATGTGAATCATGCAATGACATCTTGTCTAGCCAGGCATCATATATGTGAATTTTGCAATGCCACCCTGGTTAGCCAGTCATCTTATATGTGAATTATATCATGCCATCATTTTTTATTATGTGTTAAATTTGTCAACAATTTTAGTACATTCAATTACTCTTCCTGTGCATCAGCCATTCGCACGGTCATGGAAAAATCTGGAGTGGAAACAAGGTCTTCAAAGGCATAATGCTATCTCGACGAAGCGCATGTCTTGTCAAGTTACCGATAGCTCCTCGAGGAGGATTCAGAGACAGATGACCACCATATTTCCCCCGAGGTGCATGCCCTAACTTGGCAGGTTATGTTACTCATATCGTGCGTATGGTTCGTAGAGAGAGAACCAGCTACACCCCTTCTAACCCCAACCCCAAAGCAGATAGACACCCAGCCTCTGCTGACACAAAGACCGCCTCCACCACAGAGCACCCAAACACGAAAGCAGTTAGTAAGGCAACTGCAGTGCCCAAATCACGAGGACCACCACTCCAACCCAAGTCAACGCTTAAAGCGTAAGAAGAATTGTTCATGTGTCGTTCCGTAGCTATGGTTCATACTACTTTGCTCTTGCATCATCAGATTCTTCGATACCAACCAATTTCAAATTTGAAGGATGCAATTGAAACTCCAATGGGCGCAATGTATGTTTTAAACCTGTTTCTTCAATGTGTTTGGTTGTTTGCTGTTGTAACTTGCTCTATGTTGATTTCAGTTTCAATTGAATAAACAGCTATGTTCTCATACCATGCACATTACAAGTGTTGTTATTGCTGTAGTTTCCCACACTTATATTCTGTCTATGCTGCTTTGTCTTAACTAGATATGATTCAATCAGATCTATCTTGATTTGGCAACATAAACTAGAATGATATAGACCATACAAAGGACCATACTACATAGATATATGTTTGTTTCATGCTGTTATCCTGTCCACCTTACTACTGAACTGGTTTACCAAAATGAGTTTCATATACTACATTGTAAACCTGAGATGTGTTTGTTTGTTTCTCTTTTAGAACGTGGATAAAATATTGGAGAAGAGTACCCTGTTATGCAATGGTAAAGGAAGTAATGCAGATAAGGTTCAAGATAGTGAGACATCCCTGTTGATCTCCAAGAAAGCTGATAGAAACTATATTGAGGACACTGAGACAACCCCAAAGTCCTGTCTTGATGTAGTGTTCGAGTTACTGGCTACCACTGCTAGCACCAGCTCTTCAAACTCGTTGCCTAAATCAATTCGGCTTCTTGAGTCTCAACTTCAAGTTGAAAGACATCGATCAGATGTTATGCGACAGGAAGCCGAAGGACTGAGGAAGTCCCTGCAGAATTCAGATGCATACTTTCGTGCAACAACAAAGTTACCGGAGGATTTAAGCGCCAAACAAGAGAAAGTTAATAAGCTTGCTAAGCATCTTGCCAAAGATTATGGGTACCTGTGATATTGTTTCTTGAGCTCTTCAAGTGGTTTCAGCTTCGGACTTGTTTTGTCATGCGCTTATATGTCTGTTGTGTTCCCTATATTTGCACCGTGGCGAACTTTGATGCCCAAAGGATGTAATATGTGTAATAGCCGTGATAGCCTAGTGTAAGTTGCTTGCTTATTTATTTCCTTGTTGTCTTGTTTATTTGTTTGCTTGTAGTCAGTGCAGTTCTTTTTCTGCGGTTTGCTAGTGGCTGCAATAACCTATTTTTTAAAACTAGGCCACAATAACCATGGGCTAATATTTACTATAGTGACACCGACCCACGGGTCAGAGAAAAGCGATCGCCTTCTACAGGCCATATAAACAGTGGGCCTTCTATGGGCCGTAGAAACAATGGGCCTTCTACGGGCCGCAGAAACAATGGGCCTTCTACGGTCCGTATCATCAATGGGCCTTATACGGGCAGTATGATCGATTGGCCAAACATGGGCCAATAACAGGCTGCATTATGGCCGTAAACGGGCTAGAGTTGGAATCGTCCGTTCATGGGCCGACCATAATGGGCCATCGTTAATAGGTCGTATTTCATGACGCTATGAAAACGGCCCAATGTGTTAATGGACCACAAACGGGACGACTGTAACCACGGGCTGAATTAGGCCCATAAGCAGAAAATGACAGTAACGGGCCGTAAGTAAACGAATGCTGGAAATGAGCCCAAGAATAAATGGGCTCTGAGAAGGCCGAAGGATAAGATGGGTTGGAAACGGCCCAATGGAATAACGGGCCCTTAATGGGTATAAAGTGATACACTGTTCATTACGGGCCACTTTCACCACGGGCCGTTAATGGGTGTATAGTAATACACCGTTCATTACGGGCCGCCACCACGGTCGTTAATAGGCCAAGAGTTACATAGGGCCTCATATGGGCCGAAAGACGTCATGGGCCATACATGGGCCAGAAGTGAAAATGGGCTGGAATCATATTGGGTGGCCCAGATGACGCTACTGGGCCTAATTCGGATAGGGCGTAACAGGCCTTGGGTTAGCGGGCTGTAAATGGGCTATATGTGAATAGGCCGTTAACAGGCTTTACATGGGCCGGGACACCACCTTTTGACCAAGTCAAATGGGTCGGCCTTTTCATAGGAATGGGCCTCTGTTGGGCCGTGCCACGTGTCGACGTATCATAGGCACCTTCTGTCCAATGAGTGGATGACATCTGTCCCAACGGTGAGCCGACACGTGTTTCCTCCAACCAATGATGATTTTAAACGTGGAAAAACCCCATTGGTCGGGGTTGTTAACGGGTTATCGGATCCAAAATCCGACCTGATAGCTTAACGGCGTTCCGTTATGGTGGATGCCACGTGTCGGTCACCCTTGACGAAAGCACTTCTGTGACGCGCGATTTATCGTCATGCAAGTGGACACTTCCGTGATGATAATTTTGGTAATGTCATGGAACACTTCTACGACAGCATAGGTATGACTATCTTGATTTTGTCATAAATTTTTCATGGATGTACATGCATGACAAAAAACACGACCTACTGTGACAAACACGTATCATCACGGAAGTGTATTTTTTTGTAGTGCCGGTCAATAACCAATAGCGGAACCCTGGATGCTCATATTTGTTCCTACATATTCTACGAAGATCTTTATCGGTCAAACCGCAATAACAACATACGTTATTGCCTTTGTCATTGGTATGTTACTTGCCCGAGGTTCGATCGTCGGTATCATCATACCTAGTTCAATCTCGTTACAGGCAAGTCTCTTTACCCGTTCTGTAATGCATCATCCAGTAACTAACTCATTAGTCACATTGCTTGCAAGGCTTATAGTAATGTGCATTACCGAGAGGGCCCAGAGATACCTCTCTGATACTCGGAGTGACAAATCCTAATCTCGATCTATGCCAACCCAACAAACACCTTTAGAGACACCTGTAGAGCATCTTTATAATCACCCAGTTACGTTGTGACGTTTGATAGCAAGGTGTTCCTCCGGTATTCGAGAGTTGCATAATCTCATAGTCAGAGGAATATGTATAAGTCATGAAGAAAGCAATAGCAATAAAACTTAACAATAAATATGCTAAGCTAACGGATGGGTCTTGTCCATCACATCATTCTATAATGATGTGATCCCGTTCATCACATAACAACACATGTCTATCGTTAGGAAACTTAACTATCTTTGATTAACGAGCTAGTCAAGTAGAGGCATACTAGGGACACTTTGTTTTGTCTATGTATTCACACATGTACTAAGTTTCCGGTTGAGGGAGTCCTGGACTAGGGGGTGTCCGGACAGCCGGACTATCAATATCCGCCGGACTCCCAGACTACGAAGATAGAAGATTGAAGACTCCGGCTCGTGTCCGGATGGTACTTTCCTTGGCGTGGAAGGCAAGCTTGGCAATACGAATATGTAGATCTCCTACCATTGTAACCGACTCTGTGTAACCCTAGCCTTCTCCGGTGTCTATATAAACCGGAGGGCCTTAGTCCATAGGACGAACATACATCTCAACAATCATACCATAGGCTAGCTTCTAGGGTTTAGCCTCCTTGATCTCGTGGTAGATCTACTCTTGTACTACCCATATCATCAATATTAATCAAGCAGACGAGGGTTTTACCTCCATCGAGAGGGCCCAACCTGGGTAAAAACATTGTGTCCTCGTCTCTTGTTACCATCCGCCTAGACGCATGCCGGGACCCCCTACCCGAGATCCGCCGGTTTTGACACCGACATTGGTGCTTTCATTGAGAGTTCCTCCGTGTCGCCACCGATAGGCTTGATGGCATCTTCAACCAGCAATGCTGTCCGTGGTGAGACTTTTCTCCCGGACAGATCTTCAGATTCGGCGGCTTTGCATCGCGGGCCAATTCACTTGGCCATCCGAGCAGATCGAAGCTACGCCCGCCGTCAGTCGATTTGAAGCTTAAACTTCACGGCCGATGTCCGCGGGGACTTGATCTTCGACGGACTCGAGCCACAGCCAAGCGCCAAGATCCTGTGGACGACGGCACGATCTAGCTCGCCACCGGTGCCTTGGTGGCCGCGACTCGGATCCGCTTCGCCATTAGCCCGAGCCGATCGCCCAGATCGAGGGCCGGTGGATAGACGCCACCTGGGGCTTCAACATCCACGGCGATGGAGCGAACATCGACCTTGTCCCTGCGAGACTCGTGATTCCGAGGCACCGACTCCTCACCGGACTCAACCTCCCGCGCCCTATCAATCAATCCGGATTGGGCGCGGGTTATGGAATTCACCGCCGCGACATATTCCAACACTCGCCTTTTGGCGATATCCTAAACTCATTAAAGCATCTCTCGTTATCGGAGAGTCCCGGCCGACTACGGCGATGGTTGGAGTACAGACGACGAAGAAATTCGTGAGCCCACCCACCACCCACTTTGTAGCCACTGCCGAGGATTTAACCGACATGCTAGACTACGACTCAAGACATCGACGCTATGGACGACGATGCCGGAGATTTAACAGAACCAGCGCCACGAGGCACCGGAAGGCCACCTCGCCATATGACGATACATGGTGGATACCCCAAAAGAAGGGATGGCGAAGAAGCAGCGGGCGACTCTTTAAAGAAGCAGCCCAAACGTCGGCGTCGTGGCGCGCTCTAAATCCCGCCACAAAGAAGAATGGAGATTCCGCACAGAGATAATAACACTCGAGAGCGCCAAAGACAATCCCTCCAAAGAAGACTCAGCAGCAGAGGATGCGTACAAGCCCCCACGAGAGGGCGGCGCATTTAAGGGGTTGAGGATGATAACTATATACCTCCTCCGAAGACGGCAAGCCTCAACGACGCCGAATTAATTGCTGCACTGAGGACCCCGTCGAACAAGAGCGCTTCAAGCGCAGCTTATCGCCACAGCAAACAGCGAAAGAAAAGCAGCAGCAGCTTCAAGCTGATTAGGACCTGCTGGCCGATCGATGGACCGAGGTCCTCGCGTCAAGAGTATAAACTCGAACGCCCCTCCAAAAGTTACCTAAGACGCAAGCTGCTCCCCGATTAGAGGAGGAAGCACACATACCTTCATCACCAACAAGACGATATGGCTGACCGACCACCCGGTGGTCGCGACAGAGAGGCATCTAGGCCCCAAGCCAATACCATACCCCGGCATCGCTCCAAAAGTACGAAGCCAAGAGGGAACGCGACGGACTTGCGAGACATATTGGAGGACAAAGCAAGGCAAACCAGATCCATCTATGGATCACGTGGGCGCCCTACGACCCACGACGAATACCGTCGGGCTGGATACAATAACCCTGGCCGGGCCGAACACAGCAGACAGCGCTCTCTCGAGCTGCGTCGCGATATCGCTCAATACAGGGGCGCCGCACACCCGTTATGCTTCACTGACGAAGTAATGGATCATCAGATCCCCGAAGGGTTTAAACCCGTAATCATCGAATCTTACGATGGCACAACAGACCCCGCGGTTTGGATTGAAGACTATCTTCTCCACATTCACATGGCCCGCGGTGATGATCTACATGCCATCAAATATCTCCCACTCAAGCTTAAAGGACCAGCTCGGCATTGGCTTAACAGCTTGCCCACAGAGTCAATTGGGTGTTGGGAAGACCTGGAGGCCGCGTTCCTTGATAACTTCCAAGGCACATATGTGCGACCACCAGACGCCGATGACCTAAGCCACATCATTCAACAGCCAGACGAATCGCCGGACAATTACGACACGGTTCTTGACAAAGAAAAACCAAATCGTCGACTGTCCGGATGCGGAGGCCCTTGCAGCCTTCAAACATAACATCCGGGACGAATGGCTAGCCCGGCACCTGGGGCAGGAAAAGCCGAAATCCATGGCAGCCCTCACATCGTTAATGACCCGCTTTTGTGCGGGAGAGGATAGCTGGCTAGCCCGCAGCAACAATCTCCGTAAAAATTCTGGCAGTCCGGATACCAAGGACAACAACTGCAGGTCACGGCGAATCAAAAACAAGTGCCGCATTAACGGCGATTTATAAGGAGGATACGGCGGTCAATGCCGGATTCCGAGGCTCTAAACCCGTCGTGGAAGAAGACATTTAAAAGAACCACTCCGGTCCGTCCAATCTGGACCGAATACTCGACCGCTTATGCCGATACATGGCACCTCTGAAAAGCCAGCCTAACCACACCAATAGAGATTGTTGGGTGTTTACGCAGCCGCAAGTTAATTGCGAAAACAATGACAAGGGACTAAATAGCGACGACGAGGAAGAGACCCGCCGCCCGAACAATAGAGGATGAAGGGTTTTCCCCACAAGTGCGGACGGTGAATATGATATACGCGACCCATATACCCAAGAGGGAGAGGAAGCGCGACTACGGACGCCTATGCGATGGAGCCATCGCCCCAAAGTTCAACCCATGGTCCTCTTGCCCGATCACTTTCGATCGAAGAGACCATCCGACCAGCATACGCCATGGCGGATTCGCCGCATTGGTTTTAGATCCAATCGTTGATGGTTTCCACCTCACGAGAGTCCTGATGGACGGCGGTAGCAGCCTGAACCTGCTTTATCAGGATACGGTGCGTAAAATGGGCATAGACCCATCAAGGATTAAACCTACAAAGACAACCTTCAAAGGTGTCATCCGAGAGGAAGCCAATCTATGACAGGCTCACCACACCGAAGTGGTCTTCGGATCCCGGATAATTTCCGGCGAAGAGTTAATCTTCGACATAGTCATGTTTCGCAGCGGCTATCATGCTCGCTTTCGGACGAACCGCTGCTTGCAAAATTCAACGCGGTGCCGCATTATGCATACCTAAAGCTCAAGATGCCAGCCCTCGTGGAGTCATCACGGTCAATGGAAATACGAACGCCCTCCGAACGGAGGAACATACAATGCTCTTGCGGCGAAGTACTGAGTAGCCTTCTCAGTAATTCTCAAGTCCGCGCTTAAAGCGGATACAGCAAAGCGCGCTGAAGCAATACCAACCAAGACCACTGGCGCGATCGAGCATCGCCAGAGTAATGCGGCCCCAACCTCGCCTCACAAGATGATCGCAAGAATAACACTCACAGACATCATTACGCCTTGGAGATACCTTGGGCGCAGGGAAGGGGCACGATCACAAGGGACCAAGAGTGCGGCTCGACACACCAGGGCTCACACGAGCCCCCTTGTTTTTATTTTTATCTTTTCTTCTTTTATGTATACAGGACTCATAACTGTAAGCCCTGTTCGATGGCGAACTTGCCGAACTTATGATGCAAACAGTCAGGGACTAAAGGAGGCCGCGGCGAATATTCAGGTGGTCTCAATTACGAGCATTAAATTCAATTATATACACCGAGTCTGTAGCTCACCCCTAGAGGGGGACATGTTTGTTTAGTCCAAATCCCTTGCTTACTGCACTATTTGTATCAGTCCGATCTACTATCAGACTTTCTTTCTAAAATAATGCAGCACCTTTTTATTGCAATTGTGTTATCTTTTATATATGTTCATTACATGACATCTTGCACCCGTATATTTTGGTACGGCTGAATACGCAGGGGCTTCTGTTCCCCAAATTATGGTGTGATAAAGTCCGAACACTTTCACAAGTGCGGCACCCCGAACTTATAGCATTATATGAATCGGCTCCGAATCATGTCTTGGGTCAATAGTTGGGTTTGCCCGGCTCCCATGTTTTGGTGCCTTACGCTCCATTCCGTCGGCTAAGGTAGCATCGGGAGAACCATCTGCGATTGTGCCCGCTTGAGCCGGGTTAACGCCTCAGTGGAGAAAGCTAAAACTGACTGGCATGATAAGGCGAGAGACTGGTCGTTGTTCGAGAGGTTCTTTTGGGTCCTTAAAGACTCATGCCGCTTAGAGCGAAGTTCCGGATGATGTCCGAAGGCGTGGATAGCGCCTGGATTCGGTCTTCGAATACCGGGGCTTCACGAAATTTAAAATTATAGAATTCTATGGCTAAGTGAGAGTGTTCAAGCACTATAAGTCCGGTTGCCTTGTTCGTCGTGTTGAGCGCCTCCCTAGATGGACCCAAAAATGGGAACAAGAGTGCTCAAGTTTATCACCGAACACCCCAGCACTTGTGGCTTGGGGGCTGAAGCCAACGACTTGCCATCTCTTAGATTTTACAAAACGGCCGCACAGAAGGTAATATTTTAAATTAAACAAGTGTTGCTCATGGCGCATATGAAAGAAGTTTTCAGCGCACAGGATAAAACATACAGCGAGTTTACTCAAAAATTACATTTCGGGAGCACTCATCTGCAATGTCGCAGGCTCCCTTCAGGACAATCTTATAATACCGCTCTGGCGTGCGATGCTCCTTGCCCGGCGGCGGTGGGTCCGTGAGAAGCTTCTCCGCATCCAGTTTGCCCCATTGCACCTTTATGCGGGCAAGGGCCCGACGAGCACCTTCAATACAGGCGGAGCGCTTGACTACATCCAGCACTGGGCACGATCCACCAGCCGCCGCCTGAGGCCAAAGTAGCTCAAAGGCATGGCCTGTCCGTGCCATAGCCGGACTATGAGGCCCTTCATGGCCTCCTCGGCTACCTTAGGAGTTCGACCAGCTGCTTCACTGGTCGCTTGGGGCACCGGATGGCCGGCCTCGGCAGATTGAGACCGAAGACCATCTCCGCCGAGCTCCCTCCTCGCCACGATAGAATGCGGCGGCATCGATGCACTACGCGGCAGATCCGCAAATGCCTGGAAGGCTCCGACCGGGTAAGTATCCGTAATTCACATTAACATGCCCGCTTTGCATGAAAAATGCCTTACCATGGCTATCTTCTTTATGTCCTCAACCTCTGAAGGGCCTTCGGGCCTCGGCCTTGGCGGACTTGGCACTTTCGAGAGCCGAGGCAAGCTCGCTCTCGAGTCTTGAGTCACGCCCAAACTCTCATGCTTTTCCATGAGAGCTTGGAGCTCTTGCCGAACTTCCGCCACCAGCGCCTCTTGCTTTTCTCGCTCAGCCTGTTCCGTGGCGATTATGCTCGTCATGACACGGCATCCTTCAGGGCTGCCACCTTGTTAGTGGCCCCTGCAATACACATATTATCCTTGTTAATTTTATTTGCAACCGAAATCCTTTTCTGTAAGGTGCTTATTTAAGTGGTGTTACTCACCTTCTTTCTCCTCGAGCTGCTTCTTTGCATGGCCGAGCTCTTGCTCGGACCGCTCGAGATCCTTTTTCAGCACCTCGACTTCTGCCGTTAATGCGGCAGAGGTCAGCAGCGCAGCCTGCCAACCCATATTGACATATTTTAGGCAACCCTGCATATATCTTGTTAGATCCTCAGTCCCGCTTTTCTTTCCGAACACCGAACTAAGCATCAGGGGCTACTATCTATGCGGTATTACATTATATAATTTTAACTTCTTACCTCAAAGCCTGTTAGAAGGCTGCTGCAGGCTTTGGTCAGCCCGCTCTTGGCGAGCTGGACCTTCTCAATCACCGCACTCATGATAGTGCGGTGTTCTTCCTCGATGGAAGCGCCTTTAAGCGCCTCCACAGTTATCCGGCGCCCGGTTGGGCGGAGGCCCGCATCGCGTCCTTCCTTCTTCCGGCGGGCCGCTTGCCGGACTCTGGAACCACTGTGGGTTCCGATGTAGAGTCCGGTACGAAGTCCGAGAGGCTGCCTAACGGCGCCTCCGGAGCCTCCTCCTGATGGGTCCCGCTTTGGGATCCCACCTCGGCGTCCTCGTCGGCGCATGGGGTAGAGGCAGTCGGGATGGAATTTACGTCCGACGAGGCCAACGACCCGCTCATCGAGTCGGGGAGATCATCCCTGGCCGGACTACGGACAGAATGCGGCGTTAGAAGGATGCTACGTGACATGAAAGGTACGGCATATAAATGATCCGAATACTTACGATCCGGCCGGACGCTCGCCCTTGAGGCCACTCATCTCGCCAACGCCGATGTTGGCGAACTGTCCGGGGATAGTTCTCCCCTCTTGACCCTTCGGGCGGCCTTCCTCTTCTTCTCTCCTCCTCCGAGAGAGTACTCCTCCTCCTCGCCTTCGGGAGGAGTCCTCGCCGTCGTCAGACGCTGACACGGAACTCTTTCGAGTCCCCGTGGCCACCTTCTTGGCCTTCTTCTCCGGCACCACATGCGGTGCCGGAACCAGCAGCCCTGCTAAGCGGGCGTCCACTGGTTCTTCTGGCATGGGAGCCAGGCTGATGAGCAGCTTGGCCTTCTCCATCCATTCCTATCAAAGGAAGAGGCAGATTAAAACCTCACCGGAGTCAATCTAATTACCACAAGTGTCCCGTAATGGGGTTGAATCACTTACCTCGTCAATCGGAGACTGCGAGCTGAATCCGCGGTCTTCGGTCACGGATGCGGGGGCTTCGGCACCCTTGAACAGCACCCTCCAGGCGCCTTCGTGTGTTGTATCAAAGAGCCCGCTCAGCGTCTGGTGCTGTTCCGGATTAAACTCCCACAAATTGAATGCCCGTTCTTGGCATGGGAGAATCCGCCGGAGGAGCATGACTTGGACCACATCGACGAGCCGGAGCCTATTGCTCGCCATCTTCTTGATGTAGGCTCGGAGTCCCGTCACCTCCACCGGATTGCCCCACTGCAAGCCCTTCTCTTTCCAGGAGGTGAGCTGCGTGGGGATTCCAGATCTAAACTCGGGGGCCACCGCCCATGTGGGCTTGCGCGGCTCGGTGATGTAGAACCACCCCGATTGCCACCCCTTGACGGAGTCCACGAAGGTCCCTTCTAGCCAAGAGACGCTGGGCAATTTGCCCAACATGGCGCCCCGATTCCGCTTATGCGTGCCCTTCACAACCTTCGCTTGACGTTGAAGGTCTTGAGCCACAGTCGAAGTGGGGCTGGATGCAGAAAGGCCTCGCACACCCACGATAAACGCCGAGATGTTGAGGATGAAGTTCGGCGCCAGATCGTGGAAATCCAGGCCGTAGTAAAACATGAGCCCCCGGACAAATGGATGGAGCGGAAAGCCCAGTCCACGGAGGAAGTGGGGGAGGAAGACGACACTCTCATGAGGCCCTGGGGTAGGGATGAGCTGCCCCTCGTCGGGCAGCCGATGCGCAATATCGCTGGAAAGGTATCCGGCGTCGCGCAGCTTGGTGATGTCCTCCTCCTTGGCGGTAGAGGCCAACCATTTACCTCCCACTCCGGACATATTCGGAGAAGGTCGAGGCGAGATGCGCGAGCTTGGGCGTTGGAGCTTGAGTTCGCAGGGATGGATAAGCAAAGGAGGAAGAAGGCGTAGGTGAGAAGGTAAATCCTTATCCCTTATATATAGGCGGACAAAACTATACGTCCCCCACCGGCCTGGTAAAACCCGCTTATCTCCCAAGCGCCATCATCAATGGCGTGGTTGGGTTACCCACGCACGTATTGATGAGAATCCCGGAATAAGGGGAACACGATCTCTGCTTCGACAGGACGTGCCAAGGGAACCGCTTCGCTAAACGTGCTGAGGTGGTATAGTAATTCAAACAAAGGCTTGGTTGCGGTGTGATGACAAGCCGCATAATACGTCAGCAGATTGAGCTAAGTGTATATTTTATTCTCTCTACGGTGGAATGTGGAAGTTATTTTTGCAGAGCCGGACACTATCCTGGTGTTCATTATCTTCTCCGGATTATTCAAGGGAGGAACCCGCCTTGCAATGCCGAACATTATGCACGCCGGACTTATCGTCATTGAAGACCGGTTCAGGGCTACCGAGGAGTCCCGACTAGGGGTGTCCGGACACCGGACTATCAATATCCGCCGGACTCCTGCACTACGAAGATAGAAGATTGAAGACTCCGGCTCGTGTCTAGATGGTACTTTCCTTGGCGTGGAAGGCAAGCTTGGCAATACGGATATGTAGATCTCCTACCATTGTAACCGACTCTGTGTAACCCTAGCCTTCTCCGGTGTCTATATAAACCGGAGGGCCTTAGTCCATAGGACGAACATACATCTCAACAATCATACCATAGGCTAGCTTCTAGGGTTTAGCCTCCTTGATCTCGTGGTAGATCTACTCTTGTACTACCCATATCACCAATATTAATCAAGCAGGGGCGTAGGGTTTTACCTCCATCGAGAGGGCCCAACTCAGGTAAAAACATTGTGTCCCTCGTCTCTTGTTACCATCCGCCTAGACGCACAGTTCGGGACCCCCTACCCGAGATCTGCCGGTTTTGACACCGACACCGGTTAATACAATTCTAGCATGAATAATAAAAATTTATCATGATATAATCTTTGTGTTCTACTCGTGCATATCGTCTATGCATAAACCTGGCTCGGATGCCACTGTTGGGGAACATAGCATGTGAAGGAAATATGCCATGGAGGCAATAATAAAGTTGTTATTTATATTTCCTTATATCATGATAAATTTTTATTATTCATGCTAGAATTTTATTAACTGGAAACTTAGTACATGTGTGAATACATAGACAAACAGAGTGTCCCTAGTATGCCTCTACTACACTAGCTCGTTAATCAAAGATGGTTAAGTTTCCTGACCATAGACATGTGTTGTCATTTGATGAATGAGGTCACATCATTAGAGAATGATGTGATGGACAAGACCCATCTGTTAGCTTAGCATAATGATCATTTAGTTTTATTGCTATTGCTTTCTTCATGACTTATACATGTTCTCTGACTATGAGATTATGCAACTCCTGAATACCGGAGAAACACCTTGTGTGCTATCAAACATCACAAGGTAACTGGGTGATTATAAAGATGCTCTACAGGTGTCTCCGATGGTGTTTGTTGAGTTGTCATAGATCAAGATTAGGATTTTTTCACTTTGTGTATCGGAGAGGTATCTTTGGGCCCTCTCAGTAATGCACATCAGTATGAGCCTTGCAAACAATGTGACTAATGAGTTAGTCATGGGATGATGCATTACGGAACGAGTAAAGAGACTTGCCGGTAATGAGATTGAACTAGGTATGGTGGTACCGAAAGATCGAATCTCGGGCAAGTAACATACCGGTGACAAAGGGAACAACGTATGTTGTTATGCGGTTTGACCGATAAAGATCTTCGTAGAATATGTAAGAGCCAATATGAGCATCCAGGTTCCGCTATTGGTAATTGACCGGAGATGTGTCTCGGTCATGTCTACATAGTTCTCGAACCCGTAGGGTCCGCATGCTTAATGTTCAATGATGATTTGTATTATGAGTTATGTAATTTGATGACCGAAGTTTGTTCGGAGTCCCGGATGAGATCACGGACATGGCGAGGAGTCTCGAAATGGTCGACACATAAAGATTTATATATTGGAAGGTTATGTTGGACACCGAAATGGTTTCGGAAAGGTTCGGACATTTTCCGGAGTACCGGGGGTTACCGGAACCCCCCTCCCCCCCGAGGAGTTAATGGGCCTTCATGGGCCCTAGTGGACAAAGGAGGCGGCAACCAGGTGGTGGCGCCCCCCCCCCCAAGCCCAAATCGAATTGGACTAGGGTTGGGGGCGGCCTCCCTTTCCTTCTTCTCCTCCACCTCTTTCCCCTTCCCCTTTCTCCGAAAAGGAAAGGAGGGGGCCGAATCCTACTTGGACCGGGATTCCAAGTAGGACCCCCCCCCTTGGCGTGCCCCCCTTGGGCCGGCCACCTCTCCTCCCCTCCTTTATATACATGGGAGGGGGGCACCCCAAAGACATACCAAGTCTTCTCTTAGCCGTGTGCGGTGCCCCCCTCCACAGTTACACACCTCGATCATATCGTCGTAGTGCTTAGGCGAAGCCCTGCGCCGGTAACTTCATCATCAACGTCACCATGTCGTCGTGCTGATCGAACTCTCCCTCGTCCTCAACTGGATCAAGAGCTCGAGGGACGTCATCGAGCTGAACGTGTGTTGAACGCGGAGGTGCCGTACGTTCGATGTTTGGATCGGTTGGATCGTGAAGATGTTCAACTACATCGACTGCGTTACTAAACACTTTTGCTTTCGGGCTACGAGGGTACGTGGACACACTCTCCCCGCTCGTTGCTATGCATCTCCTAGATAGATCTTGTGTGATCGTAGGTAAATTTTTTGAAATACTACGTTCCCCAACAATGGCATCAGAGCCAGGTCTATGCGTAGATGTTATATGCACGAGTAGAACACAAAGAGTTGTGGGCGATAATAGTCATACTGCTTACCAGCAACGTCTTACTTTGATTCGGAGGTATTGTTGGATGAAGCGGCCCGGATCAACATTACATGACCGCGTTCATGAGATTGGTTCTACCGACGTGCTTCGCACACACGTGGCTAGCGGGTGTCTGTTTCTCCAACTTTAGTTGAATCGAGTTTGACTATGCCCGGTCCTTGTTGAAGGTTAAAACAGCACACTTGATGAAAAATCGTTGTGGTTTTGATGCGTAGGTAAGAACGGTTCTTGCTAGAAGCCCGTAGCAGCCACGTAAAACTTGCAATGACAAAGTGGAGGACGTCTAACTTGTTTTTGCAGGGCATGTTGTGATGTGATATGGTCAAGACATGATGATATATAAATTGTTGTATGAGATGATCTTGTTTTGTAAAAGTTATCGGCAACTGGCAGGAGCCTTATGGTTGTCGCTTTATTGTATGAAACGCAATCGCCATGTAATTGCTTTACTTTATCACTAAGCGGTAACGATAGTCGTGGAAGCAGTAGTTGGCGAGACGACAATGATGCTACGATGGAGATCAAGGTGTCAAGCCGGTGATGATGGTGATCATGACGGTGCTTTGGAGATGGAAATCAAAGGCACAAGATAATGATGGCCATATCATATCACTTATTTTGATTGCATGTGATGTTTATCCTTTATGCATCTTATTTTGATTAGTACGGCGGTAGCATTATAAGATGATCCCTCACTAAATTTCAAGGTATAAGTGTTCTCCCTGAGTATGCACCGTTGCTACAGTTCGTCGTGCTGAGACACCACATGATGATCGGGTGTGATAAGCTCTACGTTCACATACAACGAGTGCAAGCCAGTTTTTGCATACGCAGAATACTCAAGTTAAACTTGACGAGCCTAGCATATGCAGATATGTCCTCGGAACACTGAGACCGAAAGGTCGAGCGTGAATCATATAGTAGATATGATCAACATAGTGATGTTCACCATTCAAAACTACACCATCTCACGTGATGATCGGACATGGTTTAGTTGATATGGATCATGTGATCATTTAGATGACCAGAGGGATGTCTATCTAAGTGGGAGTTCTTAAGTAATATGATTAATTTAACTTTAATTTATCATGAACTTAGTACCTGATAGTGTTTTGCATGTCTAAGTTGTTGTAGATCAATAGCCCGTGCTACCGTTCCATTGAATTTTAATGCGTTCCTAGAGAAAGCTAAGTTGAAAGATGATGGTAGCAACTACACGAACTGGTTCCATAACTTGAGGATTATCCTCATTACTGCACAGAAGAATTACGTCCTGGAAGCACCGCTAGGTGCAAGACCCACTGCAGGAGCAACTCTGGACGTTATGAACGTCTGGCAGAGCAAAGCTGATGACTACTCGATAGTTCAATGTACCATGCATTACGGCTTAGAACCGGGACTTCAAAGACATTTTGAATGTCATGGAGCATATGAGATGTTCCAGGAGTTGAAGTTAATATTTCAAGCAAATGCCCGGATTGAGAGATATGAAGTCTCCAATAAGTTCTACAGCTACAAGATGGAGGAGAATAGTTCTGTCAGTGAACATATACTCAAAATGTCTGGGTACCACAACCACTTGACTCAACTGGGAGTTAATCTTCCTGATAATAGTGTCATTGACAGAGTTCTTCAATCACTGCCACCAAGCTACAAAAGCTTCGTAATGAACTGTAATATGCAAGGGATGGATAAGAGCATTCCCGAGCTCTTCGCGATGCTAAAGGCTGCGGAGGTAGAAATCAAGAAGGAGCATCAAGTGTTGATGGTTAACAAGACCACTAGTTTCAAGAAAAAGGGCAAAGGGAAGAAGCGGAACTTCACGAAGAACGGAAAGCAAGTTGCTGCTAAAGTGAAGAAGCCCAAGTCTGGACCTAAGCCTGAGACTGAGTGCTTCTACTACAAAGGGACTTGTCACTGGAAGCGGAACTGCCCAAGTATTTGGCGGATAAGAAGGATGGCAAAGTGAAAGGTATATTTGATATACATGTTATTGATGTGTACCTTACTAATGCTCGTAGTAGCGCCTGGGTATTTGATACTGGTTTTGTTGCTCATATTTGCAACTCGAAACAGTGGCTACAGATTAAACGAAGATTGGCTAAGGACGAGGTGACGATGCGGGTGGGAAATGGTTCCAAAGTTGATGTGATCGCCCTCGGTGCGCTACCTCTACATCTACCTTTGCGGTTAGTTTTAAACCTGAATAATTGTTATTTGGTGCCAGTGTTAAACATGAACATTATATCTAGATCTTGTTTGATGCAAGATGGTTATTCATTTAAATCAGAGAATAATGGTTGTTCTATTTATATGAGTAATATCTTTTATGGTCATGCACCCTTGATGAGTGGCCTATTTTTGTTGAATCTCGATAGTAGTGATACACATATTCATAGTATCTCTCCCTAATAATAAAGCACGGATTGGGTCTCCGGGTTCACCGTCACAATACGCTTTCTTTCTGTGAATTTACGCTTTTAATTTAAATTTATAACATATTCGAGGTGGTACTAAATTTTGTGTGCAATATTGTCGTTGGTACGTCTTCGCACCGAGATAGGCCAAGGGAACAATCCAGCCCATGAGCTGGCACAGGCCCACCTATATCCTGGTTAAGATTTCTGGCGGCCCGAGCTTCCTGGTGAGGGGAATTGAATACGTAGTGTCACAACCAACTAAGCGTTGCACTGCGTTTACAAAGTAATAATATCCCACCTCCCTCATTTGCACCCAATCCCATCGACTTTTATACGCCAACGGCCTTGATGCATCAGAAGTCAACAGGTGGGAAGCATAAGCAAATGAATAGAGGTTTACAAATCCGCACGTAGCATCGGATGCTTCCACGAAGAAATCGGATTAGCACAACCTACAGTGTTCCGGGACGATGATTATTTACAGGTGACAATCAGCAGGAAGGAGGCCCTTGAAACAGAACGCAAACGGAGGAGGGCCGGTAGCCTGTCGGCGTCACCACGCATACCTATCGGAGCAACATCTCGGGTGCCGTCGTAGCATCAGATGCTTCCGGCGAGCAGCCTCGCGGCATCGGCGCTCCCGCCGGTGAGGGGCACCTCACGCGAGTGAGGGGAGGAGGGATGGCCTGGGCCGGTCACAAGGGGGAGGAGTACATGCTCTCCTGCTCTCATGGCCAAGGAAAAAGGAAAGAACTGAGAGGTAGGGGAAGGAAGAGAAGGAGAAGGATGGAGGAAGGAGGAGGAGGAGGAGGAGGCGCTCGGTGGTGTGTGGCCTCGATCCAAAGCTGCGGGAGGAGGCCTTGAAGCAGCAGCAGCCGGGGACTGGAGTGGCTGAGAAGATAAGGTTGGAGGAGGGAGGGATAGAAAGGACACCCGAGTGTGGGCTCTCTGGACACGGGAGCACTCGATTAAATTGACCAGATTTGGTAATAATAAAAAACTAGGTAGATTAACTTGGAGTTGGATAAGGTTGGATTTACCAATAAAATCGTTTGACTGTCGCCATGCATGCATTTTTTTTCTCCGAATCTACATTTTTGTTTTCCTTTTTGAAGTTGGATTTGCATCTATTTGTGTTTTTTGACGTACTCATATTAACTACATAGGTCAGGACATACACGACCGAAATATATATATATATATATGTCTGGGCGCCGAATCAAGTAAATACATAAATTATCTCTGTGCATTGTTGATTCTGGTTTATACGAGTGCATAATAAACCATCGGTATCAAAACATAGACATTTACATGCCATGGCCACCGACTTAATTATTTTTAATAAAGTTGTTGTTCCGGATCAGGAAGATACCATGATTGATGTCCCTAAGCATGGTCATGTTGTGGTTCGGATGAACGTGGCAACCACCTTATATATCCTTTTGACCCAAACATTGATGCTAAAGAAACATGAAACAATTGCATCCAGATAAATTACTTTGAAAGTGTTGGATATACGACATTTTTATTGTCTGATGTAAGTGCAATGGTTAATCTGCCAGTGTGGATGCTTTGTCACTAGACATCGACGGAGTGAAGTCAGACAAATAACATGGTGTATACATCATTTAACTGCTATCTAAATTGCTTCAAGGAAAAAACATGATACTCTAGCATGCATACGATGCATATATTCTGATGCTTATGTCCAGCGTAATCCAATTTTATTTAAGAGTTCACTTTCTTAAAATAAATAAAAATCCAGGGTTTTTTTTAAAAGCAAAAAATAATAAGTATTCACAAACTATTCCATGAGCCACTACTCTTCTATCAGATGAAGAATGCTAAGGTGGCTTCTTAACATTCAAAATTCAGACTCCAAAAGGTAATAATCAAGGTAATCTTATTATCAACGTTTATCAAAATTGAATGTAAAAAATGGAGCCACGCGCCTTCCTGCCGTTGCCGGGTGGCATCATTGATATGTTCTTGGGACATGTTGCTGGATATTTCGGTGGATACGTCACTATATCTCCCGTTGCAGCGCACGGGCATATGTGCTCTCCCTAATAATAAAGCACAGATTGGGTCTCCGGGTTCACCGTCACAATACGCTTTCTTCTTGTGAATTTACGCTTTCAATTTGAATTTAAAATATATATGCGAGGTGGTACTAATTCAGGGAACACGTTGCAAAATTGGTATGTCAATTTTTGGAACGCACAGGCGCGCTTCTGGGCTCGTCCGCCACCCTTTCCCCCCTTGGGCCTGAGCCCGCTGCAGTGTGGCCCATGAAAATCAGGAGAGAAAAAAAAGGCTGCAGTTGGGGATCGAACCCTCAACCTGCTGACCTTCACAACTCCTACGATCCACCAAGCTAGGGCATAGTTTTATGCACGAGACTGGATTCTTTCTTTTGTTAAATAATCCCAGCTTGCCCCGAGTAAAAATGTTTCGTTCCTGATTTATTTATTTCCTACACTAAAGCTGGTTTGATGGGCCAACGCTCTGTCGCTTCCGCTCGCGCCAGATTGGGCCTCAGCCCATGCTAGAGAAAATCCCCATCGCTGATCGCCCCCTCTTCCTACTCGAACTTCCTCTCGAGTCAATCAATCCTCGATGCCTATCCTAATCTCTCTCATAAATAGGACAACTGAGAGATCTGCACTTACCGCTTTGCCTCGGCGGCGCCCGACGCGATGCCCTTCACCGACGTGATCTCCGATATCTCAAGAAACCAACACCGGATAGCTCGCGTGTGTGATCGCTTCGCTTGTTCTTTTCGTTTTCCCGCACTAACCTCGGGCGGCGAGGGAAAGCGATTGGTGGAGGGTTCACCGGCAATGGATAGCACGGAACCACGACAACGATGTGGCCATGTGGGCGTCCAAGGCTGGGAAGGTGGCAAAGTGCGGTGGAGGTAGGGAGGTTGGGGAACCGTATGGCGACGATGGCTAGGTGTCCGGCGAGGTTTGGGGTGTGGAGGTTTGAGATGGATCAAAGCGATTGGCAAGTTTGCTCTCATCTGCTACTAATCATCAGCCCGTTTTCACAATCACCATCATATCCGTCGTGTCATGTTCGTGGAAACGCTCGCATCTGTCTCTGCTAGCTCCTCGGCCGGCCGCCACCGATCAGATACGCGAGAGGCTCTCACCGCGTGCTGTTCATAAGGGAGCAAGAGCGGGTGGTGTTGTATATACAGATACAGGGTGGAGAGGAGCGTTGGGAGCATCTAGGTCGAGAGTATGACTACGTTTCGAGCCACCGTGGGCAGGCAGGCAAGCAGCTGGATGGATATGTGTCTTCCGGCCGGAAGGAATCAATTTATGCAGAGCTAGCTTGTGATCGGCGGAATCAATCAGAAAGTATGCATATCTCCTCTACAATAATGTGGTAGGTAGAAAATTAGTTCACCGATGCAGAAACTCTCAGTGATATGTTTCATCTGAAGCCACGATAGGAGCGTAGGATCATCTAACGCAGAGCTAACAAATTGTCCACTGACGCGGAAACTTCAACAATGTAGTACAGTGTGTGTGCATTCACATTTCACAGTGCGTACTTGTGCTCATATATCAGCATGTGTAGACAAATACACAACTGTGTAGAAAAATTTGTGAGTTTGCCATGGAAGAGTGATTTCATGTTGTTGAGGTAAACTCAAATAAGTCTTAGATGGAAACTATGTATATGGAATAGAGAAAATGATGCAAGTTTATCTAGAGCTTGGGTGTCTAATCCACTAAACTTAATTGTAAAACTGGGATTAAACTTACTATTTTCGCACTCCTTACGTTACATAATGGAGAATCAACGTTACATAATGGAGAATCAAGATATTTGTTTATATGTTGGATACAATTGTTCGTACAATCTTCGTGTGGTCCTTTTCTTTTGTCATATTATATTATGCAGACTTCCATGATACACAAATTGTCGTCGCTTCAAATGAACTACTCACTACTACTACTACTTAGATACTGAGCTCACCATCAAAATCAGAACTTGATGAGGTTCTGAATTAATTTAAGCTATAGTGGGCATGCCTTTTATGGTACATGCATCAAAATACTAATTAATGCTTATAGCTGAAAAGTAGAAGCTAAAAGGTAATAAATTTATCTCCTTTAAATGGATTGTGTTGTTTGTACTTAATGAACATAGTTCTAGATGTTCCCTAAAAGTGAAATCATAGGTGCATATTCTTCTTAAATCTGAAACATATGTTATCTTAAATTGCTTTGCATAATCTAGAATTTAGTTCTTGTCCTCAGTTTTTACTTTGCCATTTTTGTGAGAATAAGAGGTATTTTTTAACTATATACTCACATATATTTGAGATAAGCATGGGACTGTCAAAGTTGTCATGGAAAAGGGTGGGTTACTCATTTGAGTAGTTCTTTTAAACCGGTATTAAGGATGGTGCATGCATCAAGTGTAGATGACACAAGGATGGTGCCCACCATCATTACAAGTTCGTCAATACATTTGGCTGTAGGAAAGGGCTCACAAAAGTGGTGTGCTAAGTGTTATTAGCAAGCTCATCACCTTAGGTTTCATCACATTCGTCATGAATAGGCGGAGAACTTGACCACCATCAACGATAGTGATGAGGAAAAGCAGCAATGCTGATGGTGCATTAGGGACATGCGATGATTTATTTTCCCGTTGCAACGCACGGGCTCTTTTGCTAGTTGAAGCCAAAAGATACAAGTTTAATAATGATAGTGCAACTTATTTGTGGCACTGCCATTTAGGTCATATTGGTGTAAAGCGCATGAAGAAACTCCATGATGATGGGCTTTTGGAATCACTTGATTATGAATCACTTGATGCTTGCAAACCATGCCTCATGGGCAAGATGACTAAGACTCCGTTCTCCGGAACAATGGAGCGAGCAACTGACTTGTTGAAAATAATACAGATTGATGTATGCGGTCCAATGACTGTTGAGGCTCGCGGCGGGTATCGTTATTTTCTGACCTTCCCAGATGATTTGAGCAGATATGGGTATATCTACTTGATGAAACATAAGTCTAAAACATTTGAAAAGTTCAAAGAATTTCAGAGTGAAGTGGAAAATCATCGTAACAAGAAAATAAAGTTTCTACGATCTGATCGTGGAGGTGAATATTTGAGTTACGAGTTTGGTCTTCATTTGAAACAATGTGGAATAGTTCCAAAACTCACGCCACCTGGAACACCACAGCGTAATGGTGTGTCCGAACTTCGTAATCGCACTTTATTAGATATGGTGCGATCTATGATGTCTCCTACTGATTTACCACTATCATTTTGGGGTTATGCTTTAGAGACGGCTGCATTCACGTTAAATAGGGCACCATATAAATCCGTTGAGACGACACCATATGAACTATGGTTTGGCAAGAAACCCAAGTTGTTGTTTCTTAAAGTTTGGGGCTGCGATGCTTATGTGAAAATGCTTCAACCTAATAAGCTCGAACCCAAATTGAAGAAATGTGTCTTCGTAGGATACCCAAAGGAGACTGTTGGGTACACCTTCTATCACAGATCCGAAGGCAAGATATTCATTGCTAAGAATGGATCCTTTCTAGAGAAGGAGTTTCTCTCGAAAGAAGTGAGTGGGAGGAAACTAGAACTTGATGAGGTAATTGTACCTTCTCCCGAATTGGAAAGTAGATCATCACAGAAATCAGTTCCAGTGATTCCTACACCAATTAGTGAGGTCCCGTTCATCATAGCAATAAAACTTAGCGATCATTATGCTAAGCTAACGGATGGGTCTTGTCTATCACATCATTCTCTAATGATGTGATCCCATTCATCAAATAACAACACATGTCTATGGTTAGGAAACTTACCAATCTTTGATTAATGAGCTAGTCAAGTAGAGGCATACTAGGGTCACTCTGTTTGGTCTATGTATTCACACATGTACTAAGTTTCCGGCTAATACAATTCTAGCCTGAATAATAAACATGTATCATGATATAAGGAAATATAAATAAGAACTTTATTTTTGCCTCTAGGGCATATTTCCTTCACAATAATACATATGAGAGCCACTCAACATTTTCATCATGATCTTCTCCTTTCGACCCAAAGAAAAAGAAAAGAATTTCAAAGAAACACACTGAAATATTTTTGGAGTTTTTGTTTTTTGAAGAAAGCAAAAACAAGAACGAGAAAACTATTTACACGGGAAAGCTCCCAACAAGCAAAAGAAGAACGAGAAATCTTTTTGGCTTTTCTTTTTGTACTACTACTAAATAAACTTGGAAAGAAAACCTAAAAAGAAGCAAGAACTATTTTTTTGGATTTTCTCAAAGTTTTTCAAACACATAAGAAGAAAGTAAGAAAAATAAACTAACATAGATAATACAATGAAAAACTATGAACACCAACAACTGGAATGAATGTGTGAACATGAATGTAATGTCGGTGATTAATACGTACTCCCCAAGCTTAGGCTTTTAATTGGCCTAAGTTGGTCTATGACCATGGCTCGAAATAAACCTCCCCTCGGTACTCCGGAGGGTCCTGAGGGTTCCACTGATTGGCGAGCTCTTGTGCTCCCACTGATAAACATGCTCTTGATACGGACCAGGAACTGTTGCTGGCTCAGGTGCTGGGGGTTGGGACAGGCCCCAAATCTATAGATGTCCTCGGCTATTGTGTATCGCTCTAGGTTGTGATTGTCACGTGATAAATTTCATCCAAATATCCATCACTACTCCATGCCTATGCTTTCTCATAATATTGTCTTTCTAAGTTACTACTATTGCTACTACTGCTACAAAACTACTATCGTTATCGTTACTGTTACTATTGCTACTGTTACCGCTACTATCAAAACTATCATACTACTATGCTACTAATATTTCGCTGCAAATAAACAATTTCTCAAGTGTGGTTGAATTGACAACTCAACTGCTAAGGCTTATAAATATTCTTTGCCCCTCCCCCCTTGTGTCGAATCAATAAATTTGGATGAAATACTACCCTCGAAGACTGTTGCAATCCCCTATACCTATGGGTTATTAAGGATCCTATGGATGCACTTGCTATTTTTTTTGGTATCTTATGCATACTGGAAGGCGGATCCGGGATTAGGCTTCCTGGGCAAGCAAGTGGTAGTTGAATCAACTGTTTTATTGATCTCCTCCAGCTCGAAATACACCATGGCGGCTTTTTCCTAGGTGCTCAAGGGTGGTGACTCATCTTGTAGCACCTTTTGAGTGTCATCGCTAAGAGTGATCGTGCCATTGGGGCCCAAAACTTCAGCTGCACGTAGGCGTAACATAGGTGCACCATGAATTTTATGTATGTCGACCTTCTTAGGAGGACGTGATAGCCGCTCCAAAATGGTACAGACTCAAAGCACAAGATTATTTAGCAGAAGTTGTCTTTGTCCCCGAAGACGACCTCAAGGGATAATTTTTCCTAGCAGAAGCACCTTTTTCCCTGGATGAAGTCATGGAAGCGGGTTTGTGAAGGGCATAGGTGAGATTGGAGATCCCCATCTTTGCTAGTGTGTCAATCAAGAGGATGTTCATTCTGCTCCATCCATAAGGAATTCGGGCAAGCCGGAGTTGCCAACTATCAGGTTGAGAACCAAGTGATTTCCCTGGGTTGGAACATAGTCCGGACAATCAGATCAATCAAAGATGATAGTGGAGTCGGACCAGTCCATGTATACCGTGATGGCAGGTGCAGCTTCATAGACCACTCTACCCATAAGTTTCTCGGCTCTCCTCTTATCGGCAGCCGAGACGATCATGTTGACCTCTTGTATGTTGGGTTGTTGAAGGCCCAGCCACCATTGGTGGAGTCAGCGATGACAAGCAAGTCTTGGGCTCGAGCTCCGATAGGGCGTCGAGAAGGGCCTCTAGCATTGTGTGCTATTGCAATGACAAGTGTTGTCTTGCTTGGAAACAACAGATTCCGGGCTCTTCACTGGGGGACCCGGGTGGTGGCAGGTGGCAGGTTGGTGTAGAGCTAACCCTCTTGTCTATGATGAAGGTGAAGGAGCCAAGATGAAGCTCTAACTTGACATGAAGTCGTCATTGTGAAGTTGAGATCCAATCTGGGTTAGATGTCCAATCGATGTAACCCGTGTTTGGCATGCCAACTGACGGTACGGAAAACCGTCAAGTAGTGCCGATATGATAGAGCGTGTGACCAGAAGTACCATAAGGGATCGCACAAGGGGGATTTACCCAGGTTCAGGCCCCCATCTTGGAGGTATTCCTACTCCTGATTTTGCTTTGATTGATGTGGGGAAAACGTCCCGTCTAAGGGGTTACAATATGTATGGCAATGTTGCTACTTAGACTATGACTAGATGTTAGATGCCCTACGCTACCCATATGCCTCGATTTTATAAAGGGGGATGAGGCCTAATGTTAGATGTTTTTCTAACCTTCCTAGAATATTAAATCAGCCAAGGAGTCCTTACCTTGTGCATCAAGGTGAGATCCCGCGGGTTTTTACACAGCTAGTAAACCAGGGAGCACTTCGGCCTGATGGGCCATGAGGCCAACCCATCATCCATCTTATCAACCAATGGGCCACCGTTGGTATCATACATCGTTAGTCCTCAAGACGGTGTGGTCGCTTCTTCGTCTAGGATGGTAACTCTAGGGAAATTTCAGATCCTCTAGGGGATCGGATGATGATGACGTCAGTACGTCACTCCTCTTGCAGCAGCATCTTTGGAGTTGCTATCATTTGGAGGGACCAGTGGTAGGCGGTGATCAGTGTTGTTGGTGTTGGACATATGCGATCCAAGTTCTCAATCTAGTGGTGGCTAAGTTTGGTGTTTGCATTTTAAGTCGAGTTGGCGAGTATGATCCTTCTCGGATAATCTCGTTCCCATATGACAAACCTCCCTCTCTTTGAGGGGGGTATCAAGTGGCACCCAGACGGCCAAAGCTCAAGGCATCCGCCTTGCTTAGTTCGATGATGATGGCAGAGCAAGACTTGCCTCCCCTTGTCAAGCCTTCATGTGATCTTCAAAACCAAGATTCGTCTCTTGTAGGGCATGGTGTTGTTGTGGTATTCTTGTGTGATGTTTTGGGTTTGTGTGCTTAGTCTAGTCGTTGGAATGTGTCTTCTTCTTCATCATCAATGAAATGCAACGCCGTTGCTCTTCTTCAGAAAAAATGTTGCATGGCTTTGGCGAAAATTAATGTACCCTCGGGGTGATAGGGTTGCAATCACACGATTTGGCATACATTCCCTCGATATGTTACGATCCCATATATGGTTTGCTGCAAACACACAGATGAAATGCCCCCATGAGTCCGAAGGCCTGCTGCAAACATTGTCTTCATGCATCCTTCAAAATATTTTTCATGTTTGCTTTTTTGCGAATTATTCGTCTCATGTTATCAGGGTGGCAGCATTTACGTGCTAGCATACGGTGCCATGATTCTTCTCGACCGAGGGCTTTGTTGCGGCGAGTGGACATTTGTTACTTTTTTACACGAAAATGAGAATGTTACATTGGTTTGCTTGGAATGTTGCGATGTTTTTTGGTACTACTAGCAAAAATGTCCGTGCGTTGCAACGGGAGAAAAGAAATATGGCATGTCCTCTTTCTGTGATGTAGACCCCTCTTCTCTCACACACACATACACTCACATGCATGTGCCTTGTATTTTGACATGACACCGAACCCACGTCGGCCGTTCACCACCTGATCACAATGTATCCGAACATGGTCGATACCAAGGCGACAAGCTCATCCATGACACTGCCCGAAACACACCCGCACAAGGGAATGTTCATATAAAACATTAAAAAAAACTAATCTCATCGAGCTAGAAGTGAGGACCGCCCTTGGCAATCTACTCCCTGATGCCCGGGTTACTATGCCACAAAAATTCTATCACAATCAGTATTTCATCAATCCAGTAAAAAAATTTACTACATCAACCTTAAATTTTGAAAAAAAAATCAAATATTAAAATAGCCCGTGAAATAGCCGCGATAGCTGCCTGGGAGCCTCGCCGCTACGCTATGGCTGCTTCCGCGAAAACCTCCACATATCCCTCTGAATGGCTCAAAAAGCAGCAAAAACCTCCAGAAGTCATCTCTCCTACCAGAAAATTTTCCGCTATTTGCCGTGATTGCCCGCTATGGCTACCGCTGTAGCTGCTGGGAGAGGCCACCGCGAAATCGTTTCTCCCACGATTTTAATCTATGAAAAAATATTAAAAAATGTAACATAATTAATAGTGAAACCTAAAGTGTTAAGAAATCATCTGATACACCTTTCCATCTATCAATGGAATAAAAAAAATTCTGCACTAACCTTAAAATTTGGAGTAGTATATTAAAAAAAGAAACATAATTAATTGCAACAAAAACCTAAATTGTTAACAAATCACCTGACACACCTTCCCATCTATCAATGGAATATAAAAGGATAAGTACACTTTGTTTTTTTAGGATAACTTAATTACTTATCTATTTATTCAAAAAACTCGAACATCCCGGAGGCAACGATCTGCAAAATACAGTCTGGTGGATCATCAGTCCATACATTGTTTAATTCCCTACAAACTCCCTCTCGAGCTAACCCGTGAGCAGCTCCATTAACGGAACGGCATGCCAAGCTAATCTTTGTATCTTGAAAGTTCTTAAGCATGGCTTTAATCTATTCAGTGCTAGGTTCTTCTCCCTAGCATTCAGCGTGCCCACCACCGTTCTATTATCCAGCTCAACATGTAGCTTCTGCACATGCAACTCCGCAGCTAGTTGAACTCTCATTCTGCATGCAAGGTTTTCTGAAAACTCTGACAGACTGGAAACGGTGGCAGACCGCCCCTCGGAATGCACCAGTGCGATCCCTGAGCAGCTTGCAATTTGCACGTACATGCATGACATATCTCAGTAATTTGAAATGAGCCTAGTTTCATTGAACCGATGCTTGGCGCAAGGGACGCAGGAAGCAACGAATACCGATACGACTTCCCTACTTCCAGATCAAGAGAACACGCAAGAACATATAAAAAATAGCACTAAGTTCATGGCATATCTAGAAAATTAACAGGTCGAGTCGATATGGTGGAGGCGGAGCTTGGCCTGCTACTATGCTCGAGCTAGCAGGGATGGCCGAGCCGCCAAGGTCAAACCACCACGGCACCACCGTCGTGGGCATCCTTTTGCCGCCTTAGCTGACGCTCCACCCCTGCCTCTCGTCCGCTCCTTTCTCTCCTTCCTCACATCTCTCCCTGTCCAAACTCTCTCTTCTCTCCCTCGACAGGAACCGGAAAACGCCGCTGCCATGGGCGACCATGGAGCTCAGTGCCCCGCCTTCCTCCACCTCGCTCGTGACCCCCTCTACATCGGATCCACCTAGAGCCAAGCCTTCTGCCGCGTCTTCCCCGCCGAAATTGGCGTTATCCGGATGAGAACTCCAGCGCCGCCCGCTTCGATCCCGAGCACCGTCGTCTTCGGTCCCTGCACCGAGCGAGACGACCTCCGCGTTGACCACGGGCTCGATCTGGCAGCCCAGCAGCTCGCCTGCATCTGAGCCGCGCCACCCCCAACCCAGCTCTTGCAGCGCCCAGCCGACCCACACCAAAAAAAAGTCAGTTCTATGCAGGCCCAAGCCCAGCAACGAAACTAACGAATCTAGGAGCTACGTAAGCGATTTCCGTGCGAAGTAACCACAGAACGACCGCGGAGCAATAGTACCACCTTGGATGTAGAAAATAATATAGGTGAAAACACTGAAAGCGTATTATTACATGAGAAGAAAGCGCATTGTGACGGTGAACCCGGAGACCCAATCCGTGCTTTATTATTAGGGAGAGAGGGAGAGATTAGGGAGAGATTAGGGAGAGATTAGGGAGAGATGTGCTTTGGCATACCACGGGAGAAAAAAAAATTGCAAATTAAACGCTCAGTTCTCCTAAACGGATACTCCATACGTAGACTCCTCTCTATCTCTACTCTCTTCACCGGTTTAATTAACTTTCCTTTGCCACCACTCAGATACTACTCCTATCTTGTTGGCGAAGAAATATCGATCAGATCCGGTTGAGATCTGCTTCCAAGGATTGTTTTTTTTTCCTGTACAACTAGTAATACTCATCTCTCTCTCTCTCTCTCTCTCTCTCTCTCTGCGCCACGCTGTCAAAAAATTAACAGCAAGTGATTCCGTTTAAACCGCGCGGCAGTCTCTCTATCTCTATCTGCCGCGCCGCGCCGCGCTGTCAAATTAACAGCAGGTGAATCCCGTTTAAACCGTGTAACAAACCGGATCGATCCCAGCCTTTCCTTCCTCTACCCGCCATCGTCCATCGTCTCCGAAGCCGACTCCCATCCCACCCGGCCGGCCCCATCCCGCCGCGATCCACCACCCAGCTCGCAGCAGCCTCGCGCGCCACGGAACCCCCGCTGGCTTAGGCAGGCTTAAACCCTAGCTACCAATCTACTACTACCCCGCCTCGGAGTCCCACTGCGCCTTGCCGCCGCAGAACGGATCTACCCCTCACCCAAGCCCTCGCTCTCCATATAAGGCAACCCACTCCTCCTCTATCTCCCTCCACCCCACAAGCAAAGCGCGCGCAGGCCAGGCCCCCCACAGCACAAGCCAAGCCCTAAACCCTCGAGCGTAGCGATACCGAACCCTCACTGCTGACCGACCGATCGATCTGGTTTCCTTCCATGGCCGGTCCCGATGATCGCCTGGCCCAGTCGGGGCGCCGGCGCCGCGAGATCGAGGAGGGCGAGGTCGTCTCCGGCTACAGCACGGGCTCCGACACCGACACCGACGACGAGGACGCGCGCTACTACCTCCACCCAGTGCCCCACCGCGACGACCGCCGGGCGATGATGGTCACGGTCGCGCGGCCCGGCCCGGCCCCTGTACTGGAGGACGTGTTCGTCGGCGGCGGCACCGCCGTCTCAAGATCAAGATTGGCTACCCGGGACTCTTCGCCCACCTCCTCGCTCCGTTCCGACGGGACCATCAGCAACGTCGACCACGCAGGGGGCGATGCTGCTGCCACCACCGCATTATTCCCGGCCTGCCCCGTCTGTCACAGGCAGTTCCACAGCTCCAAGGCCGTGCATGGCCACATGAGGGTCCATGCGCAGGCGCAGCCCAGGGAGGAGGACAAGGTGCCTGCTGCTGTCAGCGCCGTGGACGACTCCGTGTCCGTGTCCATGCCCAATGTCGTCGCGGAGCCCAAGATCTCGGACGATCCCAAGCCCGTGGAAGTGGCCAGCAGCCATCAGGTTGTCCCCGGCAGCGGCAGCGCAAGCGTGGAGCCCAGTCAGAGTGCTGCTGATCTTTCCATGGCCATCGTGGTGGCAGAGGCAGCACCACCGGCCGCTGCACCCAAGCAAGTCGACATCGCCCCGACGCCTCCTGCACCGCCGCAAGTCCCCGTCCCCCATCCGGTCGCACCAGCACCAGGTCCAGCCGCCGTCTACCTCCACCCGCCCGCCCCCGCACAGCAGCATGTCTTCGTCCCCCCACCGCAGGCCGCGGCGCCGCTGCATGCCTTCCACGGGCCGATGCACATGATCCCGCACCAGGACCCGGCCGCCCCGCGTGGGTTCTCGTGCAAGGAGTGCTACCGGTGGTTCCCGACGCACCAGGGGCTGGGTGGCCACGTCGCCGGCCACAAGAACCGGCGGATCGCGGCGGCGGCCGCCGCAGCCATAGCCGCGGGGATCGACCCGATTGACCACGCCGCGGGCGCGCCCAGGCCGGCGAGACAGCACACCTGCAAGGTCTGCGGCGCCGTGTACAGCAGCGGCGTCCGGCTCGGGGGCCACATGAGGAAGCACTACACAGGCAAGCCCATCGTGCCGAGGAAGCGGGCGCGCCTCCTCTTGCCCCCGGATCACCTCGGGCTCGCGATCCCCGGGCCGGCGCCACAGGCACCAGCTGCCGAGGTGGCGGTGCAGCCGCCGCAGGCGCCAGCGGTGCCGGCGGGATGCCTGAGGATCTTCGGCGTCACCATCATGCAGGAGGCGAAGGAGGAGGAGCCCCCCGTCGCCGTCGAGGACAAGCAGTGATCGATGAATACGGCAAACGACATGCAGTTTGATACAGTATATACGTATAAAAATGTTAGGAGATTGGTACCATTAGAAGATTTATTATTAGGTCAGAAACATCTCAGGAGATGTCTAAAGTTGTGTGATAGTTTGATCAATGCGTGCTTGAATTTGGATAAATGCGTCTTTGTTGTATATACTCCTTGTTCATCCAAGTTTTATAACGTTCACTGTTACAAGGACGACACAGTGCACACCACATACACGCACACTCATCTCGATCAGCTTTATTAGAACGAAAAGGACGCAGCAAAAGCGCGGTGGCAGAAATTTTCTTGGAAACGATCCTACAATTCACGCTCAAACTGGAAGTGCATGCATGCGTGCACAACCGAAGCTCGATCCTCTAACTTAGAGAAGGGAAGTCACGGTGCTATCGTGCTCGTCTAGTGTAAAATGAAGAAGGAATGTTACTTTTGGTAATCATTGTAGATATAAAAAAATCCAAAATTAATTTTATCTCACCATCAACTTGTTTGTACTGTATGTAATTACTATGAATGTACACACTAGATCTGTAATTTAAAAAAGAATTTGAGTTATTTTAGCCTTAATTGTATGAATTAACAGAAGGAAAGATAGGATACTGTAGCTTCTCTAACATCCCTTGTGTATGTAAGTATGTTAGAGGATCCAGTTCCTCTAACATCTCTTGTGTATGGGGTTGTGCAGGAGAGGCGATTGCAGGGCGATCGTCTTCCGCGGCTAGCTTAGGTAACTCGTTTTAGGGGTGGTGAGGCGTGTGGGATGGCGACGGCGCGGCAGCCAAAACTCAAAAGGCTCCAATGCAAACGGCGAGGACAGCAACAGGATCAGCAAGCAGGGGTTCAACGAAACCCAGGGAAGGAGTCGGAAGAGGCGGCCAGCCTCACTGCAAGGATGGGAGACCTGCTGCTTACTGAGAAGGTGTCGGCAAGCTTTGTGCTTCAAGACCGGGGCAGGATCACCCAAGACCAAGAAGATGGTCTGCCATGGGCAAAGTCTGCTCACCCCAGCCGGTGAACATACTTGCAGTCTTACATACATGCTGGTGAGGGCTTGGGGTCTGCACCACGAAGCACAATTCAGAGATATAGGAGACAACATCTTTGTTGTCCACTTGGGAAGTGGGGAAGAATGGAAACATACGCTTAACAATGTACAATGGCAGTTTGACTTCCATGTGATACTACTACCTCTGTCCTGGTTTATTGGTTCCCTTTGTATTTTGTGTCAAATTTTGATCATAGACTTAACTAACAAAATGTTAAGCGCACAATACGATGGGGACCAATAAATCAAGACGGAGGTAGTAGTTGTCAAGAACAATGAGGGTGATGTCAGGCCGTGGGAGATGTTGTTAACACGGTGGAAATGTGGGTTCGTGTGACAGATCTGCCGCTAGATAAAATATCTAAGGATTTTAGCAAAGCTTTGGGCAACTGGCTTGGTGAAGTGGTCTGTTGATACAGAGAAAGATGGTTTTTCCGTAAGCAAACATCTTCGTGCGCGTGCAACGCTGTCAGTTTTTTGATCCGCTTGTGCGGGGGTTCTACCTCTAAGCATCACTGGAAGAAAAGAAGAGACTTGGTATGATTTTCGCTATGAAAAGATGCCCCACTTTTGCTTTGACTGTGGAAGGTTAGTGCATGCAGGTGGTATAGTTCAAGGACGAGCGACAGTGAGAGGGGGGAGCGTGGTAAAGCGTCATGCTCGTCGACACTCAAAGCCACGGAAGGGAAGAATATTGCGGCACCACAAGTGATAGTAGACTCGGTGATGACTTGTAGTATGAATGAGTGGAGACAGGGTCAAGAAGCAAAGTCTATTAGAGTGCAGCATACGGTTGGTCGAAACCGTCGGAGGATGGTTGGCTGAAGATAAGCGTTGATATGGCTGTCTTGAAACTTGCTGACAAAGGAGAGGGTGGTGTTTTTGCCCAGAGACCACACCGGCGCTTTCCGAGGAGGTGCCGGTGCTTGCTACTTCTTTCCAGAGGCGTCGAATCTGGAGTTGGTCGAAATTCTGGCGTGCCAGCCTGCGTTGCAGCTTGCTGAGGAAAGAAATGTGCAACTGACTTCATGTCAAGCTTGACTGTAAGGCGGTGGTCATGTCAAGCTTACTGCAAGGTGGTTGTCCACATGCTGGCTGCGAAGCAAGGAGAAGAAGAACCTATCAGCTGGTGGGTTACTAATCAAGGACCTCAAGAAGGGGCTCCAGGCGCGGCACATAAGGTAAGCTGGGCTCATCGAACAGCGAATAGTGCTGCTCATGTTTTGACTAGAGGGTGTGAGTAAAGAACTCTGTCAAGTGTGGAATTATAGTCCACCGGATTGTATTCTGCACATTATTGCATCAGAGGTTTCCGATGTCTTTGAATAAATAGCAAGTTGAAGTTAAGCTAAGAAAAGCATAACTGGCAAGTAAAACATACAAAAAAAAACAGCATAACAAGCACAAAGATGGAATAATCAGAAAAAAATAATGGCCAACGCCCCGTCATAAGTATAGCTAACAGAAGATATTAATAGTCAATGCTTGAGGATTACATGCATAATAATTTTTTTGGGTTTTTCGCCTAGTGCTTTAAACTGAATTACAACACAAGGTCCACATACACGGCATCCATACTTTACATTCAGTTTTTCAGTTCTCAGTGCGGAAGTAAACATGAGTGCTAATAACCGAACAGAACGAAGTGACATAAGCATCTAGTAGTGATGATGTATTAAGGACGTACGCAACCTACCGTTGTAGTCAGTCGCTACAAAACAGGGCACCGTTGACGAAGCCCCGCCGTCATCGGCTCTTTGTCATTTGGTCATTTCCGACTGATTCTACCGGTAGTAAGCCTGGTGAAAGGCTGGGGATGGGGGCATGGCATTGCCATAGGCTCCAAGGCCGCTGTTGTATCCGGCGTAGATGGGGTAGGTCATGGGAGGGGCTTGGTATGGCATTCCAAGGCCAACATTAGGCACCGGCACAGCAGGTGGGTATGCATATGGCTCCCTCATTGGAAGTGGGCTCTGGCCACAGTAGAGGGCGTGCCCAGCTGACCTATCATAAGAGTAGGGAGATCCGGTACCGTAGGAGACATGGGAGGCTGGAGAGCCGATGAATGCGGTGGCGGTGCTGCTGCTGGTGGCGGTGGCGGGCGAAGATGGTGCACCGGTGTTGTCGCTTAGACGACCAGACTTGGAAGGGGACATTGCTCCCCCGGTGCTCCCTTTGATGCGCTTGCTTGCTGGGCCGCCACTGGAACAACTCGACGCTGCCTTTTTCTTCTCAGTCTTTGCCATCTCCAATTCTTCCAGCCGTTTCCGGAGATCCTCCAATGGAAACTCAGCTTCGAGTTTGTGGTCCTCAACACACTTTATAACAGCCCGAAGCGCAGACTGCTCCTTCTTGTTTGCATTGACCTACAACAGACGCAATATTAGACCCTAATTTGGTACGAGAAACAGAGCAGGCAGAAAATCCTTGTCAAAGCCACAACGGAAAATTAAAATATAGTGCTAGCTACTAGCAAACAAAGGTAACCTGGTATATAGCTACAACAAGCAAACATTTGTATATCTTTCAGAAAGCCCTGTTGACAGACTACTTCACTACTTGTAGACTTCCAGGCATGCGATACTGAATTCAATATTACTACTAGTCTTACCCCAGATTGGCCACTGCTAGTGCTCACGTTATCTGAAGTGCAATATATCTTCTTAGAATCCTCCAGGTAGGATTTCAAAAGAGGGACTGGGGAGAACTTATCCAGAAGACCAGCCTCATATGCAAAGTTCACGGCATCAAGTTGTTGCCCCTTTGTGATAAGTTCTTCAATGATTTCTGCAAACACGATTCAGGTCAGATAAGACAGCTTATATTCTTAACAAACTCACTTGAAAAGAATGACCTACAAAGTGATTACTAATGTACAAAGCACCAGCAGCATACATTCGTGATCAGGCCAACTGAAATGGTCACACAAGCCCAACAAGGCAAGTCTCATACAGTAAAAAAAGCATTTACTGGATAACTGAGATTACACAAGAGAAGTGTTCCATGTTTCGATAAAAAGCATCACTCTTGATATATTTTTTAGAGAAATAGCCAGAATGGTCCATTCTGATGGCCATACTGCCCTTGGAAGACTGTACCGTTTCCCAGCGCTTCTCTACGACAGTGACAATTCATCCAGGTATAGGACACACATATCGCAACTATGCATAGGCGGATTGCATTCCCAACAATAACCCAAACATAGCTACACCACAGCAACCCCCTTGTGGCTTATCAATTGAAACCTCATGCATGGCAAAACCAGGGAATCCACATAAGACTCTGCTACTAACGGTTGTAAAGCTCGTTCGGTGAAATAATAGCATAGAACTATAAGTATTAAGGATAAGAATCCAGAGAAAATACAGAGGATGGTACTTGGTGGCCCATCCCGATGACAATCACTGAGGCACCACTCACCCGATTGCAATAGCCAGAGTGGTCCATGGTGCCGGCCATACTGACCTTGAAAGACCGTAACGTTTCCCAGCACTTGCTACGACAGTGACAATTCATCCCGGTAAGGACACACATATGGCAAGTATGCACACGCGAACTGCACTCCCAGCAATAACCCAAAACATCGCTACACGCCTACACCAGAGCAACCCACTTGTGGCTTACCAATTACCAGTTCGATAAGACTTGCTAAAAGAATATAAATCTTATCTACTATCCTAATCCACACTCCCCTGAGCAAACCGTACCTTTGTAGTAGCATTTAAACGCTAGATCTAGCCAATTTTATGAGCTGCGTCTACTAACAACTAGTTAATTTTAGGGAGCATCTGGAGATAAAAGAGCTGGAATGTGGAGAGCAACGAGCTGAAATGGAGTACTACCTTCCATGTCATCCTCGAGGCCAAGCGTGAGAGCAAGGCGTGGCATCTGCCTGCGCCAGGAGAAGCTGAGGACAATCCTCTTGTACAGCTCCTTGTCCTCCTTCTCCGCCACGGCGAAGGTGGCGACGTGCTGCAGGAAGGCGTGGGCGTCGGGCGGCTTGGCGCCCTCCACCCCGCCCTTGCGCTCGGCGGCCTCCTTCCACTCGGCGGCCATGCCGCGGGCCCTGTCGCGCGCGGCCTGCGGCACCATGGGCCGCGCCGCCCCGATCTCCGGGTCCGGGTCGGCCAGCGCGGGCACGACCGCCTCCAGGATGAGCACGCAGGCCCAGGCCAGGTCGGTGGGGGACCGGACGGCGCGGCGGTCCACGGGGAAGACCTCGGAGACGGCGTCCATGGCGAACCTGGCCGGGTCGACGCAGCGCTGGAGCGCGGCGGGCAGCTGGGCGCGGAGCGCGTCCACCTCCTTGCGGCGCTCGACGACGAAGGCGAGGAAGCCCGCGGGGTCCATGGCGGCGCAGAGCGCGGCGAGGCCCTCGGCGACGTCGTCCGACGACGGCGGCTGCGGGGACGGGGACGGCGGCCCGTCTCCGTCCTCGCGGTCGCGCTTCGGCGCGGGGGATTTGGCGAGGGCGTCGAGGCGGGAGAGCGCGAGCTTGACAGAGGCGTCGATGGAGAGCTCGCGGCGGCGGAGCGCGTCGAGCCTGCGGGAGGCGCGGAGCTCGACGACGCGGCGCCGGGCGCGGAGCGAGTCGGAGCGGGACTTGATGCCGCGCTCGAGGGAGCCGAAGTGCTCGGTGAGCTGCTGGTAGAGGCGCGTGCAGCTGGCGAGCAGCTCCTGCTGCCGCTCCAGCTCCGCGAAGCCGTCCCTGATGGCGTCGGCGCCCCCCGGCGCCGCCTCCTCCGCCGCCGCCGCGGCCATGGCGCGGGCCGGCGGCAGCAAACCCTAGCTAGCTAGGCTTGGATCCGCGGAACCCTAGGTGTGGCCGGGGGGAGTTCGCGATGGGGAAAGGGAAAGGGGAAAGCGGGGGGGAGAGCGATGGGGGGTGGGGGGTGGGGAATAAAGGCGGGGAGGGGACGACAAGTGTGTGCGCTGCGATGTGAGGACGCGCCCGCGGGGACGGGGGAGGGATGGGGCTCGCTTTGGTACCCATCGGCCGACGCCGGCCGGGGGTGGGGCCGGGCCCGCCTGGAGGGGAGACGGGCTGGGCGAGCGCGACGTAGGGATTTTTTAGGGGAGGAAAAGCTGGAGGCGTGGCGTGAGATGCAGTGGAACAGTGCGGGTTGGTCGGCCCTTTGCGGAGGAGCACGCGAGGCGATTCATTCCGGCTCTGCTCTGGAACAGCGGCAGGGGTGCATTATTGTGCGGGGCTAGTATTTTCTAGGCTTTCTGCCCACCAACCTATCACTAGCTAATCATGAAATCTACTCTACTAGCCTAATAATCCCTTGAACTTGTTATCGGATATGCTAGAATTGGGTACTAATTCTGATTTCGCTGTACTTTGTGTGTGTGTGTGTGTGTGTGTTTTTCGTTCTTTCCACTGACGACTCCACTAACCAGCGCACTGGTAGGCTAAAGTCCCCACCGACGTCCGGTGGTGAGTAACGCTGGCCTGGTCAGACTAGTGTGTGAACTGGATATAGAATAAAAACAGCCCAAGTGCTTCTCAGTTCTCACACACCAGCAGGAGGCAAGGTTTATAGTAGTAGTAGTAGTACAAAATCAAAGACAAAGTTACCACGGCAACAGTAGCCAAACTTGACGCGAGACACGACACACCAGCGGCAGCAACAGCCAGTCTTGTCCAAACGCACTAAGGAATGATGGGGTTCAGCCAGGCCTTGCCACCGGCAAGGGTAATTGTTACGCACAAACACAGTTTCAGGGTTACAGGCATACAACGGCAGTGGTTGCCCTCTGCTCAGTGCTCACATTCTGTCCTAACGACTTGATAACGTTTTTTTTTTTCTAAATCATTGTCCTAGATCATTCAGCGCGATACAGCAGGTCAACTCCATTCGACCTGATCATCAACGGTTCAACTCCATTCAGACGGGGATACAACAGGTGCAGCAATTGGGACGATAAATTAAAGGGCGGCCGACATAGCAAGAGATCCCTATGGCTGCTTCCAGAAGGAGTATGTTTGAGTTGAATGAACCTCCTTGTAGCAGCATGCCCGTGCACATGGAACACAACACATCATCATCTTGCAGCAGTTCGGTAAATCGCTCGGCTTGCGGATTCTTCATGGTTATCTTCACTCCGGCAAGCCATTGGGAGCTTGGCCTTTGACACGGTATACCACCTTGGCACCCTGCTGCCTGCTCTCATGCTGTGATCTCGGGTTATCCTGCCTTGGCTGTCTATTATCCTGCTTAGGCTGTCTGTTTGTCCTCGGGTCCTGCTGCTTGGCAGGTGTACCGGCCTGGCCTCCGCTTGGTTGCTTGCCGATCCAAGTGCTGGGAGGTAATGGTGGGGGAACCCCGTTCACTGGTTGCTGCTGCACGAATCCTGCATTTTGAACAGGCCTCTGCTGTGGGAATACAGCGTTTTGAACAGGCCGCTGCTGTGGGAATCCTGCATTTTGAGCAGGCCGCTGCTGTGGGAATCCTGCATTTTGGAAAGGTCGCTGCGGTGTAAAATTGGCGTTCTGCATGGGCCGCTGGGGTGGGAACCCACCATACTGATTCGGATATGGCTGGTTTGGAAAATATCCAGGACTCTGCATCCTGGGATTTTGATGCATTCTTGGCCCATCTTGAATTGTCAGTTTTGACATCCCTGAATGGATGCCACCATCATGGTTTCGATTGTTTGGGCGCTCTAGTATCCGCACATTCTGTCTGTTGGGTTGAGCTTCACCAAAGAACTGAGGCCGAGGATTTGGAGCGCTTCTGGACATGTGTGCATGGTATGGATTGTCCACAAAACCCCTCTCATATCCCAAAGGTCCAGAGGGCCTTGCTCTGTTTCCAGGGCCATAGGGTGCTGCTCCGTATGGAACATGAAGCAGCCCAGCAGAGCTGCCAGATTTGATCTGCAGGGAATTTTTCAGTAGACGATGTGCAGCCTCTCCTAAGACAGAACCTGTCAGAGCTCCATGCACCTGAGGCCTGGAATTATCAAATCATTCACAATGAGAGCAAACAATTTAGCAATTAGCCAGGCTACAGCTAAAGAGAAAAGGTACAAAGTTCACAATGAGAGCAAACAATTTAGCAATTAGCCAGGCTACAGCTAAAGAGAAAAGGTACAACGTTCACAATAAAAGCAAACAATTTATCAATTAGCCAGGCTACAGCTAAAGAGAAAGGATTTTTATCAGTTTTGCCATTAGTTGTGTCCTGAATAAGATGTGTATTAATCTTCCATCTGATAGAATAGGATGTACTCCAGTAATCTAATCTATACACAGTATTTAATGCAGTAGTGTCAACAGTTTCTGCTAAGAACATATGAAATGGTAACCATACCTGTCTCGTGTCTGTCGCCGACTATTATCTTCATGCCACAACACAGGGAAAGGTTTGAAATCGTAAGGTTTCAATATCTACAAAATGGTACACTATGTTGGCCAACGATTTATCTCAACAAAAGAAAGACCATATATTTGAATTGGGAAATGAATAGTGGTCAACCAATCCAAGACAATAAACTATTCTTTTCCAGCAAACAAAAAAATTATGATACTCCTTTTGTTTCACATATAAGTTACTGTGGTTTGCATACAGACAACTTTATCCTTGAATAATACAGTACAGTATAAAAAAGTATTTCATCCATGTCACTGCATGAAAATAAAAATTGGTTCGTCCAATATATACTTTTTGGAAACATGATAGCATTGTAGAAAAATAATGGTCAAAGTTACATCTCCTAGGCAATGCAAAGTAAAAAAAAGAACGCCAAATTGCATGAGGCCGAGGAGGCGGCACAAGAAAACTCGTCACTACTCATTACTCACTTATTAGCTGAGTCATGTTAGCAATTCCTCCATTTACCATCCAAGGCAGAAGTTAAAAAGGCTGAGCTAGAAATGATTATGCTATTAATACCAAGAAACTAAATATGCTTATGTTTAATTATCACCAATAAGTATTAATTATCAAGCTAAACGCGCACAAGGTTAGCAGGAGGAGGATGCATAAAAAAAGGTTGTGATCTTCTGGAGGCCAGGTCCAGTTATGCTGCTACAGATTCATCTGGAGAACTATGATCAGCCCAGACAAATGGGATGCTGGAATATGTTTTTTTGAGTTTTGATCTTGTCAGGGGCCGGCTGTTGGCAGTTTGGTTCAGCCTGGTTGTATGAGTTAGCTCTTTTCGGTTTTTATTCTGTTGTTCAGAACTTGTTATGTTGGCAGCTTAAGGATGTTTTTTTGTTGTTTCTGTTCTGTTATCCCTTGATAACGGAACCCAATCCATTTTTTGGATCGAATGGGAAAAAAACGCAGATAGGGTTAGGAAATACCTTTGGAGGTATAATGGCACCCTCTGGAGGCTCCGGGATGTGTTTGTGATACTGAGGGTTAACATAGGTAGCATTCCTGGAAAACAATAAAAGAATAATATAACACTTCAAAGATTTGATGGTGACATTTGGCTTACAATGTGCTTTTTCATCTTATAATACTTACAAAACTCGGTTATTGGTGATGCCATTGAACCCCTTAACTGGAGATCCTACAGAGATGCTGTACCAATTTCTTTGAGATAAACAAAGAAATCCATTCATTCCGCCACTGAAACCAGGAGCCAATATACCAACATGAATAAATATCGAGGCGAATAACACCATCAAGAAATAGACAATCCAGATCAATATATGCAGTATATATACCAACCTAGCAGCAGGGTCAATGGGGATACAATAGGAAGGATCTGTTATCATTTGTTGAGAGTACATCTGATGCAGGAATGCAATCTGAGCAGCCAATGGATGAGTTTCCCGCACATAAATTATGTCAAACATTGTCGTATTCCTGAATCTCTCTTCTTCCTGCAAAAGCCAGTAACAACAAAAGCACATTCAATAGCTGAAAAAGGAACTACAGGCCTAGGATCAGAATCAAAGCACACGTTAACTCAAAAGGATTCTAAAATAGAAGTCAAAGACAAATAAGACTAACACATTGATAAAGAAGGATCAGAATCTACATACTGTTAATGTATCTTCAAGTTTCTGTGTCTCCGCAAGCAACCGCCTTTCATCAATAAAAGGCAATTTCGCAATACCCTGGGAAAAAAACAGAAACAGATCTTCAAGCAACAGTTAACCAGTCACCTGACGCAAAACTGATTTGTCCATTCATTGATTACCTGCCATGCAAAACGCTTTCCGTTCATGTCTATTTCAAAATCTGCAGTTGCAAAAGGAAGGTGGTATGGAGTAAGATACAAAGTACCAAACAATGCATGATGAGGTCCGCAAGAAAAGGGACACATCATATCCTCAATACTACAATTTTTAAGCAATTCCACTCCCCGTGAGGCAAGAGATTGTGGTACCTTTGGGATAGAAATAATTCAACGGTGAATTTGGGTCAGTCATCAATTCCCCGTAGTGCTTTGGCAGTGCATTAGAGCTACAGAAAAAATGAAGAATGTATGGTGGTTTTCAGCTTACAACTCATGACATGTGTATGGATAGGCTCGTTAGCACAGAGAAATGACAAACCTAGCAGCTGGCAGTGTTCCCATTAGTTGATCAAATGGCTTGAAAGGTTGACCCAAGAAAAAGGTTATCTCAAACTCAGTCAAGTTTTTCAGGTCAGATGCAAAAGGCGCATAATGGTATGGATAGAACCTGTTTCGGGTGAAAAAAATAAAATAAATAACAGAGTTCATACTTCATACTTGATTACAAACAAGGGTTACTCATGATCATTAGCTTTGCCAACCAAGCTGCAGAACTTATATGTGCCTATGTTCAACTGGTCAGCTATGGACATGACGGGTATGAAACATATTAATAGATAATTGAGACAAAGTCAAGTTTTCAACTCTGAATTTTGGCAGGAGTCCAGTTTCTTTTAACCGTGATGAATTCTAAAAAGAAAGTTCACTTTTCAACATCCTATGTGGATTCTACAGCTGCAGCATAATGTTACACCACAGATAAATAGCAGCTGTTCCTGACAGACATCATCACAAAGAAGAATCACTTTGGATTTCATGGTTGGCAATTGTACAAGAATTAATTATTTTATACCAAGTTAAAACACATAATAGGGCAACAATTAGCAATAGACTGATTCTGGTAAGATTTAGAATTATGATCATGGAGTTGCTACAAATTATAAGATAACTGAGAGTCTCAAGCATACAACATTACAACCAATAAATAGGTCACTCGAGTATGATCATGGAGTTTGAGAATCTTTAACAAGACCTATTGACATGAGCGGTGAAAATGGCTTGCAAAAAAATCAAGTGATGTTTTCTCTACCAGGAGAAAAAACAGTAGTTATGCATCCTCAGAGTTGATGGTCAACAATTACCTACCACTGCCATGAACAAACACCCTGATAGTAGTATCTCATGACCCAGCAAAGACCTTCCGCATATTTCTGAACCTGAAAACATGGATTGCATCAGGTTAAACAGAAAGCATTGCAGATAGAGATCACATCAGCGTTAAGAGCATGTAGTGAACAAATAGGCAGATATGTACTACAACTACTCTACAAATTTTGTTTGAAGGAGACCTAGTAATCTTTTAACAACAGACTAGAACATCTCCAACTGATCCAGATGGATTAAAACTAACAACATGCTTCTCAAGGATTAATATGGCATGTAAATATGTGGGCTGGAGAGTGTGCATAAAGTCTTTACATGTAGATCTACGAGTCAAAAATCACTTCGGGTTCCTATATGTAATATGTATATAACTGAAAGCCCAATCTGGGAACAATTTATATCAAGTTTAGTTTTGATTCTAGAAACAAGTGTGATCCCTTTTTATTATAATTATATCTATTCAGAAATATGGCAGCCACCAATGCAAATACAGCAGGATGTTTATTGCAGTCAGTACATTGCCATAAAATAAATGTTGATCGTTTTGCAAGACTAAATATGGCATCTTAATCAAGAATGTGTTCTTAATATTGTTGAACCCAAATCATCGATAATGGCTCGCAAAAAAATGTGACATGTTTAAATTTCATTTTATTGCTGCAATCATAGAGGCGACACATTCGTGATTGTGCTGTAGATAACAGAACATTACTTTAGACCACTCAATTTCTAGCTTGTAAGATTCAGTCATATACCACACATCAAACTCAAATAAAAGAAGAAGCACGCCAGGCCTGATAGTATATGGTAATGCTTGATGATTAGTTCATGAGGTAGTGCCACTTAAGAAACCAACGGTGAATAGCAAGAAGACTCACAACATCTCTCTGAACTTGATCAATGGGCTTTGATTCTGCCTCTTCTCTAAATTTCTCAGCATAGTACCTCTCCCTGAATCCTGGCTCTCCTAGTTTAACCTGAAGGGCAGTCAGTGCAAAATAAAAGATAGGCAAAACTTACATAACAAAAACTGCCACACTTCCTATTTAATTAGCATAAACCAAAACGCTAGAAATTATTATATTTGCAGATTCTTTGGATTTCAAGCAAATGCTACTATCAGATTTTGGAGCTACCAAAATGTTGTAATCTGAAATATTGTGTGTTGCGCATAATGCTACTCCTAAAAGTAATATAAGAAAAGACGAAATGAAGCATACAAAGACAACCTACAATACCAACTAGGAAAAGCAACCCACAGATAGACATTGTTCCACATACAGTTCTAGTCAATTGTGAAACCCTTAGATAGTGACAGACAGTCTGAAATCATGCAAGATACTATTTGGAAATGAGATTAGAGCAAACTAAAACTCCTTTTGGAGAGATTGTCCAGACTTGATTTCATATGATCTACCATCAATAGTTCTGTACTATCAGTCCACTCTCCCACTACAAGAAGAGAAACAAACCATGTCCACATATTGATTTTCCTCGGAGTTCTCTCCCTGCGCTCTACGTCTATCCTCGTTGTTCTCGTACGCCTGCAATTTAAAAAACATATTCACTCATTGTCATTAGGGATAGCAATCACAAAGGACAGACTTTGTGCACTTCATTCATTAGTTGAAACTAAGGTTGCCATGAACCGAAAAGGTTAGAAATTGTTTTTAAATATATGCTCACATGGAAGCTGAACTGCACACCATGTGGAGGCGTTTAAGAATAGCGAGCAAGAATTGTTCATCAAAAGCAGCAGCATATAGAAATCCACTTTCACTATTTCAATGCAACTTAACTCTCGAGTCGTGACTCCTACCGTATGGATACAAATATATATTTCACCAAATGCATATAATTGCACCTTAGAACTGGGCTGTTGGCATAAAATGCACCTAAGCATCTTCATACCAGATATACATTTGCACCATAAAATAGTTATTTCAGGAAATGGCATACATAGGTTCATGTACACTAACATGGATCGAAAGTGTAGGATTACAGAAGTTAAGAAGGCATTTGATTAGAGAATAGCTAGAAAGTACCTTCTGAATACGTGCACGCTTCCGGAAAATTTGTTCTTCATGGATAGCAACAGCCTGAATGAAATGCTCCACTCGTTCTAGTAAAACCTTTCATTGAAAAGAAGAACATGTCATGGTTTCGGACAACTATAAATACCACCAAGCCAATATGTCAGGCTTAAAGTGAACCACATCTATTTTGGTTTATTTTTTGTTCCGATTACAGGGAAGATACCTCCACCACCTCACACAGTAAGGCAGACAAGCTAAACAAGGGGAACTATAATGAGCAGTTACACAACATTGGCCAAGCACAGAAAGCCAAAACCTGGTAGCTTCTTCAACAATAACAGGTTTACATTCCCATATTCTAACGTCTACACAATTGCGTTTTTTAGAATGGGGTGGATGTGGTCCTAGAACCATGGTGCTGGAAGGGAAGAAAAAGCCTGTACGCGAGGGAAAATAGAAGTACAGAAGGAAAAGAGTGAACTGGAAGTGCGAAAACAGATGGCATCAGGGGCACAAGCTCATTGTATCTTGCTTGCCTACCTGATGGTACAAGACTCCCTTAATGGATAAGCTAGGCAGCTAATCATAACAAAAGTTGATTCAGAAAAAAAACAGCCGAAACGATCGAAACAGAATTAAACTAACAGCTAACCATCTGAAACTAACAAATGAGATATTCAGTTGGCAATTTGGCAGCTTCTTTGCTGCGGCCACTGTTGTGTTGGGATGCTATGGTTCCTACTCCATAATAATAATGCAATTAATGCGTCACAGAAAATGGGAATCATGCGGTCAGTTGATCATGCTCATGCCATAGTCGGAAAAAATTAGGCATGATGCTTCATCGAAGTGTACGCAAGGAAATCAGGTTCAATCTAGTAATTTTACCATGATATCTCTAGTTAACCCAATTCTGCCATTACAGGTTAGTTCATCTGACCGCTACCATTCATCTCAAGGAATTTTTACACTGTATCTTACAAAGTAATGATACAATATGAAAACATGTGCAGGGATGTCCTCTCTCTGTTCGTTTCCCTATAGGATCTAGGTGATACCAGATGGGAACAGCTCAATAATTAGTTTATTATATTACAACTTACAGCTAAAGCTGATAATAATCCAATATTACTCCTTTTTACATTCTGTAAGAATTTTTTATAGCAAAGATAATGGTATTTTCTTTGAACCATAAGAGAATTTGAGCACAAAGAAACTCTACCTCACCCCCATCAGTGAGGTAACCGCCCATTGGTTTGAACTCTGCTCTATAAATATTCATCAGAAGATTAATGGCACCCTACAGTGTAGAACAAGAAATTGATGACTTCATAGCTCAAATTATCTGGTGAGACAAAAAGAAACCTATTAAAATAGGGAAGTCTGTAAATAAACAGACCTCACGAATTTCCAAAGTCGGCATGTGAGGCAGAAAGTCATTCCCAACAAAGAAGCAGAGAAACACAAAATCATCCAAGATGCGTTCAAGGTTTATCTTGAAGGGGGGATCTACAATCTCCAGATCCTTCTCCAGGTATTCCCGCAGCACCCAGATGTTAAGAAACTGTTAACAAGGTCAACAGTTGCACAGTGAATGACTATAGTTACAAATTGCTTATCAGATGCATCCCCAAAAAGATATTAGACACAAAAGGAAAGGAAAAGGAAAAGGAAAAATAGTAGAGCAGAAGCTGTCATGCTTCAGAGTACCTGGTACTTCTTTTTATGAATTGGAGGGAGCTCCACGACATTATCAGCCGGACCAGGGCCTTGGCACTCAGCAGCCAAATGCCCAACTTGACCACACAGAAAGCATTTTTCATGTTGCCCTGGCATGGTGATCACCTGTAAAGTCAGTTGAATTCTGTAGTTACAGAAGTACTCCTAAATTACCATAAAGAACACGAAATTTGACTTAAAGAGGCATTGGCCAGAGTCAGTTGCATGCGTACAGTTGTGAACAAAGAATTGTTGCAAATTTACCTCTCTTAAAATCGAGAAGTGGACCTCATGAGTTGCCAGAGCAAGCATGATCAAATCAGCATCCTGAAAAATGTGGTGATCAAATGAGTAAAAAGGTGGGTGCAAAAATGACAGCTACTTTGAAATTTGCAAGTAAACTTACAAGGCCATATAAGACATGGCGTGTGTTGGGGTCAAACCCTGGAAGATTGCGCTGCAGACGGATATATGACATGATCTTATGTTCCCCCTCTCCAGGAACATTCGAGTCGGACAATATTACCTTACAAAATGCAACCAATGCAGTTCTCATTTAATACAACATAACAACAAAAGTGAGTAATTAACCCAACATGCAGTAGTAATTAACCCAACCTTGACAGACTGCCACCCAGGGGAGTGATTCAATCTCAACTGTATGTAGTACTGAAGCGCCGAAGAGAGTACAAACATGAAGGGCGTCCCGGGAGTTATGACATTCGAGTCGATTGCCTCCGACTTCTCCTTCCGGACCAAATTCCTCCCCTCTGCCTCGAATTCCAGCCTCAGCCTTTCCTCCTCGGCCGCCTGAACAAAGCAACAACATGAGAACAGCCACAGCTGCCTGCAATGGCAATGCCATCAAGCCCTAGCAGTAACCTTACCGCATCAGCAGCGTCCTTCGCAGCCCGGAACCGCCTGGACCGCTGCTGATTCATCTTGGCCCTCGGCGCTACACCGTCTGCACAGTTCAGCGGGGCATTAGCGAAACCAACTTAGGATGAACCCGCATTAGCACAGAGCAAGCAGAGCAGCCAAGGGAGCGAGCAGCTCACCGATCGCCATGTAGAGGATCTTCCTTGGGCGGACGAGGCAGAAGAGGTGGTCGATGTAGTCAAAAATCGACTTGAACACCTCGTCGTAGGTGGTCGGGGAGGGCTGCGGGGAGAGAGAGAGAGAGGGGGGACCATGAGCGCGATAATAAGCAGGGAAACAACTAACATTAGCTTAACGAGGGTTTAGGGGAGGAAGAGAGGGCGTGGAATCGGGGGGGAATCGAGCAGTACCCGGCCCTCGGGGTGGAAGCAGGGGTGGATGATGCCGTTCATGTCGAGGTAGAGGTTGTCGAACTCGAGGCCGTTGGGGTTGGGGCGGCGGGGGTCGACGGGGACGAAGGCCCCGGGCTCGAGCTCCACGGGCTCCTCCTCCTCCGCGTCCGACACCGTCTGGGGGTACCGGTCCGCCAGCCACCTGTAGAACGCCGGGACTCCCATCTCTCGGAACCTTCCGGCCGGATCCCTCCCCTCTCCTCTCCTCTCCTCGTCGGGGGGCGGCGGCGGCGGCGGCGCTTCTGGCGCGGGCGGTGGCGTGCGCGGCGCGGGCGGTGCGGTGGCTCCCCTCTTCTTCTCTCTGGTTCGATCTGGATACGAAGGGGGCAGGAGGGTGCGGGGTGGGGAAGACGGGGTAATGGGCTCGCTCGCGTCGCGTCGCGTGCGTGCCGGAGCTGGTGGTTGGGCACTTGGGTTCGGCTCGCTCGGGTTCGGCTCGCTCGCTGCCGCTTTGGGTTGTCGTGGCCTTGTAGGCTTTGTTTGCAGTCGTGGCGCGATCCGACCTGATCCGGTCCGGATAAATGACGGGGTGCAGTGAATTAATTTGTTCTTTATTTCTCTTGACACCATGGTGGTATAGTAGTAATTACGAGCTGCAGGAGACTGCCAGAGGGGTACGCCACGTATCTTGGACGGTCAGGATTGTGAAGTGGCCCGTGCATGGAGTCGCGGATTTCTATGTATGGGCAATGTTTAGAAAGGGCATCGAACACATCTCGGCCGTCTAATTTGGCGATCTAACGGTTCAAGATCTCTCAAGGTTGAGCATCAATCATTTTGAGCGCAGTAACGAGCCGCTAATCACACCTATCGACCCCTAATCTCGTACCTCGTCGTCTTCACCATAACTACCTCCCTAAGCTCACCATCTCACCTCCCCTCCTCACCCCTCTAGTTGTCGGCCGCTCATCACTCCTCTAGAGGCCATCATACGACGTTCTACTGCATCTAACAGCTAGTTGTCGGCCTCTCCTACATGCTCTTCATCAAGCTCCTAGCCCAAAACCCACGCCGATGCCCGACCTAGTGTCAAGGGCTTCTAGCGCGGTCGTGGCTCCTCGCTTCTTCTCTCTGGTTTGATCTGGATACGAAGGGGGCAGGAGGCTGTGGGGGGCAGGAAGAAGGGGGTAATGGGCTCGCTCGGGTCCCGTGCCAGAGTTGGTGGTGGTTGGGCACTTGGGTTCAATGTGGTCGCTAGCTTTGTTTTGTCGTGGTGTTGTAGGCTTTGCCGTCGTGGCGCGATCCGACCTGATCCAGTCCAGACAAATGATGGGGTGCAGTGAATTATTTTGTCTTTATTTCTTTTGATGACACCATGGTAGTAATTAGGGCATGAGCTATGACGGCATCACCTATAGGCGTGTTCTCGGTCTCCACCTAAGAAAAAAACATTGAGGCCACTGTATGAATATTCCCCATCCAACACAAGCAACATCTCCTAGTGGTCCACCTATCTCTCTCCATAACTACCTTTTTTTACTTTCCATCCAAATAAATATAGTTGCTCTTTCCTCCACCCCTCCTTACCGTTTGCCTTTTTCAGCGAGGAAGCTGGTTCCCCTGCAAGAGATCATTTCGTTCTGTAAGCTGTCGTTTTTTTTTTGCTTTTTTCCTCCACATGGATTGTTCATCCGACGTGTATCTGTGAGGTAGTTGTCCACCCTGGAGCAATGTCCATGCCCTTGCGAGTTGCAGGCTGCAGGAGATTGCGATAGGGGTATAATGTGTATCTAGATGGTCAGGATTGTTGAGTGGCCCATGCATGGAGCTACAAATCTCTACATGTTTGGCAATGTTTAGAATGGGCATCGATGACATCTCACCCATCTAACCTTGTGAAAGATCGTGGATGTCGCCTAGAGGGGGGGTGAATAGGCGTTTTAAAATAATTACGGTAGAGGCTTGAACAAATGCGGAATAAACCTAACGGTTAATTTGACAAGCACAAAACCTACAACAACTAGGCTCACCTGTGTGCACCGACAACTTATGCTAAGCAAGATAAGCAACTATGTGATAGCAAGATATATGACAAAGAACAATATGGCTATCACAAAGTAAAGTGCATAAGTAAAGGGCTCGGGTAAGAGATAACCGAGGCACGCGGAGACAACGATGTATCCCGAAGTTCACACCCTTGCGGATGCTAATCTCCGTTTAGAGCGGTGTGGAGGCACAATGCTCCCCAAGAAGCCACTAGGGCCACCGTAATCTTCTCACGCCCTCGCACAATGCAAGATGTCGTGATTCCACTAAGGGACCCTTGAGGGAGGTCACCGAACCCGTACAAATGGCAACCCTTGGGGGCGGTCACCGGAACCCGTCAAATTGCTCGGGGCGATCTCCACTGTTGGGGAACGTAGTAATTTCAAAAAATTTCCTACGCACACGCAAGATCATGGTGATGCATAGCAACGAGAGGGAGAGTGTTGTCTCACGCACTCGTAGACCAAGCGAAGCGCTGACACAACGTAGAGGAAGTAGTCGACGTCCTCCGGTCCAACCGATCCAAGCACCGCATTCGGCACCTCCGAAGTTCTTGACACGCGACAGCTCGATGACGCACCTCGATCTCCAATCCAAGAGAGGCTCCGAGGGGAGTTCCACAAGACGACGGCGTGGTGGACGATCTTGATGTTCTCTGTCGCGAGCTTCGCCTAAGCACCGCTACAATATGATCGAGGTGTAATATCGTGGAGGGGGCACCGCACACGGCTAAGGAACGATCAATGATCAACTTGTGTGTTCTAGGGTGCCCCCCTACCCCCGTATATAAAGGAGGGAGGGAGGAGGTGGCCGGCCTCAAGGGGTGCGCCATAGGGGGGGAAACCTACTCCAAGTAGGTTTCCTCTCCTTTCCTTATCTTATTTGGAGGGAAGGAAGGAGTACTAGTATTAGGAAGTAGTACTAGTAGTAGGAAGGAAGAGAGGGGAAGGAGAAAGGAAGGGGGCCCCCCCTCCCCAATTCGGATTAGGCTTGGGGGGGCGCGCCTCCCTCCCTTGTTCCTTCTCTCTTCCTCCTACATGGGCCCAATAAGGCCCATATACCTCCGGGGTTCCAGAACCTCCCGAGCTCCAAACTTCTCCGTAACCTTTCCTGTCCAAATATATCCGTCCAATATATCAATCTTTATGTCTCGACCATTTCGAGACTCCTCGTCATGTCCGTGATCATATCCGGACTCAACAACCTTCGTACATCAAAATACATAAACTCATAATATAACCGCATCGAAACCTTAAGCGTGCGGACCCTACGGTTCGAGAACAATGTAGACATGATCGAGACATGTCTCGGTCAATAACCAATAGCGGACCTGGATGCCCATATTGGTTCCTACATATTCTACGAAGATCTTTATCGGTCAAACCGCACAACAACATACGTTGTTCCTTTGTCATCGGTATGTTACTTGCCTCGAGATTCGATCGTCGGTATCCAATACCTAGTTCAATCTCGCACGCAAGTCTCTTTACTCGTTCCGTAATACATCATCTCACAACTAACTCATTAGTTGAAATGCTTGCAAGGCTTAAGTGATGTGTATTACCGAGAGGGCCAGAGAGATACCTCTCCAACATTCGGAGTGACAAATCCTAATCTCGAAATCGCCAACTCAACAAGTACCTTCGAGACACCAGAGAGCACCTTTATAATCACCCGATTACGTTGTGACATTTGGTAGCACACAAAGTGTTCCTTCGTAAACGGAGTTGCATAATCTCATAGTCATAGGAACAGTATAAGTCATGAAGGAAGCAATAGCAACATACTAAACGATCGTGTGCTAAGCTAACGGAATGGGTCATGTCAATCGATCATTCAACTAATGATGTGATCCCGTTAATCAAATAACAACTCTTTGTCCATGGTTAGGAAACATAACCATCTTTGATTAACAAGCTAGTCAAGTAGAGGCATACTAGTGACACTGCTTTTGTCTATATATTCACACATGTATTATGTTTCCTGGTTAATACAATTCTAGCATGAATAATAAACATTTATCACGATATGAGGAAATAAATAATAACTTTATTATTGCCTCTAGGGCATATTTCCTTCAGTCTCCCACTTGCACTAGAGTCAATAATCTAGATCACATCACAATGTGCTTAACATCGATAGTTCACATCATCATGCGATTAACACCCATAGTTCACATCGCCATGTGACTAACACCCAAAGGGTTTACTAGATTCAGTAATCTAGTTCACATCGCCATGTGATTAACACCCAAAGAGTACTAAGGTGTGATCATGTTTTGCTTGTGAGAGAATCTTAGTCAACGGGTCTTTCACATTCAGATCCGTTATGTATTTTGCAATTTTTATGTCTACAATGCTCGCACGGAGCTACTCTAGCTAATTGCTCCCACTTTCAATATGTATCTAGATCGAGACTTAGAGTCATCGGATCGGTGTCAAAACTTGCATCGACGTAACCCTTTACTTACCTAACCTTTTGTCACTTCCATAATCGAGAAACATATCCTTATTCCACTAAGGATAATTTTGACCATTGTCCGATGATCTACTCCTAGATCACTATTGTACTCCTTGCCAAACTCAAGTCAGGGGTATACAATAGATCCGTACACAAGATGGCATACTTTATAGAACCTATGGCCAAGGCATAGGGAATGACTTTCATTCTCTTTCTATCTTCTGCCGTGGTCGGGTTTTGAGTCTTACTCAATTTCACACCTTGTAACACGTGCAAGAACTCTTTCTTTGATCTGTTTCATTTGAACTACTTCAAAATCTTGTCAAGGTATGTACTCATTGAAAAACTTATCAAGCGCCTTGATCTATCTCTATAGATCTTAATGCTCAATATTTAAGCAGCTTCACCGAGGTCTTTCTTTGAAAAACTCCTTTTAAACACTCCTTTATGCTTTGCGTAATAATTCTACATTATTTCCGATCTACAATATGTCATTCACATATACTAATCGAAATGTTGAGTGCTCCCACTCACTTTCTAGTAAATACAGGCTTCATCGCAAGTCTCAGATAAACTATATGCTTTGATCAACTTATCAAAGCGTATATTCCAACTCCGAGATGCTTGCACCAGTCCATAGATGCATATTTTGTTAACACCTTTAGGATCGACAAAACATCTTGGTTGCATCACATACAACTCTTTATTTAATAACTCCATTAAGGAATGTAGTTTTGTTTATCCATTTGCCAGATTTCATAAAATGCGGCAATTGCTAACATGATTCGGACAGACTTTTAAGCATCGATACGAGTGAGAAAATCTCATTGTATTCAACATCTTGAACTTTGTCAAAAAACCTTTTTCGACAAGTCTAGCTTTGTAGATAGTAACACTACTATCAGCGTCCATCTTCCTCTTGAAGATCCATTTATTTTCTATGGCTTGCCGATCATCGGGCAACTCCACCAAAGTCCACACTTTGTTCTCATACATGGATCTCATCTCAGATTTCATGGCCTCACGCCATTTTGCGGAATCTGGGCTCATCATCGCTTCCTCATAGTTCGTAGGTTCATCATGGTCTAGTTACATGACTTCCAGAACAGGATTACTGTACCACTCTGGTGCGGATCTCACTCTGGTTTACCTATGAGATTCGGTAGTAGCTTGATCTGAAGTTACATGATCATCATCATTAGCTTCCTCACTAATTGGTGTAGTAGTCACAGGAACAGATTTCTGTGATGAACTACTTTCCAATAAGGGAGAACGTACAATTACCTTATCAAGTTCTACTTTCCTCCCACTCACTTCTTTCGAGAGAAACTCCTTCTCTAGAAAGGATCCATTTATTAGCAACTAATGTTTTGCCTTCGGATCTGTGATAGAAGGTGTACCCAACAATCTCCTTTGGGTATCCTATGAAGACACATTTCTCCGATTTGGGTTTGAGCTTATCATGATGAAACCCTTTCTTATAAGCATCGCAACCCCAAACTTTAAGAAACGACAACTTTGGTTTCTTGCTAAACCACAATTCTTATAGTGTCATCTCAACGGATTTAGATGGTGCCCCTTTTAACGTGAATGCAGCTGTCTCTAATGCATAACCCCAAAACTATAGTGGTAAATCGACAAGAAACATCATAGATTGTACTATATCCAATAAAGTACGGTTATGACGTTCGGACACACCATTATGCTGTGGTGTTCCAGATGGCATGAGCTATGAAACTATTCCACATTGTTTTAATTGAAGACCAAACTCGTAACTCAAATGTTCGTCTCATGATCGATTGCGTAAACTTTATTTTCTTGTTACGATGATTTTTCCACTTCACTCAAATTCTTTGAACCTTTCAACTATTTCAGACTTATGTTTCATCAAGTAGATATACCCATATCTGCTCAAATCATCTTGTGAAGGTCAGAAAATAACGATACTTGCCACGAGCATCAACACTCATTGGATCGCATACATCGGTATGTATTATTTCCAATAAGTCAGTAGCTTGTTCCATTGTTCCGAAGAACGGAGTTTTAGTCATCTTGCACAAAAGGCACGGTTTGCAAGCACCAAATGATTCATAACCAAGTGATTCCGAAAATCCATCTTTATGGAGTTTCTTCATGCGCTTTACACCGATATGACCCAAACGGCAGTGCCACAAATAAGTTGCACTATCATTATTAACTTTGCATCTTTTGGCATCAATATTATGAATATGTGCATCACTACGATCGAGATCCAATGAACCATTTTCATTGGGTGCATAGCCATATAAGGTTTTATTCATGTAAACAGAACAACAGTTTATTCTCTTACTTAAATGAATAACCGTATTGCAATAAACACGATCAAATCATATTCATGCTCAACGCAAACACCAAATAACTTTTATTTAGGTTCAACACTAATCCCAAAAGTATAGGGAGTGTGCGATGATGATCATATCAATCTTGAAACTACTTTCAACACACATCGTCACTTCACCCTTAACTAGTTTCTGTTTATTCTGCAACTCCCGTTTCGAGTTACTACTCTTAGCAACTGAACCAGTACCAAATACCAAGGGGTTGCTATAAACACTAGTAAAGTACACATCAATAACTCAGTATATCAAATATACCCTTGTTCACTTTGCCATCCTTCTTATCCACCAAATATTCAGGTAGTTCGCTTCCAAAGACCAGTCCCTTTGCAAGAGAAGCACTTAGTCTCGTGCTTAGGTCCGGACTTGGGCTTCTTCACTTGAGCAACAACTTGCTTGCCGCTCTTCTTGAAGTTCCTTCTATCCCTTTGCCCTTTTCTTGAAACTAGTGGTCTTGTTAACCATCAACACTTGATGTTCTTTCTTGATTTCTACCTTCATCGATTTCATCATCATGAAAAACTCGGAATCACTTTCATCATCCCTTGCATACTATAGTTCATCACGAAGTTCTACTAACTTGGTGATGGTGACTAGAGAATTCATCAATCACTATTTTATCTGGAAGATTAACTCCCACTTGATTCAAGCGATTGTAGTACCTGCATAATCTGAGCACATGCTCACTAGTTGAGTGATTCTCCTCCATCTTTTAGCTATAGAACTTGTTGGAGACTTTATATCTCTCAACTTGGGTATTTGCTTGAAATATTAACTTCAATTCTGGAACATCTCATATGGTCCATGATGTTCAAAACATCTTTGAAGTCCCGATTCTAAGCCATAAAGCATGGTGCACAAATCTATCAAGTAGTCATCATATTGAGCCACCAAACGCTCATAACGCTCCATCCGCTCTCGCAATAGGTCCGCTCACCTAGCGGTGCATTAAGGACATAATTCTTCAGGCAAAGAATGAGGATAAACCTCTTGTCACGGATCTAATCCGCATCATTGCTACTAACATCTTTCAACACAATTTTCTCTAGGATCATATCAAAATAAACATATGAAAGCAACAACGCAAGCTATTGATCTACAACATAATTTGTAAAATACTACCAGGACTAAGTTCATGATAAATTTAAGTTCAATTAATCATATTACTTAAGAACTCCGACTTAGACAGACATCTCTCTAGTCATCTAAGTGATCACGTGATCCAAATCAACTAAACCATGTCCGATCATCACGTGAGATGGAGTAGTTTCAACGGTGAACATCACTATGTTGATCATATCTACTATATGATTCACGCTCGACCTTTCGGTCTTCGTGTTCCGAGGCCATATCTGCATATGCTAGGCTCGTCAAGTTTAACTCCGAGTATTCGCGTGTGCAAAACGGCTTGCACCCGTTGTAGATGGACGTAGAGCTTATCACACCCGATCATCACGTGGTGTCTGGGCACGACGAACTTTGGCAACGGTGCATACTCAGGGAGAACACTTCTTGATAATTAGTGAGAGATCATCTTAAAATGCTACCATCATTCAAAGCAAGAATAAGATGTATAACAGATAAACATCATATGTAATCAAAATATGTGACATGGTATGGCCATGATCATCTTGCGCCTTTGATCTCCATCTCCAAAGTACTGTCATGATCTTTATCGTCACCGGCACGACACCATGATCTTCATCATCTTGATCTATATCAATGTGTCGTCACATGGTCGTCTCGCCAACTATTGCTCTTGCAACTATTGCTATCGCATAGCGATAATGTAAAGCAAATATTTGGCACTTGCATCTTTATGCAACAAAGAGACAACCATAGGGCTTCTGCCAGTTTCCGATAACTTCATCAAAACATGATCATCTCATACAACAACTTATATCTCATCACGTCTTGACCATATCACATCACAACAAGCCCTACAAAAACAAGTTAGACGTCCTCTACTTTGTTGTTGCAAGTTTTACGTGGCTGCTACGGGCTGAGCAAGAACTGTTCTTACCTACGCATCAAAACCACAACGATAGTTTGTCAAATAGACTCGCTTTTAACCTTCGAAGGACCGGCGTAGCCACACTCGGTTCAACTAAATTTGGAGAAACCGACACCCGCCACCACCGTGTGTAAAGCACGTCGGTAGAACCAGTCTCGCGTAAGCGTCTGGCGTAATGTCGGTCCGGCCGCTTCATCCAACAATACCGCCAACCAAAGTATGACATGTTTGGTAGGCGTGATGACTTATATCGTCGACAACTCACTTGTGTTCTACTCGTGCATATAACATCAAACCATAAAACCTAGGCTCGGATGCCACCGTTGGGGAACATAGTAATTTCAAAAAATTCCTACGCACACGCAAGATCATGGTGATGCATAGCAACGAGAGGGAGAGTGTTGTCTACGTACCCTCGTGAGACCGAAGCGGAAGCGTTGACACAACGAGAGAAGTAGTCGTCGACGTCCTCCGGTCCAACCGATCCAAGCACCGCACTCGGCACCTCCGAAGTTCTTGACACGCGTGACAGCTCGATGACGCACCTCGATCTCCAATCCAGAGAGGCTCCGAGGGGAGTTCCACAAGACGACGGCGTGGTGACGATCTTGATGTTCTCTGTCGCAGGCTTCGCCTAAGCACCGCTACAATATGATCGAGGTGTAATATCGTGGAGGGGGGCACCGCACACGGCTAAGGAACGATCAATGATCAACTTGTGTGTTCTAGGGTGCCCCCCTACCCCCATATATAAAGGAGGGAGGGAGGAGGTGGCCGGCCTCAAGGGGGGCACGCCATAGGTAGGGGGAAACCTACTCCAAGTAGGTTTCCCTCTCCTTTCCTTATCTTATTTGGAGGGTGAAGGAAGGAGTACTAGTATTAGGAAGTAGTACTATTAGTAGGAAGGAAGAGAGGGAAGGAGAACGAAGGGGGCCCCCCCCCCCAATCGGATTGGGCTTGGGGGCGCCTCCTCCTTGTTCCTTCTCTCTTCCTCCTACATGGGCCCAATAAGGCCCATATACCTCCGGGGTTCCAGAACCTCCGGAGCTCCAAACTTCTCCTAACCTTTCCTGTCCAAATATATCCGTCCAATATATCAATCTTTATGTCTTGACCATTTTGAGACTCCTCGTCATGTCCGTGATCATATCCGGGACTCCGAACAACCTTCGGTACATCAAAATACATAAACTCACAATATAACTGTCATCAAAACCTTAAGCGTGCGGACCCTACGGTTCGAGAACAATGTAGACATGATCGAGACAAGTCTCCGGTCAATAACCAATAGCGGGACCTGGATGCCCATATTGGTTCCTACATATTCTACGAAGATCTTTATCGGTCAAACCGCACAACAACATACGTTGTTCCCTTTGTCATCGGTATGTTACTTGCCCGAGATTCGATCGTCGGTATCCAATACCTAGTTCAATCTCGTTACGCAAGTCTCTTTACTCGTTCAGTAATACATCATCTCACAACTAACTCATTAGTTGAAATGCTTGCAAGGCTTAAGTGATGTGTATTACCGAGAGGGCCCGAGATACCTCTCCAACATTCGGAGTGACAAATCCTAATCTCGAAATCGCCAACTCAACAAGTACCTTCGGAGACACCAGAGAGCACCTTTATAATCACCCGATTACGTTGTGACGCTTTGGTAGCACACAAAGTGTTCCTCCGTAAACGGAGTTGCATAATCTCATAGTCATAGGAACATGTATAAGTCATGAAGGAAGCAATAGCAACATACTAAACGATCGTGTGCTAAGCTAACGGAATGGGTCATGTCAATCAGATCATTCAACTAATGATGTGATCCCGTTAATCAAATAACAACTCTTTGTCCATTGTTAGGAAACATAACCATCTTTGATTAACAAGCTAGTCAAGTAGAGGCATACTAGTGACACTCTGTTTGTCTATATATTCACACATGTATTATGTTTCCGGTTAATACAATTCTAGCATGAATAATAAACATTTATCATGATATGAGGAAATAAATAATAACTTTATTATTGCCTCTAAGGCATATTTCCTTCATCCACAACCTAATTGGAGACCCCGACGCTTGCCCGGAGCTTTACACCACAATGATTGAGCTCCGAACACCACCAACCGTCTAGGGCGCCGAAGCACCCAAGAGGAACAAGCTCAAGGGCACCAAGCACCCAAGAGTAATAAGCTTCTCAACTTGTAACCTCCACGTATCGCATGGAGAACTCAAACCGATGCACCAAATGCAATGGCAAGGGCACACGGAGTGCCCAAATCCTTCTCTCCCAAATCCCACCAAAGCAACTAATGGTAGGGAGGAAAATGAGAGGAAGAACGAAAGAAGAACACGAAGAACTCCAAGATCTAGATCCAAGGGGTTCCTTTCACTAAGAGGAGAAAGTGATTGGTGGAAACGTGGATCTAGATCTCCTCTCTCTTTTCCCTCAAGAACTAGCAAGAATCATTGGAGGGATTGAGAGATAGCAAGCTCGAAGAAGGTCAACAATGGGGGAAGAACACGAGCTCAAAGGATTAGGTTCATTGGGGAAGAAGACCCCTTTATAGGACCTCCGAATCCAACAGTTATGTGCTCGGTCGTGCACAAGCGGTACTACCGCTTGAGGAGCGGTACTACCGCTTAGCACGGTCAAAACAGCCCAACGAGAGAGAAAACACGAGTTTTGGTCCCGAGCGAAGTAGCCACGTAGTACTGCTCCAAGCGGTAGTACCGCTCCCAAGAGCGGTAGTAAAAATTACCGCTCTGTCCGCGTAGTACCGCCGCAGCCTTTTCGTAACACCAAACCGACATAACTTCGCAAACGGACTCCGAATTCGACGAAACCAAGTTTGTTGGAAAGCTAGCGACAAGGGCTAACACAATCTTGATAGAAATACCAATAATAAGCAAATCAGAAAAGGCCGAAAAGAAAATGGTGAGAACCCTTCCTCGGAGAAGACCGGTAAAACCTCCAACACCGAAAACATCATAGAAGACGCATGCAAACTCCGTTTTCGATGAACTCAAGCTTGTCATCAAGATGACCATAAGCTCTAAGACTCACAAAGAGAATCAAACAAGAACCAAGAAACATGATGCAAGGATGCAATGTTTGAGCTCTCTATGAACGATACGACCAAGCAACTCATCGAGAGCCCCCCTTGATAGTACGGCAATCGATCCTATCACCCGGTCTCCCACAACTACCATGAGACCGGTAAAATAGAAAACCTATCAAGGGCAAACCTCTGCCTTGCACATGGTCCACTTGATCTAGATGATGACGATCTTCACTCCCTCAAGTTGGACCACCTTTCTTGATTGCGTTGGCTCGATGAAGACTAGATGATTGCTCCCCCATAGTCCACTATATGGGTGAGCCACTCTTCGGCTAATCTTCACAAGTCCATTGACACCACAATGGATGGCAAGATTCAAGCACTTGATCTCTTCGTGATGCTCCACTTGAACTTGCACACGGCAATCTTGATGACGATCACCACTTGATGTCATCCTTTCCATGGGTTGTATGATACCTTCCTCTTGATGCAAGCCCATGGATACGTACCTAACCCCACATAGAACTCTCACATAGACCATGGGTTAGTACACAAAGTGCAATGGACAATGCTTACCATACCATGGGATCACTTGATCCCTCTCGGTACATCTTCTACGCTTTGTGAGTTAATCAACTTGATTCACTATTGACTTAGTCTTGATCAACCTTGAATCTTTGCAACTCTCTTCATTTGGATGATGTATTGAAGGTAAACATGAATGATCACACAACCTTCTTCTTCTTCAAGACATGCTTGCAATAAGCTCAACACTCGCATGACCAATCTTTGGATAATTCCTTAATAGCACCTTGGTCAACTCTTAAACTTCTTGAAACCAACACATGGACTTCAAGAAAAGCCTATGGAAAAATCCTTCAAATATAACTCAAGACAACCATTAGTACATAGAGATTGTCATCAATTACCAAAACCAAACATGGGGGCACCGCATGTTCTTTCAATCTCCCCAATTTTGGTAATTGATGACAATCACTTTCAAGAGAGTTTATACAAGGAATTATGCATCACCATGCAATGCAACAACCAATGATGCATGAGAATGAGATGCAAATGCCTAGGAACCAAAACCAAAGCAAGGAGAAAACTCAGAAGACTTCTCCACAAAACTCTCTGAAACTCCTCCCCCATTGGCATCGATTGCCAAAATGGGTGAAAAGCTAAGAAGGCCAAAATAAAAGGTGTTCCTCCATAAATTGTGTATTTCTCAACAAGAGAGTGGAATACAATACACATATCCAACTGCCAATACTTGGAGGAAGACAAACTATATTGAGGCCCAAAGATTGCAACAAAAAGATATGACACAAAGACATAACAAAGAGAGACACAAGCAATCAGAAGATACCAATTGAAGCAAGCAATCAACAGATATCAATTGAACCAACTAGACCAATGATCCTACATGCCACAAGAATAAAGATATTATGATAAGCGCAAAGGAGTGTTCTAAATAAACTAGAGAAGCTCCCCATGATTTGTGCACACATAAGAATTTTTGTATTTGAATACAAAGTGCACAAAATAGGATCATAGCTCCCCCAAAATCAATAGAAACTCACATCCAAAGGCAAGTGAGCATATAGGAAACAAAGCCTAGCGCTTGCAACAAGCACATGGTTGAGCAACATGTAAAAGAGGCAACTTAAGAATAGGCTCAACCAAAATGATGTGTGTGAGTCATGGCGAAGCACTTGAGAAGACTAAAATTAGGATGAGCATTAAGCATCAACATAGTCTTGAAAGAATGAGGCACACGGTGCAAGGCCTATCATTCCCACACACAACTAGCAAATGGGTTCACAAGCTTACTAATAAGCATATAAAGAACTTATGCTTGTGACAACCCATGGTGAAGATAGAAGATGAAAGCCTCATCAAGACGAGGGATGCCAATTAAGATGGCAAAAGCCTCGTAAAGATAAGCATGAGGAAAATAATCTTCACCACACAAGAGTGCATCAAGATGCAACGATAGAGGACACGCACTCAAGGCACACGCTTTCACGAAGCCACCAAAGAGGCAAAATTTCATGTTTTGACCCTTTTTGCAAACAAAATCGGGATCTGACCCCAGTTCGGAAAAATTTCGGGATCTGACCCTTTTGCCTACCGCCAGAGGTCCTGGCGGTAGGATTGCGTGCCATACCGCCATAACCTATGGCGGTAGGCCCTTTGATGGCGGCTGACGGCCGTTGGCAGGCGCTGACGTGGAAAAGGGCCTACCGCTATCCCCTACGGCGGTAGGTTACTGGGGCCTACCGCCATACCCTCTGGCAGTAGGGTCCTGTGTTCTGGATAAGGTGGGGATGGGCTGGTTTGTGGGCCCCACCACCACTCTTCTTCCCCACTCATCTTCTTCCCCGTGCTCAGCTCCTCTTCCCCCTCTCTCCCCCTCACAACCCCCCTAGATCCACTCCATTTGCTTGGGATTTCATCGGTGGATCCGGAGCATTTTTATCACCCAAGGTACCTCCCCCATTCCCCCTTCTTTTGATTGGTTGAGATCTTTGTTTTGTGTTGATTTGGTCAATTTATTGCAAACCCTAGGTGTTGATGTTGTTGTGTGCATTTATGATGCATTTATGATGCATTTATGGCTAGGGTTGTGGTTATGTTAGGGGTTGGTGTTAGGGTTAGGGTTAGGAATGTTGGGTGGTTATGTTGGTGGTTATGTTGGGGGTTAGGGTTATAGTGGTTATGGTTAGGGTTAGTGGTTAATGGTTAGGTTAACTTTAGTATGAATAGTAGTTATGCAAAATTTCGTTCATTTGTCCATTTGTGTTGGTTGGATGACATATATGGATTGATTATATTGTTCCCATTTTCTTAGATGCATAAGCTCGTAAACGTTCATTATTTGGACAAGTCGACATTTATGCTTGGAAATGACGATGAAGGGGAAGAGGATATGGTTTTTAACACAAGTCCAAGCTTTGATGATCTTGTAGTTCAAGTGAGAAGCGTCTTACATTGGAATGACCCAAATGCCGAGGTTAAGCTTATTGGGAGGTATGACGTTGGATTGGGAGTAAAGTCCCGATTAAAGAGTATGCCCATCACCTCCCAATTGCATTGGAATGTGTACAAGAAAAAAGTAGACGCATCACAAGACAAGTCTCTTGAGATCTTTGCCACAAAGGTTGATCCTCCTCCTCCTTTGCAAATTGATCTCAACCGCAATGCATCCTCCCCATGCATGATGACAAGTCTGAGGGTGTATGTCCCCAATTCTTCTAGCCAACCACCAAGTAGCCAACCCAATGAAGATCATATCAACGCTAGCGCCATAGTACTCCGTCATGATGCTATTCCTCATGTTGAAGAAGATGTTATTCCTCATGTTGATGATGATGCTATTGTTGCTCTAGAGGAGGATGTTTACTCGGAAAATGAAGAGATCCATTACAATCCAATTGGTAACTTGGATGTCATTGTGCGGCAACAAGACATGGACCGTACCCTCCCTTATAACCTTATGTGTGGGTATAACTCGGATGACGAGGGCCCGGAGGAAGAGTTGGATGAGGATGGGTTGACTGCGCAAGAAAACGAAATCTACAAGAAGGTGACCGGCAAGGAGAGAGGGCCGCCTTTGTTTAGAGATGTGAGTCTTGCGGACAATGCAGTCGTTGATGGTGGGATGAGATTATGGTTGTCCGAGCCAACGCCGTGCCCCAAATTCAGTGATCCTCGACCAGAAAATGAGGATGAGAATGCTCATTTGAAGAAAGGCATCAAGTTTGGTTCTTTGGTAGAGTTCAAGATATGGTTGTGTGACTATGCCATTAGGTACAAAGAAGGTTGCAAATGGATGGTCCGCGGTAGAAAAATCAAAGAAACCGGGCAATGGGTCTTGAAGAGTCATGTTGGCACTCACACGTGCGTACCCCCGGACAAGGCCGACCAAAGCAAAGAACACCGTCAACTCACGTCGGAGTATCTAGGATATAAATTGTTGCATCAAATAGCACATGATCCAACAGTGAAGGTCAAGTTTCTCATGTCTTTGATTGAGGAACAATTCAGACACCCGGTCAAGTACGGGAAGGCATGGATGGCGAAGGCAAACGCTATTAAGATGTTGCATGGTGATTATGAGGCCGCATATAACATTCTCCCCAAGATGTTGGCAGCAATTGCTCATCGAAACCCGAGAATGTGCCATCGGGTGGAGTCAATTGCCGGAGTGTTTCGTCGTGCCTTCTGGAGCTTTGGACAATGCATTGAGGCATTCACGTATTGTCGCCCGATGTTGTCTATAGATGGTACATTGGAAGGGGCCGCGGCCGTGGAGGAAGGACTAGCCTTGGAGGGAGCCGTGGCCGTGGAGGAAGGACTAGCCTGGTAGGGGCCCGTGGCCGTGTATCCGGTGGTTTAGGACACGTCGGGTTGATAGGGGAAGGTCTATCGACGTGTTGCTCAATCTGGATGGTTAAATAATGTGAATGGTACTACTTTTAATATGTTCATGCATGTGTTGATATATTTGCCCCTTTACATGTCAATGTGTTCATATTTAGACTTAACATCTTTATTTGTTGTAGGGCTTGGCTTCATCCGGTTCCATGACAAGGCCACCGTGTGCTCACCATGAAGACATGCCACACAAGTGGAAGGACGCATCTTTGGACAAGGTGAAGGAGAAGGATGTGAAGATTCCGCCATGTTGGTGTGGAGATGTTTGCAAGGTGAAGGAGTCCACCGACCGAAAGAAGTCATGGACCGAAGGAAGGAGATATTTTGTTTGCCCCAATTATGCTTACGATCGTGCGCTTCCAACTAACGCCTATGACCTTCCACCGGTATGCTAGAGAAGTAACATGTTACTCTCAAATGTGTGTCATCACTAACATCCGTTTTATATGCAGTCACCGCCTCCTCTATGCAAATACTTTAGTTGGATAGATCATGAAGTGCCAAAAGATATCCAAAAGGACCAATTAGAAGATTGTTTTAGGCGCCAACGGCTGTTCGAAGAAAGGTTTCAAAGAGGCTTGGAGGAAGAGCGTCGTCAAAAAGAGAGGATGGAGCGGAAGCAACGCGAGGAGGAGAGGGCACGCATGCTTAAGCTTGCTCGTGAGGAGGAGAGGGCAAGAAAGCTTGCAAGAGCTCGCAAGGCACAAGAGGAGGATGAGGCACGTGACAGGAAGGGGAAATGGCCCCGTATGACTCAGTAAATCCTTCGCCTTCGGTGGACTCGTCATGTAACCGGATGAAGCCATGCCAAATTTATCATGAACTATGTAGTACTAAGGCAAAAAGCCATGTGTCGTCAACTTGTCGTGAATGAATTTGCCATTTGTATTGAATTTGGTGTGAAGATGTTTGCAATGTGTTGTGAATGAATTTAGTTTGTTAGTGTATTCTGGGTTTTGTCATGATTCTTATTGAAAAACTGTTGTGCTGGGAAGAGAAGTGGGATATAACTGTTTTCGGAGTTAGAACCCTACCGCCACAGGACATGGCGATAGGGTGCTGGACCCTACCGCCAAGTTGCATGGCGGTAGGGCGGGGCAAAGTTTCTGTGACGAATAAACCAAAACCGTTGGCGGTAGGACCAGGCCCTACCACCACAGGCCATGGCGGTAGGGTGCTGGACCTTACCGCCAGGTTGCATGGCGGTAGGGGGGGGGGAATCAGGGCGCTAGGGTTGACCCTATCGCCATTGGTTGTGGCGGTAGGGTCCCTCTACCACCAGGGCGCTGGCGTTTCTCGTCACAGAAGATTTGCCCCCCTACCGCCATGGCATCTGGTGGTAAGGTCCAGCACCCTACCGCCATGGCCTGTGGCGGTAGGGTCCCTCCTCTCCCCTGTTTTGCCCATATGTGTCGAATGTTAGCATAATATACCCAATTCTATCAAATATTAGAATGATCATCTCGCAAGCACATACATAACTCAACTCAACATAGTTCATTACATTCACGAATAACAAATGTTCAAACTTATTAAAACATGACCCGGTTCGGATGACATCGTTTGAAACTAATAACTCATGCTCAACGGCACATTTTCTAAACAGGTAACATATCTCTCATACTTATCAGACGTTCAATTTGATCGTCACACCCTTGATTACGCTTCAGTTGAAAGTCTGTGGATCCTGCCCAATGACCCAACACACCATTCGTTTCACGGAACCAAGCCCATGCAACACGGCGAGCGGGATTCTCTGACACGTCCTGTTTGATTGCCCATCCTATGACCTGCCCGGGTTTCCTCAAGTCCATCTCACGGAATTCTTCTTTGCTTGCGATGAACGCAATCTCAAGCGCCAAAGCGTGTTCAAAGCATATTCCGGTCTTGCGGTGATCAAGCATCCTCTCTTTCTCCTTCACAAGCTTTCGGAATGCTTTTTTCTCCTTAGCATCAGAAGGTTCCTCGATAAAGTGATACTTGCTGAAATCCTTCATGGCCGCATTTGCCTCATCACAACTCTTCAACCATGCTTCACATTCCTTCTTCAAGCAACGGTGTCGCTCCGCCATGATCTTCTCACACGCTATGTTCATAGTCATGGATCGACTGTCCATCCTACATGAATATACGGGTTTAAGATGACAAACAAAAACATAAAATAAATTAAGTAGAGTACAACACTCGGTTACTTGATATGACATACAACACCAAGTTCTTAATGAGTTCAAATGTTAAGGGTACAAGTCATAGTAGTTCAAATGACGACCAAGCATAGGGTACATGTCATTACAGTCCAAATGGCAAAGATTACATAGCCTCATGCAATACTATGCAGCGTACGGTCCCGGGTTGCAACAAATAACATCATTTCTTTCTTTGACCCATGCCCAACGAGATGCCCGGTTCTCATCCGACGAGAATGGTTGGCGAACTAACCAATCAATGACCTGACCATGATTGCCCATGTCTATCTCAGCATATTCTACCGTTGTCGCACACAATGTAATTTGCATTACAAGATCACGCCTACAATTTTTTTCCGCCGTCTTGAGCTTCTTCATCAGCCTCTCCTTTTTTGTTATGAAATTTTCGGAACGGTCTTTATTGAAATAATTATATGAAAAGGCCCTACACTCCGCATTCAAAGCATCAATGGCTTCGATCCACAAGTTCATCTTTTCCTCAATCAATTCGCGTTCATGGTTCGCCGCCGCCTCAGCAGAAGTTTCAAAGAAAACGAACGGTGCCATCCTACAATTCGAAAAGTTGCTATTAAAGTAACTTAGCTTTAATTGCTTTCTTAAGCATAACCTAATCCCCATTATGTACATTAAGACTAGCACTAGATCTAGGCACACAAACTTTTCTACAAGCAATTCTAAGCACATCATACATAAGAAATCACAAACATAAACCTAAATGGATCATAGTAATTGATTTGACCACACCAAAATGATGAGCTAGGGTTTGCAATCAAATGAGCAAATGCCAAGTAAACAAAGATATCAACCAATCAAAATGAGGGGAAATGAGAGAGCCACCTTGAGTGATAAAAATGGTAAGAATCCACCGGAGAAATATCAAACAAATGAGAGAGATTTGGGAGGCTCTTGTGCTTCAAAGAAAGAGGGGGGGGGGAGAGTTGAGCTCGGTGGAGAGGTGATGTGGGCTGAATGAGTGGTTGAGGAGGGGGGAATATCCAGCCCCTACCCACCTTATCCAGAACACAGGACCCTACCGCCAGAGGGTATGGCGGTAGGCTCCAGTAACCTACCGCCGTAGGGGATGGCGGTAGGCCCTTTTCCACGTTAGCGCCTGCCAACGGTTGTCAGTCGCCGTCAAAGGGCCTACCGCCGTAGGGTATGGCGGTAGGGCACGCAATCCTACCGCCAGGCCCTCTGGCGGTAGGCAAAAGGGTCAGATCTCGAAAATTTTCCGAACTGGGGTCAGATCCCGATTTTGATTGCAAAAAGGGTCAAAACACGAAATTTGGCCACCAAAGAAATAACATAAGAAAGACAAGGTGGACGTGAAAGAAAGGATACCAACTAGAGATGTAATTTCTCTCAAGTGTATAAGGTTCCATGTAGACGAAATCATGATGATATATATCTACAAAGAAGGATGTACACCCGAAATAGTTACAACACGAAGGAACAAGATATCCACAAGGAAGTCATAAATATACCAATAAGACATTTGCTTGAAAGCATAACACTTGGCTAGATATGGTCTTATTGTATATAAATGAAGTCCAAACACACATCCATCAAGGGCATCACAACTAGCAACAGAGATCATCGTTGGGATGCTTTGAGAAAGGAAACAAGTATCACAAGATATGAAATGAATATCATGCCAAGACACAACCTACACACGGTTGAATGCAAGAGGGGAAAGCATGAATAGATACTTGTTACCGAGATATCATTGGAAAGATGTAGTAGATACCAATTGAAGGTAGATAGTAGTTCATTGATCATCCTAGCTTGACTCCAATATGCACATGGTGACAACACCTTCCTTGTGAGTGAGCCGAGCATCCAATGCATCTCAAATGTTCCTAGAAGAACAACACAAACTAAGCGGTACCCAAACTCATCGGGACCAAATAGTTAGAAACACCAATACATAGGACAAACTCCACATAAATATGTGCATATAGATATGAAAATGAATTTCATGCACATCTCATCCAAATTGAGACTAGGTGGAGTTTCCCCTATATATTGAGTCAAAGAAAGAAAGCATGCCAAATTAAATACATGAAGTAAACATGCATGCTCAAGACTTTCAAAACCCGAAACCAAAAGACAAAGAAATGCCAAGTGAAAAGGATACCAAATGGAGAAATCATCACTTGGAAGATATCATTAAAGATACATCAAAGAATGAGATATCCATTGATACACACTAAACTAAAGATGTCAAACTCCTAAAGAGAGGATGGTTCCAAACAAACCAAGCTCTCAACAAAGTTTCATGATGGCATAAAGTACCAAAAAGAAATGGCTTGCCTTCCACCAAAACACACTTGATAAGGATCACAAGAAGAGTGTTCTGAAGAAAATAGAATAGCTCCCCCACGAGTTGTGCATTATATAGGATTTGTATTTGAATACAAAATGCACAAGGTGGGATCACCGCTTTCACTATATCTAGAAAACACTAGACAAGAACAAGAAATAAACAAGATCCACAAGTGGTATGGAAGACAACGGGAGTTGACACAAACCTTGGCAAGAGAAAAGGCAAGTAAAACAAAAGCCAATGTAAAGATGATCAATAAATTCTTCCACACATAAATGACTACCAATTGTCAAAAGACAAGAAGTAGATGGAAAGAATTCCCGGTGGTAGATGGCAAGGATATCCAACATCATCTTCACACCACACACAAGCAAATTGCAACTTGTAGAGCTAACATGCCACCTAGGAACAAGATAATCTACGATATCAACACTAGGTGACAACATCTCAAATGTACACATTTTCTAGGCTAGTAATATACTTAGCATATTACTCCCCCATAATGTGATACCAATGAAGAAAACTTAACAAGAGGCAATAAGAGGATCCAACACTTTGAGTACATGAGTTCGTATCCCTCTCTCGCATTAGCGTGAACCTAAACTAACTCTTGCACGTCGCCGAAAAAAACGAAAACCGGTACACTGGCACGACACTCGCCACTTGTCGTATATATACTCCTGGCGTGGCACTTCTTCGCCATCTATGATCTATGCATCTGCATCGTCACATGAGTCGATGATATGCAACATATATAGTTGAGAAACAGAAAGAGACAGACTAGGCAAAAAAATAGAAACAACATATCATAAGCATAAATAACAAAGTTCATTGTATCCAAAATGCCCTAACTAGAGTGATTTTCGCTAGTCGAGGAGGAGGAAGGTTTAATTATATCACAAATAAAGTTTCACCATGCATAACTCAAAGTTTTGTCATAAAAGAAAGTATGGACTAAACGGACACATTATCATATAACGACAATCACTCCATCATGTCGTGCCATCCATCCATGTCACGGAGATAGTCCTCGAGCTTAGTGAAAGGCTTCATGTCGAGACGCTGAGAGGCTATCCATGTTCGGACTGAAGGAAATATGCCCTAGAGGCAATAATAAAGTTATTATTTATTTCCTCATATCATGATAAATGTTTATTATTCATGCTAAAATTGTATTAACCGGAAACATGATACATGTGTGAATACATAGACAAACATATAGTCACTAGTATGCCTCTACTTGACTAGCTCATTAATCAAAGATGGTTATGTTTCCTAACCATAGACATGTGTTGTCATTTGATTAATGGGTTCACATCATTAGGAGAATGATGTGATTGACATGACCCATCCTGTTAGCTTAGCACATGATCGTTTAGTTTTACGCTATTGCTTTCTTCATGACTTATACATGTTCTGTAACTATGAGAATTATGCAACTCCGTTTACGGAGGAACACTTTGGGTACTACCAAGCGTCTACAACGTGGCTGGGTGATTATAAAGGAGTACTAAAGGTGTCTCGAAGGTACATGTTGAGTTGGCATATTTTGAGATTAGGTTTTGTCACTCCGATTGTCGGAGAGGTATCTCTGGGCCCTCTCGGTAATACTCATCACTTAAGCCTTGCAAGCATTATAACTAATGAGTTAGTTATGAGATGGCGTATTCTGAGCGAGTAAAGAGACCTGCTTGTAGCGAGATTGAACTAGGTATTGGATACCGACGATCAAATCTCGGGCAAATAACTATACCGATGACAAAGGGAACAGCGTATGTTGTTATGCGGTTTGACCGATAAAGATCTTTGTAGAATATGTAGGAACCAATATGGGCATCTAGGTCCCGCTATTGGTTATTGATGAGAATGGTTTTAGGTCATGTCTACATAGTTCTCGAACCCGTAGGGTCCGCATGCTTAACGTTTGATGGCAGTTTTATTATGAGTTTATAAGTTTTGATGTACGAAGTTTGTTGAGTCTGGATGTGATCACGGACATGACGAGAGTCTCGGAATGGTCGAGACATAAAGATTGATATATTGGAAGCCTATGTTTGGACATCGAGAATAGTTCCGTGAAATCGGCATTTTAGAGATCGGGAGGTTACGGAACCCCGGGGTTAATGGGCCTACATGGGCCACGAGGAGAAGAGGAAGGAGCCAGAGGGGCGCGCCCTCCCTCCTAGTCCGAATAGGACAAGGGAAGGGCGGCCCCCCTTTCCTTCCCTCTTCCTCCTCTTTCCCCTTCTCCTACTCCTACTTGGAAGAGGGAGTCCTACTCCCGGTGGGAGTAGGACTCCCCCCTGGCGCCCTCTGGGCGGCCGCCTCCTCCCCCTGCTCCTTTATATCTGGGCGGGGGGCACTAAAGACACATAAGTTGATCTCGGATCGTTCCTTAGCCGTGTCGGTGCCCCTTCCACCATATTCCACCTCGGTCATATCGTCGCGGAGTTTAGGCGAAGCCTGCGCCGTAGAACATCATCATCGTCCTGCCCGTCGTCTTGTGGAACTCATCTCCGGAGCCTTTGCTGGATTGGAGGGCGGAGATCGTCGTCAGCTGAGCGTGTCTGAACTTCGGAGGCCCGTCGTTTGGTGCTTGGATCGGTCGGATCGTGAATGTTGGGGAACGTAGTAATTTCAAAAAATTTCCTACGCACACGCAAGATCATGGTGATGATATAGCAGCGAGAGGGAGAGTGTTCGTCCATGTACCCTCGTGACCGTGGCGGGCGTTAACTGCACAACGGTTGATGTAGTCGTCGTCTTCACGATCCAACCGATCCAAGCACCGAGCGTCGGAGCCTCCGAGTTCAACACACGTTCAGCTCGATGACGATCTCCGGCCCTCCGATCCAGCAAAGGCTCCAGAGATGAGTTCCGTCAGCACGACGGCGTGGTGACGATGATGATGTTCTACCGGCGCAGGGCTTCGCCTAAGCTCCGCAACGATATGACTGAGGTGGAATATGGTGGAAGGGGGCACCGCACACGGCTAAGGAACGATCCGTAGATCAACTTGTGTGTCATGGGGTGCCCCTGCCCCCGTATATAAACGAGCAAGGGGGGAGGAGGCCGGCCCTAGGAGGGGCGCGCCATGTGTGGAGTCCTATTAGGACTCCCTAGTCCTAGTAGGATTCCACCTCCCTTGTTGGAGTAGGAGAAGGGGAAAGAGGGGGAGAGGAGGAAGGAAAAGGGGGCCGCACCCCTTGTCCAATTCGGACCAGAGGGGGGCTGCGCGCCTCCTTCCTTTGCGCCTCTCTCCTCTAATCCCGTATGGCCCAATAAGGCCCATATACTCCCCGGCGAATTCCCGTAACTCTCCGGTACTCCGAAAAATACCCGAATCACTCGGAACCTTTCCGAACTGCGAATATAGTCGTTCAATATATCGATCTTTACGTCTCGACCATTTCGAGACTCCTCGTCATGTCCCCGATCTCATCCGGGACTGCGAACTCCTTCGGTACATCAAAACTCATAAACTCATAATAAAACTGTCATCGAAACCTTAAGCGTGCGGACCCTACGGGTTCGAGAACTATGTAGACATGACCAAACACGTTTCCGGTCAATAACCAATAGCGGGACCTGGATGCCCTTATTGGCTCCCACATATTCTACGAAGATCTTTATCGGTCAAACCGCATAACAACATACGTTGTTCCCTTTGTCGTCGGTATGTTACTTGCCCGAGATTCGATCGCTCGGTATCTCAATACCTAGTTCAATCTCGCACGCAAGTCTCTTTACTCGCTCCATAATACATCATCCCGCAACTAACTCATTAGTTACAATGCTTGCAAGGCTTTAGTGATGTGCATTACCGAGAGGGCCCAGAGATACCTCTCCGACAATCGGAGTGACAAAACCTAATCTCGAAATACGCCAACTCAACATGTACCTTCGAGACACCTATAGTACTCCTTTATAATCACCCGCCACGCTGTGGACGCTTGGTAGTACCCAAAGTGTTCCTCCGTAAACGGAGTTGCATAATCTCATAGTTACGAGAACATGTATAAGTCATGAAGAAAGCAATAGCAACATACTAAACGATCAAGTGCTAGGCTAATAGAATGGGTTTGTCAATCACATCATTCTCCTAATGATGTGATCCCGTTAATCAAATGACAACTCTTTGTCCATGGCTAGGAAACATAACCATCTCTCATAAACGAGCTAGTCAAGTAGAGGCATACTAGTGACACTATGTTTGTCTATGTATTCACACATGTATTATGTTTCCGGTTAATACAATTCTAGCATGAATAATAAACATTTATCATGAAATAAGGAAATAAATAATAACTTTAATATTGCCTCTAGGGTATATTTCCTTCAGTGAAGACGTACGACTACATCAACCGCGTTGTGCTAACGCTTCCGCTTACGGTCTACGAGGGTACATGGACGAACACTCTCCCCTCTCGTTGCTATATCATCACCATGATCTTGCGTGTGCGTAGGAATTTTTTTGAAATTACTACGTTCCCCAACAGTGGTATCAGAGCCAGGTTTTATGCGTTGATGTTATATGCGCGAGTAGAACACAAGTGAGTTGTGGGCGATACAAGTCATCTTGCTTACCAAAGATGTCATACTTTGGTTGGCGGTATTGTGAGATGAAGCGGCCGGACCGACATTACGCGACGCTTACGCGAGACTGGTTTCACTGCTACGAGCACTCGTGCTTAAAGGTGATCTGGCGGGTGTCTGTCTCTCTCACTTTAGCTGAATCGAGTGTGGCTACGCCGGTCCTTGCGAAGGTTAAAACATCACCAACTTGACGAACTATCGTTGTGGTTTTTGATGCGTGGTAAGAACGGTTCTTGCTAAGCCCGTAGCAGCCACATAAAATTTGCAACAACAAAGTAGAGGACGTCTAACTTGTTTTTGCAGGGGCATGTTGTGATGTGATATGGTCAAGACGTGATGCTATATTTTATTATATGAGATGATCATGTTTTGTAACCGGTTATCGGCAATCGGCGGGAGCCATATGGTTGTCGCTTTATTGTATGAAATGCAACGCATACAGAATTGCTTTACTTTATCACTAAGCGGTAGTGATAGTCGTAGAAGCAATAGATGGCGAACGACAACGATGCTACGATGGAGATCAAGGTGTCGCGCCGGTGGCGATGGTGATCATGACGGTGCTTGAAGATGGAGATCACAAGCACAAGATGATGATGGCCATATCATATCACTTATATTGATTGCATGTGATGTTTATCCTTTATGCATCTTATCTTGCTTTGATTGACGGTAGCATTTTAAGATGATCTCTCACTAATTATCAAGAAGTGTTCTCCCGAGTATGCACCGTTGCGAAAGTTCTTCGTCTTTGAGACACCACGTGATGATCGGGTGTGATAGGCTCTACGTTCAAATACAACGGTGCAAAACAGTTGCACACGCGAATACTCAGTTATACTTGACGAGCCTAGCATATCTGAGATATGGCCTCGGAACACGGAGACCGAAAGGTCGGCGTGAATCATATAGTAGATATGATCAACATAGCGATGTTCACCATTGAAACTACTCCATCTCACGTGATGATCGGACATGGTTTGGTTGATTTGGATCACGTGATCACTTAGATGACTAGAGAGATGTCTGCCTAAGTGGGAGTTCTTAAGTAATATGATTAATTGAACTTAAATTTATCATGAACTTAGTACCGATAGTATCTTGCTTGTCTATGTTTGTTTGTAGATAGATGACTCGTCTTTGTTGTTCCGTTGAATTTTAATGCGTTCCTTGAGAAAGTAAAGTTGAAAGATGATGGTAGCAATTACACGGATCGGGTCCGTAACTTCGAGGATTATCCTCATTGCTGCACGAAAAAGTTACGCCTGGAAGCACCGCTGGTGCGAACTGCTGCTTGATGCAACCGACGACGTTAAGAACGTCTGGCGCGCATAAAGCCGATGACTACTCTATAGTTCGATGTGCCATGCTTTACGGCTTAGAACCGGGCCTTCAACGACGTTTTGAGCGTCATGGAGCATATGAGATGTTCCAGAGTTGAAGTTAATATTTCAAGCAAATGCCCGGATTGAGAGATATGAAGTCTCCAATAAGTTCTATAGCTGCAAGATGGAGGAGAATAGTTACATCGGTGAACACATACTCAAAATATATGGGTATAATAATCACTTGATTCAAGCGGGAGTTAATCTTCACGATGATAGTGTCATTGATGAAATTCTCCAATCACGCCACCAAGCTACAAGAGCTTCGTGATGAACTATAATATGCAAGGGATAAACAAGACTATTCGAGCTCTTCGCGATCTTGATAGCATGAGGTAGAAATCAAGAAGGGCATCAATTGTTTATGGTTAACAAGACCACTAGTTTCAATAAGAAGGGCAAAGGGAAGAAGAAGGGAACTTCAAAAGAATGGCAAGCAAGTTGCTGCTCAAGAGAAGAAACCCAAGTCTGGACCTAAGCACAAATCGAGTGCTTCTCTTACAAGCGCATCGACACTTTGAAGCGGAACTGCCCCAAGTATTTGGCGGATAAGAAGGATGGCAAAGTGAACAAAGGTATATGTGATATACATGTTATTGATGTGTACCTTACTAGTGCTCGCAGAGCACACAGGTATTTGATCTTGGTTACATTGCTAATATTTGCAACTCAAAGCAGGACTACGGATTAGCGAAGATTAGCTAAGGACGAGGTGACGATGCGCGTGGGAAATGGTTCCAAAGTCGATGTGATCGCGGTCGGCACGCTACCTCTACATCTACCATCGGGATTAGTATTAGACCTAAATAATTGTTATTTGGTGCCGCGTTGAGCATGAACATTATATCTGGATCTTGTTTGATGCGAGACGGTTATTCATTTAAATCGAGAATAATGGTTGTTCTATTTATATGAGTAATATCTTTTATGGTCATGCACCCTTGAAGAGTGGTCTATTTTATTGAATCTCGATAGTAGTGATACACATATTCATAGTGTTGAAACCAAAAGATGCAGAGTTGATAATGATAGTGCAACTTATTTGTGGCACTTGCCGTTTAGGTCATATCGATTAAAAGCGCATGAAGAAACTCCATCTTGATGGGCTTTTGGAATCACTTGATTATGAATCACTTGGTACTTGCGAACCGTGCCTTATGGGCAAGATGACTAAAACGCCGTTCTCCGGTACTATGTATGTGGTCCAATGAATGTTGAGGCTCGTGGAGGATATCGTTATTTTCTCACCTTCACAGATGATCTAAGCAGATATGGGTATATCTACTTAATGAAACACAAGTCTGAAACATTTGAAAAGTTCAAAGAATTTCAGAGTGAAGTGGAAAATCATTGTAACAAGAAAATAAAGTTTCTACGATCTGATCGTGGAGGAGAATATTTGAGTTACGAGTTTGGTCTACACTTGAAACAATGAGGATAGTCTCGCAACTCACGCCACCTGGAACACCACAACGAAATGGTGTGTCCGAACGTGTAATCGTACTTTAGTTGATATGGTACGATCTATGATGTCTCTTACTGATTTACCGCTATCGTTTTGGGGTTGGGCTTTAGAGACGGTCGCATTCACGTTAAATAGGGCACCATCAAAATCCGTTGAGACGACGCCTTATGAACTATGGTTTGGCAAGAAACCAAAGTTGTCGTTGGCTGCGATGCTTATGTGAAGAAACTTCAACCAGATAAGCTTGAACCCAAATCAGAGAAATGTGTCTTCATAGGATACCCAAAGGAGACTATTGGGTACACCTTCTATCACAGATCTGAGGGCAAGATTTTCGTTGCTAAATTCGGATCCTTTCTAGAGAAGGAGTTTCTCTCGAAAGAAGTGAGTGGGAGGAAAGTAGAACTTGATGAGATAATCAGATCTACTCCCTTATTGGAAAGTAGTTCATCACAAGAACGGTTCTGTGACAACTACACCAATCGTGAGGAAGCTAATGATATTGATCATGAAACTTGGATCAAGTTTCTACGAACCTCGTGGGTCTACCAGAGTAAGATGCGCACAGTGGTATGGTAATCCTATTCGGAAGTCATGTTACTTGACCATGATGAACCTACGAACTATGAGGAAGCGATGATGAGCCCAGATTACGCAAAATGGCTAGAGGCCATGAAATCGAGATGGGATCCATGTATGAAAACAAAGTATGGACTTTGGTTGACTTGCCCGATGATCGGCAAGCTATTGAGAATAAATGGATTTTTAAGAAGAAGACCGACGTGATGGTAATGTAATCGTCTATAAAGCTCGACTTGTTGCGAAAGGTTTTCGACAAGTTCAAGGGATTGACTACGATGAGACTTTCTCACCCGTAGCGATGCTTAAGTCTATCTGAATCATGTTAGCCATTGCTGCATTTCATGATTATGAAAGTTGGCAAATGGATGTCAAGACTGCATTCTTGAATGGATTTCTAGAAGAAGAGTTGTATATGATGCAGCCGGAAGGTTTTGTTGATCCAAAAGGTGCTAACAAAGTGTGCAAGCTCCAGCGTTCCATTTATGGACTGGTGCAAGCATCTCGGAGTTGGAATAAATGCTTTGATAGTGTGATCAAAGCATATGGTTTTATCTGAGACTTTTGGAGAAGCTTTGATTTACAAGAAAGTGAGTGGGAGCTCAGAGCATTTCTAGTTTTATATGTAGATGACATATTGTTAATTAGAAATGATATAGAATTCTGGATAGCATAAAGGGATACTTGAATAAAAGTTTTTCAATGAAAGACCTCGGTGAAGCTGCTTATATATTGGGCATCAAGATCTATAGAGATAGATCAAGGCGCTTAATAGGACTTTCACAAAGCACTTACCTTGACAAAATTTTGAAAAAGTTCAAAATGGATCGAGCAAAGAAAGGATTCTTGCCTGTGCTACAAGGTGTGAAGTTGAGTCAAACTCAATGCCCGACCACGAGAAGATAGAGAGAAAATGAAAGATGTTCCTATGCTTCAGCCATAGGCTCTATCATGTATGCAATGTCAGTGTACCGGACCGACGTATGCTTAGCAATAAGCTTGGCGGAAGGTACCAAAGTAATCCAGAGTGGGTCATCGGACAGCGATCAAGAACATCATGAAATACGAAAAGGACTAAGGATATGTTTCTCGTATATGGAGGTGACAAAGAGCTTGTCGTAAAGGTTACGTCGATGCAAGCTTTGACACCGATCCGGACGATTCTAAATCGCAAACCGGATCGTGTTTATATTAAGCGGTGGAGCTGTAAGTTGGTGCGATTCTAAACAAAGCGTCGTGGCGGGATCTACATGTGAAGCGGAGTACATAGCTGCTTCAAGCGGCGAATGAAGGAGTCGGATGAAGGAGTTCATTTCCGATCTAGGTGTCATACCTAGTGCATCGGGACCAATGAAGATCTTCTGTGACAATATTGGTGCAATTGCCTTGGCAAAGGAATCCAGATTTCACAAGAGGACCAAGCACATCAAGAGACGCTTCAATTCCATTCGGGACCAAGTCCAAGTGGGAGACATAGAGATTTGCAAGATACATACGGATCTGAATGTTGCAGACCCGTTGACTAAGCCTCTCTCACAAGCAAAACATGATCAACACCAAGGCTCCATGGGTGTTAGAATCATTACTATGTAATCTAGATTATTGACTCTAGTGCAAGTGGGAGACTGAAGGAAATATGCCCTAGAGGCAATAATAAATTTATTATTTATTTCCTCATATCATGATAAATGTTTATTATTCATGCTAGAATTGTATTAACCGGAAACATGATACATGTGTGAATACATAGACAAACATATAGTCACTAGTATGCCTCTACTTGACTAGCTCATTAATCAAAGATGGTTATGTTTCCTAACCATAGACATGTGTTGTCATTTGATTAATGGGATCACATCATTAGGAGAATGATGTGATTGACATGACCCATCCCGTTAGCTTAGCACATGATCGTTTAGTATTCTGCTATTGCTTTCTTCATGACTTATACATGTTCCTGTAACTATGAGAATTATGCAACTCCCGTTTACCGGAGGAACACTTTGGGTACTACCAAACGTCACAACGTAACTGGGTGATTATAAAGGAGTACTACAGGTGTCTCCGAAGGTACATGTTGAGTTGGCGTATTTCGAGATTAGGTTTTGTCACTCCGATTGTCGGAGAGGTATCTCTGGGCCCTCTAGGTAATACTCATCACTTAAGCCTTGCAAGCATTATAACTAATGAGTTAGTTATGAGATGACGTATTACAAAACGAGTAAAGAGACTTTCCGGTAACGATATTGAACTAGGTATTGGATACCGACGATCAAATCTCGGGCAAGTAACATACCGATGACAAAGGGAACAACGTATGTTGTTATGCGGTTTGACCGATAAAGATCTTCGTAGAATATGTAGGAACCAATATGGGCATCCAGGTCCCGCTATTGGTTATTGACCGAGAATGGTTTTAGGTCATGTCTACATAGTTCTCGAACCCGTAGGGTCCGCACGCTTAACGCTTCGATGACGCTTTTATTATGAGTTTATAAGTTTTGATGTACCAAAGTTTGTTCGAGTTTGGATGTGATCACGGACATGACGAGGAGTCTCGGAATGGTCGAGACATAAATATTGATATATTGGAAGCCTATGTTTGGACATCGAATAGTTCCGTGAAATCGGCATTTCTGAGTATCGGAGGTTACTGGAACCCCGGGGTTAATGGGCCCACATGGGCCACGAGGAGAAGAGGAAGGAGCCGGAGGGGCGCGCCCTCCCCTCTAGTCCGAATAGGACAAGGGAAGGGGGCGGCCCCCTTCCTTCCCCTCTTCCTCCTCTTTCCCCTTCTCCTACTCCTACTTGGAAGAGGAGTCCTACTCCCGGGGAGTAGGACTCCCCTCCTGGCGCGCCCTCTAGGCCGGCCGCCTCCTCCCCTCTGGCTCCTTTATATACGGGCGGGAACACCCAAAGACACACAAGTTGATCTACGGATCGTTCCTTAGCCGTGTGCGGTGCCCCCTTCCACCATATTCCACCTCGGTCATATCGTCGCGGAGTTTAGGCGAAGCCCTGCGCCGGTAGAACATCATCATCGTCACCACGCCGTCGTGCTGACGGAACTCATCTCCGGAGCCTTTGCTGGATCGGAGGGCCGGATATCGTCGTTGAGCTGAACGTGTGCTGAACTCGGAGGCCCCGTACGTTCGGTGCTTGGATCGGTCGGATCATGAAGACGTACGACTACATCAACCGCGTTGTGCTAATGCTTCCGCTTACGGTCTATGAGGGTACGTGGACGAACACTCTCCCCTCTTGTTGCTATATCATCACCATGATCTTGCGTGTGCGTAGGAATTTTTTTGAAATTACTACGTTCCCCAACACGGACGTCTTCCCGCGACATTTGTCCTTCTGCGTAGAACATCCCTGTTTTTCGATGACCTCATTCATGATGATTTGGGCAAGTTCGCGCTGGATGTTATACAACTCAGCTCGAAGTCGATGATCCTCGATATCTCCTATGTCCTTTGCCCATTGCAGAATATGGGCATCGCCAGATCTAGGTGACATGTGAAGGTTCTGGTGATCCCGTCTGTACTCTAGCATGTGGTGTAGGACATAGAATCCATCATTAAGAGAATCGTTCGGTTCTTTGGATGCAGCAGGTCGGTCTTATGGTGAAGGCGGCCCCGCCGCCCTTCTCTTCTTGTCCCTAACCTCTCCACCCCTTGCTTGGTAGTAAAACATAGCATCGAGAACATCTTTGATGTGGGTGTAATCCTTTTGTGAATGTTCTTGACGAGTCCAAGTAAAGGCGTGGGAGAATCGGGGTAGAGGATGATGAGGATGGCGCGCCGCCATGCATATAAAATAAGTACACCTCAAATTAATTAGCCTCCACCGTGCAAATGAATTATTGAAATCGAAGGAAGGATAGCAGCGCGGATGACTTACACGGGATGATAAGGCACGAGAATCGACTCCTTGTCCTTATTGGCGAGCATGAAATTGACGATGTAATACCTCGCGTATTCACACTGCTCTGCATAGACTCCCAAGAAGCCCTCGTGCATGTAGTACGGGTCAGCGCCACAGATATGACGTATCTGATCAACCCCAATGATGTAGTTCATGTGCAAGGCATAAAGGCGGACAAACGTAAAATCCAACTTCTTCACGTGAAACATGTCGAATATGTAATCGAATCGGAGGAAGAACTTATCCGCGGGAAGGCGCCGACGCATCGACATTTGCCGCGAGCGTTAACCACGTAGAGTGGGTATCTGGATCTTTCAAGGCGATGAGGCCTTTCTCTACCGCAGACACATCGTCATGAAGTCTCCTTAGATCGCCGAATCGGCCCGTAGCAATGTTGCGGTAGGATTGGTTGACCGGGATATGCCATTTATCCGCATCGGGGATATCTATACGATCCTGAAGCCGAGGCGCCGAGGCGGCTGGATCATAGAATCAGCTTTTTGCCTTTCCTCGCTCTCTTCCTAGACTTCTTTACTACCGAAGGTCGTCAATAATCGTTGAGGCGGTAATTGAGGCACCAACTCATGACGCTCAAACCCTGAGGAGGTGCCAGTATAGACATACTGTTCAGCGCCATCATCATCGTCATCCTCATCCATGGCGACATCATCGGCGACTAATGGAGCCTCCTCCTTACCCGTCGCTATCACCCAACCCGACACCGGCGCTAATTGGGTAGGTGGGGTGTTGATGTTCATACCTTCTTTGAGGCTGCGTGCTCGTGGGTGTGCTCGATCGTCTCCAACGTATCTATAATTTTGATTGCTCCATGCTACTTTATCTACTATTTTGGACTATATTGGGCTTTATTTTCCACTTTTCTATTATTTTTGGGACTAACCTATTAACCGGAGGCCCAGCCCGAATTGCTGTTTTTGCCTATTTCATGTTTGAAGAAATGAATATCAAACGGAGTCCAAACGGAATGAAACCTTCGGGACGTGATTTTCTCACCGAGCGTGATCCAGAGACTTGGACCCTACTCCAAGAAGCTTCCGAGGAGGTCACGAGGTGGAGCGCCCAGGCGCGCCCCTACTCGTGGGCCCCTCGAGCTCCACCGACGCACTCCTTCCTCCTATATATACCTACGTATCCCCAATAGACCAGAGAGGGAGCCAAAAACCTAATTCCACCGTCGCAACCTTCTGTATCCACGAGATCCCATCTTGGGGCCTGTTCCGGAGCTCCGCCAGAGAGGGCATCCACCACGGAGGGCTTCTACATCAACACCATAGCCCCTTCGATGAAGTGTGAGTAGTTTACTTCAGACCTTCGGGTCCATAGCTAGTAGCTAGATGGCTTCTTCTCTCTTTTTGGATCTCAATACAATGTTCTCCCCCTCTCTCGTGGAAATCTATTCAATTTAATCTTCTTTTTGCGGTGTGTTTGTTGAGACCGATGAATTGTGGGTTTATGATCCAACTTATCTATGGAAAATATTTGAATCTTCTCTGAATTCTTTTATGTATGATTGAGTTATCTTTGCAAGTCTCTTCGAATTATCCGTTTGGTTTGGCCAACTAGATTGGTAGTTCTTGCAATGGGAGAAGTGCTTGGCTTTGGGTTCAATCTTGCGGTGTCCTTACTCAGTGACAGAAAGAATTGCAAGGCATGTATTGTATTGTTGCCATCGAGGATAACAAGATGGGGTATTTATCATATTGCATGAATTTATTCCTCTACATCATGTCATCTTGCTTAAGGCGTTACTCTGTTTTTAACTTAATACTCTAGATGCATGCTGGATAGCGGTCGATGAGTGGAGTAATAGTAGTAGATGCAGAATCATTTCGATCTACTTGTCTCGGACGTGATGCCTATATACATGATCATACCTAGATAACCTCATAACTATGCTCAATTCTATCAATTGCTCAACAGTAATTTGTTCACCCACCGTAGAATACTTATGCTCTTGAGAGAAGCCACTAGTGAAACCTATGGCCCCCGGGTCTATTCTCATCATGTCAATCTCCATCACTTTATTTACTTGCTTTGCCTTTTACTTTTTACTTTGCATCTTTATACCAAAAATACCAAAAATATTATCTCTATCGATCTCACTCTAAGTAAGTGACCGTGAAGGGATTGACAACCCCTAAGCATTGGTTGCGAGTTGCTATCGTTTTGTGCGGTATGAGGGACTTGGCGTGACCTCCTCTTGGATTGATACCTTGGTTCTCAAAAGCGAGGGAAATACTTACGCTACTATGCTGCATCACCCCCTCCTCTTCGGGGAAAACCAACGCAAGCTTGAGACGTAGGAAGAAGGATTTCTGGCGCCGTTGCCGGGGAGGCTTACGCAAAAGTCAACATACCAAGTACCCATCACAATTCCTATCTCTTGCATTACATTATTTGCCATTTGCCTCTCGTTTTCCTCTCCCCCACTTCACCCGTGCCATTTTATTCGCCCTCTCTTTCCCTTTGCCTTTCGTTTGCTCGTGTGTTAGTTTGCTTGCTTGTCATCATGACTAGTCTTATATCTTCTCCGTTATCTCCCGAGAATGAAATGCTAAATTTTAAACAAAGGGAGGGAGAAAATCTAAAAGATGCTTGGTATAGAATTTGCAATGCTCAAAATAGATCTACCAGGAAGCAATCTACTCCAGTTCTTCTTTGCAATTTTTATGTAGGCGCTAATCCTTGGTATAGATATATCCTTGATACCATTACCGGAGGGAATTTCTTGGGTAGCCATACTTTTGATTCCTATAATGCTTTAATAGATTTATTTGGCTCACCTCCTCTTTTGGTTAATGGAACTATGTTAACTTTGGAGCATGTTATGCAAAGGCTTGAAATTATTGAAAACAAAGTTGCTACCATTGAATCCATTGAAAATCTAGATAAAAAGATTCATAATCAAATTACTCAATATGGATCTAAGGTAGGAATGACTTTGAAAAATATTAAGGAGAAGGAACCCATGGTTAATGAAAAAAATAAATCTAGACTCTACTCGTATCAATAAACTTGAGGGTATCATTACCAATTTGGGAACCGCTTTTTCCTCCGTAAAGAATACTCCTAGTCCTCCTACTAAAATTTCCAAGCTTATGTATGTTCCTAAAAATAAGGGTGAATCTTCTAGTAAGGAAAATGCGGATCTTAAATCTATAAGTATTCATCCCGATCTTTTTACTATCATTAAGGAACCATTTGCTATGAATGAATTTTTCGATATTATGCCTAAAGGTTTGATAATTTCTAGAAAGAAAGAAAATTCTAAGGGAGGAAGATGCCTCATTGAAGAATTGCCTACCAAAGATGGCAATTCCTAGATCTATCCTTGCTTTTATGCCTAGCTAGGGGCGTTAAACGATAGCCCTTGTTGGGAGGCAACCCAATTCTATTTTGTGTTTTTTGTTTTTGGTTCTGTTTAGGAATAAATAATCCATCTACCTTATGTTTGGATGTGGTTTTATGTTTTAATTAGTGTTTGTGCCAAGTAAGACCTATAGGATAACCTACGATGATAGTTGATTTGATTCTGCTGAAAAACAGAAACCTTAGCTCTCACGAGATTAGCTGCCATTTTTTACTGGAGAGTGATTTTGCGTTGATTCTTTTTGCTTCTGATCAATAAACAAATTTTCCAGGACTTACTATTTTGGTAGGATTTTTAGAGTTCCAGAAGTTTGCGTTAGTTACAGATTACTACAGACTGTTCTGTTTTTGACAGATTCTGTTTTTCGTGTGTTGTTTGCTTATTTTGATGAATCTATGGCTAGTAAATTAGTTTATAAACCATAGAGAAGTTGGAATACAGTAGGTTTAACACCAATATAAATAAATAATTAGTTCATTACAGTACCTTGAAGTAGTCTTTTGTTTTCTTTCTCTAACGGAGCTCACGAGATTTCTGTTGAGTTTTGTGTTGTCAAGTTTTCAAGTTTTGGGTGAATTCTTTTGATGGATTATGGAACAAGGAGTGGAAAGAGCCTAAGCTTGGGGATGCCCATGGCACCTCCAAGATAATCCAAGGACACCAAAAAGTCAAAGCTTGGGGATGCCCCGGAAGGCATCCCTCTTTAAATCCACTTCCATCGGTAATTTACTTGGAGCTATATTTTTATTCACCAACATGATATGTGTTTTGCTTGGAGCGTCTTGTATTATTTGTGTCTTTGCTTGTTAGTCTACCACAATCATCCTTGCTGTACACACCTTTTGAGAGAGCCATACATGATTTGGAATTTGTTAGAATACTCTATGTGCTTCACTTATATCTTTTGAGCGTGATAATTTTTGCTCTAGGGCTTCACTTAGATCTTTTAGAGCACGGTGGTGGATTTGTTTTAAAGAAACTTGATCTCTCATACTTCACTTAGATTTTTTTTAGAGTCATTAATAGCATGGTAATTTGCTTAATGTTAATATACTTAGTGTTCAAAATATGTGAAACTTTCTTTTGAGTGAATTGAATACTAAGATAAATCTAATGCTTAATAATTGTTTTAAGATATGGAGGTAATATCAAAGTCGTGCTAGTTGAGTAGTTGTGAATTTGGGAAATACTTGTGTTGAAGTTTGTAAGTCCCGTAGCATGCACGTATGGGTAAAGTTGTGTAACAAATTTGAAGCATGAAGTGTACCTGGATTGTGCATCCTTATGAGTGGCGGTCGGGGACGAGCGATGGTATTTTCCTACCAATCTATCCCCCTAGGGGCATGCGTAGTAGTACTTTGCTTCGAGGGCTAATAACCTTTTGCAATAAGTATATGAGTTCTTTATGACTAATGTGAGTCCATGGATTATACACACTTTTACCTTTCCACCTTTGCTAGCCTCTTCGGTACCATGCATTGCCCTTTCTCACATTGAGAGTTGGTGCAAACTTCGCCGGTGCATCCAAACCCCGTGATATGATACGCTCTTTCACACATAAACCTCCTTATATCTTCCTCAAAACAGCCACCATACCTACCTATTATGGCATTTCCATAGCCATTCCGAGATATATTGCCATGCAACTTTCCATCGTTCCGTTCGTCATGACATACTTTACTTCTGTTATATTGCCATTGCATGATCTTGTAGTTGACATCATATTTGTGGCAAAGCCACCACGCATTATTTTTCATACATGACACTCTTGATTCATTGCACCATCCCGGTACACCGCCGGAGACATTCATATAGAGTCATATCTTGTTCTAGTTTCGAGTTGTAATATCAAGTTATTGTACTGAAAGTGTGATGATCATCATTATTAGAGCATTGCCCTAGTGAGGAAAAGGATGATGGAGACTATGATTCCCCCACAAGTCGGAATGAGACTCCGGACTTTACAAAAAAAAAGAGGCCAAAGAAGCCCAAATAAAAAAAGAGGCCAAAGAAGCCCACCAAAAAATAAAAAAAAAGAAAATAAAAAAATATATGAGAGAAAAAGAGAGAAGGGGCAATGTTACTATCGTTTTACCACACTTGTGCTTCAAAGTAGCACCTTGTTCTTCATGTAGTGAGTCTCATATATTTGTGCTTCAAAGTAGCACCATGTTTTTCATATAGTGAGTCTCATAATTTATCTTGTTCATACTAGTGGGAATTTTTCATTATAGAACTTGGCTTGTATATTCCAATGATGGGCTTCCTCAAAATGCCCTAGGTCTTCGTGAGCAAGCAAGTTGGATGCACACCCACTAGTTTTCTTTTGTTGAGCATTCATAGCTCTAGTGCATCCATTGCATGGCAATCCCTACTCCTCATGTTGACATCAATTGATGGGCATCTCCATAGCCCGTTGATTATCCTCGTCAATATGAGACTTTCTCCTTTTTTGTTTTCTCCACACAATCCCATCATCATATTCTATTCCACCTATAGTGCTATATCCATGGCTTGCGCTCATATATTGCGTGAGGGTTGAAAAAGCTGAAGCGCATTAAAAAGTATGAAACAATTGCTTGGCTTGTCATCGGGGGTATAGAAGTTGGGAACATCTTTGTGTGACGAAAATGAAGCATAGCCTAACTATATGATTTTGTAGGGATGAACTTTCTTTGGCCATGTTATTTTGAGATGACATAATTGCTTGATTAGTATGCTTGAAGTATTATTATTTTTATGTCAATATGAACTTTTATCTTGAATCTTTCAGATCTGAATATTCATACCATGATTAAGAAGATTTACATTGAAATTATGCCAAAGTATCACTCCACATCAAAAATTCTTCTTTTTATCATTTACCTACTCGAGGATGACTAGGAATTAAGCTTGGGGATGTCTGATACGTCTCCAACGTATCTATAATTTTTGATTGCTCCATGCTACTTTATCTACTGTTTTGGACTATATTGGGCTTTATTTTCCACTTTTATATTATTTTTGGGACTAACCTATTAACCGGAGGCCCAGCCCGAAATTGTTGTTTTTTGCCTATTTCAGTGTTTGAAGAAACGGAATATCAAACGGAGTCCAAACGGAATGAAACCTTCGAACGTGATTTTCTCACGAGCGTGATCCAGAGACTTGAACCCTACTCCAAGAAGCTTCCGAGTAGGTCACGAGGTGGAGGGCGCCTCCCTGGCGCGCCCCTACCTCGTGGGCCCCTCGAGCTCCACCGACGTACTCCTTCCTCCTATATATACCTCGTATCCCCAATAGACCGAGAGGGCCAAAACCTAATTCCACCATCGCAACCTTCAGATCCACGAGATCCCATCTTGGGGCTGTTAGGAGCTCACGGAGAGGGCATCCACCATGGAGGGCTTCTACATCAACACCATAGCCCCTCCGATGAAGTGTGAGTAGTTTACTTCAGACCTTGGGTCCATAGCTAGTAGCTAGATGGCTTCTTCTCTCTTTTGGATCTCAATACAATGTTCTCCCCCTCTCTCGTGGAGATCTATTCGATGTAATCTTCTTTTTGCGGTGTGTTTGTTGAGACCGATGAATTGTGGGTTTATGATCCAACTTATCTATGGAAAATATTTGAATCTTCTCTGAATTCTTTTATGTATGATTGAGTTATCTTTGCAAGTCTCTTCGAATTATCCGTTTGGTTTGGCCAACTAGATTGGTAGTTCTTGCAATGGGAGAAGTGCATGGCTTTGGGTTCAATCTTGCGGTGTCCTTACTTAGTGACAGAAAGAGTTGCAAGACATGTATTGTATTGTTGCCATCGAGGATAACAAGATGGGGTATTTATCATATTGCATGAATTTATTCCTCTACATCATGTCATCTTGCTTAAGGCGTTACTCTGTTTTTAACTTAATACTCTAGATGCATGCTGGATAGCGATCGATGAGTGGAGTAATAGTAGTAGATGCAGAATCATTTCGATCTACTTGTCTTGGACGTGATGCCTATATACATGATCATACCTAGATAACCTCATAACTATGCTCAATTCTATCAACTGCTCAACAGTAATTTGTTCACCCACCATAGAATACTTATGCTCTTGAGAGAAGCCACTAGTGAAACCTATGGCCCCCGGGTCTATTCTCATCATATCAATCTCCATAACTTTATTTACTTGCTTTGCCTTTTACTTTTTACTTTGCATCTTTATACCAAAAATACCAAAAATATTATCTCTATCGATCTCACTCTAGTAAGTGACCGTGAAGGATTGACAACCCCTAAGCGTTGGTTGCGAGTTGCTATCGTTTTGTGCGGTCACGAGGACTTGCGTGACCTCCTCTTGGATTGATACCTTGGTTCTCAAAAGCGAGGGAAATACTTACGCTCTTGTGCTGCATCACCCCTCCTCTTGGGAAAACCAGCATAAGCTCGAGGCGTAGCATGCTCCGGCCGCCTCGAGGCGAGCGAGACTCTTTGGCCTAACAGACCCACCCATTGCAAAAATCACCAAGCCGATGCGGGGTCTCGTCGTCATCACCCACTAGTATTAGAGAAGGCAAATTCTCGAGGCCCGGTTTGACACTGGCCACGGAAACCTTGAAGACGTTCGGGGGGATCAGCCGGCTGTGGAACAATGGTTCCTTCGGCTCCATTATCATCGCCTTCCCCACGTCCACCTTCGTTCGCCGATGGTGTACAATATGGTGCCGGGTTTCGTCGACTTGCAAAGAAAAGTCTGCGACGTGAGACATCCGAAAGGCAACGAAAACGGGAGATTATACATTTATATTGAAGGGGGCTGGTGTGACAGATACCGTGAGGGCGTCGAGCTCAGCCAAAGAGGAGGCACCACCGAGCACGTCCGGTCAAGGGAGCGGTCTTGGGGAGCAGTACGGAGCGGTGCGGGGAGCAGTGCTCCCAAGAAGTCGACAAGGGAAAGTCCTCTGCATTTTTTTCTCGATTTTGCCTTGTCCAAGTGAAAACGCCCGTCACCAAGGAAGTAGATATATCTGCAATCGCCTGTTTGCCGACAGCTACCGCTGTTGCGACTGTCTGAGATGATTTCTTCTCAACCGCAATCTCAACCTTCTTGTCGATGTTTTCTTCAGTTAACCTCCGTCTTTCCTTTCTCTCCTCCGTTGTCTCACGGTAGTACTTCTTCCACGTGGCGTCGTCTCCGACACCGTGCACGCGTCCATACGACGGTCGAGTATCCACCGGTTGTTGTTTCAATATGTTCAACGCCGGTTGAATGGAGTGTCCCACTTGGGCCTCGCCAATGCCTCAGACATCGAGTTGCTTTCGGCCGCAATCCGGTGCTGCTCTCTCTGCAAAAGGCACAAGGATCGTTTACAAATATGACTAACGTGTGCAGTCAAATTGATCAGAAACTAAAATTACCAGCAATCTCATGAACTCCGTAATGACCGGTGTTGTCTCGTAAACCTTCTTCAGTGGGTCCCAACGATGCCGGGCCCTCAGGACGTCACGCTCCTGCGGGACGGTGAAATCCGCCAAGGGGTCTGGGATGCCCAGACTTGCGGCTTCCGCGTCCTCCTTGGCCCATTTGGACCTCTTTCTGCCGTAACCACGGCCTCCGAGGTGGTGGCTCCCAATGTTCCTCTTTTGAAGCCCCTTCATGTACTTAGACTTCTTTTGGCAGCTTCGGCCTCGCAAGCCTCCTTGAATATTTGAAACTGCTCTTACGTGATTGTCAGATTATCCTTTACAATCTCGGAGTAGGGTTCCCCGTCGTTGATCTTTGCTTTCACTCGATTTTTCCAGGCGGCCAACGCGTCGCTAAACTTGGTCATGGCATGTTTGTTTATCTTCTTCATTGTCGAGTCCTCGTCTGGATCTTCATAAGCCTTCTCATTCCGGCCCGGGAACAAGAATATCTGGTGAAACTTCTTTAGGAGGGAGCTCCTCATATTTTCTATCTTCTGTAGTTTCTCATCATTGATGGTGGCGGTTGTCCGTACGATGCAGCCTATTTGATTGCCGTGGCCTGCTGCTTCCTCGGCGCCTTTGGCTTAAAATTGCCGTCGTCCACCTCCGTGACCACCAGTCTAGTAGTCCCGAGTTTGTTAGGAACCCGTTGCCTCTTTGCTTTCGGTTCTACACCGACTCCGCTCCCGAGGCAGCACCGGTCTCGGCCTGGTCTCGGCGCTTGATCTGAATCTCGGCGCGGTCTCGGTCTCAAGACCGGTCTGCGTGTTGGTCTTAGTCCCGATGCCACCGGTGGGCCAAAGAACAACATCGGTTGATCGTCGGTAAGGCTAAAAATTAAATGCGCGCCCGGTGAGCGTCGTCATAATCACGTAACCCTGTCCTTCATCGTTGCTAGCCATGTTTCCTATGATTAAATCTAGTCGATTAATTACGGACCTAATAAAATGAATAGTGACATAAAAAGGACTATTATTTTGCAGAATCTTGACTCCTTCACAGTGCGGCAAATCCGGGCACTCGATATGTCCTAGTTTGTAGCACAAGTCATGCGAAATTCACGAAAAATTTCGGCATGACCTTTGCTAAAAAGTGGACAAATCGAGAACTGAAATTGCCGAGCGAAATGAATCAACATTCCGGCAAAACATAGGCCACTCAACATCATTCACAGAAACAGCAAAAGCCACTTGGGCACAATCGAACAACTTCAATGAAAAGATATAACATGACCACTTCAATGAAAAATAAAATTTGCCTAAATTCTTTTCCTTGAAAAATAGTGGTCTTTTCAAAAATCAAAAACCTTTGCAAAATGACCTCACTAAAAACTTCTCTGCCTAGGACAGAACCCAAATTATGTTGATCTAGCTATTCCTCTCTCTCACACAAACACACATTATTATCTCTAACCCTTCTCTGCCTAGGACAGAACCCAATTAAATTGCAAAGGAACTCCATTTCTCTAACCCTTCTGACCTAATGCTCTAAAATAAAATTTTCCTCTGACCTAGCCAACCTACTTAACCTAGCTTGTTAATCCAACGAACCTAATTAACCTACCTATTTAACCTAGTTAGTTAATCTAGTTTACCTAGATAATTAGCCCTAATTAAACTAGTTAACGCAGCTAGTTCTTTGTCAAAGCCCAAAATAAATTTTTTGCATTAATTAACCTAGATAATTAACCTAATTAAACTAGTTAACCTGACTAGTTCTCTGTCAAAGCCCTAACTAATTTTTTGCACTAACCTAGATAATTAACCTAATTAACTAGTTAACCTAACTACTTCTCTGTCAAAGCCGTAACTAAATTTTTGCCCTAACCTAGATAATTAACCTAATTAAACTAGCTAACCTATGCATGAGAGAGAGAGGAGGGTGGGGGCTTCAGAGGATGGCTCGATGGTGGCGGCGGAGGCGGTGGTGGCGAGGAGGCGGGCGTCTCCGATGGCGAGGAGGCAGGCGTCTCCGGTGACGAGGAGGCGATTGTGGCGAGAAGGATCCGGTGGCGTCGGCAGGCGGCTCGGTGGCGTTAACAAGGTCAGCACTCCGTGGTGTTAGAGGCGGCTCGGTGGCGTCGGCAGCGCCAAGACTCTGGTGGCGTCGGCGTCGGTGGAGACGACACGAAATGCTGGGCGACGGTGAATCGGGGAGACGGCGGCGGGCGGGGTGGGTTGAGGGATTTGGGGGAGAAGTGGTGGCCGGGGGGAAACAGTTTTTTGGTTAAGTCAAACTTAGCAGTAGCGCGTTTGGTAAAACGCGCTATAGCTAAGATAGCTAAGATAGATAGCTATAGCGATTTTTACAAAACGCGCTGCTGCTATAGCTATGTAATTTTCTTCCATTTTTTAATTTTCTTTTCTGTTTCTATAGCGGGGGTCTAGAACACGCGCTGCAGCTACGTTAGCTATAGCGCCTCTTACAAACACACGCCGCTATGCCTTCCTCCGTTTTTAAGCTTTTCATTTATTTTGCTTTACATTTTATTTTTCCTTTCTCCTTTTTCTATTTCTTTCATTTTCATTTACTTTTCTATTTGTTTTTCATCTTATTTTATTTCCGTTAGTAGTAGCGCTCTTCTTAGGAAACGCACTGCTACTTATGTCGTGGCGGTAGCGCGTTTCTTCCAAGCCCGCTACTGCTATGCGTAGCCTATCATTTTAGCAATGGGAATATTAGTAGTAGCGCTTTTGCCACTACATGCGCTACTGCTAAGGTTGTGTCTGTAGCGCGGTTTTTCTCCAATCGCTACTGCTATCTAGCACTAGCGCCCTTTTTTGACCCGCGCTGTTGCTAAATTTGTGTGTATAAGGTTTTCCCTAGTAGTGTAATGCCGCAACAAAGGTCTTAGAACCGCGCCCACCGCCCACCCCATTGAGGTACAAACGAGAACACCCCCAACCCATGGATGGAAAGCAAGGGAGAGAATGGGCGGATTGAAAGAAAATGGGACTGTGAGGGGGGATTTTGTGGTCTAGGGGTGTCGGAGTGCTACGTGGCTATTGTCCGGACTCCGACAAAGCTCCCCACCCCCAACTTTGCTGCCATTTTAGATGAGAAAGTTGAAGGTGTATCCGAACCGATAGAGGTCCGTGTTGGATGACACAACATGTTCAAACTGTGCGGTACAGATGTAGGTGGATGCCCCAAGAAGCTACGGGTATCGTCGAAGAAAAAAAAATATAAACGAAAAATAAAAATCTGGCAGAAGAGTCATCTCCGCGACTCCATCCACAACTACTCACTCGTCTTTTCCCTTTCTTTCTCCCCGGAACCTAATCTGCGCGCACAACTCCGGCCATCGCCGCCCGGGAAACCGAAGAGGCCCAAGTACTTTCCGCGAGCGGGAACCGCCGGCCGGCGAAGCTCCGCCCGCTCGCTCTCCTGTCTGCCACCTGCTTAATCGACGACTTCGACGTCATCCACGCCCACCCCATGTTCGCCCAAGAGTCCGCGGACGGTAAAATCGTCCTCCGCTTCGTCTTCGACAAGAAGGTCCTCGTCGGCGACTACCCCGCGCCATGCCTGTGGCGAAGAGACGTTCCTGAACATCCTCGCGGGCGAAGGGGTGCTGCCGCATGGTGGCGGGGATGCCCTCCACATGCAACTTGGAGTCAGCATTTCTGCGAACACCTAAGGGGCGTCCTGAATAATCTTGCACGAGCAACCTAGCCGATGCCGGGGCGGCACGATGATCGAGTGATTGACACGATGGCAAGCCGGCGAGAGGAATAATCTAAGCCGTCTTCTTCCTTGGCTCCGGTCAAGGCCCATGCCGCCGTTGTTTCCTGTGCTGAGGTCAGTCTCTACTCACACATTGCACATACTGGGTCATCGCATTGGTGTGACCGAATACCTGGTAAAAAAACACCTTGGAATAATTCTGAAGCTATTCCAAGTTATATAATTTTGAAGCAATGAGCAAAGTATATACTAGCTGAAAGATGACAGACAAGTCTCTCTCTCTCTCTCTCTCCCCTTTTTTTCCGGGGAAGATGACTGACAAGTCTTACATGTGAATGACCGGCATTTCTTAAGCTATTCCAAGTCCAAGATACGAGCTTCGCCAAGACAAGTCCTCTTTTTTGGTTTCAAAAAATTCCCGTGGCAGGACTTCTCCGCCTTCAGACAAGTCCTCTTTTTTGCTTTCCAGCAACAGTAGGCATCAGGTTAGAGGTTGGCTTCTGTGTTCACAAAAATAAGTACAGTACTACTAACCAATAGTAGTAGTGAAAGAAGGAATATGCCCTCCAATTCAACCTAGAATATCCTCACCAGGAAAAAAACACATATCTTGTTTCAGGAATGTAGCTGGTCCTCTGCCTCTGCTCCTTCATTAGGGCCTCAGGGGGTGAATTGGTGCCTCAGGGGGAGTACTTGAATAGACCAGACAAGGCAGAATAGGGGCATAGCAAAATGTGTACTATTATAACCCATTAAGTGTTAACACGTATGGAATATGTACAATTAGATGACGATTAACTAACAAATGTCAGACGAACAGCCGGGGGGTGGTCGTTGTATTGAAATCATCAATAATTGTATGTGTCGAGGATCTCTTTCTCGATGTAGATCAACGAGTAATCTCTTAGAAATATGTCTCCATTTTTATTTCGGTGTCTTGTTTTAACGAGTTTTATTGCTGAAAATGGACACTCTGTTGTCGCGGCTGAGACAAGTAAAATAAGAACAACTCGAATTAATCTACATTTTTTTTTATGTTGTGTTGCTATAATTTCCATAGATTCAGTAAAAACCTGACCCACAAATGAATACTGCAAATTAGGAGATCAGAGTGAACGATCTTTCATCTTGCACATGTGTGACCGTGTGGGTTAGCTTCCTGATGTGCTCCAAACCGAAGAAGAGAGAATTAAAGTTCTTGATGTGCCTCGTACAGTCGTCCTAGATGTTGGCCTTGTAAGAACGGAATTTGAAGAGAGAAGAGAAGCTTCAAGAATGAGAAATACGCAAAGGGGGCCCAGGAATGGCTCCCTCCATAGCTGAAGGAGAGCATGTCAAAGGGCTTCTCACTTTTTAGTGGGTTCTTCTGTGAGTAGCACATGTGCTTTTATTATTTTGCTAAAATGCTCTCAGGGAGAAACACATACAAGAGGCCACGTAGCTTCTTACTTAAATAATCGGGGGCCTTCAGAAAAATTCATACAGAATGGCTGAAGCTAATCTAGTGCGGCTGCTAACCGAGAACGACACTCTAGGTCAAGTTTCACAGTCCAAGGAATGGCTGAAGTTGACCTAGAAAGAATTGATTAGGCAGAATAATATATCAAGGAAGGGACAACCCCCATAGTTAATCCCCTTCTAATTTTCAGCACAGTAGTGACTAGATTGCATTCTGTTAACTGATCCATCATTCGGAACCATAATGTTGTTGGGTGTGTGTACCTTTCAATCAGCCTAGCTAGTGTACTAGATCAAAGAAGGGTCCTTACTAGTATTTTGAGGTGAAGTCACTCACCATTTACCAACCTAAAAAACCTCTGTACTGAGCCACCACCAGGAGTTACTCCGCAAGTTCAAATGCCCAGCCTCTCCCAGCCCTGAGTGCCTGGATATTCAGTATTCATCGCATATCCCATCCATGGCTCCTCTGCCCGTCCTCCTCTTTCTACTCAGCCAAACCCATAAACTTCTTTCAATTTAATGCACTGAGATGCAAAATAGTTTGCGTTTTCCCAAAAGAATATAATTACGAAGCATGCACAAAGTATACAGTAATCGCAGGATGAGAGACAAGTCTTGCTACAATATTTGCAAAACTTCCAAGGAAGGGAAAAAACAGAGCCTGCTGTGCCAGGTCAACGGAACCTTCCTATTGAACTATTCCATGATATACTGGATGACAAACTTTTGACCCCACAGTCATCAACAATGACAGGGAATACTCACCAACCTAGAAACCTCTAAATCCAAGCACTAGCACGGGTTAGGCAGAAAGTTCAAACTCTCCATGCTCCTGCCAGCTCTGGGTGGGTGGCTGGGTATTCTTCCAAGCTCCCATCCATGGCTCCTCTCATCTTCCTCCTACTCAGCCAAATCCTTGCCTGCACAGCCGTTGACATCATCAACTCCACCTCACCGTTGTCTGGGACGGCACAGAGGATTGTATCCCAGGGCAAGAAATTCACCTTGGGATTCTACTCCCCGACACAAGGTAACACCACCTCCTCTTCCAGCTCCAACACCTACTACATAGCCATATGGTACAGCGACATACTGCCGGTGACGACGGTGTGGACGGCGACCACCGACGTGCCGGTTTCCGACCCGGCCAGAGCCGCCTTGGCCATGGGCAGCGATGGCAACCTTGTCCTCTTTGACCACTCCAGGAACAGGGAGCTATGGTCGACCAACATGAGCGTACCCTCCAACTCCACCATGGCCATCATCAGGGACACCGGTAGCCTCGACCTCACCGACGCGTCGAATTCATCGATAATTTATTGGCGGAGCATAGACCATCCAACAAACACCTGGCTTCCAGGGGGAAAGCTCCGGCTGAGCAAGATCACCGGCGTGAGCCAGAGGCTTGTTCCTTGGAAGAACATGGCAGATCCATCTCCAGGGCTGTTCACGCTGGAGCTGGAGCTGGACCCAAACGGCAGCACGCCACAGTTTTTCATCCAGTGGAATCTGTCCATAACCTACTGGTCCAGTGGCCCTTGGAACGGCCATAACTTTACCCTTGCACCGGAGATGACAATCGGTTTCACATTCAGCATCACATTCATCAACAACGACACCGAAAGCTACCTCTTCTACTCGCTGAGGGATGACTCGGTCATCTCACGGTTCATCATCGACGTGGGCGGGCAGATCAAGCATCTGTCATGGGTGGATTCCTCACAGCAGTGGATGTTAGTCTGGGCGCAGCCACCGATCCAGTGCGAGGTCTATGCGCTCTGTGGGGCATACGGCAGCTGCAACCTCAATGCCCTGACGCACTGCAACTGTGTCAAGGGGTTCAGCCAGAAGGTTCAGAGTGACTGGGACCTCCAGGATTACAGCAGCGGGTGCAAGAGGAACACGCCATTGCATTGCCAGACCAACTCGACTTCTGCACATGCACAGACTCATCAGTCTGATAAGTTCTATGTCATGGAAGATGTGTTGCTACCTGATAACGCTCAGGGTGCAGTGGCTACAAGCTCTCACGAATGTCAGGTGGTGTGTCTGGATAGCTGCTCTTGCACTGCTTACACTTACAATCACACTGGGTGTTTTGTTTGGCACGGGGACCTCGTTAACCTCCGAGAGCAGTACAGGGAAAATGGAGGAGGCGATCTCCTCCTCAGGCTTGCAGCATCCGAGCTGGCAGACCCAAAAAAGCCCAAGATGGTGATCATTGGTGTAGCTGCTGGTGTAGGCTTGATAATACTTGCAATGTTCTTCCGATATCAGAAATGCCGCCGAGACAGAAGAACTCATTGGATATCCGAGAATGCTGGGATAGTCGCACCGACTGACTTCAGGTACAATGATCTATTGGACGATATTCAAAGTATTGATTCGCTTCTTCTTGATCTATCAACGCTACGAGTTGCTACGAATGACTTCGGCAAAGGAAATATGCTTGGTGAAGGAGGTTTTGGTATGGTTCATAAGGTACAAATCATGCGGTATCCCGTATGTAACTTTATCTAACTTTATGTATTTATTTACCAGTGAGTATCTTGTCTTGCACAGGGAGTCCTACCTGACGGTAAACAAATAGCAGTAAAAAGGCTATGCCAGAGTTCCAAGCAAGGGATAGGGGAGTGGAAAAGTGAACTTGTCCTGGTTGCTAAGCTTCGCCACAGGAATCTTGTGAGCCTCATTGGCATTTGTTTGGAGGAACAAGAGAAAATACTTGTGTATGAATTTATGCCCAACAGAAGCCTTGATACCATTCTTTTTGGTACACAACCTTTTCACCATTAGTTTCTCAAGGAATATTTTCACTATTGCTGAGCTTCAACAAGAGTACTTTCACTGCAACACTGATACTTCTTGTTTGAATGAATGGCAGATGTGGAGAAATGTAAGGACCTAGATTGGGGAAGGAGATTCAAGATTATCAACGGAGTTGCTAGGGGATTACAATATCTCCACGAAGATTCTCAACTGAAGATAGTTCACCGGGACCTGAAAGCGAGCAACATTCTGTTGGACTTTGATTACAACCCTAAGATTTCTGACTTTGGCCTAGCAAAGATATTTGGAGGGGATCAATCGGAAGATGTCACCAGCCGTATCGCTGGAACATAGTAAGCATAGTTAGCATTTCTTAGTTAAAACGCACACAGGACACAAAATTAATTATGTTTTTATTATTGCAGCGGATACATGTCGCCTGAATACGCCATGCATGGTCAATACTCAACAAAGTCGGACGCGTTCAGCTTTGGTGTTTTGGTTTTAGAGATCGTCACTGGAAGAAGAAACAATGGCTCCTGCAACTCCGAGCAATATGTTTACCTCGTAAATCTTGTAAGTACTAAAGAACCAATGTTAGCAAACTTTGCTTTCGTGACATAATATCTGATCAATGTTTTTTTAACGGTCTGATCAATTTAGAATTTACCAATTCGGTGCAGGTATGGGAGCACTGGGCCAGGGGAAATGTCATCGAGCTGATCGACACATCCCTTAGCAGCCATCCTTCTCCCATCGACCAGGTGCTGAAGTGCATCCACATCGGGCTGCTGTGTGTGCAGAACAGACCTAAAGACAGGCCGACAATGTCGTCGGTGAATGTCATGCTTAGCAGCCACAATGTCCGTCTCCCTTCTGTTTCCATGCCAGCCTTCTGTGACGGATTGAATGGATGCAGTGATAATTCGGAAGCGGCGTCCTCGAATGGAGTAACCATGACAAAGCTCGACCCAAGATGAGCCTTGAAGCAGACTCTGAACCAGTTTGGACTAGTGTTACTTTACAGTCTATTTAGAGACCACTTGGTGGCTATGATGAAAAGTCATATATGTTCCTCCAAGGTTGTCTTTGGTGTCAGTTTTGCTGTGAAGTGGCATTATGGTATTGCCGCTGGAAAAAATGTTAGCGGCACTATTGCGATATGTGCCTTGAGCAACTGCCTTTGTCAATAAGTGTTTTTTTAAGAACGACGCTCTAACTTTATTCAGATTCAAGAAAAATTCAGGCACAATGCTTCGGATCATAGATCCATGAAATTATCAAGTAACTCCTGCAACGAAGAAAATACAATGAAGTTTTTCAGAAACAACTTTTCGGCGGTATCAATCTTTGCAATGCGAAATATTGGAGGTAAAGAGACTCTGGTCAGATCAGTGCAGTGACACCGCCATTGTGGTAAGATCAGTGCAGTGACATCGCCCATCCAAAATGATCTTCACCAGAATGCCAGAGGGCTTCAAAGTCATACCAGCGGCCAACACAGCGTATCTTCTTTGACACACATTTTTTTTTGGCATTTGAAGCCATCATGGTGTAAAGTTGTGTTAAGCGTATGCTTTGGCAGGGACGCATTGCGTGTTACTTATAGGCACAGAAGATTACAGGGTTTAGGTAGTTAGGTTGTTGTAGGATTGATCTCCAAGTAATGATCTATACAAAGGATAGAGATCAACCTAAACATATCCTAACCACCTGTATACAACACACACACGCCCACACGTATACGGTTTATATGTACACCGTATACATCCTATATTACATACTTTAACACGCCCCCTCAATCACAACTTTATCAAGTTGAGATTGTTCTTGAATTCTTCCAGTTTGCGCCATGACAAGGCTTTGGTGAAGCCATCTGCAACTTGATCATTAGTGGGAATGAAACGAATGTCCAATAACTTCTTGGCTACTCTTTCACGAACAAAGTGATAGTCCACTTCAATGTGCTTTGTTCTTGCATGGAACACTGGATTTGCTGACAAATAAGTGGCACCAATATTGTCACACCATAATCGTGCAATCGAAGAATGATTTATACCTAGTTCAGCAAGCAGTGTTTGAACCCATATCAACTCAGCTGTGGCATTTGCTAGAGCTTTATACTCAGCTTCAGTGCTAGATCTAGACACAGTTGCTTGTTTTCATGCACTCCAACATATAAGATTTGGTCCAAAGAAAACCGCAAAACCACCAGTTGACCTTCTATCATCAGGACAACCTGCCCAATCTGCATCTGAAAAGGCACTTACCATACTTGAGTTTGACCTTGTGAATTTCAGTCCTGTACTCATAGTACCTCTGAGATATCTCAAAATCCTTTTCACTGCAGTCCAATGCTGAAGCGTAGGAGCATGCAAGAATTGACACACCTTGTTGACAGGAAAACATATGTCAGGCCTTGTAAGCGTCAAGTACTGTAAAGCACCTACCACACTTCTGTAGTTGGTGGCTGCTTCGGCTCCCAAGAGCTCCCCTTCTTCCTTGGAAAGCTTTTCAGTGGTTGAAAGCGGCATGTTTGAAATTTTACAACTCATCATACCTGATCTTTTTAATACATCTGACACATATTTTTCCTGACTTAAGACTATTTCATTAGTTACCTTTTTCACTTCTATTCCCAAGAAGTAGTGCAAGTCGCCAAGATCTTTAAGTGCAAAGTCTCTCTTGAGATCTTCCAACAATGCACCGACTGCCTCTTGTGACGAACTAGCTACAATAATATCATCAACATATACCAACATAAAGATAGTTATTTTTCCCTTCTTATAAAAGAAAAGTGACGTATCAGCCTTTGAAGGTCGAAAACCAAGCCTTTGAAGTTTATCACTTAACCTAGAATACCATACTCTAGGTGCTTGCTTCAAACCATATAATGCCTTGTCAAGTTTGCACACATAATTATATTTGTCTTTTACCTCATACCCAGGTGGCTGCTTCATGTAGACTTCCTCCTCTAGAACGCCATGAAGAAACGCGTTCGCACATCCAGGTTGTGAAGGCTCCAACCATCGATCTCGCAAGAGAGAACAAGTCTGATAGTAGCTGCTTTGACGACTGGACTAAATGTGTCCTCATAGTCAATACCATATCGCTGTTTAAAACCCTTTGCTACTAGCCTAGCCTTGTATCTGTCTATTTCTCCACTGGACTTTCTTTTGACTCTGTAAACCCACTTACAATCAATTATATTTCTGCCTCTTGCTGGAGGAACCAAGTGCCAAGTTTTGTTTCTAATGAGAGGATTATACTCTTCATCCATAGCATTTTTCCAGTTTTTATCCTCAAAAGCCTCAACCAAATTGCTTGGCTCACCTGTGACAGCTAGACCACCAAAACGTGTCTTACCATACCTGACCGTGCCATCCGTCCATACCTTGGGCTTCAAAACTCCATGCTGTGATCTAGTTCTCACCGGCACAGGATCGGCAGCAGAGGGCCGCTGCACAGAAGATCCAGCGAGATCTGGTGCAACAGACAATCCAGCAGCATCGGGATCGGGCGCCGCAGACGATCCAGCGGCAGCAGATCCGAGGTTGATCCCTCGGGCGGGCGCTTGCTCGTTGGGCCACTTGGCGAGCCCCACCACCGGCTCGGAGAGGCGCGCTGGCGTGGGTGCGGTTGGCCCACCTTTCTCTTGGGCCCGCCTTGGTTGTCGTTGTCTCGCTTTCATGGGACCGCGGGGACGTGTGGTCGTCACCGGTGGCCCGCCTGACTCCGAGGTGGATGCGCTGCCACTTCTGGCGCTGGCGGCGGGGCGGATCCGCACGGGATCGCCATTGTCATTCTTGCCGCAGCGCTGAATCCGCCTCGTGCTCGGCTTGTCCTTTGCTGCTGCATAAAATCATAGTGCACAACCGAATTTCCTCCAAAATTGATAGCAGAATTTTCATGAGAATTACCCGAGTGATCAGCTATATGTTCGTCCCCATGATTAGGAGGTAAGGAGGAGGAATTTTCAGAGAGGAGAAGGACTTCAGATCGGATAGGTACGCCGGCATTAGGGTTTAACTTGGCAAAGGGAAACACCGTTTCATCAAAGACAACGTCCCGAGAAATGTAAACTCTTCCAGCAGTTATATCTAGACATTTGAAACCTTTGTGAAGATTACTGTAGCCAAGGAAAACGCATTGTTTGGAGCGAAATTCAAGCTTGCGAGCATTGAAAGGGCGAAGGTTGGGATAGCATGCACACCCAAAAGTACGAAGGGCATGATAGTTAGGTGTTTCATGGAATAATTTTTCTAGTGGAGTTTCAAGATTGATCACCTTGCTTGGTGTGCGATTGATCAAGTATGTGGCAGCTATGAATGCCTCATCCCAAAATTTGAGGGGCATGGATGCATGAGCTAATAGTGAGAGGCCAACCTCAACAATGTGACGATGCTTTCTTTCGGCAGAGCCGTTTTGCTGATGAGCATGCGGGCAGGAAACATGGTGTGTAATGCCGACTTGGCGAAAAAAGGAATTTAGCCTTTCATACTCACCACCCCAATCGGTTTCCATGGTGATGATTTTGCGATCAAAGAGTCTTTCTACAAGTGCTTGAAATTCATGAAACACTTTGAAGACCTCTGATCTATGCTTAAGAAGGAATATCCATGTAAATTTACTGAAATCATCAATAAAGCTCACATAATAATTCTTTTTATTGATCGAATCACGGGCAGGTCCCCATACATCAGAATAAATAAGCTCTAAAGGAGCTTTCGAAGAACTACTGGAATGCGGATATGGAAGTTGGTGACTTTTGCCTTATTGGCATGCATCACACACCCCCTCTTTATTCAACTCAGGAACTAAAAAAGGAATTTTGTTCTTGCTAAGAACATGCTGAACGATTTTCAAAGACGGATGACCTAGTCGATCGTGCCACCTTGACGGAGAGATCTTGGTGGCACCAAAAGCATGCCTGCCCGGGCCTAAGGAAGCTGATGATAGGGGGTAGAGGCCGGCTCTACACCTGCCGTGGAGGAGGGTGCTCCTCGTTGCCTTGTCCTTAATGAAGAAGAAACGAGGGTGAGTTTCAAGAAACACATTATTGTCTTGAGATAGACGATGAACGGAAACAAGATTCTTTGTGGCTTTAGGTGAATAAAGGACATCTTTTAGATGAAGATTACGAGTGGGAGTACGAACATAAGCTTTGACCAATGTGGGTAATTTTCATACCTGCTCCTTTTGGCATGTTCACTTGATCATGGCCGTTGTATCTCTCCCTCATGGTGAGCTTGTCGAGCTCTCCGGTGATGTGATCTGTGGCACCTGTGTCAACGTACCAGTTGGTGTCGACGCCGTAGGAGGAGTTGGACATGGCGCTCGCACTTTTCTCCTTGGTGAATGCGATGTCGAAGCGCCTGTAGCACTCTATGGCGGTGTGGTTTGGCTTCTTGTAGATCTGGCAGGACACCTCAGGAAGCTCATCTCGTCCCCCGCCTCCTTGGCCACGCCCACCGTGACCGTTTCCACGGCCGCCGTTGCCTCCATTGCCACGGCCACCACCGTGACCACGGCCGCCGCCGTTCCTGCCGCGACCGCCACGAGAGGCAGCGTTCGCAGAAGAGTGGGACGACGAGTTGCCACCCTCGAACATGGCGAGGCGGCTCTCAAAGCTGATGAGTTGCGCGTAGAGCTCGTTGGGCTTGATGGGGACGGTCCTGGCGCAGATGGAGGACACGAAGGACATGTAGTCGAAATCCAAGCCAGCAAGGATATACGACACCATATCATCGTCCGTGAGCGGCTTGCCGATGGCAGCCATCTCATCACCGAGGGCCTTCATGCGGCCAAGATACTCAGCGATGGTGAAGTTCCCCTTCTTGGTGGTGGAGAGGCGATCCTCGTGTTGGCGATGGCGCTGCGTGCGGGAGATGAAGATCTCCGTGATTGCGATCCATCTTCGCTGATGCCGTGGTGCATGTTGCGATCTGAACCATCACGGGGTGAGATGGAATTGAAAAGGAAACTCAAAACCTGAGAGTCTCGAGCCTTGTCGATCTCGTATGCGGGTTCGCACATCGGTGACCTTGCCGTCTTTGTCCGACAGCTTGGCGCCGCACCTCCCTCTCGGATCGAGGTAGGTTACGGTGGCGCCACGGATCGTGGCCATAGCCTGCTGCGCGCCAGACGTTGAAGTTGGAGCGATGGAGTTTTTCAGCGATGGGGATGAGCACAGATGGGGCGGCTGCGGCGGAGCTTGAGGAAGACATGATGGCGCAAGGGTTTTGGCGGCGCAGGAGATGTGCGTAGAGGAGAGGCTCTGAATACCATGTAAAGTTGTGTTAAGCGTATGCTTTGGCAGGGACGCATTGCGTGTTACTTATAGGCACAGAAGATTACAAGGTTTAGGTTGTTAGATTGTTGTAGGATTGATCTCCAAGTAATGATCTATACAAAGGATAGAGATCAACCTAAACATATCCTAACCACCTGTATACAACACGCACACGCCCACACGTATACGGTTTATATGTACACCGTATACATCCTATATTACATACTTTAACACATGGTTTTGTTGGAAGATGCACGATCATATCATCTGTGCCGAATTCAATTCGCGGAAGTCCATGGAAACCACGTATGTTACATAAAAAGACGCGTGCCAAAAGAATAGAAAGGTATGCCAGGTGCCTTTGTTTCAGTGGATGCGGGGTGCCTAGCTACTTGAAGCAACGAACTAGTCCCACTCGGAACTCGTCTTGAGGATTTGGTTTTCGGTCCAAGCAACAAAATATTTCGAGTTCTTGCCCGTCCAAACTGAGCAGGACAGATGTATCACATCGTGCATTTTAAAAAAAAAAGATTGATCAGCTGTTTCCTGAATGACATGTAATTGACCACGTCGAAGCATTCCATGCACAATAAGTATATACCATTACATTACATATTACAACATCCATTTGGTTGGAGGAAACATCGCCGTTGAAGAGCGACCCTTTCCAAGTCTCCCTCCGGTTACATTTCCAGAACCCCATCAAAACCTGGTTGATTGGCTGGTTGCAATAACGCCCGTTGATTGCTCCAATCTGTCAAGATAATTATGTCATTGATCAGATCAAGGACGACGCAGAAGCATTGGGCGCTGGGAAGTTCAGGGAGTTTCCCTATACAGTTCTGATGTCATGTACATTTTCCTTGGGTTGCACTCTAGGGTTGTTTTTCCTTTGTTTTCTTCCGATGTCGTGGTCGTGGAATGGATTGCATTCCCATAAAACAGATGCAGGTCTGCTGAGCAGGTGGTCTGCAACACACGAGAGGGAGGGAGGTCTGGGAGCCCCGCGCGATGGCGAACTGCACGCGTCTTCTGCTTCGTCTCCGGCCAACTTTTCTTCTGCTCTGCCTTGCCCTCCTGGCGGCAGCGGACGGTGGGCCGGCCGCACGGACGGCGGCGAGGCCAGGCTGCCCGACAAGGTGCGGGGCCGTGAACATCCCGTACCCGTTCGGCATCGGGGAGCGGTGCGCCGTCAACCGAGGGTTCGCGCTCCGCTGCAACTCGACCATAGACGGCAACAGCAGCAGCATGACGCCCATCATCGGCCGAAACCTCGAGGTGACGAGGATCTCCGTGCCGGACAGCAAGGTCTGGATCAGGTGCTACATCACCGCGAGGTGCTACAACCCGGCCAACGGCAAGATATGGCACCGCAATAGTGCGTGGGTGGACATGACACGGCTGCCCTACTGGTTCTCGGACGTGGACAACAAGCTCTTCGTCATCGGGTGCAACTCGTTGGGCTATGCGAGGGGTGTCTCTGTAAGTGCAACAACCTACTACTCTCCTACTCCTTTGGCTAGTTCTCCCTCTGTTTCAAAAATGTCTCAACTTTATACAAAGTTGTACTAAGTTTGAGACATTTATTTAAAACGGAGGGAGTATAAAAGATGCACTTTATATATACAACATGCCTCTATCATTTTCATTTTATTTTTCTTTGCTCGTATATAAAAATGAGGACGTGTAATGTCAAAATAGAATTACCATGGCTGCTGATAATATTTTTCATGATATATACAATTATATTGCGTGTGTAGCTATGGTGTAGTTTAAATGTGCATTTAGGTGTGTCTTCTATTAGTGGGGGCACATCCTTAAGGGTATGTTTGGCTTAGGAAGGTTTAGTTCAGATTCATGGGGATTGCCAGCTCAATCCCCCTTAATCCCAGCTAATCCCTCCTAACCTGAACATGGCCTAATAGAGGAGTTGCTCGAGGAAGACAAGTTCACAAAGTAAGGCAAGCGTGAAGTGGTGGGCTAAGTGGGCCCGACAAATGGAACACTTTCATTTTTTCTTAGAACACAATTACAACCATAGAGGCACACCATCATACATATGCACCCCGCACAACTATGAGCACCTATAAGACTAAAATTGATAGGGCTATAAATTGAAGAAGTCATTATAGGCGCCTTGATACCAACGGGGTCATCGCTCCTCCAAAAGAATAGTTGGATCGATGTGACACCAAAACGTTAAACCAGAGGTTAATTTGGCATTGGTCAGCTTGGGGCAAAACCACCTCCACTAACCACCCAAATTATACTACGTTCACAGTGGGGATGATTCCACTCAAAGGGAAAAAATAGGTGTACATAATCTTGGGTTAAATATAATTAGCACAACTCATTTTGTTTGCCTACTTGTTCTTGAATTTAACATTAGAGGTTCAAATTAGTTAAACGGAATGACCAGATATGCCTTTTGTAAGTATAAATTATGATAAGAATCCTTAAATTGAACAAATTTGAAGAATATCTTAATTGGATTGAATGAGTGTCTGTTCTTTCAAAGAGTGGCGATGATCCCGTTGGTATCAAGGCATTAGCATTCGATCCGTACCCGCTAAAAATGCTGAACACAAATGATACTTAATAGTATTTCCAAGCTTTCTCTTGATTACTGTTGTTGATTAAAGTTAGAATAATGATAAGGAAATGATGTTCCTCATCATGCTCAAAAAAATCATGTAGGCCGTAATAGGATGCTACTCAACATGCAACGGGAGACCCTTAAACGGCACATGCTCCCGCGGCGGTGGTTGCTGCCAGGCGGACGTCCCGAAGAATTTGAACTACTTTAGATCATATCTGAACGAGTATTACAACAGCACAGACCCTGATCGGCCCTGCAGCTACGTTGTGATGATGGAGAAGGCGGCCTTTAGTTTCAGCACCACATACCTAACATCGACAGTGTTCAACGATACTTACAAAGGAAAAACCCCGGTCGTGTTGGACTGGCACGTAGGACCCTGGTCGTGTGATGAAGCCAAGAGAAACATGAGCTCCTACGCATGTGTTGGTCGCAACAACGAATGTGTCAACTCCCCGAACCAGCCTGGTTACCGCTGCAAGTGCTCGACTGGGTACCAGGGTAACCCATACATCAATGGCGGATGCACAGGTCTTCTAGCTCTCTGCCTCTCTAATTGATTGTGTCGTAAGATTTGTGACAGATTTACCGAGTTTGTGAGAGAGTTACCTGATCTAGCTTCAAATTTGTCATTGCAGATATCGATGAGTGTCTTGACAATGCCACTTATCCGTGCGCGGGTATGTGCACCAACACGGTGGGAAGTTTCACATGTTCCTGCCCACCAGGAAAGCATATGATCCAGGGTGTTTGCGTGCCATATCAAAGGCCCTCTTGGGTGATGCCTGTCGTTGGTATGTCAATCAATTTCTCTCTTCAGTATACTAATAAATACTCCATCTATCCCATAATATAAGATGTTATTATAACCGATATACTAGGAGACTTGTATTATCCTGAGTAATCTGCTATCTGTTTGGCCCGAGTTCTAATTAAATTGATGTGTACTTACGCAGGTGCAAGTATCGGATTTGTTGCCCTTGTGGTTCTCTTCACCTGTGGATACCTTGTTAAGGAAAGGCGAAGGATAGAGTCCATCAAACAGAAGTATTTCCGGCAGCATGGCGGCATGCTTCTATTTGAAGAAATGAAGTCACAACAAGGAGTTTCTTTCAAGATCTTCTCGGAAGAGGAGGTACAGCAAGCCACCGACAAGTTTGACGAGAAGCACATCATCGGCTACGGAGGACATGGCACCGTCTACAGGGGGCTTCTCAACAGTGGCGTCGAGGTGGCCGTCAAGAGATGCAAGACCATCGACGAGAAGAACAAGAAAGAGTTCGGCCAGGAGATGTTGATCCTATCTCAGATAAACCACAGGAACATCGTCAAGTTGTTGGGATGCTGCCTCGAGGTTGAAGTGCCCACGCTGGTGTACGAGTTCGTCCGGGATGGCACGTTGTACCAACTCATCCATGGCAGCCCCATCAAGCGCATCTCCCTAGCAGCTCGTCTGCAGATTGCCCACGATTCCGCTGAAGCTCTCGCCTACCTGCACTCTTGGGCCTCACCGCCCATCCTCCACGGTGACGTCAAGTCCTCCAACATCCTCCTCGACGGCGGTCACACTGCCAAGGTCTCCGACTTCGGTGCCTCCATCCTGGCACCGTCAGACGAGTCGCAGTTCGTCACGCTCGTGCAAGGAACCTGTGGCTACCTCGACCCGGAGTACTCGTGTACATGCCAATTGACAGATAAGAGCGACGTGTATAGCTTCGGGGTCGTTCTTGTGGAGCTGCTCACCCGCAGGAAGGCATTCAACCTCGAAGCCCCTGAAAATGAGAAGACTCTATCTATGATGTTTTTGGATGCCATGAAAGCAGAAAGGCTCAAGGAGATATTGGACGATCAGGTCAAGGACACCAAGAGCATCGAGATTGTTGAAGAGATCGCAGAGGTAGCACGACAGTGCTTGGAGATGTGCGGCGACAACAGGCCATCCATGAAGGAAGTCGCGGAGAAACTTGGCCGTCTGCGGAAGGTTCTGCAACATCCATGGGCGGAGCAGAGTCCTGAAGAGACAGAGAGCTTGCTTGGGGTATCGCCATACGAGGGTCACTCCCCGGGGGTTATTGCCAGCACAAGAAATTTCTCCATTGACAAGGAAGCTGCCATGAGCCTAGGATTCGGGCGTTAAAGCACATTGATTTCTTACTAAGCACACTATTATATTCTATTTTTATATTTGCACATCACATTGTATATGGTGTATTTTATCATAATATGTATGAGCATAACCATAGAGGTCATCAGCACTTAGGAGTGGTGTAGTTTGACACTCTTATTTGAAATATATGCAAGGTGTTTGACACAACGACCAAATAAGTAGGAGTGGTTTTCATAGTTGTGGTTACTTGTAACTTTGGCCGTATTTTCATGTCATCTTCATCATCTCAATTTAAAATGTATGGTGGTTTCAAGAACTAGATGGGACTGCCCTATGGTGGTTCATAGACGGATGAGGACGCCACAATCTTGGGTGTCTCTTGTTATGTGTGGTGTCTTTTTTTCTCATGTTCGGTGTTGGGGCTGTTGTACTTGTGTCGTTCGCTTGGATACTGTTTTATTTTTCTTTTGACCTGTTTGCATGAGAATTTTCTCACAAGTTTGTGTCAGGTTCGACCATTTGTGCTTTATGTATTAAGCGGGACGAAAATCTATCAAACCCTCCTGCGACCGCTCAAGGCCACTGCTAGCGGCGCTCGCCGCACCGCCGTGCGCCGCTCTGGGCACGGCGTCCACCCTCCGGCCGCCCCCACCGCCGTGTTCCCCCCGGGCACGGCGTCCACCGTGCTTGTTCCTACTAGGAGGCGTGGGCTCTTTTGATCTCTCCGCCGTGCGCCACCCGGACTCGGCGTCCACCTCCCCTGAGCCCCGCCGTGCAGCTTGAGGTCTGGATCCGGACCAACGATCGCCGTCCTACGTTTTCATGGTTTGAAGGTCAGTTCTCCGTAGTGCTTGTTCTGAACCGCAGCCCTTTCTTGATGCATGCATGCCGTTCAGGCACCGTCCTTCTCTGTGAGGTCTAGATAGGGTTTCTGTGCTCCGGGCTCCTGGCTTGCTCCATGGATGGATCTTGGTTTGAGGATGTTATGCTGTCCAAGTATGGCTGCGGCACTGTCTCAGCCATCGCTGGCCGTTGCCAGCCGGTCAGCCTTCTCGCCGTCGTTCTAAACGACGGCGTTGCCTTCTCCCCTGAGGCGTTTGCCTCCCTCCTGGTTTCCTGGTTCGGGGGCTGTGTCAGTGGCTTCCGGGTCCAACGGTGTCAGGAGGGCTCTTTTCGCTTCCAGGTGGCTCATGAGTGTATTGCGAAGGAGATCGTGCTCCGCGATCCATGGCGGTCAGGCTTTATCACGGTTGCCATGTCCTTTCCTGCCCTGGCCTCTTCTGTCCGTCGTGAGCCGACTGCTGCATGGGTGCATGCACGTAGACGTACGTGGGAGGTTAACTCCCTTTTGCCATCTATTCTTGGTCCTCGCCCTCCACGCTCTGAACTACTGTCGTCTGATAACGGTGCTTTGACTGTCACGACCCTGCGTGCCCCGCTTTCCCGGGATTTTGAGATACGCTCGCACGACGGGCGCCTTGTCTCACGCGACTCTGGGGCTTCATGCAATCGATTAGCTTTGAGTTTATCCCAGCCTACTCCTTGCTCCATGCCTTTGCCGCCTCCTACTGACCAACCGCTGGCTGGTCCACGCACGGTTTCCTCTGCCGAGGTTGGCGACGCTCGGGCTGCCAGTCCTCCTCCTTCGCTGTCGCCAGTTTCTGCCCCTACACCCTATAGAGATGCACTGCTCTCCTCCCCAGCTGCTTCTAGTGTCCATGATCTCTCGGGAGTCACACCGTATCCATGGCTGTGGTTTGGAAAGCCTAAAAACCTGCCTAGACGTTGTTATCGATGCCTCTCCTATAGGCACTGGCGACGGGATTGCAGGGATCCTGTGGTTTGTTGGCTGTGCCGTTCTGTTGGCCACACCCGCGCTGCCTGTAGCTATAGGTCCCTCTGCCCGAGGGTTCGGCGTGCTTGCCCTTCTATAAGTGAAGCCCCCATGGTCCAGTCCGATTCACCACAGGCATCTGCACTTGCTCCCTCCACCACTCCACCATCCCTGAGCGCAGCTTCTCCTCCCTCCCCCGCCATGGAACCAGTTGTGCACGGGTGCCCTTCCTCGCTGGATGTCCACTACCCTCTCGTTCCTGATCAAAACTCTCTTGTGTGCTTTGCCACCATCTCTCCACCAAAGGCCTCCTTCCTCCCCTGGCTCCGTAGAGTCCTTCGCCACCGGCTCGGCATCACCGCGGTTCGCTTTGCCGGTTTGGCTGTGGGCACGGCTTACGTTGTTTTCCAGCGTGAGTCCGAGCAGGCCGCTGCTTTGCGTGCAAGCCCGTTGGAGGTGGGCGACCGCACCGTCTGGATCCTCCCGCACAATGCTGGCGATAATGCTTTCCGCTTTGCTTACCGCCACGTTGTCAGCCTCTCACTCGAGAAGCTACCTCTGGAGCTGTGGCATCGGCGGGGGGTGGCGGCGTGCGTTGCTGGGTTTGCCAGCCTCTTCCGCCTTGAGCACGCGTGCCTCCATGGCAGCGAATTCTCCAGCATCTTCGTCCTTGTCAAAGTCGAGGCTCTACACCACATCCCCCACCACATCACCTTTCACCGTGTTGATGGCAACGGTATCTACGCTGATGTTATCATCAACGAGATTTGGGATGTTGCTCGTTCTCTTGGTGCTCCCACGGTCACGCCGCGCCCGCCCGGGCGCCTCGAGGAGGGTGGCGCCGATGCCCCTGCTCCGCCCTCCCCTCGCCGTGGGCGCGCTCACCACGGGTCCTCCATGGCCCGCGGGCACGCGAGCGCAGGTGAGGGCAGGCTGATCTGCGCCAAGTTCTGCTTTCTGTTCGGAGACGGCCGCGCCGGCCGACTTTCTGGCTATGCTCAAGCTGGCGGCCAAGCCAAAGCTTATTAGAGGTTCCGCCTTCTCCCGCCGTCTGAGGCTAAGGTTGTGTCTTCACTCCTCACTTTGGGCGGCGGAGGTGCGCACGCCGCGGGTCTCGGTCACCTTCGATACCGATGGCATGTGCTTCTCCTTCAAGCTCGAGCTCAACAATAGTCGGATCACCTCCAGCTCTATCCCAGTCCGCCTGCTGTCGTTTGATGACGGCTTCTTTCCTTGCTTCGACTACAACAAGGGGATTCTGGCGCGGGAAAATTCTCGCTCCCTCCTTTTCAACTTCCTGCCTAAGCAGCTGTCCGGTGGGCCGTGTCCCCGCACGCTTCCACTGCTCCCCTCCGTTGAATGTAGGCATCCACCCAAACCAAATGTGCCTGTTGGACTGCTTCCGGCGGTTGGGCCTGCGCTTGTCCTTTCCGGTGATGCACCTCTGTTGGATGTCCAGTTCCTAGCCCAGCAGCACTATAGGGCCCACCAGATCCTGGTAGCCCGGCCTATATGCTCCAGGCCTTTTCATCGCATCCCTCGGCCGGAGCCTGGGGTCCTGCCTTGTGGTCAACCATCTCCTGTCCTCTCCACCGATCTGCAGCATGGTGCTTGCGCTGCGATCCCGCCCCAGGTCGCCACCGTGCTCTGTAGCTGCCGCGGGCCGCCTTGTGAGCCGAGCGCCAGAGATCTCCTGGCCAAGCCTCTGCTCCCGCTCTTCCCTGCGCCGGTCCAGGGTGCAGGGCCTGTGCCCGCGGCCGCCCCGGTCGATCTTGACCTGAACAGGGCGGTCGAGATCCAGTCTCTGGATTCGAGCGACCAGGAGTGCCACGACGAGGGTTTGGGGCCTGCCCTCGAGCAGCAGGCTATGGAGGAGGAGCTCCCTCCAGTCCTTACTGCATCGCCACGATGCAGCCCGCGCATCAGCCGTGCTTATGACGGCGTACGCCTTGGCTCTGTCGAGCGCGCGGCTAACAGGAAGGCTGTGGCGGCTGGATCCGACTCCAGCTCTGGGTCTCCACGACGACCTGGTCCCTCTCCGTCGCAAGAAGACGAAGACTGCGGCAGTTACCATCCTGCTCGAGCTGCCTCTGCTGAACGCACCATCTCCCATGACCCGAGGCAAACTGAAGAAGATTGCACTGTGCTGCGACCTCAATGCCTCCGCCATCCTTGAGCAAGCCAAGACCCGGACCGTTCCGGCCTCGTCTGACGACCTCTCTGCATCCGCTGGTGCTGCTACTGCTTCTCCAACATGTGTTTTCAGTTCCTCCAATGTTTAGGCTGAGAGTCTTTATTTCAGGCATTCGGGCTTTGCTGCCTTCAGTTGTTATTCCCAGTCTTATGTTTTGCTTGATGCTTTGTAGTTCCTCCTTGTTTGTAATGTCCAGGCCTCGGCTTAGTTCGGCTTCACCGATCTTCAGGGGCTGTAGTTTGTTTCGGTCAGTTGGTCCTGAGCCTGTATGCTGCTCCACCAAGTTATCTTTCCTAGTTATATGCTCTGTTTTCCTCTTCTTGATCATACTGCTTTTGCACATGTTCTCCCTCACTTTGGGCTGTGGGTTCTTTACTGCATTATGAAGTTTCTGAACTGGAATGTCCGTGGACTCGGCGACGATGACAAGTGTTCGTTGGTTCGTGATACAATAACCTCCTGCTGCCCTAGTGTTGTGTGTTTGCAGGAAACAAAGTTGTCATCCCTTTCCACCTTCAAACTACGAGCCTTCCTGCCCACAAATCTCAAGGAACATGCTGCCACACCGTTTGATGGTGCGGCCGGGGGTATCTTGGTTGCCTGGGACCCTGCAGTGTTTCATGGTCAGGTGGTTGCGCTGCATCGGTTTCATATAACCCTGAAGCTGGTCTCCACATCAACAAACAGCACGGTTTGCCTCACTGCTATTTATGCACCCCACCTACAAAATGAGAGATCAAGCTTCTTCGAGGCGGTTAGCAGTGTTGCAAGCTCACCTGACATGCCCTGGGTGGTGTTGGGCGATTTTAACATGTACAGATTTGCACATGAGAAATCTCGAGGCCAAATCAGCTGGAGCTTGATGGAAGCTTTTAACTCTTGGATCAGAGACCATGCTTTGGATGATGTTCAAATTGATAATAGACTATACACTTGGTCTAACAAGAGAGAGCAGCCAACTCTTGTTCAGTTGGATCGGGTGCTGGTGAATGCAGCTTGGAACTTAAGTTTCCTGCAGTCGTCTGTATCATGCGTTCCATCAACGACGTCTGATCACACGCCCCTGCTCCTCTCCTTCTCCACAAGCATGCCAAGGAGCAAGCTGTTTCATATGGAAAATCACTGGCTGGAAGCAGAGGAGCCCCGCAACATCATCTCCTTGGCTTGGTCCCGAGGTACCAGGGAGATCAGTTCGGCCGCTTCCTTGATCAACTTCAAGATGAGACGTGTTCGGGCTGCTTTGCGGCAGTGGTGCCGCTCGAAGCCCAGCTTACGGATCCTAGTGGACAATAATAAGCATGTGGTGGCTTATTTGAATGTTGTCGAAGAGCTCAGGCCGCTCTCTTCTATTGAAGTTGCGCTCAGGATCTTTGCGGCTGCCAAGGCAGAGCACCTGATCCTCTGGCAAACGGCTGCCTGGCGTCGCAGGGCTAAGTTGCGCTGGTGTGTGTACGGGGATGAAAACAACTAGTTTTTTCATGCAGCTGCCAATCAACAAGCTCGACGCAACAAGATCAGGGTGCTGGTTCAGGAAGGAGTGGAGTTCTTTGATACTTCGCAGAAGTTGCGTTTAGCTACAGACTACTTCAAAGAGATCCTGGGACAGCCTGCAGTCTCAACGGACGCTGTTGATGTTGCCTCCTTATATACTCCGCTTGACCTTTCCGAGCTTATAGCGGAATTCTCATGGGCCGAGATCGTGCAAGCCATCAACTGCTCGCCTAACAACCGGAGTCCGGGACCTGATGGCTTTACTAACGAGTTTTACAAGACCTTCAAGCTGCTGATCAAGGATGATTTGCTAAGGTTCTTCTCTGCTTTCCACAAGAATGAGGTGAACCTCTCGGGTGTCAACTCCGCGTACATCACACTGCTGCCAAAGAAAGATACACCCCTGGAGATACGTGATTTCAGGCCAATCTCTCTTGTTCACAGCTTACCTAAATTGGCATCGAAGGTTCTGGCTAGCCGGCTCAAAGTAAGGATCCCTCAATTGATACACATGCTTCAGTCCGGTTTCCTGCGGGGTAGATCAATCGTTGAGAATTTCGCTCTAGCTGCAGAAATGATTCAGTATGCTCATAAAAGAAAACTGCCAGTCATTGCTTTGAAACTAGATTTTCATAAGGCCTTTGACAGCGTCAGTTGGTGCTGCCTCCGCAAGGTACTTGATGCCAGGGGTTTCCCACGTATGTGGCAAAACTGGATACAGGGCCTCATGTCCTCTGGCAGTTCTAGAATTATGATAAATGGGGAGTTGGGTCCTCCCATCACGGCAAAGAAGGGTTTTAGACAGGGTGACTCTCTATCCCCTTACCTTTTCATCCTTGTCGCCGATGTGCTATAGAGGATGTGCTGCCAAAGGTTTCAAAATGGCTGCTTACTACATCCGCTTGGATCAGACAGCTTTTTCCCGGTTCTACAGTACGCTGATGACACGCTCATCCTCTTCCATGGCAGTACGCAACAAGCTGAAGTTGTTAAGTCAATCCTCACAGATTTCTCTGGTTTCTCTGGGCTCACCATAAACTTTCACAAGAGCACACTTGTACCTGTTGCTGTGGACACAGACAGTGCCTCTGCTATCGCACAGATTCTTGGCTGCCCGGTCTCTGCCTTTCCGTGTACGTACTTGGGCCTGCCTCTCTCTTTGCACAAAGTTACACATGGTATGCTACTGCCCGTCATTCACAAGGTTGATCGTCGACTGTCTGGATGGTTGGCCACCTACTTATCTCTAGGTGGACGACTTACTCTAATCAACTCAGTCTTGACGGGCATTCCAAGCTATTTTATGGCTTGCTTTTCATGGCCCATGGAATCCATTGGAAAGTTGGAGGGGTTGTTGCACGCATTTTTCTGGCAAGGAAAGAACAAAGTTAAGGGTGGCCAATGCCTGGTAGCTTGGGACACTATCTCTCTACCACGTATCAATGGAGGTTTAGGTGTTCGGCAGTTACAAGCTCATAATCAAGCAATGATGTGCAAATTTGTTTCTAAGATCATACAAAGTTCTGACATACCCTGCTATGGATGGTTCGCCACACACTACTGTCAGCCTGCTATCCCCCTGGTGCCCGAAGTAGAGATACAGCCATCTGGAAAGGTTTCAAGGATCTCATTCCCCTGGTTGTTAACTCCTCAAGATGCGTTGTGGGATCTGGTCTTTTGGTTTCATTCTGGATGGATCATTGGCTGGACGCTGGTCGTCTTTGTCTGCTGTACCCTACCTTGTTCTCCTTCGCTCCCCAACCGGCTTGCTCTGTGCTATCACAACATGTTAATGGATCATGGGTCATACAGCTGCACCCTAACCTCTCTCAAACGGCAATGACCGAGCTTGCAGCCTTGCACGACCTGCTGTCTGTTTTTGCTCTTAATCCAGGCTCTGAAGACAAACGCACTCCGATCTCTGGCACTGGGCAGCTCAGCACGAGACACTTTTACAGTTTGCTTACTTTTAGAGGAGTTTCTGAGACTTTCAGCTCATGGGTCTGGGATTCGTTTGTTCCCCTTAAGCATAGAATTTTCCTCTGGCTTGCTTTTAAAGGACGTCTCAATACCAAGGACAATATGGTAAAGAAAGGATGGTCAGTTGTTGCACCTTTTGCACACTGTGATACCTGTCCTGCGGTGGAATCCATAGATCATCTGCTGCTGCGTTGTCGCCAGTCCTCTGCTCTTTGGGGTAAACTTGCACTGGATTCCTCGGCTTGCACAGCACCCAACATTTTAGCCTTTGTCCAACAGGCACAGCACCAGCTCAGTTTCAAACGACAATGGAGAGTGGTCTTTGCAGCGTGTGCACTCACTCTTTGGCATGCTAGAAATGATCGGGTCTTCAACAGCAAGGTTTGGACAGAGGCTTACATCCTTTTCTATGTGTCAAACATGCTAAAGCTGTGGAGCAACAGAGCCCATACCCAAGCCGTGAAGGAAGATATACAAATATGGTACCAAAAAATTACCACCTAAGTACGCTTTAGACAGGATGTAATCCCCTCTCTTTTTCCCTTGGCACTTTGTTGCTTTACTTGCGGTTTGCACTTTCGTGCAATGGCCAAGTCCTGCTTGTACTTGTAACTTCATCAGGCTTTGCCTGTTTTGAAATATAAGGTTGGCACTTTGCCACCTTTTCTTTCAAAAAAAAATCTATTTCGTGATAGTGTGTGTGTCTCTTCTTACCCGAGGACGTGTTGTATAGCCCGGAGGCCTTTGCAGTCAAATCTTACAAATCGAAAAGAAGCGTCATTTTTGCTGCCCTTTAATGCTAATTTTGTCGTTGGCCACACATGTCAAATCTGTCTCTGCGATGTGCTCAAGCAGGTACATGGTGTTTGGTACATGGACTTATGCCACTTTATTTGGAAGTTGGATTTCCTAGCTTTGATGGCTTGACACCATTTATAATCTTCCATGCACAGTTGTAACATCCAGATTTTTCAAAATAGCCATAGCATCCCGCATATCCCAACATGGCTCATGTCTTGTAACACCCAGCTTTGAGAACTCATTGAGGCTCAATCCAATTAAACCATAAATGGCGCTTGATCATGGAGCTCACACCTTCTTGTATTTCCCCCTAATAGAAACTAGATGACGACATGGCAATGCCATTTTTTTGGAACCCTTGGGTTTTTCTCCTTGTGAAATTCGTAAAAAATAGGATAACATGTAATGTACTATCTTTTAGAGGACTGACCGCCACTCTGTTGTTACGTACACCATCAAGTACCATCATGTAGATTTCATTTGTGTTATACAATTTTATTTCTGAACTTAAATATGTTGGCTGGAAGAACCATCAAGCGTCATGAACTCGTCCACGAAGACGAGGCGTGCTTTGATGGCTCGGACGGAACCGTGTAAATCTTGGCAGCATTTATGCGTGTCTCTGGGTGATGGGGATAGTGCCCCTTGCATCAACACTACATTCACGGACTAGTGGTCCTTGGCGAGGATCATCACCCATGTGCGGAGAAGAAGAAGCTCAACAAGAGGCAACATTTCGTGTTTTGAGCCTTTTGAGATACAAATTCAGTATTTGACCCCGGTTCGAAAAAAAATTCGGGATTTGACCCTTTCGCTACCGCCAGGGGAGCTGGCGGTAGGGTTATACAGCCTACCGCAAGGGTGCGATGGACGGGGACGGCCGCCGTCTCCGCGTGCTGACGTGGATTAGCACCCTACCACCAGGGAACCCGACGGTAGGCTGTATAACCCTACCGCCAGCTCCCCTGGCGGTAGGGTGTGCCAGGGTTTTTGCCTCGAAAACCTTTTGTAACGAAAAAACTGAGTGCCCTGGCGGTAGGGTCAACCTACCGCCATAGGGGCTGGCGGTAGGCTGTCTGACCCTACCGCCAGGGTCCTTGGCGGTAGGGTCTTGCCTATATCCAAGTTCAATTTCTTTCTTCTTTTCAAAAACAACAGATCTCAAACAATGATATAGAGTCAAAAACAGCAATGATATATAGTCAAAATAACATATCTCAAACAATTAAACTTGGGCATCACATACACATGTCATACGGAGTTCCACATAAACTTGTGCATAATAAGAAAACGAAGTTCAACTACTTAGTTCCACATAGCAAACGGAGTTTCACACATATCAAACACATAGTTCAAATAGCAAACACATAGTTTCACAACCACTAGACTTTTCAACTACAACCAAGTATCGAATAGCAGAATTTAATTCATCCTTCACCTCTTGCTCTTGGAGGCACGGTCCTCGTTCCTCTTTGAACAAGTCTCTTCAGTGTTCTTCTTGGACCATCGAGGAACCGGTCTCTGGAAAGGGTCCGGACTCAGCAAATCCTTCTTCTTCGGATTCCTCTTCGGCAGCTGAGGTGCTTGAGATGATTGAGTTGTCGGAGGTTGATAACCCACAAGTGTAGGGGATCGCAACAATTTTCGATAAGTAAGAGTGTCGAACCCAACGAGGAGCTAAAGGTAGAATAAATATTCCCTCAAGTTCTATCAACCACCGATACAACTCTACGCACGCTTGATGTTCGCTTTACCTAGAACAAGTATGAAACTAGAAGTACTTTGTAGGTGTGATAGGATAGGTTTGCAAGATAATAAAGAACACGTAAATATAAACTAGGGGCTGTTTAGATAAAGAAGCAATAAAGTAAGTATTAGTAGAGAGCTTTTTGTTACAAGAAAGTTATTTGTCCAAGGCAATCGATAACTAGACCGGTAATCACCATTGCAATACTATTTGAGGGAGAGGCATAGGCTAACATACTTCCTCTACTTGGATCATATGCACTTATGATTGGAACTCTAGCAAGCGTCCGCAACTGCTAAAGATTCATTAAGGTAAAACCCAACCATAGCATTAAAGTATCAAGTCCCCTTTTATCCCATACGCAAACAACCTACTTACTCGGGTCTGTGCTTCTATTCACTCACGCCACCCACCATAAGCAAATCATAAACATATTGCAAACCCTACAACGGGTATCCCTCACGCTTGCACGACATGGAGAGCACCATAGGGTAGCACCAATAATAAAACATGCAACTCAAACCAATCACGATCATCAATTAACCCATAGGACAAAACGGATCTACTCAAACATCATAAGATAGCCATACATCATTGAGAAATAATATATAGCATTGAGCACCATGTTTAAGTAGAGATTACAACGGGTAAGAGAGAGGTTACACCGCTGCATAGAGGAAGGAAGAGTTGGTGATGAAGGCGGTGAAGTTGTTGGTGAAGATCGCGGTGATGATGATGGCCCCCGGCAGCGTTCCGGCGCCACCGGAAGCAAGGGGGAGAGGGGCCCCCTTCTTATTCTTCTTCCTTAACCTCCTCCCTAGATGGGAGAAGGGTTTCCCCTCTGGTGCTTGGCTCCCATGGCATGGGAGGGGCGAGAGCCCCTCCGAGATTGGATCTATCTCTCTGTTTCTGCATTCTCAGATTCTACCCCTTCACTGTTTCTTTTATATCTGGAGATCCGTAACTCCGATTGGGGTGAATCTTTCACCCAGATCTTTCTCATAAAATTAGCTTTCTTTCACCAAAAGAAGAGCATAAACCGCCTTACGGGTGGCCCACGAGAGCCCAGGCCGCGCCTAGGGGGGAGGGCGCGCCCCCTGTCTCGTGGCCACCCCGGACACCGTTTCGCGTTGATTTTACTTCCCAAAAGTCATAAATATTCCAAAAAAATCTCCGTCCATTTTTATCCCGTTTGGACTCCGTTTGATATTGGGTTTTTGCGAAACAAAAACATGCAACCGCAGAACTGCATCGAGCAATCGGATCAATATGTTAGTCCCCAAAAATAGTATAAAAAGTTGCCAAAAGTATATGAAAGTTGAATAATATTGGCATGGAACAATCAAAAATTATAGATACGACGGAGACGTATCAGCATCCCCAAGCTTAATTTCTGCTCGTCCTCGAGTAGGTAAATGATAAAAAAAGATAATTTTTGATGTGGAATGCTACCTAGCATAATCTTGATCATATGTCTAATCATGGCATGAATATTAAGATACAAGTGATTCAAAGCAATAGTCTATCATTTGACATAAAAACAATAATACTTCGAGTGTACCAATAAAGCAATCATGTCTTTTCAAAACAACATGGCCAAAGAAAGTTATCCCTACAAAATCATATAGTCTGGTTGTTGCTCTATCTTCATCACACAAAGTATTTAATCATGCACAACCCTGATGACAAGCCAAGCAATTGTTTCATACTTTAATAATCTCAAACCTTTTCAACTTTCACGCAATACATGAGTGAGCCATGGATATAGCACTATAGGTGGAATAGAATATGATGGTGGAGGTTATGTGGAGAAGACAAAAAGGGAGAAAGTCTCACATCAACTAGGCGTATTGACGGGCTATGGAGATGCCCATTGAGGGAGTCTTGGACTAGGGGGTGTCCGGACAACCGGACTATCATTATCCGCCGGACTCCAAGGCTACGAAGATACAAGATTGAAGACTCCGTCCCGTGTCCGGATGGGACTTTCCTTGGCGTGGAAGGCAAGCTTGGCAATACGGATATGTAGATCTCCTACTATTGTAACCGACTCTGTGTAACCCTAGCCTCCTCCGGTGTCTATATAAACTGGAGGGCTTTAGTCCGTAGGACAACATACATTACAACAATCATACCATAGGCTAGATTCTAGGGTTTAGCCTCCTTGATCTCGTGTGTAGATCCACTCTTGTACTACCCATATCATCAATATTAATCAAGCGGGGCGTGGGTTTTACCTCCATCGAGAGGGCCCAACACAGGTAAAACATCGTGTCCTCGTCTCTTGTTACCATCCGCCTAGACGCACAGCCGGGACCCCCTACCCGAGATCCGCGGTTTTGACACCGACATTGGTGCTTTCATTGAGAGTTCCTCCGTGTCGCCACCGATAGGCTTGGTGGCATCTTCAACCAAAGAACGCTGTCGAGTGAGACTTTTCTCCCGGACAGATCTTCAGATTCGGGCGGCCGCGATCGGGCAATTCACTTGGCCATCCGAGCGGATCGAAGCTACGCCCTGGCCGTCAGTCAGATTTGAAGCTTAAACTTCACGGCCGATGTCCACGGAGACTTGATCTTCGACGGACTCGAGCCACACCAAGCGCCGACCTTTGTGGACGGGCATGATTTAGCTCTGCCACCGAACAGTGCCTTGGTGGCCGCACACGGGTCCGCTTTGGCCATTAGCCCGGAGCCAATCGCCCAGATCGAGGGCCGGTGGATAGACGCCGCCCTGGGGGCTTCAACATCCACGGCGATGGAGCCGAACACTAATTTTGTCCCCTGCGAAACACATGATTCCGAGGCGCTGGACTCCTCGCCGGACTCCGAACCTCCCGCGCCCCTACCAATCGATCTGGATTGGGCGCCGGTTATGGAATTCACCGCCGCGGACATCTTCCAATACTCGCCTTTTGGCGATATCTTGAATTCACTAAAGCATCTCTCGTTATCGGAGAGTCTGGCCGGACTATGGCGGGATGGTTGGGGTACAGACGACGAAGAAATTCAGAGCCCACCCACCACCCACTTTGTAGCCATCGCCGACGATCTAACCGACATGCTAGACTACGACTCAAGACATCGACGCCATGGACGGCGATCTTTCGAGATTTAACAGAACCAGCGCCTACGGGGCACTGGAAGACCACCTCGTCATACGACATATACATGGTGGACACCCCAAAAGACGGGGATGGCAAAGAAACAGCGGAGGCAGACTCTTTAAAGAAGCAACCCAAACGCCGGCGTCAGCGGCGCCGCTCTAAATCTCGCCACAAAGAAGAATGGAGATTCCGCACAGAGATAATAACACTCGAGAGCGCCAAGACAATCCCCTCCAAAGAAGACTCAGCGCAGGAGGACGCAAGCAAGCCCTCATGAGGGGGCGGCAGACGAAGAGGTTGAGGATCATAACTATATGCCTCCTCCAAGAAGCAAGCCTCAACGATGACGAATTCGCTGCACTCCGAGGATCCCGTCGAACAAGAGCGCTTCAAGCGCAGGCTTATCGCCACAGCAAACAGCCTAAAGAAAAAGCAGCAACAGCTTCAAGCTGATCAGGACCTGCTGGCCGATCGATGGACCGAGGTCCTCGCGGCCGATGAGTATAAACTCGAACGCCCCTCCAAAAGTTACCCAAGACGCAAGCTGCTCCCCCGATTAGAGGAGGAAGCATACGTACCTCCATCACCAACGCATGATATGGCTGACCGACCACCCCGTGGTCGTGACAGAGAGGCATCCAGGCCCCCAGCCAAGACCATACCCCGGCATCGCTCCAAAAGTACGGTTAAGAGGGAACGCGCCGGACTTGCGCGACATATTGGAGGACAAAGCAAGGCAATCCAGATCCATCTATGGATCACGTGGCGCCCTCGACCCACGCATTTAATACCGTCGCGCCGGATACAATAACCCTGGCAGGGCCGAGCACAGCAGACAGCGCTCTCTCGAGCTGCGTCACGATATCGCTCAATACAGAGGTGCCGCACACCCGCTATGCTTCACTGACGAAGTAATGGATCATCAGATCCCCGAAGGGTTTAAACCCGTAAACATCGAATCTTACGATGGCACAACAGACCCCGCGGTTTGGATCAAAGACTATCTTCTCCACATCCATATGGCCCGGCGGCATCTCCACGCCATCAAGTACCTCCCACTCAAGCTTAAAGGACCAGCTCGGCATTGGCTTAACAGCTTGCCCGCAGAGTCAATTGGGTGTTGGGAAGACACGAGGCCGCATTCCTTGATAACTTCCAAGGCACATATGTGTGACCACTAGATGCCGATGACCTAAGCCACATCATTCAGCAGCCGGACGAATCGCCGCATAATTACGGACACGGTTCTTGACGAAGAAAAATCAAATCGCCGATTGTCCGGATGCGAGGCCCTTGCAGCCTTCAAACATAACATCCGGGACGAATGGCTAGCCCGCACAGGGCAGGAAAAGCCAAATCCATGGCAGCCCTCACATCGTTAATGACCTGCTTTTGCACGGAGAGGACAGCTGGCTAGCCCGCAGCAACAATCTCCATAAAAATTCGGCAGTCCGGATACTAAGGACAACAACGGCAGTCACGCCGAAACAAAACAAGCGCCGCATTAACGGCGACGACAAGGAGGATACGGCAGTCAAACGCCAATTCGAGGTTTTAAACCCGTCGTGGAAGAAGCCATTCAAAAGAACCACTCGGGTCCGTCAATCTGGACCGAATACTCGACCGCCATGCGGATACATGGCACCTCTGAAAAGCCAGCTAACCACACTAATAGAGATTGCTGGGTGTTCAAGCAGGCCGACAAGTTAATTGCCGAAAATAATGACAAGGGGCTAAACAGCGACGACGAGGAAGAGACCCGACCGCCGAACAACAGAGGACAAAAGGGTTTTCCCCCACAAGTGCGAACGGTGAATATGATATACGCGACCCACATACCCAAGAGGGAGAGGAAACGCGCACTAAGGGACGTCTATGCGATGGAGCCAGTCGCCCCAAAGTTCAACCCATGGTCCTCTTGTCCGATCACTTTCGATCGAAGAGACCATCCGACCAGCATACGCCATGGCGGATTCGCCGCATTAGTCTTAGACCCAATCGTTGATGGGTTCCACCTCACGAGAGTCCTGATGGACGGCGGTAGCAGCCTGAACCTGCTTTATCAGGATACAGTGCGCAAAATGGGCATAGACCCATCAAGGATTAAACCTACAAAGACAACCTTTAAAGGTGTCATACCAGGAGTGGAAGCCAACTTCACAGGCTCAGCCACACTCGAAGTGGTCTTCGGATCCCCGGATAATTTCCGGAGCGAAGAGTTAATCTTCGACATAGTCCCATTTCGCAGCGGCTATCACGCTCTGCTCGGATGAACCGCATTTGCCAAATTCAACGCGGTGCCGCACTATGCATACCTAAAGCTCAAGATGCCAAGCCCTCGTGGAGTCATCACGGTCAATGGGAATACGGAACGCTCCCTCCGAACGGAGGAACATACAATGCTCTCGCGATGTAAGTCTGAGCAGCCTTCTAAGGCAATTCTCGAGTCCGCCGTTAAACGGCCGGATCTGAAAGCGCGCCGAGCAATGCCATCCAAGACCACTGGCGCGATCGAGCATCGCGTAGTAATGCGGCCCCAACCTCGCCAGCAAGATGATCGCAAGAATAACACTCCGCGTACATCATTACGCTTTGGAGATACCATGGGCACAGGGGAGGGGGCACGATCGCAACGGACCCAGAGTGCGGTTCGACCACACCGGGGGCTCGCAAATGTGCCCCTCTTTTTTTTTCCTCTTTTTTGTACACATGAATCTGTTAACCAGAAGCCCTGTCCGGCGGCGAACCTGCCGAACTCATGATGCAACAGTTAGGGACTAAAGAAGGCCGTGACGAACACTCAGGTGGTCTCAATTACGAGCATTAAATTTGATTATACACACCAAGTCCGCAGCTCATCCTCGGGGGGACATGTTTACTTAGTCCAAATCCCTTGCTTATCACATTATTTGTATCACCGCTCTACTAGCGAGACTTTCTTTCATAAATAATGCAGCAACTTTTTGATCACAATTGCATTACCTTTTATATGTATGCTCATTATATGACATCTTGCACCAGATATTTTGGTACGGCCTAATACACCGGGGCTTATGTTCCCCATCCTATGGTGTGATAAGTCCTAACACTTTCACAAGTGCGGCACCCGAACTTATAGCATTATATGAATCGGCTCGAATCATGTCTTGGGTCAATAGTTGGGTTTGCCCGGCCCCACGTTTTGGTGCCTTACGCCCGTTCCGTCGGCTAAGGTGGCACTGGAGAACCATCGCGATTGCGCCCGGTTGAGCCGGCGGCGCCTCGATGGAGAAAGCTAAACCGACCGGCATGATAAGGCGAGAGACTGGTCGCTGTTCGAGAGGTTTTTTCGGGTCCTAAAGACTCACGCCGCTTGAAGAAGTTCGGACAATGTCCGATGAAGGCGTGATAGCGCCCGGATTCGTTCTTCGAATACCGGGGCTTCGCCAAAATTTAAAATTATAGAATTCTATGGCTAAGTGAGAGTGTTCAAGCATTATAAGTCCGGTTGCCTTGTTCGTTGTGTTGAGCCTCCTCGATGGACCCAACAATGGGAACAAGAGTGCTCATGTTTATCCCGAACACCCTAGCACTTTCGGGGCTTGGGGCTGAAGCCAACGACTTGCCATCTCTCGATTTTATAAACGGCCGCATGTAAGGTAATATTTTAAATTAAACAAGTGTTGCTCATGGCGATACTGACGAAGTTTTCAGCGCCGTGATAAATACATAGCGAGTTCATTCAAAGATTACATTTCGAGAGCACTCATCCGCAATATCACAGGCTCCCTTCAGACAATTTTATAATACTTCTCGGCGACGATACTCCCTCGCCGGTGGCGGTGGATCCGTGAGAAGCTTCTCGCATCCAACTTGCCCTGCAGCACCTTTGTGCGGGCAAGGGCCCGACGAGCGCCTTCAATACAAAGCGGGCGCTTGATGACCTCCACCTGTGGGCATGCATCCACCAGCCGCCGACAAGGACAAAGTAGCTCCTGTGCATGGCCTGTCCAGCCACACCGGACTATGAGGCCCTTCATGGCCTCCTCGGCTACCTTAGGAGTTCGACCACCGCTTCACCGGTCGCTTGGGGGCACCGGATGGCGGCCTCAAAGATACCGAGACTAGAAGACCTTCTCCGTCGAGCTCCCCTCCTCGCCACGATAGAATGCGGCCGCATCAGACGCACTACGCGGCAGATCTGCAAATGCCCCTGGAGAGCTCCGAATGCGGGTAAGTATCAGGTAATTTACATTAACATGCTTGCTTTGCATGAAAAATGCCTTACCCTCCGCTATTTTCTTTATATCCTCAACCTCCTGAAGGGCCTTATGGGCCTCGGCCTTGGCGGACTAGGCACTTTCGAGAGTCGAGGCAAGCTCGGACTCTCGAGTCTTGGAGTCACGCTCCAAACTCTCATGCTTTTCCATGAGAGCCTGGAGCTCTTGCCGAACTTCCGCCACCCGTGCCTCCTGCTTTTCTCGCTCAGCCCGCCATGGCCGCACTGTGTTCGTCATGACACAAGATCCTTCGTGGCTGCCACCTCGTTAGTGGCCCCTGGGATACACATATTATCCTGTTTAATTTTAGTGCAACCAAAATCCTTTTCTGTAAGGTACCTATTCAAAGTGGTGTTACTCACCTTCTTTTTCCACGAGCTGCCTCTTGGCATGGCCGACCTCTTGCTCAGACCGCTCAAGATCCTTCTTCAGCACATCGACCTCCGCCGTTAGTGCGGCAGAGGTCAGCAGCGCAGCTTGCAAACCCATATTGACATATTTTTAGCAACCTCACAGATATCTTGTTAGATCCTCGAGACGGCTTTTCTTTCCAACACCGAACCGAGCATCGAAACTACTATCTATGCGGTATTACATTACATGATTTTAACTTCTTACCTCAAAGCTCGTTAAAAGGCTGCTGCGAGTTTCACCAGCCCACTTTTGGCGAAGTGAACCTTTTGAATCACCGCACTCATGATAGTGCGGTGTTCTTCCTCGATGGAAGCGCCTTTAAGCGCCTCCGGCAAGTTATCCGGCGCCTCGGTTGGGCGGAGGCCACCGGCGTCACGGTCTTGCCCTTCTTTCAAGGGCCGTTTGTTGTATTTTGGAACCATGCGGGTTCCGATGTAGAGTCCAACGCAAAGTCCGGAGGCTGCTCGACGGCGCCTCGGAACCTCCTCTGATGGGTCCTCTTTGGGATCCCACCTCGGCGTCTTTGCCTCGGGGGGTAGTGGCGGTCGGAAGTGAGTCCACATCCGACGGGGCCAATGACCCGCTTGATGAAGCGGGGAGATCATCATCGGCCGGACTACGGACAGAATACGGCGTTAGAAGGACACTACGTGACATAAAAGATATTGCATATCAAGGATCCGGATACTTACGATCTCGCCGGACGCTCGCCCTTGAGGTTACTCATCCTCGCCAACGCTAATGTTTGGCGAACTGTCCGGGGATAGTTCTCCCCTCTTGACCCTTCGCCTTCCCTATTGGGAAGCCTTCCTTTCTTCTCTCCTCCTCCGGGAGAGAGTACTCCTCCTCCTCCTCGTCTTCAGGGGAGGAGTCCACGTCGTCGTCAGACGCCGGATGGTGGGAACTCTTTCGAGTCCCCGCGGCCACCTCTTGGCCTTCTTCTCCGGCACCACGTGCGGTGCCGGAACCAGCAGCCCTGCTAAGCGGGCGTCCACTGGGTCTTCTGGCATGGGAGCCGGGCTGATAAGCAGCTTGGCCTTCTCCATCCATTCATGTCAAAGGAAGAGGCAGAATGAAACCTCACTAAGATTCAATTTAATTATCACAAGTGTCCCGTAATGGGGTTGAATCGCCACCTCGTCGCTTGATATCTGCGAGCTGAATCCGCGATCTTCCATCGCGGACGCGGGGGCTTCGGCGCCCTTGAACAGCACCCTCCAGGCGCCTTCGTATGTTGTATCGAAGAGCCCGCTTAACGCCTGGTGCTATCCTGGATTGAACTCCCACAAATTGAATGCCCGTTCCTGGCATGGGAGGATCCGCCGGATGAGCATGACTTGGACCACGTCGACGAGCCTGAGCCTATTGCTCACCATCTTCTTGATGCAGGCTCGGAGTCCCGTCACCTCCACCGGATTGCCCCACTGCAAGCCCTTCTCTTTCCAGGAGGTGAGCTGCGTGGGGATGCCAGATCTAAACTCGGGGGCCGCCACCCATGTAGGTTTGCACGGCTCGGTGATGTAGAACCACCCCGATTGCCACCCCTTGACAGAGTCCACAAAGGTCCCTTCGAGCCAAGGGACGTTGGGCAATTGCCCAACATGGCGCTCTCCGATTCCGCTTATGCGTTCTTCACAACCTTCGCTTGACGTTGAAGGTCTTGAGCCACAGAGCGAAGTGGGGCGGATGCGAGGAAGGTTTCGCACACCCACGATAAACGCCGAGATGTTGAGGATGAAGTTCGGCGCCAGATCGTGGAAATCCAGTGCCGTATTAAAACATGAGCCCCGGACAAATGGATGGAGCGGAAAGCCCAGTCCATGGAGGAAGTGGGGAGGAAGACGACCCTCTCATGAGGCCCGGGGTAGGGATGAGCTGCCCTCGTCGGGCAGCCGATGCGCGATATCGCCGAAGGTATCCGCGCCAAGCAGCTTGGTGATGTCCTCCTCAGCGGTGGAGGCCAGCCATTTGCCTCCCGCTCCGGACATATTCGGAGAAGGTCGAGGCGAGATGCGCGAGCTTGGGCGTTGGAGCTTGAGTTCACGGGATGGATAAGCAAAGGAGGAAGAAGGCGTAGGTGAGAAGGTAAATCCTTATCCCTTATATATAGGCGGACGAAAACTATGCGTCCCCCACCAGCCTGGTAAAACTCGCTTATCTCCCAAGCGCCGCCATCAATGGCGACGGGAACGGTTGGGTTACCCATGCACGTATTGATGAGAATCCCGGAATAAGGGGAACACGATCTCTGCTTACGTGCCAAGGAAACCGCTTCGCTAAACGTGCTGAGGTGGTATAGTAAAAAATGATTCAAACAAAGGCTTGGTAGCGGTGTGATGTCACGCCGCATAATACGTCAGCGGATTGAACTAAGTGTACATTTTATTCTCTCTACGGTGGAATGTGGAAATTATTTTGCAGAGCCGGACACTATCCTGGTGTTCATGATCTTCTCTGGATTATTCAAGGGAGGAACCCACCTTGCAATGCCGAACATTATCTTGCTACGGACTTATCGTCATTGAAGCCCGGTTCGAGGGCTACCGAGGAGTCCTGGACTAGGGGTGTCCGGACAGCCGGACTATCATTATCCCCCGGACTCCAAGACTACGAAGATACAAGATTGAAGACTTCGTCCCGTGTCCGGATGGGACTTTCCTTGGCGTGGAAGGCAAGCTTGGCAATACGGATATGTAGATCTCCTACTATTGTAACCGACTCTGTGTAACCCTAGCCTCCTCCGGTATCTATATAAACCGGAGGGCTTTAGTCCGTAGGACAACATACATTACAACAATCATACCATAGGCTAGCTTCTAGGGTTTAGCCTCCTTGATCTCGTGGTAGATCCACTCTTGTACTACCCATATCATCAATATTAATCAAGCAGGACGTAGGGTTTTACCTCCATCGAGAGGGCCTGAACCTGGGTAAAAACATCGTGTCCCTCGTCTCTTGTTACCATCCGCCTAAATGCACAGTTCGGGACACCCTACCCGAGATCCGCCGGTTTTGACACCGACACCCATCAATAGATATCAATGTGAGTGAGTAGGGATTGCCATGCAACGAATGCACTAGAGCTATAAGTGTATGAAAGCTCAAACTGAAACTAAGTGGGTGTGCATCCAACTTGCTTGCTCATGAAGACCTCGGGCATTTGAGGAAGCCCATCATCGGAATATAGAAGCCAAGTTCTATAATGAAAATTCCCACTAGTATATGAAAGTGAAAGCATAGGAGACTCTCTCTATGAAGAACATGGTGCTACTCTGAAGCACAAGTGTGGTAAAAGGATAGTAACATTGCCCCTTCTCTCTTTTTCTCTCTTTTTTATTTTCTCTTTTTTTCTTCTTCTTTTTTCTTTTTTTCCTTTTTTTTCTTTTTGGTGGGCTTCTTTGGCCTCTTTTTTTTATTTGGGCTTCTTTGGCCTCTTTTATTTTCATAAAGTCCGGAGTCTCATCCCGACTTGTGGGGGAATCATAGTCTACATCATCCTTCCTCACTGGGGCAATGCTCTAATAATGATGATCATCACACTTTTATTTACTTACAACTCAATATCTAGAACAAAGATATGACTCTATATGAATGCGTCCGATGGTGTACTGGGATGTGCGATGATCTAGCGTAGCAATGGCATAAAAAAACGGACAAGGCATGAAAACAACATGCTAGCTATCTTACGATCATGCAAAGCAATATGACAATGAAGACCTCAAGTCATGTATATGATGATGATGGAAGTTGCATGGCAATATATCTTGGAATGGCTATAGAAATGCCATAATAGGTAGGTATGGTGGCTGTTTTGAGGAAGATATAAGGAGGCTTATGTGTGATAGAGAGTATCAGATTGATACGTCTCCGTCGTATCTATAATTTTTGATTGTTCCATGCCAATATTATTCAATATTTATATACTTTTGACAACTTTTTATACTATTTTTTGGGACTAACATATTGATCCAAAGGCCTAGTGCCGCCTCGCATCATTGCATGTTTTTGTTTCGCATAAACCCAATATCAAACAGAGTCCAAACGGATGGAGATTTTTTTTGGAATATTTATGATTTTTGGGAAGTAAAATCAACGCGAGACGGTGTCCGAGGTGGTCACGAGGTAGGGGGCGCGCCCTACCCCCCCCCCAGGCGCGCCCTTGACCCTCGTGGTCCACCCGTAAGGCGGTTGATGCTCTTCTTTTGGCGCAAACAAGATAATTTTATGAAAAAGATCTGGGTGAAAGATTCACTCCAATCGGAGTTACGGATCTCTAGATATAAAGGAAACGGTGAAGGGGTAGAATGAGAGAACGGAGAAACAGAGAGATAGATCCAATCTCGGAGGGGCTCTCGCCCCTCCCAAGCCATGGGAGCCAAGGACTAGAGGGGAAACCCTTCTCCCATCTAGGGAGAAGGTCAAGGAAGAAGAAGAAGAAGAAGGGGGGCTCTCTCCCCCTTGCTTCCGGTGGCGCCGGAATGCCGCCGGAGGCCATCATCATCACCGCGATCTTCACCAACACCGCCGTCATTCACCAACATCTCCATCACCTTCCCCCTTCTATATCCAGCGGTCCACTCTCCCGCAACCCGCTGTACCCTCTACTTGAACATGGTGCTTTATGCTTCATATTATTTTCCAATGATGTGTTGCCATCCTATGATGTCTGAGTAGATTTTCGTTGTCCTATCGATGATTGATGAATTGCTATGATTGGTTTGCGTTGCATGTTTTATTATTGGTGCTGTCCTATTGTGCCCTCCATGTCGCGCAAGCATGAGGGATTCCCTCTGTAGGGTTTGCAATATGTTTATGATTTGCTTATGGTGGGTGGCGTGAGTGACAGAAGCACAGAACCGAGTAAGTAGGTTGTTTGCGTATGGGATAAAAGGGGACTTGATACTTTCATGCTATGGTTGGGTTTTACCTTAATGAATCTTTAGTAGTTGCGGATGCTTGCTAGAGTTCCAATCATAAGTGCATATGATCCAAGTAGAGAAAGTATGTTAGCTTATGCCTCTCCCTCAAATAGAATTGTAATAGTGATTACCGTTCTAGTAACGTAGTCAATTGCCTAGGGACAATTCCACAACTCCTACCACCACTTTTCTACACTCGCTATATTTACTTTGTTGCTTCTTTATCTAAACAGCCCCTGGTTTATATTTACGTGTTCTTTACTTTCTTGCAAGCTTACCCGAAAACACCTACAAAGTACTTCTAGTTTCATACTTGTTATAGGTAAAGCGAACGTCAAGCGTGCGTAGAGTCGTATCAGTGGCCGATAGGACTTGAGAGAGTATTTGTTCTACCTTTAGCTCCTCGTTGGCTTCGACACTCTTACTTATTGAAAGAGGCTACAACTATCCCACTATACTTGTGGGTTATCAAGACCTTTTTCTGGCGCCGTTGCCGGGGAGTCATAGCATGGGGTGAATATTCTCGTGTGTGCTTGTTTGCTTTATCACTAAGTAATTTTTATTTGCTATTCTAAGTTGTTCTCTATCTTTAGTTATGGGTAGTAAACGCAAAATACCAAAAAAATTAGTTGTACCTACTACTCCAATGGTTGAAGAACCACTCAAAATATATCACACTACTGAAGCTTGTTACTTGGATCATCTTCGATCCCTATGTGCTCGTGCTGAAACCCCAACTAGCTTAGTTGAGGGCAAATCTTTAGATGAGCATGCTTGTTATGTGCGACACCGTATATCTGAAAAAGGGAAGCTATTATGGGATCAAATTCAACGTTTACAATGCTGTGCTTGGAATTTATGTTGGGAATATGATTTTACTTGTTGTTCTGAAAACCCTAAAAAACACCTTCCCTACCAATGTGAGTTTATTGATAATGGGATCTTATCTTCATATGCTAAGGGTGTTTATAGTTACTATGATTCTCAACAAATTGAAGAATTTGTTGCTTTTAAGGGTGCTTTTGAAATTGCTTATTTGATTGAAACGTATGGTGCTACTTTTCACAAATCTGGAAATTTTGCCATACTTGAATATTGCTATGAGAATTATGCTTCTAATGCCTATGTTAAACAATTTATTAAGGAAGTCTCCGCTGTCCAAGAAGAGAATAATATTTTGCAGGAAGCTATGGAAGAAGAAATTGATGAAATTGTGAGCTCATTGGATGAAAAAGATGATGAGAAGAGCGAAGAACAAAAGGAGGAAGAGCGGATTGATCACCCGTGTCCACCTTCTAATGAGAGTAACTCTTCAACTCATACATTGTTTGATTCCCCTTCATGCTTACCGAAGGATGACTGCTATGATGACTATTATGATCCCATTAATTCTCTTGAAATATCCCTTTTTGATGATGCTTGCTATGCTTGTGGCCAAGATGCCAATATGAATTATGCTTATGGAGATGAACTTGCTATAGTTCCTTATGTTATGAATGAAATTGTTGCTATTGCACCCACGCATGATAGTCCTATTATCTTTTTGAATTCTCCCGACTACACTATATCGGAGAAGCTTGCACTTATTAAGGATTATATTGATGGGTTGCCTTTTACTACTACACATGATGATTTTGATGAATATAATATGCATGTGCTTGCTGCTCCTACTTGCAATTATTATGAGAGAGGAACTATATCTCCACCTCTCTATGTTCCCCACACGATAAAATTGCAAGAAACTGTTTATACTATGCATTGGCCTTTACTATGTGTGCATGAATTGTTCTTTTATGACATGCCGATGCATAGGAAGAGAGTTAGACTTTGTCATTACATGATTTATGTTACTTTGTGCTCACTGCTAAATTACAAATCATTGTTAATTAAAATTGGCTTTGATATACCTTGGGATCCGGGTGGATCCATTACTTGAGCACTATATGCCTAGCTTAATGGCTTTAAAGAAAGCGCTGCCAGGGAGACAACCCGGAAGTTTTAGAGAGTCATTTATTTCTGTTGAGTGCTTTTATATAGTTTAAAAACACAAAAATAAAGAGGGGAACCTAAAAACTTTTCAAAAAGGAAAGTGAAAGTGAGAAAGACAAGCATTGTTGAAGTGGGAGCTAGCCTTGGACTTTGTTCATGCTCACGGAAACTTTGTGAATCTTGATTACAGAAACTATTCAACAAAAATAATTATCCCCTTGTACAATTCCATTGTATTATAAAAATAATGTGCCAAGGTTTGCTTTTAGGATGTTTACAATGCTTGTTGGTTTGTACGGTGTAGGACAGAAACTTTGGCTGCAGTGCGCGGTTTTACATTTTTAACTGGAACGTCAATTGGTTCTGATTCCTTTGGCACTTTCTTGCTATATAACCTTTTTATTTTTCCTAATTTTGGCAGAATTTTTGGGGTAGCATAAGTATGGTGGATGTTCAGATTGCTACAGACTGTTCTGTTTTTGACAGATTCTATTTTTGCTGCATAGTTTGCTTGTTTTGATGAATCTATCAATTTGTATCAGTGGATTAAGCCATGAAAAAGTTATATTACAGTAGACACAATGCAAAAACAAAATATGAATTGGTTTGCAATAGTACTTAGAGTGGTGATTTGCTTTATTATACTAACGGATCTTACCGAGTTTTCTGTTGAAGTTTTGTGTGGATGTAGTGTCTAATCGAGGATGCCTCGACATGAGGAGAAGGAAGAGAGGCAAGAGCTCAAGCTTGGGGATGCCCGAGGCACCCCAAGTAAATATTTAAGGAGACTCAAGCGTATAAGCTTGGGGATGCTGGGGAGGCATCCCCTCTTTCTTCAACAAGTATCGGTATGTTTCGGATTCGTTTCGTTCATGCATTATGTGCAAGTCTTGGAGCGTCTTTTGCAATTAGGTCTTTATTTTTCTTTTATGCACCATGCTGGTATGAGATAGTCCTTGGTTTATTTATAGAATGCTCATTGCACTTCACTTAAATCTTTTGACTGTGGCTTTATAGAATGCTTCATGTGCTTCACTTATATCATTTGAAGTCTGGATTGCCTGTTTCTCTTCACATAGAAAACCGCCATTTGTAGAATGCTCTTTTTCTTCACTTATATTTGTTAGAGCGTGGGCATATCTTTTGTAGAAAGAATTAAACTCTCTTGCTTCACTTATATCAATTTAGAGAGATGACAGGAATTGGTCATTCACATGGTTAGTCATAAAATCCTACATAAACTTGTAGATCACTGAATATGATATGTTTGATTCCTTGCAATAGTTTTGCGATATAAAGATGGTGATATTAGAGTTATGCTAGTGGGTGGTTGTGGATTGTAGAGACACTTGTGTTGAGGTTTGCAAGTCCCGTAGCATGCACGTATGGTAACCGTTGTGTGACGAAAATGAAGCATGGCCAAACTGTATGATTTTGTAGGGATAAGCTTGCTTTTGCCTTGTTGTTTTGAAAAGACATGATTGCTTTATTGGTACACTCGAAGTATTATTGTTTTATGTCAAATGATAGACTATTGCTTTGAATCACTCGTGTCTTAACATTCATGCCATGATTAGACATATGATCAAGATTATGCTAGGTAGCATTTCACATCAAAAATTATTTCTTTTTATCATTCACCTACTTGAGGACGAGCAGGAATTAAGCTTGGGGATGCTAATACGTCTCCGTCGTATCTATAATTTTTGATTGTTCCATGCCAATATTATTCAACGTTTATATACTTTTGGCAACTTTTTATACTATTTTTGGGACTAACATATTGATCCAAAGGCTCAAAGTGCCGCCTCACATCATTGCATGTTTTTGTTTCGCAGAAACCCAATATCAAACGGAGTCCAGACGGGATAAAAATGGACGGAGATTTTTTTGGAATATTTATGATTTTTGGGAAGTAAAATCAACGCGAGACAGTGTCCGAGGTGGCCACGAGGTAGGGGCGCGCCCTACCCCCCAGGCGCGCCCCTGACCCTCGTGGTCCACCCGTAAGGCGGTTGATGCTCTTCTTTTGGTGCAAGAAAGATAATTTTATGAGAAAGATCTGGGTGAAAGATTCACCCCAATCGGAGTTACACATCTCCAAATATAAAGGAAACGGTGAAGGGGTAGAATCAGAGAACGCAGAAACAGAGAGATAGATCCAATCTCGGAGGGGCTCTCGCCCCTCCCAAGCCATGGGAGCCAAGGACCAGAGGGGAAACCCTTCTCCCATCTAGGGAGAAGGTCAAGGAAGAAGAATAAGGAGGGGGGCTCTCTCCCCCTTGCTTCCGGTGGCGCCGAAACGCCGCCGGAGGCCATCATCATCACCGCGATCTTCACCAACACCGCCGTCATCTTCACCAACATATCCATCACCTTCCCCCTTCTATATCCAGCGGTCGACTCTCCCGCAACCCGTTGTACCCTCTACTTGAACATGGTGCTTTATTCTTCATATTATTTTCCAATGATGTGTTGCCATCCTATGATGTCTGAGTAGATTTTCGTTGTCCTATCGGTGATTGATGAATTGCTATGATTGGTTTGTGTTGCATGTTTTATTATCGGTGCTGTCCTATTGTGCCCTCCGTGTCGCGCAAACGTGAGGGATTCTCGCTGTAGGGTTTGCAATATGTTTATGATTTGCTTATGGTGGGTGGCGGAGTGATGTACACGCACTGAGTAAGTAGGTTGTTTGCGTATGGGATAAAAGGGGACTTGATACTTTAATGCTATGGTTGGGTTTCACCTTAATGAATCTTTAGTAGTTGCGGATGCTTGCTAGAGTTCAAATCATAAGTGCATATGGTCCAAGTAGAGAAAGTATGTTAGCTTATGCCTCTCCCTCAAATAGAATTGTAATAGTGATTACCGGTCTAGTAACGTAGTCAATTGCCTAGGGACAATTCCACAACTCCTACCACCACTTTTCCACACTCGCTATATTTACTTTGTTGCTTCTTTATCTAAACAGCCCCTGGTTTATATTTACGTGTTCTTTACTTTCTTGCAAGCTTACCCGAAAACACCTACAAAGTACTTCTAGTTTCATACTTGTTATAGGTAAAGCGAACGTCAAGCGTGCGTAGAGTTGTATCAGTGGCCGATAGGACTTGAGAGAGTATTTGTTCTACCTTTAGCTCCTCGTTGGGTTCGACACTCTTACTTATCGAAAGAGGCTACAACTATCCCCTATACTTGTGGGTTATCACGTATCACGGGGTTTGGATGCGCCGGCGAAGTTTGCACCAACTCTCGAGGTGAGAAAGGGCAATGCACGGTACCGAAGAGGCGTGTAATCCATGGACTCAACATTAGTCGTAAAGAACTCATATACTTATTGCAAAAATCTACAAGCCATTGAAAACAAAGTACTACGCGCATGCTCCTAGGGGGATAGATTGGTTGGAAAAGACCATCGCTCGTCCCCGACCGCCACTCATAAGGAAGACAATCAATAAATAAAATTATGCTCCAACTTCATCACAAAGCGGTTCACCATACGTGCATGCTACGGGAATCACAAACCTCAACACAAGTATTTATACTAATCCACAACCACCCACTAGCATGACTCTAATATCACCATCTTTATATCGCAAAACTATTGCAAGGAATCAAACATATCATATTCAGCGATCTACAAGTTTATATAGGATTTTATGACTAACCATGTGAATGACCAACTCCTGTCATCTCTCTAAATAGATATAAGTGAAGCAAGAGAGTTTAATTCTTTCTACAAAAGATATGCCCACACTCTAACAAATATAAGTGAAGCAAAAGAGCATTCTACAAATGGCGGTTTTCTATGTGAAGAGAAATAGGCAATCCAAACTTCAAATGATATAAGTGAAGCACATGAAGCATTCTATAAAGCCATACTCAAAAGATTTAAGTGAAGTGCAATGTGTTGGGGAACGTAGTAATTTCAAAAATTTTCCTACGCACACGCAAGATCATGGTGATGTATAGCAACGAGAGGGGAGAGTGTTGTCTACATACCCTTGTAGACCCGGCGAAGCGATCACAACGTAGAGGAAGTAGTCGACGTTCTCCTCGCGATCCGACCGATCCCGCGCCAGCACTCCGACGCCCCGAGTTCTTGACACACGTACAGCTCGATGACGTCCCTCGTACTCGATCCAGCCGAGTGTCGAGGGAGAGTTTCACAAGACGACGGCGCAGGACGATCTTGATGTTTCACGGCGCAGGCTTCGCTTAAGCTTCATGACAGTATAACCGAGGTGGAATATGGTGGAGGGGCCACCGCTGCACGGCTAAGGAACGATCTAAAGATCAAACTTGTGTGTTCTAGGGTGCCCCCTGCCTCAGATATAAATGAGGGAGGGGAGGCCGGCCGGCCTAGAGAGGCGGCGCGGAGGAGTCCTACTCCTCACCGGGAGTAGGACTCCCCTTTTCCTAGTTGGATTAGGTTTGGGGGAGGAAGAGGAGGGCGCCCCCTCCTTGTCCTATTCGGACTGGGGGAAGAGGCGCTGCCACCCCTGGCCGGCCCTCCTCTTCTCCTCGAGGCCCACCAAGGCCCATTTACCCCCGGGGTTCCAGTAACCTCCCACTCCGTAGAATTCTGTTTTCCCGAACCATTCAACTCCAAACATAGGCTTCCAATATATCAATCTTTATGTCTCGACCATTTCGAGACTCCTCGTCATGTCCGTGATCACATCCGGACTCAACTTCTTCGGTACATCAAAATACATAAACTCATAATAACCGCCATCATGAAACCTTAAGTGTGCGGACCCTACGGTTCGAGAACAATGTAGACATGACCTAGAACTATTCACGGTCAATAACCAATAGCGGGACCTGGATGCCCATATTGGTTCCTACATATTCTACGAAGATCTTTGTCGGTCGACCGCATAACAACATACGTTGTTCCCTTTGTCATCGGTATGTTACTTGCCCGAGATTCGATCGTCGGTATCCAATACCTAGTTCAATCTCGTTACGCAAGTCTCTTTACTCGTTCCGTAATACATCATCTCACAACTAACTCATTAGTTGTAGTGCTTGCAAGGCTTCAGTGATGTGCATTACCGAGAGGGCCCAGAGATACCTCTCCGACAATCGGAGTGACAAAACCTAATCTCGAAATATGCCAACCCAACATCTGCCTTTGGAGACACCTGTAGTACTCCTTTATAATCACCCGATTCGCCAGTGACGCTTGGTAGCACCAAAGTGTTCCTCCGTAAACGGAGTTGCATAATCTCATAGTTACAGAACATGTATATGTCATGGATAAAAGCAGAGCAACATACTCAACGATCGTGTGCTAAGCTAAGGGAATGGGTCATGTCAATCGATCATTCTACTAATGATGTGACCTCGTTAATCAAATAACAACTCTTTGTTCATGGTCGAAACATAACCATCTTTGATTAACAAACTAGTCTAGTAGAGGCATACTAGTGACATATTGTTTTGTCTATGCATTCACACATGTATCATGTTTCCGGTTAATACAATTCTAGCATGAATGATAAACATTTATCATGAAATAAGGAAATAAATAATAACTTTATTATTGCCTCTAGGGCATATTTCCTTGATCTCCCACTTGCACTAGAGTCAATAATCTAGATTACATAGTAATGATTCTAACACCCATGGAGTCTTGGTGCTGATCATGTTTTGCTCGTGGAAGAGGCTTAGTCAACGGTCTGCAACATTCAGATCCGTATGTATCTTGCAAATCTCTATGTCTCCCATTTGGACTAAGTCCGGATGGAATTGAAGCGTCTCTTGATGTGCTTGGTCCTCTTGTGAAATCTGGATTCCTTCGCTAAGGCAATTGCTCCAAGATTGTCACGAAAGATTTTCATTGGACCCGATGCACTAGGTATGACACCTAGATCGGATATGAACTCCTTCATCCGACTCCTTCATTAGCTGCTTCGAAGCTGCTATGTACTCCGCTTCACATGTAGATCCCGCCACGACGCTTTGTTTAGAACTGCACTAACCGACAGCTCCTCCGCTTAGTGTAAATCGATCCGGTCTGCGATTTAGAATCGTCCGATCGGTGTCAAAGCTTGCATCAACGTAACTGCCATTTATGAGCTCTTTGTCACCTCCATATACGAGAAACATATCCTTAGTCCTTTTCGGTATTTCAGATGTTCTTGACCGCTGTCGATGATCCACTCTGGATTACTTTGGTACCTCCTGCTAGGCTTATAGCAAGGCACACATCGGTCCGGTACACAAGATTGCATACATGATAGAGCCTATGGTGAAGCATAGGAACATCTTTCATTTTCTCTCTATCTTCTGCAGTGGTGGGGCATTGAGTCGACTCAACTTCACACCTTGTAACACGTGCAAGAACCCTTTCTTTGCTTGATCCATTTTGAACTTCTTCAAAATTTTGTCAAGGTATGTGCTTTGTGAAAGTCCAATCAAGCGCCTTGATCTATCTCTATAGATCTTAATGCCCAATATGTAAGCAGCTTCACCGAGGTCTTTCATTGAAAAACTCTTATTCAAGTATCCCTTTATGCTATCCAGAATTCTATATCATTTCCGATCAGCAATATGTCATCTACATATAATATCGAAAATGCTACAGAGCTCCCACTCACTTTCTTGTAAATACAAAGCTTCTCAAAAGTCTGTAGAAAACCCAAATGCTTTGATCACACTATCAAAGCGCTTATTCCAACTCCGAGATGCTTGCACCAGTCCATAGATGGATCGCCGGAGCTTGCACACTTTGTTAGCTCCTTTGGATCGATAAAACCTTCGGTTGCATCATATACAACTCTTCTTCCGTAAATCCATTCAGAATGCAGTCTTTACATCCATTTGCCAAATTTCATAATCATAAAATGCGGCAATTGCTAACATGATTCGGACGGACTTAAGCATCGCTTCGGGTGAGAAGGTCTCATCGTAGTCAACCCCTTGAACTTGTCGAAAACCCTTTGCGATAAGTCAAGCTTTATAGACATAACATTACCGTCGTCGTCGGTCTTCTTCTTGAAGATCCACTTGTTTTCTATTGCTTGCCTACCCTCGGGCAAGTCAACCAAAGTCCATACTTTGTTTTCATACATGGATCCCATCTCGATTTCATGGCCTCGAGCCATTTTGCGAATCTGGGCTCACCATCGCTTCTTCATAGTTCGTGAGGTTCATCATGATCTAGTAGCATGATTTCCGAACAGGATTGCCGCCACTCACTGTGCGGATCTTACTCTGGTTGATCTACGAGGTTCTCAGAGTAACTTGATCTGAAGTTTCATGATCAACATCATTAACTTCCTCACTACTTGGTGTAAGTGTCTCGAAAACGGTTTCTGCGATTTAACTACTTTCAAGTAAGGGAGAAGGTACTATTACCTCATCAAGTTCCACTTTCCTCCCACTCACTTCTTTCGAGAGAAACTCCTTCTCTAGAAAGGATCCATTCTTAGCAACGAATGTCTTGCCTTCGGATCTGTGATAGAAGGTGTACCCAACTGTCTCCTTTGGGTATCCTATGAAGACACATTTCTCCGATTTGGGTTCGAGCTTATCGGTTGAAGCTTTTTCACATAAGCATCGCATCCCCAAACTTTAAGAAACGACAACTTTGGTTTCTTGCCAAACCACAGTTCATAAGGTGTCGCCTCAACGGATTTTGACGGTGTTCTATTCAGTGTGAATGCGGCCGCCTCTAGAGCATAACCCCAAAACGATAGCGGTAAATCAGTAAGAGACATCATAGATCGCACCATATCTAGTAAAGTACGATTCTGACGTTCGGACACACCATTACGCTGTGGTGTTCCGGTGGCGTGAGTTGCTAAACTATTCCGCATTGTTTCAAATGTAGACCAAACTCAGAACTCAAATATTCACCTCCACGATCGATCGTAGAAATTTAATTTTCTTGTTACGATGATTTTCAACTTCACTCAAATTCTTTGAACTTTTCAAACGTTTCAGACTTATGTTTCATTAAGTAGATATACCCATATCCGCTTAAGTCATCTGTGAAGGTGAGAAAATAACGATATCCGCCACGAGCCTCAACATTCATCGGACCACATACATCTCAGATGTATGATTTCCAACAAATCTGCTGCTCTCTCCATAGTACCGAGAACGGTGTTCTAGTCATCTTGCCCATGAGGCATGGTTCGCAAGTGCCAAGTGATTCATAATCAAGTGACTCCAAAAGTCCATCAGCATGGAGTTTCTTCATGCGCTTTACACCGATATGACCTAAACGGCAGTGCCACAAATAAGTTGCACTATCATTATCAACTCTGCATCTTTTGGCTTCAACATTATGAATATGTGTATCACTACTATCAAGATTCATAAGAAATAGACCACTCTTCAAGGGTGCATGACCATAAAAGATATTACTCATATAAATAGAACAACCATTATTCTCTGATTTAAATGAATAACCGTCTCGCATCAAACAAGATCCAGATATAATGATCATGCTCAACGCAGCACCAAATAACAATTATTTAGGTCTAAAACTAATCCGAAGGTAGATGTAGAGGTAGCGTGTCGATCGCGATCACATCGACTTTGGAACCATTTCCCACGCGCATCGTCACCTCGTCCTTTGCCGTTGTTCGCAATCCGTAGTCCCCTGCTTCGAGTTGCAAATATTAGCAATGTAACCAAGATCAAATACCAGTGCTATCTGCGAGCTCTAGTAAGGTACACATCAATAACATGTATATCACATATACCTTTGTTCACCTTGCCATCCTTCTTATCCGCCAAATACTTGGGGCAGTTCCGCTTCGGACTATCCGCTTGCGGTAGAAGCACTCGGCTGTGCTTAGGTCCGGACTTGGGTTTCTTCTCCCGAGCAGAACTTGCTTGCTGTTCTTCTTGAAGTTCCTTCTTCTTCCCTTTGCCTTTCTTCTTGAAACTAGTGGTCTTATTGACCATCAACACTTGATGCTCCTTCTTGATTTCTACCTCCGCAGCCTTTAGCATTGCGAAGAGCTCGAGCATAGTCTTTACTAACCCTTGCATATTATAGTTCATCACGAAGCTTTTGTAGCTTGGTGGCGTGATTGAAGAATTCATCAATGACACAATCATCCGGAAGATTAACTCCCAATTGTGTCAAGTGATTGTAGTACCCGCACATTCCGAGTATATGCTCACTAATGTAACTGTTCTCCTCCATCTTGCAGCTATAGAACTTATTGGAGACTTCATATCTCTCAATCCGGGCATTCTGTTGGAATATCAACTTCAACTCTGGAACATCTCATATGCTCCATGACGCTCAAAACGCCGTTGAAGTCCCGGTTCTAAGCCGTAAAGCATGGCACATCGAACTATAGAGTAGTCATCGCTTTGCTCGCCAGACGTTCTTAACGCCGCTGGTTGCCATCTGCATCGAGTTCGTCACCTAGCGGTGCATCCAGACGTAACTCTTCGTGGCAGCAATGAGGATGATCCTCAAATTACGGACCCAATCCGTGTAATTGCTACCATCATCTTTCAACTTTGCTTTCTCAAGGAACGCATTAAATTTCAACGGAACAACAAAGACGAGCCATTTATCTACAATCAAACATAAACAAGCAAGATACTATCAGTACTAAGTTCATGATAAATTTAAGTTCAATTAATCATATTACTTAAGAACTCCCACTTAGAAAGACATCTCTAGTCATCCAAGTGATCACGTGACCCAAATCAACTAAACCATAACCGATCATCACGTGAAATGGAGTAGTTTTCAATGGTGAACATCTTATGTTGATCATATCTACTATATGATTCACGCCGACCTTTCGGTCTCCGTGTTCCGAGGCCATATCTGCATATGCTAGGCTCGTCAAGTATAACCCGAGTATTCTCGTGTGCAAAACTGGCTTGCACCCGTTGTAGATGGACGAGAGCTTATCACACCGATCATCACGTGGTGTGTGCAGGCACGACGAACTTTGGCAACGGTGCATACTCGGGAGAACACTTCTTGATAATTTAGTGAGAGATCATCTTATAATGCTACCGTCAATCAAAGCAAGATAAGATGCATAAAAGGATAAATATCACATGCAAATCAATATAAGTGATATGATATGGTCATCATCATCTTGTGCTTCATGATCTCCATCTTGCAAAGACCACCATGATCACCATCGCCACCGGCGCGACACCTTGATCTTCATCGTAGCATCGTTGTCGTCTCGCCAAACTTATGCTTCTACGACTATCGCTACCGCTTAGTGATAAAGTAAAGCATTACAGGGCGATTGCATTGCATACAATAAAGCGACAACCATATGGCTCCTGCCAGTTGCCGATAACTTCGGTTACAAAACATGATCATCTCATACAATAAAATATAGCATCACGTCTTGACCATATCACATCACAACATGCCCCGCAAAAACAAGTTAGACGTCCTCTACTTTGTTGTTGCAAATTTTACGTGGCTGCTACGGGCTTAAGCAAGAACCAGTCTCACCTACGCATCAAAACCACAACGATACTTCGTCAAATAGACTCCGTTTTAACCTTCTCAAGGACCGGGCGTAGCCACACTCGGTTCAACTAAAGTGAGAGAGACAGCACCCACCAGGTCACCTTTAAGCAACGAGTGCTCGCGGCGGTGAAACCAGTCTCGCGTAAGCGTCTGGCTGTAATGTCGGTCTCGGGCCGCTTCATCTCACAATACCGCTGAACCAAAGTATGACATGCCGGTAGGTAGTATGACTTGTATCGCCCACAACTCACTTGTGTTCTACTCGTGCAAAACATCAAACCATATAAAAACTCGGCTCGATACCCTTTGTTGGGGAACGAGTAATTTCAAAATTTTCCTCGCACACGCAAGATCATGGTGATGTATAGCAACGAGAGGGAGAGTGTTGTCTACATACCCTTGTAGACCCGGCGAAGCGATCACAACGTAGAGGAAGTAGTCAGACGTTCTCCTCGCGATCCGACCGATCCGGCGCCATTACTCGACGCCCCGAGTTCTTGACACACGTACAGCTCGATGACGCCCCTCAGACTCGATCCAGCCGAGTGTCGAGGGAGAGTTTCACAAGACGACGGCGTGGTGACGATCTTGATGTTTCACGGCGCAGGGCTTCGCCTAAGCTTCGCACGTATAACCGAGGTGGAATATGGTGGAGGGGGCACCGACACGGCTAAGGAACGATCTAAAGATCAAACTTGTGTGTTCTAGGGTGCCCCCTGCCCGTATATATAAAGGAGGGAGGGGGAGGCCGGCCGGCCTAGAGAGGCTGCCGAGGAGTCCTACTCCTACCGAGTAGGACTCCCCCTTCCTAGTTGGATTAGGTTTGGGGGAGGGAAGAGGAGAGGCGCCGCCTCCTTGTCCTATTCGGACTGGGGGAAGAGGGCGCCACCACCCTGGCCGGCCCTCCTCTTCTCCCTCGAGGCCCACTAAGGCCCATTTACCCCGGGGTTCCAGTAACCTCCGGTACTCCAGAAATTCTGTTTTCCCGAACCATTCAACTCCAAACATAGGCTTCCAATATATCAATCTTTATGTCTCGACCATTTCGAGACTCCTCGTCATGTCCGTGATCACATCCGGACTCAACTTCTTCGGTACATCAAAATACATAAACTCATAATAACCGCCATCGAAACCTTAAGTGTGCGGACCCTACGGTTCGAGAACAATGTAGACATGACCTAGAACTATTCACGGTCAATAACCAATAGCGGGACCTGGATGCCCATATTGGTTCCTACATATTCTACGAAGATCTTTGTCGGTCGACCGCATAACAACATACGTTGTTCCTTTGTCATCGATGCGTTACTTGCCCGAGATTCGATCGTCGGTATCCAATACCTAGTTCAATCTCGTTCATCGCAAGTCTCTTTACTCATTCCGTAATACATCATCTCACAACTAACTCATTAGTTGTAGTGCTTGCAAGGCTTCATGATGTGCATTACCGAGAGGGCCCAGAGATACCTCTCCGACAATCGGAGTGACAAAACCTAATCTCAAATACGCCAACCCAACATCCGCCTTTGGAGACACTGTAGTACTCCTTTATAATCACCCGATTACGCCAGACATTTGGTAGCACCAAAGTGTTCCTCCGTAAACGGAGTTGCATAATCTCATAGTTACAGGAACATGTATATGTCATGGATAAAAGCAAGAGCAACATACTCAACGATCGTGTGCTAAGCTAAGGGAATGGGTCATGTCAATCAGATCATTCTACTAATGATGTGACCTCGTTAATCAAATAACAACTCTTTGTTCATGGTCAGGAAACATAACCATCTTTGATTAACAAACTAGTCTAGTAGAGGCATACTAGTGACATATTGTTTTGTCTATGCATTCACACATGTATCATGTTTCCGGTTAATACAATTCTAGCATGAATGATAAACATTTATCATGAAATAAGGAAATAAATAATAACTTTATTATTGCCTCTAGGGCATATTTCCTTCACAATGAGCATTCTATAAATCAAACAAGGACTATCTCATACCAGCATGGTGCATAAAATAAAAATGAAAACTAAATGCAAAAGATGCTCCAAGTCTTGCACACATAATGCATGAACGAAATGAATTCGAAAACATACCGATACTTGTTGAAGAAAGAGGGGATACCTTCCGGGGCATCCCCAAGCTTAGACGCTTGAGTCTCCTTGAATATTTACTTGGGGTTCCTCGGGCATCCCTAAGCTTGAGCTCTTGCCTCTCTTCCTTTTCCTCATGTCGAGACATCCTCGATTAGACACTACACCCTCACAAAACTTCAACAGAAAACTCGGTAAGATTCGTTAGTATAATAAAGCAACTCACCACTGTAAGTACTGTAACAAACCAATTCATATTTTGTTTTTTCATTGTGTCTACTTTAATATAGCTTTTCCATGGCTTAATCCACTGATATAAATTGATAGATTCATCAAAACAAGCAAACTATGCATCAAAAACAGAATCTGTCAAAAACAGAACAGTCTGTAGCAATCTGAACATACACCATACTTATGGTACCCCACAAATTCTACCAAAATTAAGAAAAATAAAAAAGTTGTATAGAAAGACAGTGCAAAAGGAATCAGAACCAAATGACGTTCCAGCAAAAAATGTAAAATCGCGCAGTACAGCCAAAGTTTCTGTCCTGCACCGTACAAACCAACAAGCATTGTAAACATCCTAAAGGCAAACCTTGGCACATTATTTTTATAATACAAAGAAATTGTACAAGGGGATAATTATTTTTGATGAAAAGTTTCTGTAACCAAGATTCACAAAGTTTCCGTGAGCATGAACAAAGTTCAAGGCTAGCTCCCACTTCAACAATGCTTGTCTTTCTCACTTTCACTTTCCTTTTTGAAAAGTTTTTAGGTTCCCCTCTTTATTTTTTGTGTTTTTAAACTATATGAAAGCACTCAACAGAAATAAATGACTCTCTAAAACTTCCGGGTTGTCTCCCTGGCGGCGCTTTCTTTAAAGCCATTAAGCTAGGCATATAGTGCTCAAGTAATGAATCCACCCGGATCCCAAGGTATATCAAAGCCAATTTTAATTAACAATGATTTGTAATTTAGTAGTGAGCACAAAGTAACATATATCATGCAACAACAAAGTCTAACTCTCTTCATATGCATCGTCATGTCATAAAAGAACAATTCATGCACACCAAGTAAAGGCCAATGCATAGTATAAGCAGTTTCTTGCAATTATCATAATAATTGCAAGTAGGAGCAGCAAGCACATGCATATTACATTCATCAAAATCATCATGTGCAATGGTAAAAGGCAACCCATCAATATAATCCTTAATAAGCACAAACTTCTCTGATATAGTGTAGTTTGGAGAATTCAAAAACGTAATAGGACTATCATGCGTGGGTGCAATAGCAACAATTTCATGTTTAACATAAGGAACTATAGCAAGTTCATCTCCATAAGCATAATTCATATTGACATCTTGGCCACAGGAATAGCAAGCATCATCAAAAAGGGATATTTCAAACAAATTCAAGGGATCATAGCAATCATCCTTCGGTAAGCACGAAGGGAGATTAAACAATGTATGAGTTGGATGGTTACTCTCATTAGAAGGTGGGCACGGGTAGCTATTCCGCTCTTCCTCCTTTTGTTCTTTGCTCTCCTCATCATCTTTTTCATCCAATGAGCTCACAGTTTCATCAATTTCTTCTTCCATAGCTTCCTGCAAAATATTAGTCTCTTCTTGGACAGCGGAGAAGTCCTCAATATATGGTTTAACATAGGCATTAGAAGCATAATTATCATAACAATATTCAAGTATGGCAAAACTTTCAGAATTGTAAAGAGTAGCATCATACTTTTCAATCAAAGAAGCAATTTCAAAAGCACCCTTAAAAGCAACAAATTCTTCAATTTGTTGAACATCATAGTAATTATAAACACCCTTAGCATACGAAGATACGATTCCATTATCAATAAACTCACATTGGTAGGGAAGGTGTTTCTTAGGGTTTTCAGAACAACAAGTAACATCATATATTTCACATAAATTCCAAGCATAACATTGCAAACCTTGAATTTGATCCCATAATAGTTTCCCTTTTTCAGATATATGGTGTCGCACATAACAAGCATGCTTTTTCCCTCAACTAAGCTAGTTGGGGTTTCAGCACGAGCACATAGGGATCGAAGATGATCCAAGTAAAAAGCTTCAGTGGTGTGATAGATTTTGAGTGGTTCTTCAACCATTGGAGCAGTAGGTACAACTTTTTTTTGGTATTTTGCGTTTCCTACCCATGACTAAAGATAGAAAACAACTAAAGACAACAAATAAAATTACTTAGTGATAAAGCAAACAAGCACACACGAGAATATTCACCCCACGCCATTTACTCCCGACAGAACGGCACTTAAAAAGGTCTTGATAACCCATAAATGTAGGGGATCGCAACAGTTTTCGATAAGTAAGAGTGTCGAACCCAACGAGGAGCTAAAGATAGAATAAATATTCCCTCAAGTTCTATCGACCACCGATACAACTCTACGCATGCTTGATGTTCGCTTTACCTAGAACAAGTATGAAACTAGAAGTACTTTGTAGGTGTGATAGGATATGTTTGCAAGATAATAAGGAACACGTAAATATAAACTAGGGGCTGTTTAGATAAAGAAGCAATAAAGTAAGTATTAGTAGAGAGCTTTTTGTTACGAGAAAGTTATTTGTCCAAGGCAATCGATAACTAGACCGGTAATCACTATTGCAATTCTATTTGAGGGAGAGGCATAAGCTAACATACTTTCTCTACTTGGATCAATGCACTTATGATTGGAACTCTAGAAGGCGTCCGCAACTGCTAAAGATTCGTTAAGGTAAAACCCAACCATAGCATTAAAGTATCAAGTCCCCTTTTATCCCATACGCAAACAACCTACTTACTCGGGTCTGTGCTTCTGTTCACTCACGCCACCCACCATAAGCAAAACATAAACATATTGCAAACCCTACAGCAGGTATCCCTCATGCTTGCGCGACACGGAGAGCACCATAGGACAGCACCAATAATAAAACATGCAACTCAAACCAATCACGATCATCAATTAACCCATAGGACAAAACGGATCTACTCAAACATCATAAGATAGCCATACATCGTTGGGAAATAATATATAGCGTTAAGACCATGTTTAAGTAGAGATTACAACGGGTAAGAGAGAGGTTACACCGCTGCATAGAGGAAGGAAGAGTTGGTGATGAAGGCGGTGAAGTTGTTGGTGCAGATCGCGGTGATGATGATGGCCCCCGGCAGCGTTCCGGCGCCACCGGAAGCAAGGGGGAGAGGGCCCCCCTTCTTATTCTTCTTCCTTGACCTCCTCCCTAGATGGGAGAAGGGTTTCCCCTCTGGTCCTTGGCTCCCATGGCATGGGAGGGGCGAGAGCCCCTCCGAGATTGGATCTATCTCTCTGCTTCGCGTTCTCGATTCTACCCCTTCACCGCTTCCTTTATATCCGAGATCCGTAACTCCGATTGGGGTGAATCTTTCGCCCAGATCTTTCTCATAAAATTAGCTTTCTTGCACCAAAAGAAGAGCATAAACCGCCTTACGGGTGGCCCACGAGAGCCCAGGCCGCGCCCAGGGGGGAGGGCGCGCCCCCCTGTTTCGTGGCCACCCCGGACACCGTTTCGCGTTGGTTTTACTTCCCAAAAATCATAAATATTCCAAAAAAAAATCTCCGTCCGTTTTTATCCCGTTTGGACTCCGTTTGATATTGGGTTTCTGCGAAACAAAAGACATGCAATGCATGTGAACTGCACTGCAATTTGGATCAATATGTTAGTCCCAAAAAATAGTATAAAAAGTTGCCAAAAGTATATGAAAGTTGAATAATATTTGCATGGAACAATCAAAAATTATAGATACGACGGAGACATATCAGAGGTCCATAATCTTCATCGTACTCTTCCTCCCCGTTGCTATCATCCTCCTTCTCCCTTTCATCATGTGTGGCCTCCTCCTCCTCCTCCGCAACCAACCTAGACGACGAGGGGCCATGGCTTGATGAGGTGATGTGACCCTGTGTGGCTACAGGCTGATAAGCTTCAACCGACCCAGCTCCAGCACACCCAAGCAGGCCTACTAGCTTGCGACAACGCTTCACGAACTTCTGCACTCACAATGATGTTGGGGAATGTTGCATAAAATAAAAAATTTCCTACGTTCACCATGATCAATCTATGGAGTCATCTAGCAATGAGAGAGGGTGTGCATCTACATACCCTTGTAGATCACGTGTGGAAGCGTTCAACAGAACGGGGTTGAGGGAGTCGTACTCGGCGTGATCCAAATCACCGGAGATCCTAATGCCGAACGGACGGCACCTCCGCATTCAACACACGTACGATTGAGGAAGACGTCTCCTCCTTCTTGATCCAGCAAGGGGGAAGGAGAGGTTGACAGAGATCCAGCAGCACGACGGCGTGGTGGTGGATGCAGCAGTGATCTAGGCAGAGCTTCGCCGAGCTTCTACGTGAGGAAGAGGTGTAGCAAGGGGAGAGGGAGGCGCCAAGAGCATGGGTGCGGCTACCCTCCCTCCCCCCTTTATATAGGCCCCCTAGGGGGGCGCCGGCCCTAGGAGATGCAATCTCCAAGGGGGGGCGGCTTGCCCCCATGCCAGTGGGGCGCCACCCCTAGGGTTTCCAACCCTAGGCGCAGGGGCTCAGGGGGCGCACCAGCCCACCAGGCTGGTTCCTCCCACTTCAGCCCATGGGGCCCTCCGGGATAGGTGGCCCCACCCGGTGGACCCTCGGGACCCTTCCGGTGGTCCCAGACAATACCGTGACCCCAAACTTTCCCGATGGTCAAACCTGACTTCCTATATATAATTCTTCACCTCCGGACCATTCCGAACTCCTCGTGAAGTCCGGATCTCATCCGGACTCGAACAACTTTCGATTCTGCATACTAATATCTCTACAACCCTAGCATCACCGAACCTTAAGTGTGTAGACCCTACGGGTTCGCGAGACATGCAGACATGACCGAGACACCTCTCCGGTCAATAACCAACAGCGGGATCTGGATACCCATGTTGGCTCCTACATGCTCCTCGATGATCTCATCGATGAACCACGATGTCGAGGATTCAATCAATCCGTATATAATTCCCTTTGTCAATCGATGCGTTACTTGCCCGAGACTCGATCGTCGGTATCCCAATACCTTGTTCAATCTCATTACCGCAAGTCACTTTACTCGCATCAGTAATGCATGATCCCGTGACGGACACTTGGTCACATTGAGCTCATTATGATGATGCATTACCGAGTGGGCCCAGAGATACCTTTCCGTCATACGGAGTGACAAATCCTAGTCTCGATTCGTGCCAACCCAATAGACACTTTCGGAGATACCCGTAGTGCACCTTTATAGTCACCCGATTCGTTGTGACGCTTGGCACACCCAAAGCACTCCTACGGTATCCGGAGTTGCACAATCTCATGGTCTAAGGAAATGATACTTGACATTTGGAAAAGCTCTAGCGAAACGAACTACACGATCTTTGTGCTATGCTTAGGATTGGGTCTTGTCCATCACATCATTCTCCTAATAATGTGATCCCGTTATCAATAACATCCAATGTCCATAGTCAGGAAACCGTGACTATCTGTTGATCACCGAGCTAGTCAACTAGAGGCTCACTAGGGACGTGTTGTGGTCTATGTATTCACACATGTATTACGATTTCCAGATAATACAATTATAGCATGAACAATAGACAATTATCATGAACAAAGAAATATAATAATAACCATTTTATTATTGCCTCTAGGGCATATTTCCAACAGTCTCCCACTTGCACTAGAGTCAATAATCTAGTTACATTGTGATGTATCGAACACCCATTGCGTTCTGGTGTTGATCATGTTTTGCTCTAGGGAGAGGTTTAGTCAACGGATCTGCTACATTCAGGTCCGTATGTACTTTACAAATATCTGTGTCTCCATCTTGAACATTTTCACGAATGGAGTTGAAGCAACGTTTGATGTTCCTGGTCTTCTTGTGAAACCTGGGCTCCTAGGCAAGTGCAATAGCTCCAGTGTTGTCACAGAAGAGTGCGATCGGCCCCGACGCATTGGGTATGACTCCTAGGTCGGTGATGAACTCCTTCACCCAGATTGCTTCATGCGCTGCCTCCGAGGCTGCCATGTACTCCGCTTCACATGTAGATCCCGCCACGACGCTCTACTTGCAATTGCACCAGCTTACTGCCGCACCATTCAAAATATACATGTATCCGGTTTGTGACTTAGAGTCATCCAGATCTGTGTCGAAGCTAGCGTCGATGTAACCCTTTATGACGAGCTCTTCGTCACCTCCATATATAAGAAACATATCCTTAGTCCTTTTCAGGTACTTAAGGGTGTTCTTGACCGTTGTCCAGTGTTCCATGCTAGGATTACTTTGGTACCTTCCTACCAAACTTACGGCAAGGTTTATATCAGGTCTGGTACAGGTCATGGCATACATGATAGACCCTATGGCTGAGGCATATGGGACGACACTCATCTTTTCTCTATCTTCTGCTGTGGTCGGGCATTGAGCCGAGCTCAATTTCACACCTTGCAACACAGGCAAGAACCCCTTCTTGGACTGATCCATATTGAACTTCTTCAATATCTTATCAAGGTATGTGCTTTGTGAAAGACCTATGAGGCATCTTGATCTATCTCTATAGATTTTGATGCCTAATATGTAAGCAGCTTCTCCAAGGTCCTTCATTGAAAAACACTTATTCAAGTAGGCCTTAATGTTTTCCAAAAGTTCTATATCATTTCCCATCAAAAGTATGTCATCCACATATAATATGAGAAATGCTACAGAGCTCCCACTCACTTTCTTGTAAACGCAGGCTTCTCCATAAGTCTGCATAAACCCAAACGCTTTGGTCATTTCATTAAAGCGAATGTTCCAACTCCGAGATGCTTGCACCAGCCCATAGATGGAGCTACTGAGTTTGCATACCTTGTTAGCATTCTTAGGGTCGACAAAACCTTCCTACTGCATCATATCTGCTTCTTCCTTAAGGTGACCGTTAAGGAATGCCGTTTTGATGTCCATTTGCCATATCTCATAATCATAGTATGCAGCAATTGCTAACATGATTCGGACGGACTTCAGCTTTGCTACGGGAGAGAATGTCTCATCGTAGTCAATCCCTTGAACTTGTCGATAACCCTTAGCGACAAGTCGAGCTTTATATATGGTAACATTACCATCCACGTTTGTCTTCTTCTTAAAGATCCATTTGTTTTCTATCGCTCGCCGATCATCGGGCAAGTCTGTCAAAGTCCACACTTTGTGTCTCGGATTGCATGGCTTCAAGCCATTTGTTGGAATCTGGGCCCGCCATTGCTTCTTCATAGTTTGAAGGTTCACCGTTGTCCAACAACATGATTTCCAAGACAGGGTTGCCGTACCACTCTGGTGCGGAACGTGTCCTTGTGGACCTTCGAAGTTCAGTAGGAGCTTGATCCGAAGTATCTTGATCATCATCATTAACCTCCTCTCTTGTCGGTGCAGGCACCACAGGAACATCTTCCTGAGTTGCGCTACTCACCGTTTCTAGAGGTAGTACTTCATCAAGCTCTACTTTCCTCCCACTTAATTCTTTCGAGAGAAACTCTTTCTCCAGAAAGGACCCGTTCTTGGCAACAAAAATCTTGCCCTCGGATCTTAAGTAGAAGGTATACCCAATGGTTTCCTTAGGGTATCCTATGAAGACGCATTTTTCCGACTTGGGTTCAAGCTTCTCAGGTTGAAGTTTCTTGACATAAGCATCGCATCCCCAAACTTTTAGAAACGACAGCTTAGGTTTCTTCCCAAACCATAATTCATACGGTGTCGTCTCAACGGATTTAGACGGTGCCCTATTTAAAGTGAATGTAGCTGTCTCTAGAGCGTATCCCCAAAATGATAGCGGTAACGTAAGTGACATCATAGATCGCACCATATCCAATAGAGTGCGATTACGACGTTCGGACACACCATTTCGCTGAGGTGTTCCAGGCGGCATGAGTTGTGAAACGATTCCACATTTCCTTAAGTGCGTACCAAATTCGTGACTTAAATATTCTCCCCCACGATCTGATCGTAAGAACTTTATCTTTCGGTCACGTTGATTCTCTACCTCATTTTGAAATTCCTTGAACTTTTCAAAGGTCTCAGACTTGTGTTTCGTCAAGTAGACATACCCATCTCTACTTAAGTCATCAATGAGAGTGAGAACATAACGATATCCTCCGCGAGCCTCAACGCTCATTGGACCGCACACATCAGTATGTATGATTTCCAATAAGTTGGTTGCTCTCTCCATTGTTCTGGAGAACGGAGTCTTGGTCATCTTGCCCATGAGGCATGGCTCACATGTGTCAAACGATTCATAATCTAGAGACTCTAAAAGTCCATCAGCATGGAGCTTCTTCATGCGCTTGACACCAATGTGACCAAGGCGGCAGTGCCATAAGTATGTGGGACTATCGTTATCAACTTTACATCTTTTGGTATTCACACTATGAATATGTGTAACATCACGCTCGTGATTCATTAAGAATATACCATTCACCAGCGGGGCATGACCATAAACCATATCACTCATATAAATAGAACAACCATTATTCTCGGATTTAAATGAGTAGCCATCTCGAATTAAACGAGATCCTAATACAATGTTCATGCTCAAAGCTGGTACTAAATAACAATTATTGAGGTTTAAAACCAATCCAGTAGGTAAATGTAGAGGTAGCGTGCCGACGGCGGTCACATCGACCTTGGAACCATTCCCGACGCACATCGTCACCTCGTCCTTCGCCAGTCTCCGCTTATTCCGCAGCTCCTGCTTTGAGTTACAAATATGAGCAACCGCACCGATCAAATACCGGTGAGCTACTACAAGCACCGGTAAGGTACACATCAATTACATGTATATCACATATACCTTTGGTTTTGCGGCCTTCTTGTCCGCTAAGTACTTGATCGGCCTCGCTTCCAAGGACCACTTCCTTGCAATAAAAGCACTCAGTCTCACTTTGACGCCTTGATAATTAAGCTACAAGTGATCCCATGCTAATGGTGCCACGTCACCATCATTCTCGCCGCTAATCTATATTTAGATCATCAAATTCAAAGTTTGGTAAATAATAAAATTTTCAAACATTAAAATAAAAATGTTCGGTTTGTACTAAATATTACATAGATAAATATGGTGTAGTAAACACATTTTTATAAAATGCCTAAATACTTTTAAATGAATTAAAACAGAAAAGAAATAAGAAAAGAAAATACAAAAGCAAAAGACAACAAAACAAACAAAAAAAAGCCCCCTGGCCAACTGGGCCAGACGGCCCAGCTCACCGGCCAGGCCGGCCCACATGGCCCAACCGGTCGACCCGCCCCTGCTTATCCCCACAAGGGGAAACCCTAACCTGCCCACTCACCCACTCTTCCCCCCCCACTCCCTCGACTGGATCTGGATCGGGGCGAACCCCCGATCCCATCGCCCATCGCTGCGACGACCTTGCCGCCCCGCGCCAGGACGCCACCGGAGCTCAGCGCCATCTCGCCGGCCTGCCTCCTCTACCTCGCCGGCGCCCTTCCCCACCGGCCTGCACCCGCTTCGCCGACGCCGTCCCCGTCACCCCCTCGACTATCGCTGCCCAGAACCTACAACTCCGGTGAGGCCACGGCCTCTGCGCCCCTCCTCTCTCTTCCTCGCCCCCGCGCTCACCATGGCCCTCGTGCCCGCTGGCCGCGCCGTTACACGCCTTGCCGCTCGCCCGCGCGACCACCAACCCTTACAGCGTGCGGCCAAGCCACCAGCGGTCCCGCCCGCCCAGCGCGTCACGGCACGCCTTCGCGCCCGCCTCCGTCCGCGTGCACGTCCCCCCTCAACCAGCGACGCCCGTAAGCTGCACCCCCACGCCGTCCCATCATCGCACCTGCCCCTAATACCTCCCCGGTGGCGCTGCGTGCGCTGTGCGGCTTCGTCGTGTTGCGCCTTGCGGGTTCGCGCCCGCTCTCTCCCGTTCTTTGCGGCTCCACCGTCGCTGCCGCCGCTGCCCTACATCGACGGCCACCACTGCTTCTACTCAGACCGCACTGCCACCGCAGCCACCACTACTACTCCCACCGGTCGTCGCTTGCTCATGCTGCCGCGCATCACCATCATGATGTCTCTCCGCCTCCCTTGGCACGGCACCAAGGCAGCGTCGCCACATACGCCAGCGCCACGGGCATGTGCTCGACCCCACACATGGCGCCTGTCGCCTGTTGCACTCTTCGGGCAAGACGCCACACTAACGCCCGATCCACAAATTTCCTTGGGGCCTATGACGATGGGGCCCAAATTTAACGTTAAAAAAAAGAGTAAATAAAAATAATAAATAAATAAATAAATAATGCAAAATTAATTAATTAATTAATTAACCAATTGATTAACTTAATTAATTCTGATTAAATTAACTAATTAAGGTTAATTAACCTAATTAACTACTGTTAATTAGCTAAATTAATTAATATGACAGTGGGGCCCACCCTCCTAATTAATTTTGATTAGATTAATTAAACTGGTTAATTAACATGTGTCACTAACCAGTGGGACCCACTGGTCAGGTTGACCAATCAACCTGCTGATCGCCGACGTCGAAGATGACATCATGCTTGATGTCATAATACATTTTCGAATTAAATTAAATAATTAATTAAATTCCAGAAATTATTAAAATCTTTATAAAATCATATCTTTTAATCCGTAACTCGGATTAAATTATTTTCAACATGAAAGTTGCTCAGAACGACGAGACGAATCCGGATACGCAACCCGTTCGTCCGCCACGCATCCCTACCATAGTGAACCTGCAACATTTCCCCTCCGGTCCATCTGTCCGAAAACATGGAACACCGGGGATACTTTCCCGGATGTTTCCCCCCTTCACCGGTATCACCTCATACCGCGTTAGAACACGCCTAGCTCGCTTGTTGTTCATTATGCACTTGCTTGCTATGTATTTACTGTTTCTCCCCCTCTTCTCTCCGTAGACCCCGTGATTTATCGTTGATGCCCTGTGGTGGACTACGTGCCGACGATCCCTCCTTGTCTCGAGCAACCGTGCAAGCCCCCCTTGATCACCAGATATCGCCTATTCTCCTCTATACCGCTTGCATTAGAGTAGTGTAGCATGTTCTTGCTTTCGCTTGATCCTATTCGATGCATAGCGACATTGTTGCTACATCTGCTGATACCTTACCCGCAATCCTAAATGCTTAGTATAGGATGCTAGTTTATCATCATTGGCCCTACATTCTTGTCGATGCGCCTTGCTATACTATCGGGCCATGATCACTTGGGAGGTGATCACGGGTATATACTATACATACATACATACTATATAGATGGTGACTAAAGTCGGGTCACCGAGGAGTACCCGCAAGTGATTCTCGATGAGGGGGCCGAAAGGACAGTGGCTCCATCCCGTAGAGGTGGGCCCGGGTTCCCGACGGCCCCGATCGTTACTTTGTGGCGGAGCGACAGGCAGGTTGAGACCACCTAGGAGACAGGTGGGCTCGCCCTGCTCGGCGTTCGTGGATACTTAACACGCTTAACGAGATCTTGGTATTTGATCCGAGTCCGCCATTTGGTCTATACGCACTAACCATCTACGTGGGAGTAGTTATGGGTATCCCGACGTCGTGGTATCACCAAGCCTTCTTGACGTCGGCCGATCGAGTGGCGCGCACGGATTGGAACGTAAGCTCGCACTTGTATTAAGGGGCTAGTTACGCTTCCTACCGCGTCATAACGTCTTGGTGTGCTAAGGCGATGGGCCCAGCACTGTGGCGCTTAGGTTTAGACCGGCGTCGACCGCTCTGTTGTGCCTAGGTGGGGCTGCGGCGTGTTGATCTTCCGAGGCCGGGCATGACCCGGGAAAGTGTGTTCGACCAAATGGGATCAAGTGTGTTGGGTTATGTGGTGCACCCCTGCAGGGAAGTTAATCTATTCGAATAGCCGTGATCTTCGGTAACAGGACGACTTGGAGTTGTACCTTGACCTTATGACAACTAGAACCGGATACTTAATAAAACACACCCTTCCAAGTTCCACAGACAACCCGGTGATCGCTCTCTAACAGGGCGACGAGGAGAGGATCACTGGGTAGGATTATGCTATGCGATGCTACTGGAGATGCTACTTGGTGATGCTACTTGGAGATGCTACTTGGAGGACTTCAATCTACTCTCTTCTACATGCTGCGAGACGGAGGCTGCCAGAAGCGTAGTCTTCGACAGGATTAGCTATCCCCCTTTTATTCTGGCATTCTGCAGTTCAGTCCACCGATATGACCATTTACACATATACCCATGCATATGTAGTGTAGCTCCTTGCTTGCGAGTACTTTGGATGAGTACTCACGGTTGCTTTCTCCCCCCTTTTTCCCCCTTTCCTTTCTTTACGGTTGTCGCAACCAGATCTTTGGAGTCCAGAGCCGACGCCACCGTCGATTTATGACTACTACACTAGAGGTGCCTACTACTACGCAAGGGCACCGACGACGACTGTGAGTAGTTTAGAGGATCCTGGCAGAGGCTGCGCCTCTTTTGATCTGTATCCCGCTTTGTGATAGCCTTCTTAAGGCAAACTTGTTTAACTTATGTCCGTACTCAGATATTGTTGCTTCCACGACTCGCCTATGATCGAGCACTTGTATTCGAGCCCTCGAGGCCCTCGGCTTGTATTATGATGCTTGTATGACTTAATTATGTTTTAGAGTTGTGTTGTGATATCTTCCCGTGAGTCTCGATCTTGATCGTACACATTTGCGTGCATGATTAGTGTACGATTGAATCGGGGCGCCTGAAGTTGGTATCGAGCTGTGTTTCGATCCCAGGACCTGTGGGTTATGGGCCCACCACCTTCCGCACACAGCACGACGCAACCAGATGCTTTGGAGTCCAGAGCTGACGCCACCGTCGACGCATTTACTACTACACCGGAGGTGCCTACTACTACGTGCGGGCACGACGGCGACTGTGAGTAGTTTAGGAGGATCCTGCAGCGGGAGGCCCGCGCTTCTTTGATCTCAGATCCCGCTTTGTGCTAGCCTTCTTAAGGCAAACTTGTTTAACTTATGTCTGTACTCAGATATTGTTGCTTCCGCTGACTCATCTATGATCGAGCACTTTGTATTCGAGCCCTCGAGGCCCCTGGCTTGTATTATGATGCTTGTATGACTTAATTATGTTTTAGAGTTGTGTTGTGATATCTTCCCATGAGTCCCTGATCTTGATCGTACACATTTGCGTGCATGATTAGTGTACGATTGAATCGGGGGCGTCACAAGTTGGTATCAGAGCCGACTGCCTGTAGGAATCCCCCTTTCACACTCCTTGGCCGAAGTCGAGTCTAGACATTGCAAAACTTTTACTAACATGGCTGTGTGGCCCATGGGCCCACGTCGCCATTGGGTGGTATTAGGATCTTTTACTCCTTATCTATACTCGACTCGATCTCTTCTATTCGGATTAAATGAATTTTGCTAAATCTAACATTAGGATCTCGTTATCACTTTCACCCGAGAGCCCCTTATTAACGATGATCGGCTTGTTGCACGTGAAGACCCTTAAGATACTCACCGCAGGTTAACCCGAGAACTTGTCTTCATCGCGTTTGCAATTCCCTTCCACCGTCAACCCTTATGGATAACTATTTGCGCTTGTTATTCTTACATTCATCCCCGCTAGTCTTGTTATTACAAGATACCCGAAATACTCGCCATTGTTTCAATAATCCTTTAAGCTTATTGCCTTGTCGTTCTTTGTCACCGAATACCCCTACGGATAATTCTCGCACTTATCGAGTATCCGCTATCCCTAGTTGTTCATATGCTTTTCAAATTACTTGGAAATACTACCCGATCTTCCGAGTATCCTCTTCAAACTATTGCTTGGCAAATACTTGTCTGCTTGCAATATGGATGCTTTCCATATGTGTAGCAATATTCATTAGTATCCTTTGACACGATCATTTTGATCCTATCGATTCAACATGTGTGTGAAAGCACGCAATCATCAGTTGATCCTTTTAAATTATCTTTCCGGCTCAGACATCATTTTTTTGAACATGAGCTGGTTCTCGACCAAACTATTTGTCGTCAATTGTTCCTCTGGTCTATCCAACTTATCCATCCTTGATCAGAGCGTCTGCTTCTGATCTCTTGTTTTGGAAATCATAACTCCTTTGTTATCTAAGCATTGAATTGTTCAGATGTTCTATAATATGATGCCCGTGCATTCTTCTTCCTCTGGTTGAGTATCGATGCTCACATCAGATCCCTTGAGGACCATCGGTTCCTTTGTTGGATTCTATCCGACAGTGTCCTTCATATTGAATAACCTTGAGAACCTTTCCATGGGTATATAATGCCTTTGGCAAATTGTATCATCTGCTTTTGAACTTGCTCTATTATCGAGTTTGTGTTAATTACTCCTAAAGTTCGTGGTATATGTTTCTAAGAAGCCCCTATGGGTTGAACATATGCCTTCTCTAAACCGTGTGAACCCGAAAGTTTTCACGAGCCATACTCTTTTGGTGTTTCGCCAGATAAAATTTCAACACTGCAACTTCATCAAACGCGAGAAGTGAATGAAAGGTTATGCATTGAAGAAGTGGGAGTCGACCTTGAATTTGTGTTCATGCCCATGGACACAATGTAGAACTTATCATGAAAGCTTCTCTTAAATTAAGTATTCCCTTGGTATAAGTTCATCTTATATCCGGATCCGCCTTTGCAATCGTGGTTCCACCATGTCCTCCTTTAAATACCTTTTCTCGCAAGTTTAAGTACTTGTCTTCCGCAGATCATTTCATGTGTCCACCTTCTACTCGCTTCTACCCTCGAGTATTACCCCCGGTATCTCGAGATTATCTTGGAACTGCATAACTTCTTATGAGTTCTTCATCAAGTGCTACCTTCCCTCTGATTCCAATTATTCATGGGCTCTGAGTTATTAAACACTCAAAGACACCGATAACTGAACCAAGTCCGCCTACGGTTCAACAACTCCTCAGTAAGCTTCTATAAGTACGAAGTTTGCTGCTTGGCTATATCATTGTCGTGATGATTTTAACTGTGCCCCGGTCCTTCTTCCTGGAGCACAACTTTCGGCGATGAGCTAAGCTTTCGCTAATTTCCTCGTCCTATCGTTTCACCTTGAACAACAAACTTGACCCCGAGTTTGTGTTGTATCTGTGGCTCCAATAATCTTTTGCCGCATAAGTCCTTTTGCTTGATGTAGTCGCTGCTCAATTGCTTCTTTGTGGAGCCTCTCGACAAAATGTGTCATGATCATCATCAACATTTTGACTCCTTTCAGGATATCAATTGAATTCATGATGAAAAATACCATCCTCGCCCTCGATGATTTGTGTTATCGTCGGCCACTTATTGCCTTCCCTCCAACACAAACTTGATCGTGGTTTGTGTTGTACCTTGAGCTCCTCGCTATTTAGCTCATGTTCTGTTTTACCTAGGAGTATTACCATCTCTTTTATGTCAAAAATGTGGTGAGAATTTCACCACCTCTTGAGAATTCTTGATATAATAACACTTCTCGCCATCTCCGTTCATTCCTTGATCCCCGTGTTGTTTTTAACCGGAATACCGACAATTGGTCTGTGATGTGTAAATTCTAAACTTCTAGCAACCCTATTGCTTTGAAGTTATTGGTCTATAGTTTCACTCTAAGTCTATTGCTTATCGAATCATCATTCGAACATTGATCGTGCTACCTAGTCCAGATTTTTGGGTGCACCCTTCTATCATTATTAAATTATGTATGTTTTCCTCGAGCATACATCATTATACCATTTGATTTGACAAATACTATCTCCTTGTTCACATGATTGTGGAAATCCATCTTTTTGGAATTCACCGGGGATTGGCGCTAAGTCCATCAGTCACCTCCTCACCCTCTCCTTGGTTTGATGATGAACTCTTGTTTCAGAACTCGCTTTCATAGTTCATTTCCCTGGGAATCTTACAATGTCATCTCATCAATTTGCGTTGCACCTTTTCTTCTCAGGCATCCCGTGTCCGAGGTATCTTGACACCAATCAGATCTGAATCTCGGTCAGATATGATGGTTGGAACATATTTTCAAGAGTTATAACATTGATCCTCATATGACCCAGTAAGGTGATGTCATGCCTAGCACACTTGACCGGAGGACCTATTGTTATAGTATCCTCTTTAGCAATGTTACCCATTCTTTCATGAGGAAATTGTAAAACTTATTCTACAAGTTGTTCCTGATGGATCCTTTATGTATCCAAAGTCTGACCTTTGCTTGAAGACCATGTCAATGCTATCTTGAAGCATGTCTGTGGTAATCCAATTTTCATTAAGAGCATTTGAAGCACAATGCTAAATTTTCGTTATCATTTATCCTAACACCGTTGTATGGGTAATATTATGAGGTTCCTCCCCCCTTACTTAAATGGTTTTATACTTTCTATCCTGTCATGGATATCATGCTCCGCTTGTCCTTGGGAAGGATATACCCCCGAAATTTGTGTGTATACACATTTTCCCTTCCATTGTTCTCGCTTAAACCTCGATAACCACTTTTCCTTTCCGCTGGTTTGATTAAACCTTCTTGTGATTTAAGCGGAATATTCTCCTCGCTTATGTAAACACCTCGGTGTACGATTCTATCAACAAGACCCTGTTACTATTGTTGATGACAATCCGATAACCACCGATGGGCGAGAACTTTGCCTATTGGTCCGCATCGTTCAACAAGCAGGAAAATTGCTCTCTTCGTTCCCCATCCTTGGTACCGACATTGTTGCCAAAGATAGTTGACAAGATATTCACTCACATGCCTCCTCGCCGTGGTACATGCAAGATGTCACCACCCTTCCTACTTTCAACCCACATGGTGGGCCCATAACCCACAGCCCACAGATCGAAACCCGACTCTCCCTGTACACCTGTTGTCAAAGTTATTCCTCGAGATTGACTTCAGATGTAATTCACGGGCCACCGCCTATTGATCTATTCTCGTATAAGACGCATTACTTATTCCCGATTGCTTTGAGCCCCTTTCACGCCCTGTTTCAGGCATCGAACGGTTGCCTGCTCGCTCGAAACTTCCCATGAAACCTCATTACTTTGCTCTTGATATTTTCTTAAGTATCAATTCAGGAGTTACTTCTGCCACCTTCCTCGTTCTTATCGACCAGATAGTCGACCTTGCAAAGGTCTGTTCTCCCGGAATGCCCACCCTTTATTCTTTTGTAAGTACGATGGAGTTCCTAAAGGAAGGACGCCGACTTCATCATGATGACCTAAAGCAGAGAAATGAAGACATCAATGTATTGGACAGGCCTCTTCGAGAAGGGCAAGCCAGGATGAGAAGACTCGCTAGATTCGTTAACAAACCTTCCCCTTTCACTAACTCTTAAATCTCGGGACGAGATTTCTTGTAGTGGAGGAGAATTGTGACGCCCGGATAATTAAGCTACAGTGATCCCATGCTAATGGTGCCACGTCACCACTGTTACTGCTGCTAATCTATATTTAGATCATCAAATTCAAAGTTTGGTAAATAATAAAATTTTCAAACATTAAAATAAAAATGTTCGGTTTGTACTAAATATTACATAGATAAATATGGTGTAGTAAACACATTTTTATAAAATGCCTAAATACTTTTAAATGAATTAAAACAGAAAAAGAAATAAGAAAAGAAAATACAAAAGCAAAAGACAACAAAACAAACAAAAAAAGCCCTCGCTAATGGGCCAGACGGCCCACCACCGGCCAGCCGCCCACTGCCCAACCGGTCGACCACCGCTTATCCCCACAAGGGAAACCCTAACTTGCCCACTCACCCACTCTTCCCCACTCGATCGATCTGGATCGGGCGAACCCCGATCCCATCGCCCATCGCTGCTGACGACCTTGCCGCCCGCCTCACAGCCAGACGCCACGCCGAGCCAGCGCCATCTCGCCGGCCTGCCTCCTCTACCTCGCGGCGCCCTTCCCACTGGCTGCACCGCTCGCTCACGACGCCGTCCCGTCACCCCTCGACTATCGCGCCTGCACCCTCTAACTCCGGTGAGGCCACGGCCTCTGCGCCCTCCTCTCTTTCCTCGCCCGCGCCACCATGGCCCTCGTGCCACGGGCCGCCGTTACACGCCAGTTTCGCCCAGCGCGCCGACCACTAACCCTTACAGCGTCGGCCAAGCTCACCATGTCCCGCCAAATTCAAGGCGTGTCACCGGCACGCCATCGCGCCCGCCTCCGTCGCGTGCACGCCCTCAACCAGCGACGCCAGAAGCTGCACCCCACGCCGTCAATCGTCGCACCCGTCCCTGGCGCCTCCGGTGGCGCCAGATGGCGCTACAGACTTGCAGGCGTGGCAGCGCCTTATGGGTTCCCGCGTGCCCGCTCCTCGCTGTTCTTTGCAGCTCCACCGTCGCCGCCGCGGTGCCTACATCGACGGCCACCACTGCCTTTACTCAGACCGCACTGCCACCGCAGCCACCACTACCTACCCATTGTCGCTTGCCCCATGGCGGCGCTCACCATCATAGCTGTCTCTCCGCCGCCTCCTTTGGCTGGCCACGGCGCAGAGGCCAGCGCCCCCGGGCATGCGCCGACCCCGCACATGGCGCCTGTCGCCACAGCACCGCTGGCGGCGCACGCTCACACTAACGCCCGATCCGCCAAATTTCTTGGGGCCTATGACGATGGGGCCCAAATTTTAACGTTAAAAAGAGAGTAAATAAAAATAATAAATAAATAAATAAATAATGCAAAATTAATTAATTAATTAACCAATTGATTAACTTAATTAATTCTGATTAAATTAACTAATTAAGGTTAATTAACCTAATTAACTCATCGTTAATTAGCTAAATTAATTAATATGACAAGGGGCCCACCTCCTAATTAATTTTGATTAGATTAATTAAACGGTTAATTAACATGTGTCATCGACGGTGGGACCCATCGGTCAGTTGACTATCAACCTCGCTGACTGCCGATGTCGACATGACATCATGCCGATGTCATAAATACATTTTCGAATTAAATTAAATAATTAATGAAATTCCAGAAATTATTAAAATCTTTAGAAAATCATATCTTTTAATCCGTAACTCGGATTAAATTATTTTCAACATGAAAGTTGCTCAGAACGACGAGACGAATCCGGATACGCAGCCCGTTCATCCGCCACGCATCCCTACCATAGTGAACCTGCAACATTTACCCTCCGGTCCATCTGTCCAAAAACATGGAACACCGGGGATACTTTCCCGGATGTTTCCCCCCTTCACCGGTATCACCTCATACCGCGTTAGAACACGTCTAGCTCTGCTTGTTGTTCTGTTATGCACTTGCTTGCTATCTATTTATTGTTTCTCCCCTCTTCTCTCCGGTGACCCGTGTGATCTTGATGCCGACGCTGGTGGTCGACTCACGCCACCGACGATCCCTCCTTGTCCGAGCAACCAGCAAGCCCCCTTGATCACCAGATATCGCCTATTCTCCTCTATACTTGCTTGCATTAGAGTAGTGTAGCATGTTATCGCTTTCAGCTTGATCCTATTCGATGCATAGCGACATTGTTGCTACATCTGCTGATACCTTACCGCAATCCTAAATGCTTAGTATAGGATGCTAGTTTATCATCATTGGCCCTACATTCTTGTCGGTCTCCTTGCTATACTATCGGGCCATGATCACTTGGGAGGTGATCACGGTATATACTATACATACATACATACTATATAGATGGTGACTAAAGTCGGGTCACCGAGGAGTACCCGCAAGTGATTCTCGATGAGGGGCCGAAAGGACAGTGGCTCCATCCCTAGAGGTGGGCACAGGTTCCCGACGGCCCCGATGTTACTTTGTGGCGGAGCGGCAGGCAGGTTGAGACCACCTAGGAGACAGTGGGCTGGCCCTATTCGGGCGTCATGGATACTTAACACGCTTAACGAGATCTTGGTATTTGATCCGAGTCCGCCATTTGGTCTATACGCACTAACCATCTACGTGGGAGTAGTTATGGGTATCCCGACATCGTGGTATCAGCCGAAGCCTTCTTGATGTCGGCGATCGAGTGGCGCCACACGGATTGGAATGTAAGCCTGCACTTGTATTAAGGGGCTAGTTACGCTTCCGGCGCGTTCGCAAGAACGCCCGTGTGCTAAGGGCGATGGGCCTGCACTCTGTCGCGCTTAGGTTTAGACCGTCGGCCGACCGCTCTGTTGTGCCTAGGTGGGGCTGCGGCGTGTTGATCTTCCGAGGCCGGGCATGACCCAGAAAGTGTGTCCGCCAAATGGGATCAAGCGTGTTGGGTTATGTGGTGCACCCTGCGGAAGTTAATCTATTCAATAGCCGTGATCTTCTGTAGAATGGCGACTTGGAGTTGTACCTTGACCTTATGACAACTAGAACCGGATACTTAATAAAACACACCTTCCAAGTTCCACGAACAACCCGGTGATCGCTCTCGAGCAGGCGGCGAGGAGAGGATCGCGGGTAGGATTATGCTATGCGATGCTACCGGAGATGCTACTTGGTGATGCTACTTGGAGATGCTACTTGAGGACTTCAATCTACTCTCTTCTACATGTCATGAGACGGAGGCTGCGAGCGTAGTCTTGACGTGATTAGCTATCCCCTTTATTCGGCATTCTGCAGCTCACCCCACCGATATGACCCTTTACACATATACCCATGCATATGTAGTGTAGCTCCTTGCTTGCGAGTACTTTGGATGAGTACTCACGGTTGCTTTCTCCCCTTTTCCCTTTCCTTTCTTTACGGTTGTCGCAACCAGATGTTTGGAGTCGAGAGCGACGCCACCGTCCGACGGCGACTACTACACCGGAGGTGCCTACTACTACGTGCGGCAGGCGGCGACCGACTGTGAGTAGTTTAGGAGGATCCTGTGCAGAGGCCTGCGCTTCTTTTGATCTCAGATCCCAGTTTGTGCTAGCCTTCTTAAGGCAAACTTGTTTAACTTATGTCTCAGTATCAGATATTGTTGCTTCCACGACTTCGCCTATGATCGAGCACTTGTATTCGAGCCCTCGAGGCCCCGGCTTGTATTATGATGCTTGTATGACTTAATTATGTTTTAGAGTTGTGTTGTGATATCTTCCGTGAGTCTCGATCTTGATCGTATACATTTGCGTGCATGATTAGTGTACGATTGAATCGGGGCGTCACACTCGAGCTTGGGTCCATTGCTTGATCGCTTCCCAAAGAATCGGCTTACGGGCGCAGCAACTCCTTGCCGTCCTTCTTGAAGTTCTTCTTACCCTTGCCTTTCTTGAACTTAGTGGTTTTATTCACCATCAACACTTGATGTTCCTTTTGATCTCTACCTCTGCTGATTTCAGATTGAATATACCTCGAGAATGGTCTTTTCCATCCCACGCATATTGAAGTTCATCACAAAGCTCTTGTAGCTTGGTGGGAGCGATCGAGGATTCTGTCAATGACCGCGTCATCCGGAGATTAACTCCCGGTGAGTCAAGCGGTTGTGCAACCCAGACATCTTGAGTATGTGCTCACTAACAGAACTATTTTCCTCCATCTTACAGCTGAAGAACTTGTCAAAGACTTCATATCTCTCGACCCGGGCATGAGCTTGGAAAACCATTTTCAGCTCTTTGAACATCTCGTATGCTCCGTGTTGCTCAAAACGCTTTTGGAGCCCCGATTCTAAGCTGTAAAGCATGCCGCACTAAACGAGGGAGTAATCATCAGCACGAGACTGCCAAGCATTCATAACGTCTTGGTTCTCTAGGATGGATGCTTCACCTAGCGGCGCTTCTAGGACATAATATTTCTTGGCAGCTATGAGGATGATCTCGTGTTCCGGACCCGATCAGTATAGTTGCTTGCCATCATCTTTCACTTGGTTTTCTAGGAAGCGTTGAAGTTGAGGTGGACATGGCGTTGGCCATTTGATCTACAAGACATTTTGCAAAGGTTTTAGACTAAGTTCATGATAATTAAGTTCATCTAATCAAATTATTGAATGAACTCCCACTTAGACAGACATCCCTCTAGTCATCTAAGTGAAACATGATCCGAGTCAACTAGGCCGTGTCCGATCATCACGCGAGACGGACTAGTTAACATCGATGAACATCTTCATGTTGATCGATCTACTATACGACTCATGCTCGACCTTTCGGTCTTCCGTGTTCCGAGGCCATGTCTGTAAATACTGGGCTCGTCAAGTCAACCTAAGTGTATTGCGTGTGTAAATCTAGCTTACACCCGTTGTATTCGAACGTTAGGATCTATCACACCCGATCATCACGTGGTGCTTCGAAACAACGAACCTTCGCAATGGTGCACAGTTAGGGGGAACACTTTTCTTGAAATTATATCGAGGGATCATCTTATTTAAGGTACCGTCGTTCTAAGCAAATAAGATGTAAAACATGATAAACATCACATGCAATCAATTAGTGACATGATATGGCCAATATCATATTGCTCCTTTGATCTCCATCTTCGGGGCGCCATGATCATCTTCGTCACCGGCATGACACCATGATCTCCATCATCATGATCTCCATCATCGTGTCTTCATGAAGTTGTCACGCCAACGACTACTTCTACTTCTATGGCTAACGCGTTTAGCAATAAAGTAAAGTAATTTACATGGCGTTTCTTCAATGACACGCAGGTCATACAAAAATAAAGACAACTCCTATGGCTCTCGCGGTTGTCATACTCATCGACATGCAAGTCGTGATTCCTATTACAAGAACATGATCATCTCATACATCACATATATCATTCATCACATCCTTTGGCCATATCACATCACAAAACACTTGCTGCAAAAACAAGTTAGACATCCTCTAATTGTTGTTGCAAGTCTTTACGTGGCTTCTATAGGTGTTCTAGCAAGAACGTTTCTTACCTACGTAAAACCACAACATGATATGCCAATTTCTATTTACCCTTCATAAGGACCCTTTTCATCGAATCCGCTCCAACTAAAGTGGGAGAGACAGACACCCGCTAGCCACCTTATGCAACTAGTGCATGTCACTCAGTGGAACCTGTCTCACGTAAGCATACGTGTAAGGTCGGTCTGGGCCGCTTCATCCCATGATGCCGCCGAAGCAAGATAAGACTAGTAGTAGCAAGAAAATTAGCAACATCTACGCCCACAACTGCTTTGTGTTCTACTCGTGCATAGTAACTACGCATAGACCTAGCTCATGATGCCACTATTGGGGAACGTTGCATAAAATAAATTTTTTCCTACGTTCACCATGATCAATCTATGGAGTCATCTAGCAACGAGAGAGGGGAGTGCATCTACATACCCTTGTAGATCGCGTGCAGAAGCGTTCAAGAGAACGGGGTTGAGGGAGTCGTACTCGTCGTGATCCAAATCACCGGAGATCCTAGTGCCGAACAGACGGAACCTTCGCGTTCAACACACGTGGTTGAGGAAGACGTCTCCTCCTTCTTGATCCAGCAAGGGGGAAGGAGAGGTTGACGGAGATCCAGCAGCACGACGGCGTGGTGGTGGATGCAAAGAAGGATCTCAGCAGAGCTTGCGAGCTTCTATGTGAGGAAGAGGTGTAGCAAGGGAGAGGAGGCGCCAAGAGCATGGGTGCGGCCGCCTCCTCCCCCTTTATATAGGCCCCCTAGGGGGAGCCGCCCTAGGAGATGCAATCTCGTGGGGGCAGCCAGGGAAACTTGCCCCTGCTGTGTGGGGCGCCCCATCCCTAGAGTTTCCAACCCTAGGCGCAGGGGGCCCATGGGCGCACCAGCCCACCAGGCTGGTTCCTCCCACTTCAGCCCATGGGGCCCTCCGGATAGGTGGCCCCACCGGTGGACCTCGGACCCTTTCGGTGGTCCCAGACAATACCGTGACCCAAACTTTCCCGATGGCGAAACCTGACTTCCTATATATAATTCTTCACCTCCGGACCATTCCGAACTCCTCGTGACGTCCGGGATCTCATCCGGACTCAACAACTTTCGGTTATGCATACTCATATCTCTACCACCCTAGCGCCACCGAACCTTAAGTGTGTAGACCCTACGGGTTCGAGAGACATGCGACATGACCGAGACGCCTCTCGTCAATAACCAACAGCGGATCTGGATACCCATGTTGGCTCCCACATGCTCCTCGATGATCTCATCGGATGAACCACGATGTCGAGGATTCAATCAATCTCAGTATACAATTCCCTTTGTCAATCGATCGTTATTTGCCCGAGACTCGATCGTCGGTATCCCAATACCTCGCTCAATCTCGCATCGCAAGTCACTTTACTCATACCGTAATGCATGATCCCGTGACCGACACTTGGTCACATTGAGCTCATTATGATGATGCATTACCGAGTGGGCCCAGAGATACCTCTCCGTCATACGGAGTGACAAATCCCAGCCTCGATTCGTACCAACCCAATGACACTTTCGGAGATACCCGTAGTGCACCTTTATAGTCACCCGATTCGCCAGACGCTTTGGCACACCCAAAGCACTCCTACGGTATCCGGGAGTTGCACAATCTCATGGTCTAAGGAAATGATACTTGACATTTGGAAAAGCTCTAGCGAAACGAACTACACGATCTTTGTGCTATGCTTAGGACTGGGTCTTGTCCATCACATCATTCTCCTAATGATGTGATCCCGTTATCAATGACATCCAATGTCCATAGTCAGGAAACCGTGACTATCTGTTGATCAACAAACTAGTCAACTAGAGGCTCACTAGGGACTTGTTGTGGTCTATGTATTCACACATGTATTACGATTTCCGGATAATACAATTATAGCATGAACAATAGACAATAATCATGAACAAAAAAATATAATAATAACCATTTTATTATTGTCTCTAGGGCATATTTCCAACAAATGAAACAAGGGCATAATAAGTATCAGGTTTATGATTGCAAGTGAACAAGATGCATCTGTTCTGAGGGGGCTGAAATTGTACCTTCATCGTCCCCCTCATTTTGTTCTCAGATTGTGCGCTCCCGGGGGGCATCACCTAGTGCATCTGAGGCTTCAAAGACGCATCTGTTTAGCTCACCAGACTTCAACATCATAAGTCAGTCATGATGACGAATACAATAATTTAAATACAACCGTCGGTTCGAACTTACCACTCTGTTGATGAGGGGTGCAAACTCCCTAAATCCACTGTCCATGTCTCTAATGCAGGTCTAGTAGGCCTCTTCCTCGGGGTCATCCCTCTCCAGCTCCACGATGTCTTCCGCCGTCCACCGAGGCCTGAGACGAAGACGGTGCTTCTGGCCATCATCGTACCACTTCATGTGTCGGTCCAGGTAAGCATCCCAGTCAGTCACTATCCTCTCCCCGTCCTTCCGGTACCTCCGTCGGTTCCACTCCATCACATGAGTTTTATGCTCCTTTCCCCGGTCTGTGGTAGCCTGATTCTTCTTCCAGCTCATCCTGTAAGGCATAGGCCACAAGAAACATCATAATAAAGTCGCCACGCAATGAAATCATGGGCACGAAGAACAAAGCGCTCACATGTGGAGCACGTGGCTACCGGTATCGGTGGGCGGGCCCGCTGCGGTATGCTGATACACCCTAAACTGCGTGGCCACGCAGTGTGGCAAGTGCCACTCGACGGCATACACATAGATCATGGGCACGATGCACCGCTAGAGACCACGGTCCTCATCGCACATCACGTTCAGATCAAAGTCCCACGCTCGGTCATGATACGGACACCAGTTTACCTATTACATATACGTTGGTAAGTTCCACTCTCTCGGTCCAAAGTGGAATCAAAGAGAAAGGTGTTGAGCGAGTTCATATACCTGCCAATGCGTCAAAGCGTCCAACTCGTTGGTGTAGGTCTTGTATGAAGTCTTGTTTAGGCCCGTGTAGAGTTTGACAACGTCCCACTCATAAGCTACAGTGGGGTGTCGAGTCTCGTCGCCGTCTTTGCTATAGGCACCCCATGGGCATCTTGGCATCTTCTCAGGAAGCCCCACCGGCAGCCGCTCCCACATCCAAATGGAGAAGGCCCAGACAAAGCCACCCATATTGGACTTGTCTCCCGTCCTCTGCGTTGCGTCATCAACCTGCAAAAATCAAATGAGGATCAGATATAACAAAATGTCATGGACATACTTTCGTAGGTACGCAATTAGATACTCTCTTACCAAACGGTATAGGTAGGCGAGAGATGCGGTCCCCCAACTGTACCCTGCATCCCAGTCGGCTAGGAAGAACAGATACGACCAGTTGGCAGAGTTCCCGGATCCGTCTGGAAACACGACCTCCGTGAGAAGATACCATAGGTAGGCACTCGCGTACCACTCCATAGTCGTCTCATCGGCGTCTTGGGGGCATGTCTTCCGGTGCTCGAGAGCTGTGGCAACCAAGACACCGGTTGTCGGTTACCCTTAGCCTCGGGGCAGTCGCCGATGAGGGTGGTAACCCTCTCCTGCCAGTTGGTCCTCTCCACTCGCCCGGTCAGTGCATGACCCTTGATCAGCATGGCAGTAATCATCGACCAATCCTCGAGGGTCACCGTCATCCCCGCATGGGAGATGGAAAGAATGGGTCTCTGGTCGCCACCAGTCAATCAAAGCTGTCAGAGCTGCATGGACAAGCGTCGGTGGCTGACGCTTGAACTGCAACACGAAACCTAACAGCCGGGCTCTCTTGAAGAATGGCGCGTAGCGCTCGTCGTAGTCCATATGCCCATGAACCCTGTGCCCCCTCATGCGCAGTGGTTGGAGCATCTGTCAAAAAGTGAACACCAAAAGTTAGGAAATTATTTTCATCAATCTGAAAACTTTTATCAATATTTCCTTCATATTACTTACCTCTCCGTTCTCTATGAAACGGGCACGATGACCCTTGTCGAATGCGTAGTCAAGCATGGAGTACCGTGGACCAATGTTGTCCGCAAGAGGTGCCCGCCTTAATAAAATTTCATAAACAAAAGCATCATAAGCATAAGCATACATAAACAAAAAATGAAATCAAATCATATAAAAAACATATCAACATGCATCATATCAAAATAAAATCTTAAGCATATTCCTCCAACAACATCTAGTACACATGATGGATCAAATCATATCAACATGCATCATATCAAAAAAAAATCCTCCAACATGCATCATATCATCATATTTTTAAACAAATTTTTTGAAACAACATCTTCATATCATCATATCAACATGCATCATAAAACTACAATCAAGTCCTCCCACATGCATTACATCATAATTTTTTTAACAAAAAAAATTATGAACTAGGGTTCATCTTCACACTAACATATGAACTATTGATTAGAGTTCATATTCAATACCACTAGTTACTAAAGAACTAAGAACTAGAACTACAATCAAGCTAAAACAATCTTAGGTGAAAAAAAATCCAATCTAAGTTAAAAAATATGAGGGATTTCAAGCAAATAATGCGTCGAAAACCGGAAGCAAGTTTGCCAAAACTACTTGGAGGGATATACGTTTCTCTCTTCGGGGCCGATCGATCCGCAAAAGCGATGAAGAAATGGCGAAGATCCAAGGATGATAGTGGAGGAGATGAGAGAGGGAGAGAGGGGCGAGGGGGAGGAAGAGGAACTGCCAGCGGGGGAGGGGTGGGAAGAAAAGGCAGGGGCCGGGGGTCGGGCAAAATAACTGCTCGCACTTACCGCGAGGGGAGCTGGCGGTAGGGTTAGACAACCTTTCGCCAGGTACCATGGCGGTAGGGTGCGACGGCCGTCTCCACGCGCTGGCGCGGATTAGTACCTACCGCCAGGGGACCTGGCGGTAGGCTGTCTAACCCTACCGCCAGCCACCCTGGCGGTAAGAAAAAGGGTCAAATGCTGAAAATTTTCCGAACCGGGGTCAGATACTGAATTTGTATCCCAGAAGGGTCAAAACACGAAATTTTGCCTCAGCAAGACAACAACAGAGTCTTCGAGGACATGGCTAGTTCACTCGATCACGTGGCTAATCAGATCAAGTGTGATGTTTAATGTTGGTATAAAGTGGGAGTTAGCTGCTGCGAATCATTCTGCCCTTGCTACCGGTTATGCTTAGCCGCTTAGTCATTGTAATTTATCTTTTGCGACCACTCATTTGGTCGTTTGGGGCCATTTTTCCCTTGCACTCTCTCAAACCTTGTATTTCTTTGCTCCTTTATTATGATCACATGCATCCGTCCTGCATGGTTCACAGAAAAAAAACACAATTACTTCATTTTGTTAGGGATGCAAATTTGTGACCCCGACTCTTCTTAATCCAATTATGGACTATTTTTTTTACAAATGATGGGATTGTAGAGAATCTATGTCATTTTACCTAACTAAAGATGGTTATAGTATACCCCAAAGGATACCCATTTGCAACTGGACGTTTTGTTTGACAAGTCATTCATTGGTATGTCGTGACGGCTCAAAGGATCCATTCACGCATAACGTACTTTGTTCAGTACTCGGAATTATTTCCAATGATATTTCAAGATAAATCAACAAACCAACATCAATGGTAAAAAGAGAAAACAATTCAAAAGTAAATTCCCATCAGAAAAGGGCAAACGAGGCAGACATAAAATAAAAGAGCAATTTTTTTGAGGGGTAAATAAAAGAGCAAATGAGTTTAAAAAATTCATGTGAGGCAGAACTCCTCCAACGGCCCATTTGAGGCCACCAAAGCCCAAGGAACTCCAGATAAAGGCCCGTTGAGAAAAGAGCCCAACAAAGCCATTCAGAGCCCGCAGGGATCGGCATCCCACAGATCACAGCCGTCCGATGAAGCACTAGGGTTTCACCTCGGGTATATAATTCATCCCCACGACCCCCCGTCCAAAACCTTGGACGCAAACGCACCTCCTCCCCCCTCCCCCGAGCGCCCCAGCCGCCGCCGCCGCCGCCGCCGCCGCCTGCAGCCATGGTAAGTGTCTCCCCCCTCCCTTCTCCGCCGTCTTCCTCCTCTCGCGGATCCTGCCTCGTGTACTGACGCCCGTGATTCTTCTTTGGCCGCAGTCGCTGATCGCGGGTGAGGAGTTCCAGCACATCCTGCGTGTGCTCAACACCAACGTCGACGGTAAGCAGAAGATCATGTTCGCGCTGACCTCCATCAAGGGTGTGGGCCGCCGCTTCTCCAACATCGTCTGCAAGAAGGCCGACATCGACATGAACAAGAGGTGAGGAAACCAACCGCCCCCCTTTCTCGCCAGATCTCGTCGCGGTAGGCGTGCTGCTGAGCCGTGCGCTTTGTTCTGTGGTGGGCGTGCAGGGCCGGAGAGCTTTCCTCGGAGGAGATGGATCGCCTGATGGCGGTGGTGCACAACCCGCGCCAGTTCAAGGTGCCGGACTGGTTCCTCAACAGGAAGAAGGATTATAAGGACGGCAGGTTCTCCCAGGTCGTGTCCAACGCCGTGGACATGAAGCTCAGGGATGACCTTGAGAGGCTCAAGAAGATCAGGTATACCTCGCCGTTCCCTCTTCTTTTTGCCCCTTGCTATTGGTTGATTGATATATGACTATGTGTTAGATTCAACTGCTGATGATGCTTGCACTTCACGTATAAGGACTAGCCGTTCATGTCTTGCATGTTAGTATACAATTTAATTTGCTATTATTAGCTAGGGTTGTTGATTGACATAGTTTTCTGCTGGAAGTCAAAACTCCTGAACATTAGATTGCCTGAAATGTCAGGGTAGCAAGTCTAGCCTCATGTGCTTCATTCTATGCCCCTTTCTGGTATCTTTGCTAGTCTGCTTAGACATTTTTTTGTTTAGGTAGTTATTTGATGCTTTTTTCTACAAAATTACAGCATGTTAGCTCTGTATGGATGGATGGTTACTACCTGGAACTTATACCAGCTGTAACTTGGTTATATAACAGTTCAATTCAGTCAATCTGTTGGAGCTAGTTTGTCTATTACTTGTATCCAGATTTTATAGGCTGTCCTATGCCCTTGTGACTTAGTTACATTATTGTTATGTCTTGCAATCTAGTATTGAGGATTGTCAATGTATTTATGTGTACCTGTGTGTATCTTGTATGTTTCCCAATTCTTCTGTAACAATGCTTTGTTTCCAAGAGACGTATGTCAAAGCCTGATGGCTGATTCCTTAAAACTTAACTGTTGCAGTAGCATTGTCCTAGTGCATAGATGTGTGAGCGATCACTTATGCTTGAAACCCTGCTCTTTTCCAGGAACCATCGTGGTCTTCGTCACTACTGGGGCGTCCGTGTCCGTGGTCAGCACACCAAGACTACCGGCAGGAGAGGAAAGACTGTTGGTGTCTCCAAGAAGCGATAAGCTGCTTCGCAAAGATCCCGCATAGCTTTGCCACTACTGTGTTGGTCCATTTCCAGAATCTTATGGAGTGTTCTTGTTTAGACGATTACCTTGGATGATGTTTTGCCCTAGATAATGTTTTGGTTCTGGAACCTTTAATATATTGTATCTTGAATTCCTTGTTGAACTCTTGAGAGTTTGTTTTGCCATGGGCTTCGAGTCATTTCAATGGTTGGCAAGAGCATGTATATTCTCTGCATTTCTGAGCATTACAGGTATACTTTTTGGGTGTGCCCATTCTACTGCTGTGAATGATAGATGACTTCCTAATTGTTGCATGTATTTTGTTGAGCGAACTAAATATAAGATGTTTTGGCAGTAAAATCTATACTATCAAAATGTCTTATATTTATGAACAGACCTGGAACATAGGTTGTGCTACCCTGTTCGCGAATGTAAGACCTTCCTTGCTTCACCGTCTACCAGAACCTACACCACAACTGCCAAGGTCAGAGGCACAACCTTTCACCATTGTAGTTCATGTGCGTTAAGGATAGGATGCACAATCCCCTTGGGAGGACCTCTTATCCGCAAAACCGTGTCTTTGTAGTAAGGGCATCTCCAGCCGCTTCCAAGAAGGCCTCCCGCGCGATTTTCTCGCGCAAGATCGAAAAACGCCCGGCAAGGCTTTCAGACGCCGACTATCGCCGGCTTGGGCAAAACAGCGCCGCGGACCCAGCCCGAACCCGCGCGCTAGGGCGCCGAGCGAAGAGTGTTTTAGCGCCAAGAAGCCATGGGCCAGCCACAACGACCCGCGCCTCGTCTTCCCCAACGGCCTCGGGTTCGCGGGAATCAATGGCAAAATCGCCACGGCCACTTTGCCATTGATTCTTCACGGCGGCGCGTCGGGCGGCGCCGACGCCTCCTCCTCAAGACGCCGCAGCGTACACGGCGCGCCCCGGCTATAAAGCCGGCGGCCTTCACTCCGCTTCTGGCACACCAGCCCGCCGCCCGCCGTCCGTCCACCGCTTCTCTCAAGCGCCGCCGCCGACGCCATGGCGAACGGTTCCCGGGGACGAGGCGGCGGCAACGGCTACGGCCGCCGTTCGCTTCCTCGAGTCTCGCTTCGTTTCGGCGAACATCCGGCCACCGGACATGCGCGCCGTCGGGATGGAGGTTTCGGCCGGGGTGCCCATTCCCCTTTGCGACGCCGCTGGCGAGCCGAGTATCGCCGACGAGATCGACGTCGTCCGCGTCCTCACCGACGCCAACGCCTTCCTCAAGACGCTGCCGACAACCACGCCGCTGGCGGCGATTGAAGCGGCGACAAAGAAGAAGCGCCGAGTCCACCAACGGCGCGGCTGTGGTCGCCGGGCGGCGAAACGAGGGCGCCACCGAGGCGGCAACGACCACCGTTGGCATACCGGCGACGCACGGCTGGCCGGCATGGGCGCCAAGCGTTTGGTCGACCTCTCTCTTCTTCCTCCCGATCCTCCCGATCCTCCTCACACTCCTCCGAACCCCGCCACTGCTGCCGGCAAGGCCGAGCTGCGTCGAGTCGCCGCTTCGGTCGGCGCAATCGCAGCACGCAGATCGCCATCCACGAGGGCGCCGCGCCGCTGCTCCTCGGTTCCTCCGCCGCGTCAAGCCAAGACGGAGCGGGAATGGCGCCGGTGAAGACGGAGCTGGCCGGTGCCGTGAAGACGGAGCGTTCGGCGCTGGCGACGGCGAGTTTCGCCGACGACGACGCTGTCTCGAATGGGCGCGCCAGACTCCATTGCGATGGAGAAGGCGCGCCGAGAAGGCGAAGCGCCCGCCAAGCCGAATCAAGGCTGCCAGCGGAGCGACGACGCTGCCGCGACGAAGGCGGAGTCGCTGCTTACGGCGACAATGACGAAGACGACGCGCTCCGCCATCCATCATGGCGACGCCGGGTCGGCCAGGCGCCCACGCTAAGGAGGAGAAGGCCGACGACGACGATGGCAGCGACGGCGCCGATTTCAACAGCGCATTTCTTTTTAGATTAGCTTACCTTTAAATAATGTAACGAAAATGGGCGAATTTGGCGAAATTCGCCATGTTCGACGTAATTTAACCGTTCTTCGTCATATCTTCGCCGAACGGGCCCTCCCTAATTTTTTTTTTATGCTTTGTTTAGCGCCCCGGGGTCGACGGCTGGCGACGACTTCGCCTCAGGGCCTTTTTTTTTGGCTCGCCTCAGCGGCTTTTAGACGCCTGGGGCCAACGGCTGGAGATGCCCTAAGTGAGCTTGTCTTCATATTCTTGCACTGAATTATGCCTTTGTTTTGCCTTTTGCCTGCATATATTTTAAATGGTGTCGTTGCAGCCTTCAGCAACAACAAGAATCATTGTATTATTGATCATGCTGTTTTTAATTCACATTGAAGAACGAAGAACCAATTTAGAATCACCTCTAGTTTGATCATGCTGTTTTCAATGGTGTCGTTGCAGCCCTCAGCAACAACAAGAATCATTGTAGCATTGATCCCCGTTTGATTCAAGTGCTGTGTGGAAACGTTGTGTGCATGGCAGTTTGGTTTTCTGATTCTTCTGAGCAACCCTTTGGGCTAAGGGCATCTCCAAAGGATACCTCAAAACTCTCATAATGTCCAGATGGCAGAGTTACTGTAGAGGATAGAATTATGCCAAGCATTCTCTACCACCTGAAAAAATCCCTCAAACTCCACCCAAAATTCCTCAAATCTAAAAATTTGGGATTTAGGAATTTTATTGTCAACTTGAATTTTGATAGGCACATGATCGGATGTGATTCTAGCCATAGGGATAGCGAAAGTGTTGGGGAAGATTGAGGTCGAAGCAGGGGATGTGAATACCCAGTCAAGTTTCTGCAACAAAGGATTGTCTTGCATGTTGCTTCAAGTGAAAGATCTTCCACTTAGGGGAATTTCAACTAAATTATGATGCTGGATGATATAGAGTTGAAATGGAGCATACTAAGGTGGTCGCCGCCAGCTCTGTTTTTGTTTTTAGGCCCTCTGATGTAGTTAAAGCACCCATAGTAATCCAGTTGTCCATATTAGAGGTATCCAGTTTTTCCTTCAGTACTATTAGGGCCATAAACATTGGTAAGATACCATACTGTGTTGCTTACATTACACTTAAATTGCACTGTGATCTGAAAGTATGGCTGGAAAATAATTGTTCCTGTAAGCATTGATCCATTCCAAATAATAATCAAACCACCAGAAGCCCCTACAGAGGATGAAAAAGCAAACCAACTGTCCAAGTCTCCTGGGACAAAAGTTCCTGATATATGCATGATCAAATAGTTCTCTTTTGGTTGCAGTTGCTCTCATTATTTTAAGCCTGATATAATCCCATCTATCCTGGGAGTTAATGCCCCTCACATTCCAATTTAAGATATTTCAATTTCTATTCATTGCAAAAAAATAGTGTAACATGTGTTGTATCTGGCTAGAAATACTATACCGGAAGGAGCAATAGAGAAACTGAGTATGGGTTGTGCCGATCATAGGTAGGACTGCACAGTAAAAATATTACTCAAGTAGGCAGAATGAGAGACACTGGTAAATGCAAATAGACCATATACTGATAGTGTTCGTTACAGAGCAGCAGATCTCAGATAATTCAGCACACAAATATAAGTTCAGACACATAACTTCCCATGAACCAACATAAAGATAACCAAAGGGTCTGCTTTCACAAATAAGTAAGACAACTGAGCAATCAGAATGAGGCTTGCCCTCACAGCCCAATAAGATGACAGATCACACACTGTCATTAGAACTGTTGTAGTTGAGAGCATCTACAGACACCTGATTAGCAGGGATCTTGCACTGCTCAGTAGCCATGCACCGGATGGTAGATACGTGAGGAGGAGGCCTAGCATTTTTGTCCATCATTGAAGCTTCAAATTGCGGCTCCAAGTTCACAGAAACATTCTTCATCACCTTTGGGGGGGGGGGGGGGTCTTCTTCTGCTTCTCAGTGTGTTCAGTCAGAGCAGCCTCAGCAGCCTTCGCACTTGCAAGGTTCATGAAGCAGCCATCACTGAGCTTAGCAAGTCTACCGCTGATGCTGATGCCTGATGTATGCTGATGCCTGATAGTTGATTCCTTAAAACTTTTCTATTGCTGTAGCATTGTCCTAGCATAGATGTGTGAGTGATCACTTATGCTTGAAACCCTGCTCTTTTCCAGGAACCATCCTGCTCTTCATCACTACTGGGGCGTGCGTGTCCGTGGTCAGCACACCAAGACTATCGGCAGGAGAGGAAAGACTGTTGGTGTCTCCAAGAAGTGATAAGCTGCTTCACAACGATCCCGCATAGCTTTGCTACTACTGTGTTGGTCCATTTCCAGAATCTGAAGCAATGTTCTTGTTTAGACGATTACCTTGGATGGTGTTTTGCCCTAGATAATGTTTTGTTGGAACCTTTAATATATTGTATCTTGAATTCCTTGTTGAACTCTTAAAGAGTTTGTTTGCCATGGGTTTTGAGTCATTTCAATGGTTGGCAAAGAGCATGTCTATTCTATTCATTTCTGTGCATTACAAGTTTGTTGGTTAATCGAGTCCTGGTATTTTTTTGGGTGCGCCCATTCTATTGCTGTGAATGATCGTTGACTTCTAGTTGTTGGTGTAATTTGTTGAGGGAACTGTTGTGACAACAAGGTAATACTCCCTCCATTCTTAAATATAAGACGTTTTGGCAGTTCAATCTGTACTGCCAAATTGTCTTATATTTATGAACATAGGTTGGCCTAGTTTCGACCTTGACGCTCTTGATTTCCATGTACCGCTAGAACCTACTACGCTATCACAACAACCAGGTCAGAGGCACAACCTTCCATATTGGCGAGGTTGCACTGATGCAGAAGGGAGAGGATGCATAGGCTCTCACCACCCTTGGGAAAGATGGGTGGATAATTCCCGGAACATATCCTGGCTGCATGTGTCAGTTTCTATTATTTTTTATAATCTTGCCATTTTCTAACAAGGGCTGTTATGGGAACGACAATACTGCTGCCAATTTAGCAGTTTGATTTTCTGATTCTTCTAAGCAACCCTTAGGGCTAGGGGCATCTCCAAAGGATAACCCCAAAATCTTGTAATGTCTGGCTGTCAGAGTTACTCTAGAAGGTAGAATTTTGCCAAGCATTCTCTACCACCTGCAAAAATCCCTCAAACTCCACCAAAAATTCCTCTAATCTAAAAGTTTGGGATTTAGGAATTTTATTGTCAACTTGAATTTTGATAGGTACATGATCAGATGTGATTCTAGCCATAGGGATAGCCAAGTTGAATTGTGTTAGGGAAGATTGACATCCAAGCATGGAATGTGAATACCCAGTCAGGCTTCTCCAACAAAGGATTGTCTTACATGTTGCTCTAAGTGAAAGATCTCCCTTTTAGGGGAATTTCAACTAAATCATGATGCTGGATGATAAGAGTTGAAATGGAGCATACTAAGGAGGTCGTCTCCAACTCCATTTCTATTTTCAGGCAGTCACCCATAATAATCCAGTTGTCCATATTGGAGGTATCCAAGTTAAATACTCAGTCAGAAAATTCAGTTTTCCCTTCAGTACTATTAGAGCGGTAAACATTGGTAAGATACCATACCGTGTTGGTGTGTTGCTGATATTACACTTAAATTGCACTGTGATCTGAAAGTATGACTGGGAAATAATTGTTTTTGTACTGCTGTAAGCATTGATCCATAGAAAAACTGAGTATGGTTTGTGCTGATCATAGGTAGGATTACACAGTAAAAAACAAATACTCAAGCAGGCAGAATGAGAGACACTTGTTAATGCAAATAGACCATCAACCCCTAACGAAGCAACACATAAACTAGGGTTTAAGCTTCTGACACTCTAGCAACCCATCATCTACTTATTACTTCCCCATTCCTTCCTCTAGGCCCAAATAATGGTGAAGTGTCATGTAGTCGACGTTCACATAACACCACTAGAGGAAAAGACAACATACATCTCATCAAAATATCGAACGAATACCAAATTCACATGACTACTAATAGCAAGACTTCACCCATGTCCTAGGAACAAACGTAACTACTCACAAAGCATATTCATGTTCATAATCAGAGGAGTAATAATATGCATAAAGTATCTGAACATATGATCTTCCACCAAGTAAACCAAATAGCATCAACTACAAGGAGTAATCAACACTACTAGCAACCCACAGGTACCAATTTGTGGTTTTGATACAAGATTGGATACAAGAGATGAACTAGGGTTTTGAGAGGAGATGGTGCTAGTGAAGATGTTGATGGAGACTGACCCCCTCCCGATGAGAGGATCGTTGATGATGACGTTGGTGATGATTTCCCCCTCCCGGAGGGAAGTGTCCCCGGCAGAATAGCTCCGCCAGAGCCCTAGATTGATTCCACCAAGGTTCCGCCTTCGTGGCGGCGGAGTTTCGTCCCGTAAGCTTGCCCACGATTTTTTCCAGGGGAAAAGTGATGGTATAGCAGAAGATGGATGCCGGAGGCCCACCAGGGGGCCCAAGAGATAGGAGGCTGCGCCCTACAGGGGAGGGCGCGCCCTCCTGTCTCCTAGACTGGGTGTGGGCCCTCTGGCCTATTTCTTTTGCTCATAAATTCTTATTAAACCCAAAAAGTTGTTTCATGGAGTTTTAGGACTTTTGGAGTTGTGCAGAATAGGTTTCCAACGTTTGCTTCTTTTCCAGCCAGAATTCCAGCTGCCGGCATTCCCCCTCTTCATGGTAAACCTTGTAAAATAAGAGAGAATAGCCATAAGTATTGAGATATAATGTTTAATAACAGCCCATAATGCAATAAATATTGATATAAAAGCATGATGCAAAATGGACGTATCAACTCCCCCAAGCTTAGACCTCGCTTGTCCTCAAGCGGAAGCCGAAATCGAAAAATATGTCCACATGTTTAGAGATAGAGGTGTCGATAAAAATAAAATATGGACATGAGGGCATCATGATTATTCTAATAACAACAACATATATAGATTTTGTCATATGATTTCCTATGCTCAAGTAATAAGCAATTCACAATGTCAAGTATGGTTCAAAAACTTCATTGGGAACTAACAAACTATAATCGCAGTTATTGAAGCAATTGCAATTTATCATAACATCAGAGAGAGTCAATAATAGAGCTTTTCAGCAAGCTCACATACTCAACTATCTCGTAGTCTCCTACAATTATTAACACTCACGCAATACTTGTGGTTATAGAGTTTCAGCCGGACACTGAGAAAGATAGGGGCTTAATGTGTTGCCTCCCAACGTATTCACCTTTAGGTGATGTCAACAATAATAGCCTATGCCAACTTACATCCAATTGGATATATGCATCATGATCTTTCAAACACGAGGAGCTTGCCAAAGGATAAAATGAAAAAGGGAAAGGTGAGCACCACCTTGACTCAAGCATAAAGTAAAACATAAAATAAAAGATAGGCCCTTCACAGAGGGAAGTAGAGGTTGTCATGCGCGTTTAGGGTTGATGCATAAAGTCTTAATGCAAAAGAACGTCACTTTATATTGCCCCTTGTATGTGGACCTTTATTATGCAGTCGGTCGCTTTATTACTTCCATAACAAGTTCGTACAAAGCTTATTTTCTCTACACTAATAAGTCATACATATTTAGAGAGCAATTTTTATTGCTTGCACCGATGACAACTTACTTGAAGGATCTTACTCAATCCATAGGTAGGTATGGTGGACTCTCATGGCAAAACTGGGTTTGAGGATATTTGGAAGCACAAGTAGTATCTCTACTTGGTGCAAGGAATTTGGCTAGCAAGAGGGGGAAAGGCAAGCTCAACATGTTTGGAAGGTCAATGACAATATACTTTAACTGAGATGTCAGAAAACATAAACCATTACGCTGTCTTCCTTGTCCAACGTCAACTCTTTTAGCATGTCATACTTAATGAGTGCTTCACAATCATAAAAGATGTCCAAGATAATATGTTTATATGTGAACCCCTCTTTCCTTATCACTTCCTATTAATTGCAATGATGACCAAGGCTACGTTCAACAACTCTCAACAATTTTTATGCCTCATACTTTCTATGTGTGAAGTTATCACTATCCATAAGATCAATATGAGCTCTTTTATTCTTTCTACTTTCTCAAGATCATGGCAACATAGCAAAGCCCTTGACTCAACCCTAATCTTTATTATAGATAGCACACGGACTAGATTACATAAAGAGATCACAATGCAAAAACTCAAAACTACTTGATATCAAAACTTCAATCTACTAGATCAAGATAATACTAAAAGGATCGAACTAAATAAAGCGATAAAGATAGGAGTGTGATGGTGATACGATACCGGGGCACCTCCCCCAAGCTTGGCAGTTGCCAAGGGGAGTGCCCATACCCATGTGATTATTTCCTCGGAGGTGATGGAGGTGGTGATGATGTAGGCTTGTTGTCCGTCTTCCAAGGCATAGGCTCTCCATCATAAAAGGATGATCGAGTCTCCGGGATCCTTAAATCTGCAGCCAAACTCATTAGCTTGAATCTACATTCATACTCACAGTTCTGGTTTTGCAGGTCATAAATCTGGGCTTGGAGGTGCTCGATTTTCTCTTGAAGCTTGAAGATGGTCTCCCCAAATGACTTTGGCATCCAGCTTGTGGTTGTTGGTGAACTCCGTGATCATCATCTGGTTGGCGTTGAGTCCACGCTCCACCATCCCTTGGCACTTGAAAACTTCTTGTTCCACGGCTTCGAGCTTTGTCTCCCCGCTCCCGGTACGTCTTGGTCCCTCCACATCGCGGATGTGCAGCACCCCCTCACGCATCTCAATGGTTTGAGGGTTATGCAGCACCTCCGCGAGATAGGGGTTGATAACCCTCTCGAAAAACTTGTCCTTGGGAGCACTTGGAGATGCCATGATGCTCTAGATCTGAAACAGAAACAACTCGAAACGAAAACAGAGGATATTTGTGTGATACGGTGGTCAAAACCTTCGGGAGTGTATATAATGAATTTTTACCGACCAAAATACGTAACATACAAGAAAACAGAGTCCGGGAGGCACACGAGGTGCACACGAGACAGGGGGTGCGCCCTACAGGGGGGAGGCCTCCTCTCTCGTGGGAGCTTCATGTCCCTTTCGGACTACTTCTTTCTTCCTAAAATTCTTAAATAATGCAAAACTGATAAAAATTGCCATTAGAGTTGTTTTGGAGTCGGTTTACTTATCGTACCACGTACCTATGCCTTTTCGGAGTCTAGAACATTCTGGAAAGTGTCTCTTATGTATTCCTCAGGGGTTATGGTTTCAATAATATTAGTTTCAACATTGATAGGATTACCTGAAATATAATATTTAATTCTTTGACCATTTACCACCCTCGGATTTGTGCCTTCGAAGTTGTTGATTTTTATAGCACCAGAACGATAGACCTCCTCGATAACGTAGGGACCTTCCCATTTTGAGAGAAATTTTCCTGCAAAAAATCTTAAATGAGAGTTGAATAATAACACATAATCTCCTATCTTAAACTCACGCTTTTTTATCCTCTTATCATGCCACCGTTTGACATTTTCTTTGAAAAGCTTGGCATTCTCATATGCTTGGGTTCTCCATTCATCAAGTGAGCTAATATCAAATAACCTTTTCTCACCGGCAAGTTTGAAGTCATAATTGAGCTCTTTAATAGCCCAGTATGCTTTATGTTCAAGTTCAAGAGGTAAATGACATGCTTTTCCATAAACCATCTTATAAGGAGACATACCCATAGGATTTTTGTATGCAGTTCTATAGGCCCATAATGCATCATCAAGTTTTTTGGACCAATTCTTTGTAGACCTATTCACAGTCTTTTGCAAAATTAATTTGAGCTCTCTATTGCTCAACTCTACCTGACCACTAGACTGTGGATGATAAGGAGATGTGATTCTATGATTGACATCATACTTAGCGAGCATCTTACGGAAAGCACCATGAATAAAGTGTGAGCCACCATCAGTCATAAGATATCTAGGGACTCCAAACCTCGGAAAAATAACTTCTTTAAGCATTTTAATAGAAGTGTTATGATCAGCACTACTAGTTGGAATAGCTTCTACCCACTTAGTAACGTAATCAACAACAACTAAAATATGTGTATAACCATTGGAGGCAGGAAAAGGTCCCATGTAATCAAAGCCCCAAACATCAAATGGTTCAATAACAAGAGAATAATTCATAGGCATTTCTTGAAGTCTACTAATGTTACCTATTCTTTGACATTCATCACAAGATAAGACAAACTTACGAGCATCTTTGAAGAGAGTAGGCCAATAAAAACCAGATTGTAGTACCTTGTGTGCAGTTCTATCTCCAGCGTGGTGTCCTCCATAGGATTCAGAGTGACACTTGCGTAGGATCTGTTCCTGTTCATGCTCAGGCACACAACGTGTAATAATACCATCTACTCCTTCTTTATAAAGGTGTGGATCATCCCAGAAGTAATGTCTTAAATCATAAAAGAACTTTTTCTTTTGCTGGTATGTGAAACTAGGCGGTATATATTTAGAAACAATGTAATTAGCATAGTCAAGATACCAAGGAGCAAGACGAGAAGCATTGACGACCGCTAATTGTTCATCGTGAAAGCTATCATTAATAGGCGTTGGGTCATCAAGAACATTCTCTAACCTAGACAATTTGTCTGCAACGGGATTCTTAGCTCCCTTTCTATCAATAATATGCAAGTCAAATTCTTGGAGCAAGAGAACCCATCTAATGAGTCTAGGCTTAACATCTTTCTTTTCCATAAGATATTTAATAGCAGCATGATCAGTGTGAATAGTAACTTTGGAATCAACAATATAAGGTCTAAACTTATCACATGCAAACACAACTGCTAAGAACTCTTTTTCAGTAGTAGCATAATTTCTCTGGGCAGTATCAAGAGTCTTACTAGCATACTGGATAACATTCAATTTCTTATCGACTCTTTTCCCTAAAACAGCACCTACAACATAATCACTGCCATCACACATAATTTCAAAAGGTAAATTCCAATCAGGTGACTGAACAATAGGTGCAGTGATCAAAGCTTTCTTAAGTGTTTCAAATGCTTCTACACAATCATCATCAAAGACAAAGGGAATATCTTTTTGCAATAAATTAGTCAGAGGCCTAGAGATTTTAGAAAAGTCCTTAATGAACCTCCTATAAAAACCGGCGTGACCCAGGAAACTTCTTATACCTTTTATGTCCTTGGGACATGGCATCTTTTCAATAGCATCAACTTTGGCTTTATCAACTTCAATACCTCTCTCGGAGATCTTGTGCCCCAAGACAATGCCTTCATTAACCATAAAGTGGCACTTTTACCAATTCAGGACGAGACTAGTGTCTTCGCATCTCTACAAAACTCGATCAAGGTTGCTCAAACAATCATCAAAAGAGGACCCATAGACGGAGAAGTCATCCATGAATACCTCGCAAATCTTTTCACAAAAATCAGAAAATATAGCCATCATGCATCTTTGAAAGGTAGCAGGTGCATTACATAAACCAAAAGGCATACGTCTATAAGCAAAAGTAGCAAAAGGGCAAGTAAAAGTAGTCTTAGATTGATCCTTCGCTGATACAGGTATATGTGAGAAACCAGAATAACCATCTAGAAAGCAGAAATGAGTGTGTATGGATAGCCTTTCTAGCATTTGATCAATAAAAGGTAAAGGGTAATGATCTTTCTTAGTAGCTTTATTTAACTTACGGAAATCAATTACCATCCTATAACCTGTAATAATTCTTTGCGGGATCAATTCATCTTTATCATTAGGAACAACGGTAATACCTCCCTTTTATGGACACAGTGGACAGGGCTTACCCATTCACTATCAGCAACGGGATAAATAATACCTGCCTCAAGGAGCTTTAGTATCTCCTTTCTTACCACTTCCTTCATCTTGGGATTTAATCGTCTTTGCGGATCTCTAACTGGTTTGGCATCTTACTCCACTGAAATTTTGTGTTGACATAATGTGGGACTAATGCCCTTAAGATCATCTAGAGTGTATCCAATAGCAACCCTGTGCTTCTTCAGAGTTTTCAATAATCTTTCTTCTTCTTTCTCTGAAAGGTTAGCACTAATAATAACATGATATATTTCTTTTTCATCAAGATAAGCATACTTAAGATTATCAGGTAAGGGTTTGAGTTCAAACACGGGATCACCCTTGGGTGGAGGGGGATCCCCAAGAATTTCAACGGGAAGGTTATGTTTTAGCATAGGTTCTTGTTTAAGGAACACTTCATCTATTTCTTCCCTTTCTTGCATAAACATATCGTTTTCATGTTCTAGCAAATATTGTTCTAACGGATCAGTTGGAGGAACAGCAATGGAAGCGAGACCAATAATCTCATCTTTACTAGGTGGTTCCCTTTCACGAGGTTGTCTACTAAACTTAGCAAAATTGAACTCATGAGACATACCATCTATGCCAACAGTGACGACCTTCCTTTTACAATTAATCTTAGCAGTAGCAGTATTCAAGAAGGGTCTACCAAAAATAATGGGACAAAAATCATCTTGTGGGGAAGCAAGAACAAGAAAATCAGCAGGGTATTTAATCTTCCCACACAAGACTTCAACATCTCTAACAATCCCAATAGGTTTAATGGTGTCCCTATTAGCAAGCTTAATAGTAACATCAATGTCTTCTAATTCAATTGGTGCAATATCATGCATAATTTCTTTATAAAGATCATAAGGTATCGCACTAGCACTAGCACCCATATCACATAAGCCATGATAAAATTGATCTCCTATTTTAACAGAAATAACAGGCGTGCCTACAACAGGTCTATGTGTTTTAGTATCGGGTCTAGCAATATTAGCAGTTTCACCCAAGAAAGAGATAACATGCCCATCTAAATCCTCATCCAAGAGATCTTTAATCATAGCAATACCAGGTTCAACATTAATTTGCTCAGGAGGTGTATAGGTCCTAGTATTACTCTTACGAACAATAGTCGAAGCTTTAACATGATCTTTTATCCTAACAGGAAAAGGAGGTTTTTCGACATAAGCAGTAGGAATAATAGGATCACTATATGTAATAGTCTTTTCTTCGACTGTACTTGGTGCAACTACTTTCACTTCAACAGGAGGATTATATTTAAATCACTTCTCTTTAGGGAGATCAACGTGAGTAGCAAAAGTTTCACAAAAAGTAGCTACTATCTCAGAGTCAAGTCCATACTTAGAGCTAAATCCATGGAAAGCATCGGTATCCATAAAAGATTTAACACAATCGAACATAGGTGTCATACCTGACTCCTTACCATCGTCGGAACCCCAATCTTCAGAGATGCATTTAATTCTTTCCAATAAGTCCATTTGAAATCAATAGTCTTTAGCATATAGGAACCAGCACAGGAAGTATCGAGCAGGTTGTGATTATCAAGAGAAAGCCGAGCATAAAAATTCTGAATAATCATTTCCCGAGAGAGCTCATGATTGGGGCATGAATATAACATTGACTTCAGCCTCCCCAAGCTTGAGCGATGCTTTCTCCTTCACGAGGCCAGAAATTATATATGTAATTATGATCACGATGAACAAGATGCATAGGATAGTGAAGGAAATATGCCCTAGAGGCAATAATAAAGTTATTATTTATTTCCTTATTTCATGATAAATGTTTATCATTCATGCTAGAATTGTATTAACCGGAAACATGATACATGTGTGAATGCATAGACAAACAAACATGTCACTAGTATGCCTCTACTAGACTAGCTTGTTAATCAAAGATGGTTATGTTTCCTAACCATGAACAAGTAGTTGTTATTTGATTAATGAGGTCACATCATTAGTAGAATGATCTGATTGACATGACCCATTCCCTTAGCTTAGCACACGATCGTTTAGTATGTTGCTACCGCTTTTATCCATGACTTATACATGTTCCTATAACTATGAGATTATGCAACTCCGTTTACGGAGGAACACTTTGGTGCTACCAAACGTCACAACGAATCGGGTGATTATAAAGGAGTACTACAGTGTCTCCAAAGGCGATGTTGGGTTGGCGTATTTCGAGATTAGGTTTTGTCACTCCGATAGTCGGAGAGGTATCTCTGGGCCCTCTCGGTAATGCACATCACTGAAGCCTTGCAAGCACTACAACTAATAAGTTAGTTGTGAGATGATGTATTACGGAACGAGTAAAGAGACTTGCCGGTAACGAGATTGAACTAGGTATTGGATACCGACGATCGAATCTCGGGCAAGTAACATACCGATGACAAAGGGAACAACGATGTTGTTATGCGGTCTGACCGATAAAGATCTTCGTAGAATATGTAGGAACCAATATGGGCATCCAGGTCCCGCTGTTGGTTATTGACCGTGAATGGTTCCAGGTCATGTCTACATTGTTCTCGAACCGTAGGGTCCGCACGCTTAAGGTTTCGATGACAGTTATTATGAGTTTATGTATTTTGATGTACCGAAGGAGTTCGGAGTCCCGGATGTGATCACGGACATGACGAGGAGTCTCGGAATGGTCGAGACATAAAGATTGATATATTGGAAGCCTATGTTTGGAGTTGGAATGGTTCCGGCGGCGGAATTTATCGAGTACCGGAGGTTACGGAACCCCGGGAGGTAAATGGGCCTCGATGGGCCTTGGTGGAAAGGAGAAGGGGCAGCCCAAGAGGGCTGCGCCCCCCCTTCCCTAGTCCTACTAGGACTAGGAGAAGGGGCCGCCCCTCTCTCTTTCCCCTCCGGGAATCCTAGTTGGACTAGGATTGGGGGGGGAATCCTACTCCCAGAGGGAGTAGGACTCCCTGGCGCGCCCTCCTTTGGCCGCCGGCCCCCTCCCCCCTGGCTCCTTTATATACGGGGGCAGGGGGGCACCTTGGAACACACAAGTTGATCGTGAGATCGTTCCTTAGCCGTGTGCGGTGCCCCCCTCCACCATATTCCACCTCGGTTATACCGTCGCGAAGCTTAGGCGAAGCCTGCGCGGTGAAACATCAAGATCGTCCACCACGCCGTCGTCGACGGAACTCTCCCTCGACACTCGGCTGGATCGGATACGAGGGACGCCATCGAGCTGTCGTGTGTCAAGAACTCGGGCGTCGAGTAACGGCGCCGGATCGGTCGGATCGCGAGGAGAACGTCGACTACTTCCTCTATGTTGTGATCGCTTCGCCGGGTCTACAAGGGTATGTGGACAACACTCTCCCTCTCGTTGCTATACATCACCATGATCTTGCGTGTGCGTAGGAAAATTTTTGAAATTACTACGTTCCCCAACAAAGGTATCGAGCCTAGGTTTTTATGGTTTGATGTTTTGCACGAGTAGAACACAAGTGAGTTGTGGGCGATACAAGTCATACTACCTACCAAAGATGTCATACTTTGGTTCAGCGGTATTGTGAGATGAAGCGGCCTGCACCGACATTACGCGTGACGCTTACGCGAGACTGGTTTCACCGCCACGAGCACTCGTTGCTTAAAGGTGACCGGTGGGTGTCTGTCTCTCTCACTTTAGTTGAACTGAGTGTATACTCGCCGGTCCTTGAGAAGGTTAAACGGAGTCTATTTGACGAAGTATCGTTGTGGTTTTGATGCGTGGGTGAGACTGGTTCTTGCTTAAGCCCGTAGCAGCCACGTAAAATTGCAACAACAAAGTAGAGAACGTCTAACTTGTTTTTGCAGGCATGTTGTGATGTGATATGGTCAAGACGTGATGCTATATTTTATTGTATGAGATGATCATGTTTTGTAACCGGTTATCGGCAATCGGCGGAGCCATATGGTTGTCGCTTTATTGTATGCAATGCAATCGCCCTGTAATGCTTTACTTTATCACTAAGCGGTAGCGATAGTCGTAGTAGCATAAGTTTGGCGAGACGACAACGATGCTGCGATGGAGATCAAGGTGTCGCGCCGGTGACGATGGTGATCATGGTGGTGCAACAAGATGGAGATCATGAAGCACAAGATGATGATGACCATATCATATCACTTATATTGATTTGCATGTGATGTTTATCCTTTTATGCATCTTATCTTGCTTTGATTGACGGTAGCATTATAAGATGATCTCTCACTAAATTATCAAGAAGTGTTCTCCCGGTATGCACCGTTGCCAAAGTTCGTCGTGCCCGCACACCACGTGATGATCGGGTGTGATAAGCTCTCGTCCATCTACAACGGGTGCAAGCCAGTTTTGCACGCGAGAATACTCGGGTTATACTTGACGAGCCTAGCATATGCAGATATGGCCTCGGAACACGGAGACCGAAAGGTCGGCGTGAATCATATAGTAGATATGATCAACATAAGATGTTCACCATTGAAAACTACTCCATTTCACGTGATGATCGGTTATGGTTTAGTTGATTTGGATCACGTGATCACTTAGATGACTAGAGAGATGTTTTTCTAAGTGGGAGTTCTTAAGTAATATGATTAATTGAACTTAAATTTATCATGAACTTAGTACCGATAGTATCTTGCTTGTTTATGTTTGATTGTAGATAGATGGCTCGTCTTTGTTGTTCCGTTGAATTTTAATGCGTTCCTTGAGAAAGCAAAGTTGAAAGATGATGGTAGCAATTACACGGATCGGGTCCGTAACGAGGATCATCCTCATTGCTGCACGTAAGAGCTACGCCCCGATGCACCGCTAGGTGACAGTTCCTTCTTCTGAGCAACGCCGATGTTATGAACGTCTGGCGAGCAAAGCGATGACTACTCTATAGTTCAATGTGCCATGCTTTACGGCTTAGAACCGGGACTTCAACGACGTTTTGAACGTCATGGAGCATATGAGATGTTCCAGAGTTGAAGTTAATATTCCAACAGAATGCCCGGATTGAGAGATATGAAGTCTCCAATAAGTTCTATAGCTGTAAGATGGAGGAGAACGTTCATTAGTGAGCATATACTCGTAATGTCCGGGTACTACAATCACTTGACACAATTGGAAGTTAATCTTCCGGATGATTGTGTCATTGATGAAATTCTCAATCACGCCACCAAGCTACAAAGGCTTCGTGATGAACTATAATATGCAAGGGTTAGTGAAAACTATACCGAGCTCTTCGCAATGCTAAAGGCTGCGGAGGTAGAAATCAAGAAGGAGCATCAAGTGTTGATGGTCAATAAGACCACTAGTTTCAAGAAGAAAGGCAAAGGGAAGAAGAAGGAATCTCAAGAAGAACAGCAAGCAAGTTGTCGCTCAGAGAAGAAACCCAAGTCGGCCCTAAACCTGAAACTCGAGTGCTTCTACCGCAAGCGATCGTCACCGAAGCGGAACTGCCCCAAGTATTTGGCGGATAAGAAGGATGGCAAGGTGAACAAAGGTATATATGATATACATGTTATTGATGTGTACCTTACTAGAGCTCGCAGAGCACTGGGTATTTGATATCGGTTACATTGCTAATATTTGCAACTCAAACAGGACTACGATTAAGCTTAACTCGCAAAGGACGAGGTGACGATCGCGCGTGGGAAATGGTTCCAAAGTCGATGTGATCGCGGTCGGCACGCTACCTCTACATCTACCTTCGGATTAGTTTTAGACCTAAATAATTGTTATTTGGTGCTGCGTTGAGCATGAACATTATATCTGGATCTTGTTTGATGCGAGGCGGTTATTCATTTAAATCGAGAATAATGGTTGTTCTATTTATATGAGTAATATCTTTTATGGTCATGCACCCTTGAGGAGTGGTCTATTTCTTATGAATCTCGATAGTAGTGATACACATATTCATAATGTTGAAACCAAAAGATGCAGAGTTGATAATGATAGTGCAACTTATTTGTGGCACTCGCCGTTTAGGTCATATCGGTGTAAAGCGCATGAAGAAACTCCATCTTGATGGACTTTTGGAGTCACTTGATTATGAATCACTTGGCACTTATGAACCGTGCCTCATGGGCAAGATGACTAGAACACCGTTCTCGGTACTATGGAGAGAGCAACAGAATTATTGGAAATCATACATACAGATGTATGTGGTCCGATGAATATTGAGGCTCGTGGCGGATATCGTTATTTTCTCACCTTCACAGATGACTTAAGCGATATGGGTATATCTACTTAATGAAACATAAGTCTGAAACGTTTGAAAAGTTCAAAGAATTTCAGAGTGAAGTTGAAAATCATCGTAACAAGAAAATTAAGTTTCTACGATCTGATCGTGGAGGTGAATATTTGAGTTCTGAGTTTGGTCTACATTTGAAACAATGCGAATAGTTTCAGCAACTCACGCCACCCGAACACCACAGCGTAATGGTGTGTCCGAACGTCAGTCGTACTTTACTAGATATGGTACGATCTATGATGTCTCTTCTGAATTACCGCTATCGCTTTTGGGGTTATGCTCTAGAGACAGCCGCATTCACACTGAATAGAACACCGTCGAAATCCGTTGAGACGACACCTTATGAACTATGGTTTAGCAAGAAACCAAAGTTGTCGTTTCTTAAAGTTTGGGGATGCGATGCTTATGTGAAAAAGCTTCAACCTGATAAGCTCGAACCCAAATCGAGAAATGTGTCTTCATAGGATACCCAAAGGAAACAGTTGGGTACACCTTCTATCACAGATCCGAAGGCAAGACATTCGTTGCTAAGAATGGATCCTTTCTAGAGAAGGAGTTTCTCTCGAAAGAAGTGAGTGGGAGGAAAGTGGAACTTGATGAGGTAATAGTACCTTCTCCCTTACTTGAAAGTAGTTCGTCGCAGAAACCGGTTTCTGAGACACCTACACCGAGTAGTGAGGAAGTTGATGATGTTGATCATGAAACTTCAGATCAAGTTACTTCTGAGCAGAACCTCGTAGATCAACCAGAGTAAGATCCGCACTGAGTGGTACGGTAATCCTGTTCGGAAGTCATGCTACTAGATCATGATGAACCTACGAACTATGAAGAAGCGATGGTGAGCCCAGATTCCACAAAATGGCTTGAGGCCATGAAATCGAGATGGGATCCATGTATGAAAACAAAGTGTGGACTTTGGTTGACTTGCCCGAGGGTAGGCAAGCAATAGAAAACAAGTGGATCTTCAAGAAGAAGACCGACGCGACGGTAATGTTATTGTTTATAAAGCTCGACTTGTCGCAAAAGGTTTTCGACAAGTTCAAGGGATTGACTACGATGAGACCTTCTCACCCGTAGCGATGCTTAAGTCCGTCCGAATCATGTTAGCGATTGCGCATTTTATGATTATGAAATTTGGCAAATGGATGTAAAGACTGCATTCTGAATGGATTTACGGAAGAAGAGTTGTATATGATGCAACCGAAGGTTTTATCGATCCAAAGGAGCTAACAAAGTGTGCAAGCTCCAGCGATCCATATATGGACTGGTGCAAGCATCTCGGAGTTGGAATAAACGTTTTGATAGTGTGATCAAAGCATTTGGGTTTGTCTGAGACTTTTGGAGAAGCTCAGTATTTACAAGAAAGTGAGTGGGAGCTCAGTAGCATTTACGATATTATATGTGGATGACATATTGCTGATCGGAAATGATATAGAATTTCTGGATAGCATAAAGGGATACTTGAATAAGAGTTTTTCAATGAAAGACCTCGGTGAAGCTGCTTACATATTGGGCATTAAGATCTATAGAGATAGATCAAGACGCTTAATTGGACTTTCACAAAGCACATACCTTGACAAAGTTTTGAAGAAGTTCAAAATGGATCAAGCAAAGAAAGGGTTCTTGCCTGTGTTACAAGGTGTGAAGTTGAGTCGACTCAATGCCCGACCACCGCAGAAGATAGAGAGAAAATGAAAGATGTTCCTATGCTTCAGCCATAGGCTCTATCATGTATGCAATGCTGTGTACCAGACCTGATGTGTGCCTTGCTATAAGCCTAGCAGGAGGTACCAAAGTAATCCAGAGTGGATCATCGACAGCGGTCAAGAACATCTGAAATACCGAAAAGGACTAAGGATATGTTTCTCGTATATGGAGGTGACAAAGAGCTCATCGTGAACGGTTACGTTGATGCAAGCTTTGACACCGATCCGGACGATTCTAAATCGCAGACCGGATCGATTTACACTAAACGGAGGAGCTGTCGGTTGGTGCAGTTCTAAACAAAGCGTCGTGGCGGGATCTACATGTGAAGCGGAATACATAGCAGCTTCGGAAGCAGCTAATGAAGGAGTCGGATGAAGGAGTTCATATCCGATCTAGGTGTCATACCTAGTGCATCGGGTCCAATGAAAATCTTCTGTGACAATATCGAGCAATTGCCTTAGCAAAGGAATCCAGATTTCACAAGAGGACCAAGCACATCAAGAGACGCTTCAATTCCATCCGGACTTAGTCCAGACCGAGACATAGAGATTTGCAAGATACATACGGATCTGAATGTTGCGACCGTTGACTAAGCCTCTTCCACGAGCAAAACATGATCAGCACCAAGACTCCATGGGTGTTAGAATCATCACTGTAATCTAGATTATTGACTCTAGTGCAAGTGGGAGATCAAGGAAATATGCCCTAGAGGCAATAATAAAGTTATTATTTATTTCCTTATTTCATGATAAATGTTTATCATTCATGCTAGAATTGTATTAACCGGAAACATGATACATGTGTGAATGCATAGACAAACAAACATGTCACTAGTATGCCTCTACTAGACTAGCTTGTTAATCAAAGATGGTTATGTTTCCTAACCATGAACAAGTAGTTGTTATTTGATTAATGAGGTCACATCATTAGTAGAATGATCTGATTGACATGACCCATTCCCTTAGCTTAGCACACGATCGCTTAGTATGTTGCTACCGCTTTTATCCATGACTTATACATGTTCCTATAACTATGAGATTTTGCAACTCCGTTTACGGAGGAACACTTTGGTGCTACCAAACGTCACAACGTAATCGGGTGATTATAAAGGAGTACTACAGTGTCTCCAAAGGCGATGTTGGGTTGGCGTATTTCGAGATTAGGTTTTGTCACTCCGATAGTCGGAGAGGTATCTCTGGGCCCTCTCGGTAATGCACATCACTGAAGCCTTGCAAGCACTACAACTAATAAGTTAGTTGTGAGATGATGTATTACGGAACGAGTAAAGAGACTTGCCGGTAACGAGATTGAACTAGGTATTGGATACCGACGATCGAATCTCGGGCAAGTAACATACCGATGACAAAGGGAACAACGTATGTTGTTATGCGGTCTGACCGATAAAGATCTTCGTAGAATATGTAGGAACCAATATGGGCATCCAGGTCCCGCTGTTGGTTATTGACCGTGAATGGTTCCAGGTCATGTCTACATTGTTCTCGAACCGTAGGGTCCGCACGCTTAAGGTTTCGATGACAGTTATTATGAGTTTATGTATTTTGATGTACCGAAGGAGTTCGAGTCCCGGATGTGATCACGGACATGACGAGGAGTCTCGGAATGGTCGAGACATAAAGATTGATATATTGGAAGCCTATGTTTGGAGTTCGAATGGTTCCGGCGAAAACGGAATTTATCGAGTACCGGAGGTTACGGAACCCCGGAGGTAAATGGGCCTCGATGGGCCTTGGTGGAAAGGAGAAGGGCAGCCCAAGAGGGCTGCGCCTCCCCCCTTCCCTAGTCCTACTAGGACTAGGAGAAGGGGCCGCCCTCTCTCTTTCCCCCCCGAATCCTAGTTGGACTAGGATTGGGGGAATCCTACTCCCAGGGAGTAGGACTCCTGGCGCCCTCCTTTGGCCGCCCCCTCCCCTGGCTCCTTTATATACGGGGGCAGGGGGCACCTTGGAACACACAAGTTGATCGTGAGATCGTTCCTTAGCCGTGTCGGTGCCCCCTCCACCATATTCCACCTCGGTTATACTGTCGCGAAGCTTAAGCGAAGCCTGCGCGGTGAAACATCAAGATCGTCACCACGCCGTCGTCTTGACGGAACTCTCCTCGACACTCGGCTGGATCGAGTACGAGGGACGCCATCGAGCTGTACGTGTGTCAAGAACTCGGGGCGTCGGAGTAACGGCGCCGGATCGGTCGGATCGCGAGGAGAACGTCGACTACTTCCTCTACGTTGTGATCGCTTCCGCTTCGGGTCTACAAGGGTATGTGGACAACACTCTCCCCTCTCGTTGCTATACATCACCATGATCTTGCGTGTGCGTAGGAAAATTTTTGAAATTACTACGTTCCCCAACAGATAGAACTTCTGGTGAAATTCCAACTTCAATCGCTTATAATTCCAAGATCTCGTATTATCACATAGCCTATACCATGTCATTGCATCTCCCTTCAAATATAAAGGGAAGACCTTCCTTTTGACAACATCATCGGGAATACCTGCAAGCTTAAATAATCCACAAACTTCATCCACAAAGATAAGGTGTAAATCGGGATGCAATGTTCCGTCTCCTGCAAAAGGATTAGCTAACAGTTTTTCTATCATACCCGAAGGAATCTCAAAGTGAATATTCTCATAATGTTCAGTAGGTTGAGGAGCATCTCTTTGCTCTTCTGGTTGGGGTGAAGATACCCCAAACAAGCCCCTCAAAGGATTAGTTTCCATAGTGACAAGTAACAGAAAATTTCATCACACTATATAAATGTTTCCTTACCAAGTTCCACTCACCAAGAGCGCTACGCTCCCCGGCAATGGCGCCAGAAAAGAGTCTTGATGACCCACAAGTATAGAGGATCTATCTAGTCCTTTCGATAAGTAAGAGTGTCAAACCCAATGAGGAGCAGAAGGAAATGATAAGTGGTTTTCGATAAGGTATTCTCTGCAAGCACTGAAATAGTAGGTGATAGATAGTTTTGTGATAAGATAAATAGTAACGAGAAAAAAGTAAATAAAGTAAATAAAGTGCAGCAAGGTGGCCCAATCCTTTATGTAGCAAAGGATAAGCCTGGACAAATTCTAATAATGAAGAAGGAGCTCCCGAGGACACATTGGGAATTATCGTCAAGCTAGTTTTCATCACGTTCATAAGATTCGCGTTCGGTACTTTGATAATTTGATATGTGGGTGGACTGGCACTTGGGTACTGCCCTAACTTGGACAAGCATCCCACTTATGATTAACCCCTATTGCAAGCATCCGCAACTACAAAAAGGAGTATTAAGGTAAACCTAACCACAACATTAAACATATGGGTCCATATCAACCCCTAACGAAGCAACACATAAACTAGGGTTTAAGCTTCTGTCACTCTAGCAACCCATCATCTACTTATTACTTCCCCATGCCTTCCTCTAGGCCCAAATAATGGTGAAGTGTCATGTAGTCGACGTTCACATAACACCACTAGAGGAAAAGACAACATACATCTCATCAAAATATCGAATCGAATACCAAATTCACATGACTACTAATAGCAAGACTTCACCCATGTCCTCAGGAACAAACGTAACTACTCACAAAGCATATTCATGTTCATAATCAGAGGAGTAATAATATGCATAAAGGATCTGAACATATGATCTTCCACCAAGTAAACCAAATAGCATCAACTACAAGGAGTAATCAACACTACTAGCAACCCACAGGTACCAATTTGTGGTTTTGATACAAGATTGGATACAAGAGATGAACTAGGGTTTTGAGAGGAGATGGTGCTGGTGAAGATGTTGATGGAGATTGACCCCCTCCCGCTGAGAGGATCATTGATGATGACGTTGGTGATGATTTCCCCCTCCCGGAGGGAAGTGTCCCCGGCAGAACAGCTCCGCCAGAGCCCTAGATTGATTCCGCCAAGGTTCCGCCTCGTGACGGCGGAGTTTCGTCCCATAAGCTTGCCCACGATTTTTTCCAGGCGAAAAGTGATGATAGAGCACAAGATGGACGCCGGAGGCCCACCAGGGGGCCCAGGAGATAGGGGGCCGCGCCCTACAGGGGGGCGCGCCCTCCTGTCTCCTGGAAAGGGTGTGGGCCCCCTGGCCTATATCTTTCGCCCATAAATTCTTATTAAATCCAAAACATTGTTTCGTGGAGTTTCAGGACTTTTGGAGTTGTGCAGAATAGGTTTCCAACGTTTGCTCCTTTTCTAGCCAGAATTCCAGCTGCCGGCATTCCCCCTCTTCATGGTAAACCTTGTAAAATAAGAGAGAATAGCCATAAGTATTGAGATATAATGTGTAATAACAGCCCATAAGGCAATAAATATTGATATAAAAGCATGATGCAAAATGGACGTATCATTGTTCTACAGACTAAAACCCTCCAGTTTATATAGACACCGGAGGGGGCTAGGGTTACACAGAGTCGGTTACAGAGAAGGAAATCTACATATCCGAATTGCCAAGCTTGCCTTCCATGCAAAGGAGAGTCCCACCCGGACACGAGACGAAGTCTTCAATCTTGTATCTTCATAGTCCAACAGTCCGGCATAAGCATATAGTCCGGCTGTCCGAGGACCCCCTAATCCAGGACTCCTCAATGGTCGCCACTAGCCATAGTAAATGGATCTTCATATTGCCAATGGCGACAACGGGACACAGGGTCACACTCCCTTGGCGATGACAAAACAGACAAAGAGGCCATCGCTCTGCGAACCACGGACGTCGATTCAATGCTTGTCGAACCAAGCACGCACGCACGTGTAACGCCCCGGATTCAATGCGCCAGGTGTCCGCCAGTTATTCGCCGTTGTTGCCTTGTCATTTGCTTGCATGTTGCATTTTGCCATGTCATCATGTGCATCGCATTTGCATACATGTCCGTCTCATGCATCCGAGCCTTTTCCCCGTTGTCCGTTTTGCAATCCGGCGCTCCTATGTCATCCGGCGTTCCCCTTTTGTCTCTTGTTGTGAGCGGGTGTTAAAATTTCTCGGAATGGCCCGAGGTTTGCCAAGCGGCCTTGGTATAGCACCGGTAGACCGCCTGTCAAGTTTCGTGCCATTTGGAGGTCGTTTGATACTTCAACGGTTAACCGGGTAACCGCAAAGCCTCTTTTGTTGCAGCCCAACACCCCTTCCAAAGTGGCCCAAAACCCATCTAACTTCCCTCTATGCTCTCTGTCGTTCGATCACGATCGCGTGGCCGAAAACCGCTCCTCATTTGGACTCTCCTAGCTCCCTCTACCTATAAAAACGCCCCTTTCCCTCCATTTTCGGGTCTAACCCTAGCTTCTTCCTCCTCCCGCCGCCGGACGTGTCCACCCCGCCGCCGGACACATCCGCGCCACCGCCCTCAGCCAACCGCCTCCTGCCACGTGGCGCCCGCCGCGCCCGCCGCCGCCCGCCAGTTCGCTGGGCTTCAGGCCCTTCCGCCCGCGTGCCTGCCCGCCCGATTACATACGCGCCTCCGCGCCCTCCGCTCGCCGATCCGCCGCCCGGCGATCTGCGGCCAACGCCCGCGCCGCCCGCCCTCCGGCGACCCCGCCGCTGCTCGCCGTCGCCGCCCTCGGCAGCCGCCGCCGCCGAGCGACCCGCGTCTTCCCGGCGCCCGGCTCCCTCGCCGACCCAGCGCGGCCGGCCGCCACACCTCGCCCGGCCTCGGCGCCGTTCCGGCCCGTCGCCTCCTCCGCTTCGCCCGCCGCTGCTTTCGTCGAGCTCCAGCGCGCCGCCGCCTTCTCTCTCGCTCCCGATCGGATCGGGAGAGACGACGCCCCTCCCGTGGGCATGCAGCGCCTCACGCGGCCAGCCGCGCCCGCAGCCTAGCCCAGCGCTCCAGCCTCCTCACGGTCCAGCCCATCACCGAGCCGGCCCTCTGGGCCGCAAGGTGAGCGCCGCCCCCCTATCCCGCGCCCTGGGCGTTTTTTAGCATTTCGTCGCCCGTCTGTTTTTTTTCTTCAGAAAACTGCCAAGTCCCCAGAAACTCATAAAATGTTGCATACTTTGATCTGCTGTATCTCTGCATCCGTAGCTCCGTTTCGTGCGTATAGTATGTTAAATTGTTCGTCTCAACGAGTACTTCATTTCATTCCATTGCATCATTTTCCTTTGAGCTCATATTGATGCCCGAAATGATGTTGGAAGAGTGCACGTTGATGTTAATCTGCTGAAACTGTTATAACTTGCTCACTTATCATTTTTGCCATGTTTGATGTGTGCATCCTATGAGGTTGATGTCTACATGTGTTTTGATCTATGACATGCCATCTTTCCAGGGGTGTATGCCATGTATTTTTGTGATCAAGGTGGTGACTAGCACAAGCATGCAAACTAGGCTTCGTGATATTGCTGATTTTAGCCCCTGTTCTGCTGTTATTTTGATGCCATGTAAACTTGATGCTACAGAGAGATCCATGCATATTTTGAGATACTTCAGTAAGGGTGTTTTGAACATATGGTTATTTTGTAGCCATTAATGCCCTTTTTTGCAATTATGGAGTAGCCTAGCATGTCATTTGAGTGCTCTACTTTTGCTTCAAAATGTTTCCTGACAGATTGTTTACATGTTATTCAATATGGCCAAGCTTGCTATATTTGATCCTTGCATGCTATGGACCTGTTCTTGACTTGGTTTGTTTCACAAACATGTCTTCTTGATGATGCTATGCTTATCTTGTCATGCAATGACTTGTGGTGAGTGAATCGTGCTTGTTAAGTAGGGTACTTGCTGTTGCTGTTTTGCTAGACAGATTCTGTTATATTTTGTTGCTATGTTAACATGTTGCTACTAATCATTCTATGCATAATCTGGAGATGCTCTATAAACATGTTTTGATCTACATGTTATGCTCTAACCATCCATGTCCCTGGTTGCATTTATAGCTTGCTGTAGATTGTTCATATCTTGCTCCAAAGTTGCTTGATAATGTTGCTATCAGCCTGTTAACATTAAGTTCACTAGTTCCCACGTGTTTTACTAGTGTTCCATGCATCCTATGACCTTGCTCTTGCCATGCTTAGCTTCATAAACATGTCTTCTTACTGTTGGTTGCCTTTCCATGCCATGTATTGCTCTGTAGTGAGTGGTTCAAGCTCACCAACATGCCTACTTATTGTTGTTTCTGCCATGTATGAATCTGTAATATAACTTGCCATGTTTACATGGGTGCCATCATATTTTCTGTGCCTTTTTGGCTCATGGCCAGTAAGGGACTTTTGTTCTATGCATTTAGTAGTACCATGCCATGCCTTTGTTTGCCATGATATGTTCCTGTAACATGTTGTTTCACAGCTCTAAACATTGCAACCTGATGTTATTTCTGCAAAGTCTGAAACTGTTATTATTTGCTATCTTACCATGTCCTTTTGAGCATGTTCTAGTCTTTTTTGGAGATAGCTCAGTGTTCATGTTTTGTTATGCTTTACCTGTACTTCATGCCCATGCCTTTTGTTATTATGTTGGGGTGCTGTAGCTTATTGTTTTGATGCTTGTAAGATGCCTAGTTGCTGTTATGGACAGATTGTTGCTATGACTTGTATAGAGTGTATGTGTTACACCGTTGCTCCGTTTTGAGTGTGCTCTATATGAAACTTGCTTGTTTTTGCATGTAGTTTCACATTACCATGTTGCATCCTTGTTTTGGTGTGTTTGCTTGATGTTTGGGTGCATTTTGCATCAATGCCATGCTTAACTTGTTTTGCTCATATCTTCTAGGCCGTAGCTCCGAATCTAATGAACTTTATATGTAACTTGACTAGAATTTCGTGTAGATTCTCGTGGTGCATCTTAACTTGCTGTTTAACAACTTGAACATAAGGTTTATTCAGTTCTGGACCAATTTCGAAATTTTGCATATGAGGACTTACCGGAATTGTTATATGTTGTTCCCGGCCTCATTTAAACTTGCCTTGATGTGTTGTTCTTGTTTGCATCATCTCTTGCCATGAGTAGCTTCATGTAGCTTTGTCATGCATCCTGCTTGTTGTGCATCATGTCTTGTTCATGTGTGGTGTGTTTACCATGTTGTGTGCTTCTTCTCGATAGTTCCAGTTTCGTTGCGATCGTGAGGATGCGTTCGTCTACGTGTGGTTCGTCTTCGTGGCTTCATCTTCTTCATGAACTCGTTCTTCTTCCTTGCGGGATTTCAGGCAAGATGACCGCTACCCTGGATCTCACTACTATCATTGCTATGCTAGTTGCTTCGTTCTATCGCTATGCTGCGTTACCTATCATTTGCTCTTCAAGCCTCCCAAATTGCCATGAACCTCTAACCTTTGACACCATTCCTAGCAAACCATTGTTTGGCTATGTTCCCGCTTTGCTCAGCCCCTCTTATAGCGTTGCTAGCTGCAGGTGAAGTTGAAGATTTCTCCATGGTGGACAGGGTTATGTTGGGATATCACAATATCTCTTATATTATTAATGCATCTATATATTTGGTAAAGGGTGGAAGGCTCAGCCTTATGCCTAGTGTTTTGTTCCACTCTTGCCGCCCTAGTTTCCGTCATACCGGTGTTATGTTTCCCGGATTTTGCGTTCCTAACGCGGTCGGGTGATTTATGGGACCCCCCTGACAGTTTGCTTTGAATAAAACTTGTCCAGCAAGGCCCAACCTTGGTTTTACCATTTGCCTCACCACCACCTATACCCTTCCCTTGGGTCGGCCAACCCAAGGGTCATCTTTATTTTAGCCCCCCCGGGCCAGTGCTTGTCTAAGTGTTGGTCCGAACCGAGCCACTCAAGGGCCACCTCGGGGAAACTCGAAGTCTGGTTTTACTCGTAGCCTGTCTCATCCGGTGTTGTCCTGAGAACGAGATATGTGCAGCTCCTATCGGGATTGTCGGCTCATCGGACGGTCTTGCTGGTCTTGTTTTACCATTGTCGAAATGTCTTGTAAACCGGGATTCCGAGACTGATCGGGTCTTCCTGGGAGAAGGTCTATTCCTTCGTTGATCGCGAGAGCTTGTCATGGGCTAAGTTGGGACACCCCTGCAGGGTATAAACTTTCGAGAGCCGTGCCCACGGTTATGTGGCAGATGGGAATTTGTTAATGTCCGGTTGTAGATAACTTGACACTTGATCCGAATTAAAACGCATCAACCGTGTGTGTAGCCGTGATGGTCTCTTCTCGGCGGAGTCCGGGAAGTGAACACGGTTTCTGTGTTATGTTTGACGTAAGTAGGAGTTCAGGATCACCTCTTGATCATTGCTAGCTTCACGACCGTTCCGCTGGTTTCTCTTCTCGCTCTTTTTTGCGTATGTTAGCCACCATACCATGCTTAGTCGCTGCTGCAACCTCACCACTTTACCCCTTCCTTACCCATTAAGCTTTGCTAGTCTTGATACCCATGGTAATGGGATTGCTGAGTCCTTGTGGCTCACAGATTACTACAACAACAGTTGCAGGTATAGGTTTATGCGATGATCATGACGCGAGAGCGATGTTTGCTTGTTTTGGAGTTCTTCTTCTGCTTCTTCTTCGATCAGGGGATAGGTTCCAGGTCGGCAGCCTGGGCTAGCGAGGTGGATATTGTTTGAGTTTCTGTTTATGATTCATCCGTAGTCGGATGTTGTTCTTGTATGTTGTATTGTTGTATTCATGTGACATTGTATGTATTGGATGTATCCCCACTGTTATGTAATGTTGATGTAATGATATCCACCTTGCAAAAGCGTTCCAATATGCGGGTCTATCCTTGGTGGGACCTTAGAGTTCCTTTTGGATAGGGTCGCATATTGGGCGTGATAGCACGCCTCCTGGGTGAGTTGTCGTGCGCGTGCCCAGTCATAGCAGTCCGCGGGAGATCTTGATGTCGCCTGATTGGCACCAGGAAACTGCTATGGGAGGTGGCCATGCGCAGGATCTCACCTCCCAAACCATTCTGGTGCCGACCGGTAGAGGATGCACATGGCAGCAGCGGCTGAAAACGCTAGGGCCAACAAAAACACCACTCCGACCTACCAGATCTGCATCGCTGCACCGATCTGTGCATGGAAGGAGTAAGGTGGGAGGAGGGACGGGGGTTCGGGAGCGCGAGGAGGGGCGGCCGGCCGCCACTGTCGGCCAGCCGGGGTGGCGAGCGACGACGGCAGCGAGGGGGTCTAGTGAGGCGGCGCTAAGAGGTTGGTGTCGGGACGCCCCGGGGTCGCCTGGGAGGCGACCCGTAGACGGATGTGTTATAGTAACTCTTTCCCTATAATAATAAAGCAGATATCGCTTCTGCCCGCCCGCTCACCGTCGTGGTGATCTTGCAAAAAAGTCCATGTAGTTTCATATGATTGAACCCGCGGTCCCTATGTAAGTGGATCTGGGAAAAGATTTAGTTTTACAACTTTATCCCTGCATTTGTAAGAATTTCGTCTGTGCTCTTTTGTTTGTCTTATCCAGTAGCACGAGAACGCACATGCGCGCCGCCACCCTTTGCCGCCACTCACTCTGTGCATTTTGAAACCGAACCGAAAAACCATACCGAGAATAAACCGAACCGAACCAATTTTATGGTTTTTATGGTTTATGGTTTTGATATGGTATGAACTTTTCATATCGTTTTGAACTTTGGTTTTTATGGTATATACCGAAAAACCGAATGGTTAACAGAATAAACCAAAGTAAAAATAAATTTATATTTCTTGAGGCAAACAACCATACACGTTATCATTTTTCTTCTACATGAGTCAAATTCACTGCCAAGCACGTACATTTTCTCGTAACATAGTCATTTTTCTCTTTAAAAAATGCTAAGAACGTCCATAACTATCAAGGGATAAATCCATTCATGCATATATACATGTATATATAGTTATATACTACTCCCTCCGTTCCTAAATATAAGTCTTTGGAGAGATTTCGCTATGGACCACATACAGAGCAAAATGAGTGCATCTACACACAAAATGCATCTATATACATCGGTATGTGGTCCATAGTGAAATACCTACAAAGACTTATATTTAGGGACGGAGGAAGTATTTGTGTAAGATAGTATGTGTTTTGAGTCATAAATTTGTAATTTGTTATTACGTCATTTTCAAATTCACGTCAACTTTGGTTATTATGGTATATATCAAAACCATACCAAAATAATTTGGTATATACGAAACTGAATCGTATTTTAATTTCATACCGTATTTACCAAAATAATAATACCGTACAAACCGAAAATGAAATATGTATTTGGCAACCTTGTGCTCGATTGCAAAACTGCCACACGACCTGGATGCCGTCCGTTTGAGATCGCACATCTGCGAGCAACGTCCCCGTCCCGATACGCTCGACCGCACTGCGCAAGGAGATCTTGAGGTCATGCTTGCGGCAACCTGCAATTCCGCTCTGCGCCGCCACTCCAGCGGGCGGCGGTCGTCTTCCCGTCGGCGTCCGTCGCCGTGGTCCAGCCCTCCGCGGGCACTGCACGCCCGCCGCCGCCGCCGCTCTCCTGCCTCTCTCTGTTACCTTATCCTCGTATGGCATAGGTCGAGTCGGCCAATAGGGATGTCGTCGAGTCAGGACGAGCTCTTCACCCGTTCCCGTTTGCTCCCGCCCCTGCAGCCAGGCGGTTCCCTTCTTCGGCAGCAGGGAATCAATCCAGCAGAGTCGGGTTCCTGCTTCGTCGGGTGGGATAGGGGAGGGGTTCCCGACTGATTTCGATTGGTTGATGGATGAAGTCCTGATGCTGTGCTCGCTCAACTGGGCTGCGATCCTAGGCCCGCCCGCGTCACTCACCGGAGTTGTTTGCTTGTTCATGGTTTCTTTCGTGATGCTGGAGTTCAGTTAGTCGGTAGAATTGGACACAAAATGATGGGCAGAAGCAGCGGTGGTGTCGAAGTTTATTACTTCATTTAGTCGGTAGAACTAGCGCTAGTTTTTCTGTGATCCTACGGAGACGTCTCTCACGAAGCTGGAACTGCAGTAGCTATGGCCTGAGTTAGCATGAATGTGTTTGTTCATAGTGTTTGTTCTCTGAACCTATGTAGTAGTGCTTGTAGGTACAGTCTGGTTCATTTCTCGTTGAAGTTGAAGAGAGGGTCAGTACTAGTACTTAGTACTTTGTATGCAGACTTTGTTAGAAAGAAAATGGAGCAAAGATATCTGCATGTTTGTGTACAAATTCACTGCATCTTGCTTTAGTTTAACTCATCATCAATCTTGTGTGCTTCCATAATACTCTTACAAATGGCTGCACAACCAATCTGAGCGACGAACATGTTATATTTCTGCAAAAATTTCCACCTAGAAGTGTTACTACTGGTTATCCACATCTTTTGTTTCACTGTACAACACATGAACTTAGCCTTTTACTGCACCAAAAATTCCAAGGATCGTCATAATTTATGGTTTATTGATGAATTGAGGAATCAGTTAGTGGAGTGACTCCAACTCGGTTGATAATTGTTCTCCATATGCTTAGTACTACCAACTGCTTATCAGCTTATGGATGGAGAGCTGCAAGAATATTACTTTGCAAGTTCATTGATTGGAAATTCTGTAGTTATGAATGTACTATTCTACCAACACACAGAGAAGGATACTACTTAAAGAAACGATTATATGCATTATTGTAGGATCGAAAGTATGTCTAGAGGGGGGGTGATTAGACTACTTGACAATATAAAAATTCAGCCTTTTGATAAAGACAAGTTTTTGCAAGTTCACAATTATGATCAAGTCAAGTATCACCCTACACATGCAATTCTAGAGTATAGGCAGCGGAAAGTAAATTGCACATGTAGTAAAGAGAGGTGGAGAAGAGCAAACACAATTTGGAGACACGGAGATTTTTCTCGTGGTTCCGATAGGTGGTGCTATCGTCAATCCACGTTGATGGAAACTTCAACCCACGGAGGGTAACGGCTGCGAGAGTCCACAGAGGGCTCCACCCACGAAGGGTCCACGAAGAAGCAACCTTGTCTATGCCATCATGGCCTCACGCCCACGGAGGGCTAGCCTTACTCGGGTAGATCTTCACAAGTAGGCGATCTCCTTGCCCTTACAAACTTCTTGGTTCAACTCCACATCTCGTGGAGGCTCCCAAGCGACACCTAACCAATCTAGGAGGCACCACCCTCCAAAAGGTAATAGATGGTGTTGGTGATGATGAACTCCTTGCTCTTGTGCTTCAAATGATAATCTCCCCAACACTCAACTCTCCTCACCGATTTGGCTGTGGTGGAAGAAAGGATTGAGTGGAAAGCAACTTGGGAAGGCTAGAGATCAAGCTTCATATGGTGGGAGTGGAGCTACTTGATCTCAACACAAGGGTAGGTAGTTTTCTTCTCGAAATGTAAGGTAGGAGTGGTAGTTCTTTCGATGGCTCTCTCCACGAATGAAGAGGGGTGGAGGGTATTTATAGCCTCCACACAAAATCCAACCGTTACACACATTTGACCAATCTCAGTCAGACCGAAGTTGACAACTCGGTGAGACCGAAAGTTCAAAACATGTGAACATTGGGATTTTCGGTGGGACCGAAAATACAATCTCGGTGAGACCGATTCGTGTAAAGACTAGGGTTTGCCAATCTCGGTGGGACCGACTTCATCATCTCGGTGACACCGATTTGATGATAGAAGGTTACAGAAGCTTGGCAACACAAGTTTCGGTGAGACCGAGTTCAGAATCGGAAAATCCGAGATTTCTAGGGTTTGGCTATATGGCTGAGGTGGCTCATCTCGGTGTGACTGAGTTTAGGAAATCGGTGGGACCGAGATTACTTATGAGTGTATTATGGAAGTGAAAGTTGTTGATAGTTTAGGAGATGTATCACTAAGCACTTTGAGCAACCAGATCATTATCATAACCTCATCCCCTTTTAATAGTATTGGCTTTCCTATGGACTCAATGTGATCTTGGATCACTAAACCAAAAATGGAGTCTTGAGCTTTTGCCAATGCTTGCCTTAGCATTTTGAGGGGTCCACTTCTTCAGTCCTTGCCATACCCATATCAATGAACTTTCTCAAATGATTCTCAAGAAACTATTAGTTCAATGATATATATGTTGTTATTAATTACCAAAACCACCCGGGGATTAGTTGCACTTTCAATCTCCCCCTTTTTGGTAATTGATGACAACATATAGATCAAAGCTTCGACATAGGATATAATCAATGAATAATATCGTCGCTTTGAGAAGTATGTGATAAGCAAGAGCTCCCCCTAAATTTGTGCATTATTTAAGATTTGCGTTTGAATGCAAATGCACAATCGATTAGGATCATGGGTCACTCTTCCATGTCACATACATCTTGGTGGAGCGCACAAAATGATAAGAATGAATAGCATGCACCCAATCACCAAGACATGAGTAAATGGTCATACAAGATATGAATAGCATATGATAAACATTAAGCACACATTAAAGCATAGTACGACCAAGCACTCATTAAGGTAGAATGAAACGTAGTATCAAACACACAGAATGTCTCGAAAAACCAAAAGTATCTCAAAAAGACCGCAAATGAACGAAAGAGCAAAAGCGCAAAGACAAAGCACTCTCTCTCTCTCGAAGTCCTATGATCTATACAATTTCTCCCCCTTTGGCAACAAGTTACCAAAAAGTTCGAAAAGGCATAGAGCTAAACGTCACTAGGGACTCTGCTGGCAGCTCCTGTCTGGGTTGATGTTGGAGTTTAGATGGCAGCATCTGCGAAGACTTCTGCTGATGTCTGTGCTGCTGGAGGAGTGGTCACTGGAGCTGGAGCTGGAGCAACCGATGGAGCTGTGGGAGGTCTTGAGGCTGTAGTCCCGTGTCTCCTTTGGGATAGCAGTGATCGGGTCTGTGGGAACCGGAGCAGTCTGTTCATAAGCATCTGGACTAGGTCATCCTGCATCTCACGCATGAGCTCTTCCTTCTCCTCTTTGCTTCCTCGATATCTGCCTCAAGCTTGTTGACATTACTTGCACTTCATCGACTTCACATCCAAAGCATGGATCTTGTCTTCAACAATCCTTTCAAGACTCTCCGAGACTGCATAATGCTGGCCAGCGTTGTTCAATCCTCTGGGTAGCTTCAAGGAGCTGCTCTCCAACACTCTTGGGTTTAGCTGCTGCTGCTCTTTGCTTCCTTCTCAGCTTTGGCTTTCTTGGCAGCTTCAATCTTTGCTTGACCTTCAACCGGCGTTGGGTCCTCCTCATCCATCACAACATCATTGTCCTCATGCTCAGGCTGCGGTGGCAAGTGTGGTCTATCCAACAAGTACGTGCCCGTGCCAAACTTGGCATTGATAAGCATCCAATGTGCGGGCAAATCCACACGACCTCTTACGGTCACCGCGATCGTCTTGATGGTCTCAACTATCAAATCCATCACCTTGAAAGGTGCCTTCTCATCAAGTATATGCAGCATGTTGATAGAGTACCCTCCGATCATGCGATGATCTCGACTTGGGCATCAAAGTATGCCTCGAGAATAGTGTTTGTGGTAGGTAGACCTGCCCGAGATAATACATCGAGCCGAGCTTCCAGATTTCCACATCCTTAGTGGAACCTCTTTGTACATATTCTTCATGGATTCATGGTTCTTCTTGGGAATACCATAGACATCAACATCATCCTCTCTCTCAGACTGGAGCATTCAGCGTGCTGCCCATTCTTCAAAAGTTGAAGAGAATCTTTGGCCTTCACCATCCATGTGATCTTTCCATCCGGATAGAAATGAGTCAGGCATAGAATTGCATAATCATTTCATCATTCCAACTTGTCAACTTTTGACCAACAAACTCTGCAACACCACATGCAGTGAAGCTCTCATGCACATGTGGAAAGAAGTCTCTGTGCTCTTCACTGTTAATGTATGCCCAGTCAACATAGCGAGTGTCTGCAACAATGGGCTTCTTGTCCATCAGCACAGTCTCATAGAAGTCCTGCTGCTCTCTGGTGTGGAATCTTGGATCAACAGCAGTTCTTCTCCTCACATCATATGGATCAGCTTGTCTCCATAGCCTGAGACCTCTATCCTTCCTTTCCTTCATGTTTTCAGCTTGAGGATGAGCATCATTGTGAAGTGGCAGTTTCTATCGAAGTTTCAGCAAGACTGGTGCCTCATCATCTGACACAGCTGGTGGCACATCACCTTTCTTCTTTTCTGATGCAGGGATGTTCCTGACAGTCTTCTTGGGCTTGGCAGCAGGCTTTGTTGGAGCTGCCTTAACTGGAGCAGATGGCTTGGACTTTGAAGTGGCTCCTGCCCTGATGGCATCACCCATGAGCTTAGGCTTTTGAGGAGGCTGGGGTGCTTCCTCATCATCATCTTCATCTGCTGCTTCATCATGCACTATCCTCTTCCTCTTGGAAGTTTTCTTCACCTTGCTTGTAGTTTCCTCTTCCAAGCTCAGCTTCTTGGCAACAGTGGACTTCTTCACTTTTCTGGTGCCTTTCTTGGTTTGCTGCCCTTGATGCTCTTTGGCAACAACTTTTCTCTTTGGCTTGGAGGAGACCTCTTCCTCAACAATGAAATCGAATCTTCTTCATCGAGTTCCTCTTCTTTCGCCCCTGTGGCTGCAGGAGGCAAACCACTTGGTGTACTCCTCTCACCATCATCTCAAGAGCTGCTGGGCTCAGGACTAGTGCCTGCCTCTGGAATTTCTTCAATAGGTGACCCTGACCTGTTTTGGCTGTCACTGGCATCTGACATGGTGACAACCTGTGAATAGATAAGGTGTAGGCGAGTAGAAGAGTTATCACAAACTGCGAAGATTTTGCAAACAAATGAGTTCAAATTTCAGTTTTAGGTTTTCACGAGAAGACATTTCGGTTAGACCGAGTTTAAAATTCGTGAATCCGAAGTGTTCAAACAGAACCATTCACACCACTTTCGGTTGGACGAAGTGGGTTTCGATCTGCCGAAAACACTAGGGTTTCACTAAATCCTCATTTCGGTCACACCGATTTGCACAACTTCGGTTGGACCGAAGGTGCAATCTGTAATGGCCAGAGGCCAAATCGGTCATACCGAGAATGTAAAATCGGTCTCACCGAGATGTGTTCGTCGGAAACCTAACCCTAAAACTTTTACTCGAATTTCGTTCAAAGGAACTAATCTGGTGTATAGGAAGATCTCAAACGTGGCAAGATGCTAGGCAAACCAAACGTGCATTGAATCGGAGATGGGAGCACGAGTGGGATCGAAACTCACCCTATCTTGGTGGAGTTCCTCTACGGCGGCAACGGCGCGGAGAGAATGTCCGCTGACGGCGACGGAGACTGCGGCGCGAGGGCCTGAGCGCGACAACGGAGACGATCCGGAGACCACGGCGACGGCAACAAGGGGTGTGGGGGCGAGGCGTTTTGAAGTAGAAATCAACGCGCGGCCCTTGGAGTATATATACCCCTTTGCTGTCGGTGGGACCGAGTTGTAAAAATCGGTGGCACCGAGATGGATAACTGCAGGCGATTACACTTCGTCACGCCGAATTCACAACTCGGTTTCACCGAGGTGAAAACCTAGATCAATCTAAATGCTTTCGGTTTGACCGAGTTTGAGTGGGTTGGTCTGACCGAAATCAAATAGAAGGTTTTGGAAGTTTAGCCTTTGACGGATCGGTGGCTCAAGTGCTCCTCACTCGGAGGGTCCAAATTGACTTGTTCAAAGTTTGTGATATAAGCATGAATAGAATTTGAGACAAGAAAGCATAGATAGCTAGGGAGGAACTTAGGCATTCTTGTCCATCCATTTGGTCGAAAAAATCAAAAGACCAAAACAACAAATGGATGTCCTTGAATGGATAAAATCATGCATCCAACATGCTCACACAATAAGATAGCAAATGAAATATGTGTCAAACATGCACAATCAAAACTCTAGCTACTATCACACAATTTGTCGATGACTAGGTCATCTATATATGAGTATATTGACTTAGGAGTCAAATGAGAACATTTGATCATAGGTCATACTCATCGTTTAAGCACAAGTGGGGTTACCACTTTTACATAAAGCATTGATGTGTTCACATCATTTGAAGATGCTTTAGCTCAATTCTTTAGAGCAAAGCTCCCCCTAGATGTGAGAACCCCTTTTAAAGGGTCAAACTAACCTTGGGTTGTCGTAGAAGACTTCATGTAGATGTTGAAGATGTGGATGCTCAATGTTGATGAAGATCATCAAGAGTTGGGAGCAATCCTTTGGATTCGGGCACTTTCAATACCTACATGGGTTAGTCCCACAAGGAACAAACAAGGATATCCATGGACATAGATTGAAGCACACAAAAGATGATGTCCATGAAAGCAATGATTACCTTGTCCCTTGACTTACCAACAAGAGGGTTTGTGACTCCATGAACTAGTGCAAGATGTGGAAGTTGATTGCACAAGTTCTTGCCAAAATGAATGTGAGTGAAGTATGTTGGCGGAGTCACCCTCAAGAACTCTCTAGTTCTTCTTCTTCGGGATCCACATCATCTTGATGGGAATCCTTGGGGTTGTAGTTGAGCTTGACGAAGTAGAACTTGACGTTTCCTTGGGAACCCACTTGACCATGGCTTTAGGTGCTTCAATAAATGCATCAATCTCCTCTTGAAGCTTGTCCTTGCCTTTTAGCTTGTGGTCTTGTGGTGGAAGGTCATCTTGAGCTTGTTCCACATTGGAAGAAGTAGGATTGTACTTCTCCTTTTGAGAAACAAACCTTGGAGTGGGATATTGACCTTCTTCCCATTCAACACCCTCGGCGTTGAACTTTCGCTCAAAACCAATTCCTTGATTCTTCCGGTGCCTTCCTTGCTTGCGAACAATTTCCTCAAAGTTCTTGCTTCCGGCAAGGCTCTTGTAGACACCTTTCTCTATAATCCCTTTCAATAAACTATTTTCTTGCTCAAGTGTAACTTGGCTTGAAACATTGTTAGTGGAATCAAGAGAACTACTAGGAGCAACAATATTGGATTTAGCATGGTTATTGTTACTACTAGATGAAGAATTTTTCTTATGCTTGTCATGCTTAGTTTTAATAGGTGGCAAGAAATTAGACAAGAGAAGTCGTTTGGCAAGATATGAAGAACTCCTCTTTCGAAGATCGTCATTGATTGCTTTTAGAAACTCATGTTCTTGCTCTAGATTGAGCTTCTCGAAGCGTAGCTTCTCATGAGATCTTAGGAGCTCTCTACGAAAATTACCCTCACTAGACGCCATACTCTCCTAGGTTGTGAAACCAAGCTTATGGAGTCCAATGCAATGGAGACCAATACAATGGAGACCAAAGCTCTGATACCACTTGTAGGATCGAAAGTATGTCTAGAGGGGGGTGATTAGACTACTTGACAATATAAAAATTCAGCCTTTTGAGAAAGACAAGTTTTTGGCAAGTTCACAATTATGATCAAGTCAAGTATCACCCTACACATGCAATTCTAGAGTATAGGCAGCGGAAAGTAAATTGCACATGTAGTAAAGAGAGGTGGAGAAGAGCAAACGCAATTTGGAGACACGGAGATTTTTCTCGTGGTTCCGATAGGTGGTGCTATCGTCAATCCACGTTGATGGAGACTTCAACCCACGGAGGGTAACGGCTGCGAGAGTCCACGGAGGGCTCCACCCACGAAGGGTCCACGAAGAAGCAACCTTGTCTATGCCATCATGGCTCACGCCCACGGAGGGCTAGCCTTACTCGGGGTAGATCTTCACGAAGTAGGCGATCTCCTTGCCCTTACAAACTTCTTGGTTCAACTCCACATCTCGACGGAGGCTCCCAAGCGACACCTAACCAATCTAGGAGGCACCACCCTCCAAAAGGTAATAGATGGTGTTGGTGATGATGAACTCCTTGCTCTTGTGCTTCAAATGATAATCTCCCCAACACTCAACTCTCCTCACCGATTTGGCTGTGGTGGAAGAAAGGATTGAGTGGAAAGCAACTTGGGAAGGCTAGAGATCAAGCTTCATATGGTGGGAGTGGAGCTACTTGATCTCAACACAAGGGTAGGTAGTTTTCTTCTCGAAATGTAAGGTAGGAGTGGTAGTTCTTTCGATGGCTCTCTCCACGAATGAAGAGGGGTGGAGGGTATTTATAGCCTCCACAAAAAATCCAACCGTTACACATTTGACCAATCTCGGTCGGACCGAAGTTGACAACTCGGTGAGACCGAAAGTTCAAAACATGTGAGCGTTGGGATTTTTGGTGGGACCGAAAATACAATCTCGGTGAGACCGATTAGTAAAGACTAGGGTTTGCCAATCTCGGTGGGACCGACTTCATCATCTCGGTGACACCGATTTGATGACGAAGGTTCTGAAGCTTGGCAACACAAGTTTCGTGAGACCGAGTTCGAATCGGAAAATCCGAGATTTCTAGGGTTTGGCTATATGGTGAGGTGGTTCATCTCGGTGTGGTGAGTTTAGGAAATCGGTGGGACCGAGATTACTTATGAGTGTATTATGGAAGTGAAAGTTGCTGATAGTTTAGGAGATGTATCACTAAGCACTTTGAGCAACCAGATCATTATCATAACCTCATCCCCTTTTAATAGTATTGGCTTTCCTATGGACTCAATGTGATCTTGGATCACTAAACCAAAAATGGAGTCTTGAGCTTTTGCCAATGCTTGCCTTAGCATTTTGAGGGGTCCACTTCTTCAGTCCTTGCCATACCCATATCACTGAACTTTCTGAAATGATTCTCAAGAAACTATTAGTTCAATGATATATATGTTGTTATTAATTACCAAAACCACCCGGGGATTAGTTGCACTTTCAATTATGTGAAGGAAATATGCCCTAGAGGCAATAATAAAGTTATTATTTATTTCCTTATATCATGATAAATGTTTATTATTCATGCTAGAATTGTATTAACCGGAAACATAATACATGTGTGAATATATAGACAAACAGAGTGTCACTAGTATGCCTCTACTTGACTAGCTTGTTAATCAAACATGGTTATGTTTCCTAACCATGAACAAGGAGTTGTTATTTGATTAACAAGGTCACATCATTAGTTGAATGATCTGATTGACATGACCCATTCCGTTAGCTTAGCACACGATCGTTTAGTATGTTGCTATTGCTTCCTTCATGACTTATACATGTTCCTATAACTATGAGATTATGCAACTCCCATTTGCCGGAGGAACACTTTGGGTACTACCAAACGTCACAACGTAACTGGGTGATTATAAAGGAGTACTACAGGTGTCTCCAAAGGCAGATGTTGGGTTGGCGTATTTCGAGATTAGGATTTGTCACTCCGATTGTCGGAGAGGTATCTCTGGGCCCTCTCGGTAATGCACATCACTTAAGCCTTGCAAGCATTACAACTAATGAGTTAGTTGCGAGATGATGTATTACGGAACGAGTAAAGAGACTTGCGATAACGAGATTGAACTAGGTATTGGATACCGACGATCGAATCTCGGGCAAGTAACATACCGATGACAAAGGGAACAACGTATGTTGTTATGCGGTCTCGACCGATAAAGATCTTCGTAGAATATGTAGGAGCCAATATGGGCATCCAGGTCCCGCTATTGGTTATTGACCGGAGACGTGTCTCGGTCATGTCTACATTGTTCTCGAACCGTAGGGTCCGCACGCTTAAGGTTTCGATGACAGTTATATTTTGAGTTTATGAGTTTTGATGTACCGAAGGAGTTCGGAGTCCCGGATGAGATCGGGGACATGACGAGGAGTCTCGAAATGGTCGAGACGTAAAGATCGATATATTGGACGACTATATTCGGAGTTCGGAAAGGTTCCGAGTGATTCGGGTATTTTTCGGAGTACCGGAGAGTTACGGGAATTCGTATTGGGCTTCATTGGGCCATACGGAAAAGGAGAGAAAGGGCTCAAAAGGTGGCCGCGCCCCTCCCCTTGCTCTAGTCCGAATTGGACTAGGGAAGGGGGGCGCCCCCTTCCTTCCTTCTCCTTCTCTCTTCCCTTTCCTTCTCTCCTACTCCCCTACATGGAAGGATTCCTAGTTGGACTAGGAAAGGGAATCCTACTCCCGGTGGGAGTAGGACTCCCCTTGGCGCGCCAAACCTAGGGCCGCCTCCTCCTCCATTGCTCATTTATATACGGGGCAGGGGCACCCCATGGACACACAAGTTGATCCTTGAGATCGTTCCTTAGCCGTGTCGGTGCCCCCTCCACCATATTCCACCTCGGTAATATCGTGGCGGTGCTTAGGCGAAGCCTGCGTCGATAGAACATCAAGATCGTCACCACGCCGTCGTGCTGACGGAACTCTCTCTCCCCGAAGCTCTGCTGGATCGGAGCCCGAGGAGCGTCACCGAGTTGTACGTGTGTCAAGAACTCGGAGGCGCCGGAGTAACGGCGCTAGGATCAGTTGGATCGCGAGGAGAACGTACGACTACTTCCTCTATGTTGTGATCGCTTCCGCTTCGGTCTATGAGGGTACGTAGATAACACTCTCCCCTCTCGTTGCTATGCATCACCATGATCTTGCGTGTGCGTAGGAATTTTTTGAAATGTCGTTCGCCCCCAACAGTGGTATCGAGCCTAGGTTTTATGGTTTGATGTTTTGCACGAGTAGAACACAAGTGAGTTGTGGACGATACAAGTCATCTTGCCTACCAAAGATGTCATACTTTGGTTCAGCGGTATTGTGAGATGAAGCGGCCGGACCGACATTACGCGACGCTTACGCGAGACTGGTTTCACCGCTACGAGCACTCGTGCTTAAAGGTGGCTGGCGGGTGTCTGTCTCTCTCTTTAGTTGAACTGAGTGTGCTACGCCCGGTCCTTGAGAAGGTTAAACGGAGTCTATTTGACGAAATATCGTTGTGGTTTTGATGCGTGGTGAGATTGGTTCTTGCTTAAGCCCGTAGCAGCCACGTAAAATTTGCAACAACAAAGTAGAGGACGTCTAACTTGTTTTTGCAAGGCATGTTGTGATGTGATATGGTCAAGACGTGATAAGATATAAGTTGTTGTATGAGATGATCATGTTTTGTTGAAGTTATCGACAATCGGCGAAGCCCTATGGATGTCTCTTTGTTGCATAAGATGCAAGTGCCAAATAATTGCTTTACTTTATCGCTATACGATAGCAATAGTTGTAAGAGCAATAGTTGGTGAGACAACCATGTGATGACACATTGATATAGATCAAGATGATGAAGATCATGGTGTCGTGCGGTGATTTATAGAGATCATGACAAGATTTTGGAGATGGAGATCAAAGGCGCAAGATGATCATGGCCATATCATGTCACATATTTTGATTGCATATGATGTTTATCTATTATACATCTTATTCTTGCTTTGATTGACGGTAGCATTTTAAGATGATCTCTCACTAAATTATCAAGAAGTGTTCTCCCTGAGTATGCACCGTTGCCAAAGTTCATCGTGCCCGCACACCACGTGATGATCGGGTGTGATAAGCTCTCGTCCATCTACAATGGGTGCAAGCCAGTTTTGCACACGCGAATACTCGAGTTAAACTTGACGAGCCTAGCATATGCGAGATATGGCCTCGGAACACGGAGACCGAAAGGTCGGCGTGAATCATATAGTAGATATGATCAACATAAGATGTTCACCATTGAAAACTACTCCATCTCACGTGATGATCGGTTATGGTTTAGTTAATTTGGATCACGTGATCACTTAGATGACTAGAGAGATGTCTGTCTAAGTGGGAGTTCTTAAGTAATATGATTAATTGAACTTAAATTTATCATGAACTTAGTCCTGGTAGTATTTTGCAAATTATGTTGTAGATCAATAGCTCGCGTTGTTGCTTTCATATGTTTATTTTCATATGTTCCTAGAGAAAATTGTGTTGAAAAATGTTAGTAGCAATGATGCGGATTGGATCCGCGATCGAGGTTTATCCTCAATGCTGCATGTAAGAATTATGTCCTTAATGCACCGCTAGGTGACAGACCTATTGCAGAGCGGATGCGACGTTATGAGCGTTTGGCTAGCTCAATATGATGACTACTTGATAGTTTTGTGCATCATGCTTTATAGCTTAGAATCGGGACTTCAAAGATGTTTTGAACATCATGGACCATATGAGATGTTCCAGGAGTTGAAGCTAATATTTCAAGCAAATACCCGAGTTGAGAGATATGAAGTCTCCAACAAGTTCTATAGCTAAAAGATGGAGGAGAATCGCTCAACTAGTGAGCATGTGCTCGATTATGCAGGTACTACAATCGCTTGAATCAAGTGGGAGTTAATCTTCCAGATAAGATAGTGATTGACAGAATTCTCTAGTCACCATCACCAAGTTAGTAGAACTTCGTGATGAACTATAGTATGCATGGGATGATGAAAATAATTCCCGAGTTTTTTCATGATGATGAAATCAATGAAGGTAGAAATCAAGAAAGAACATCAAGTGTTGATGGTTAACAAAGCCACTAGTTTCAAGAAAAGGGCAAAGGGATAGAAGGGAACTTCAAGAAGAACGGCAAGCAAGTTGCTTCTCAAGTGAAGAATCCCAAGTCTGGACCTAAGCCTGAGACTAAGTGCTTCTACTGCAAAGGGACTGGTTACTGGAAGCAGAACTACCCCAAGTATTTGGCGGATAAGAAGGATGGCAAAATGAACAAAGGTATATTTGATATACATGTTATTGATGTGTACTTTACTAGTGTTTATAGCAACCCCTCGGTATTTGGTACTGGTTCAGTTGCTAAGAGTAGTAACTCAAACGGAGTTGCGAATAAAATGAAACTAGTTAAGGGTGAAGTGACGATGTGTGTTGAAAGTAGTTTCAAGATTGATATGATCATCATCGCACACTCCCTATACTTTCGGGATTAGTGTTGAACCTAAATAAATGTTATTTGGCGTTTGCGTTGAGCATGAATATGATTTGATCATGTTTATTGCGATACGGTTATTCATTTAAAGTTATAGAATAAATTGGTATTCTGTTTACATGAATAAAACCTTATATGGTTACACACCCAATGAAAATGGTTCATTGGATCTCGATCGTGGTGATACACATATTCATAATATTGAAACCAAAAGATGCAAAATTAATAGTGATAGTGCAACTTATTTGTGGCACTGCCGTTTAGGTCATAATGGTGTAAAGCGCATGAAGAAACTCCATGCTGATGGGATTTTGGAATCACTTGATTATGAATCACTTGATGCTTGCGAACCATGCCTCATGGACAAGATGACTAAGACTCCGTTCTCGAACAAAGGAGCGAGCAACCGACTTATTGGAAATAATACATCTTGATGTATGCGATCCAATGAGTGTTAAGGCTCATGGCGGTATCGTTATTTTCTGACCTTCATAGATGATTTGAGCAGATATGGGTATATCTACTTGATGAAACATAAGTCTGAAATAGTTGAAAGGTTCAAAGAATTTCAGAGTGAAGTGGAAAAATCATTGTGACAAGAAAGTAAGGTTTCTACGATCTGATCGCGGAGACAAATATTTGAGTTATGAGTTTGGTCTTAAAACAATGTGGAATAGTTTCACAAATACATGCCACCTGGAACACCACATCATAATGGTGTGTCCGAACGTCATAACCGTACTTTATTGGATATAGTACAATCTATGATGTTTCTTACCGATTTACCAATATCGTTTTGGGATCATGCATTAGAGACAGCTGCATTCACATTAAATAGGGCACCATCTAAATCCGTTGAGATGATACTATATGAACTGTAGTTTAGCAAGAAACCAAAGTTGTCATTTCTTAAATGTTTGGGGCTGCGATGCTTATGTGAAAAAGTTTCATCCTGATAAGCTCGAACCCAAATCGGAGAAGTACGTCTTCATAGAATACCCAAAGGAAATTGTTGGGTACACCTTCTATCACAGATCCGAAGGCAAGATATTCGTTGCTTAAGATGGATCCTTTCTAGAGAAGGAGTTTCTCTCGAAAGAAGTGAGTGGGAGGAAAGTAGAACTTGATGAGGTAACAGTACTAGCTCCCTTATTGGAAAGTAGTTCATCACAGAAATTGGTTCCTGTGACACCTACACCAATTAGTGAGGAGGTTAATGATGATGATCATAAAACTTCAGATCAAGTTGTTACTGAACTTCGTAGATCAACCAGAGTAAGATCCGCACTGAGTGGTACGGTAATCCTATTCGAAGTCATGTTACTAGACCATGATGAACCTACGAACTATGAGGAAGCGATGATGAGCCCAGATTCATAAAATGGCTTGAGGCCATGAAATCTGAGATGAGATCCATGTATGAGAACAAAGTATGGATTTTGGTGGAGTTGCCGATGATCGGCAAGCCATATTGTATAAATGGATCTTCAAGAGGAAGACGGACGTTGATAGTAGTGTTACTATCTACAAAGCTCGACTTGTCGCAAAAAGGTTTTGACAAGTTCAAGGTGTTGACTACAATGAGATTTTCTCAACTGTAGCGATGCTTAAGTTTGTCCGAATCATGTTAGCAATTGCCACAATTTATGAAATTTGTCAAATGGATGTAAAACTGCATTCTGAATGGGTTTACGGAGGAAGAGTTGTATATGATGCAACGAAGGTTTTATCGATCCAAAGGAAGCTAACAAAGTGTGCAAGCTCCAATGATCCATCTATGGACTGGTGCAAGCATCTCGAGTTGGAATATACGCTTTGATGAGTTGATCAAAGCATATAGTTTTATACGAGACTTCTGTTGAAGCCTCGTATTTACTAAAAAGTGAGTGGGAGCACTACAAAGATTTCGATAAGTATATGTGAATGACATATTGTAGATCGGAAATAATGTATAATTATTCTGCAAAGCATAAAGGAGTGTTTGAAAGGAGTTTTTCAAAGAAAGACCTCGGTGAAGCTGCTTGCATATTGAGCATTAAGATCTATAAAGATAGATCAAGACGCTTGATAAGTTTTTTTTTCAATGAGTACATACCTTGACAAGATTTTGAAGTAGTTCAAAATGGAACAGTCAAAGAAAGAGTTCTTGCCTGTGTTACAAGGTGTGAAATTGAGTAAGACTCAAAACCCGATCACGGCAGAAGATAGAAAGAGAATGAAAGTCATTCCTATGCCTTGGCCATAGGTTCTATAAAGTATGCCATGTTGTGTACTGATCTATTGTATACCCCGCACCGAGTTTGGCAAGGAATACAATAGTGATCTAGGAGTAGATCATCGACAGCGGTCAAAATTATCCTTAGTGGAATAAGAATATGTTTCTCGATTATGGAAGTGACAAAAGGTTAAATCGTAAAGGGTTACGTCGATGCAAGTTTTGACACCGATCTGGATGACTCTAAGTCTCGATCTAGATACATATTGAAAGTGGGAGCAATTAGCTAGAGTAGCTCTGTGCAGAGCATTGTAGACATAGAAAATTGCAAAATACATAACGGATCTGAATATGAAAGACCCGTTGACTAAGATTCTCTCACAAGCAAAACATGAGCGCACCTTAGTAATCTTTGGGTGTTAATCACATAGCGATGTGAACTAGATTACTGAATCTAGTAAACCCTTTGGATGTTGGTCACATGGCGATGTGAACTATGGGTGTTAATCACATGATGATGTGAACTATCGATGTGAATCACATGGTGATGTGATCTAGATTATTGACTCTAGTGCAAGTGGGAGATCAAGGAAATATGCCCTAGAGGCAATAATAAAGTTATTATTTATTTCCTCATATCATGATAAATGTTTATTATTCATGCTAGAATTGTATTAACCGGAAACATAATACATGTGTGAATATATAGACAAACAGAGTGTCACTAGTATGCCTCTACTTGACTAGCTTGTTAATCAAAGATGGTTATGTTTCCTAACCATGAACAAGGAGTTGTTATTTGATTAACAAGGTCACATCATTAGTTGAATGATCTGATTGACATGACCCATTCCGTTAGCTTAGCACACGATCGTTTAGTATGTTGCTATTGCTTCCTTCATGACTTATACATGTTCCTATAACTATGAGATTATGCAACTCCGTTTGCGGAGGAACACTTTGGTACTACCAAACGTCACAACGTAATCGGGTGATTATAAAGGAGTACTACAGGTGTCTCCAAAGGCGGATGTTGGGTTGGCGTATTTCGAGATTAGGATTTGTCACTCCGATTGTCGGAGAGGTATCTCTGGGCCCTCTCGGTAATGCACATCACTTAAGCCTTGCAAGCATTACAACTAATGAGTTAGTTGCGAGATGATGTATTACGGAACGAGTAAAGAGACTTGCCGGTAACGAGATTGAACTAGGTATTGGATACCGACGATCGAATCTCGGGCAAGTAACATACCTATGACAAAGGGAACAATGTATGTTGTTATGCGGTCTGACCGATAAAGATCTTCGTAGAATATATAGGAGCCAATATGGGCATCCAGGTCCCGCTATTGGTTATTGACCGGAGACGTGTCTCGGTCATGTCTACATTGTTCTCGAACCGTAGGGTCCGCAAGCTTAAGGTTTCGATGACAGTTATATTATGAGTTTATGAGTTTTGATGTACCGAAGGAGTTTGGAGTCCCGGATGAGATCGGGGACATGACGAGGAGTCTCGAAATGGTCGAGACGTAAAGATCGATATATTGGACGACTATATTCGGAGTTCGGAAAGGTTCCGAGTGATTCGGGTATTTTTCGGAGTACCGGAGAGTTACGGGAATTCGTATTGGGCCTCATTGGGCCATACGGGAAAGGAGAGAAAGGGCTCAAAAGGTGGCCGCGCCCCTCCCCTTGCTCTAGTCCGAATTGGACTAGGGAAGGCGCCTTCCTTCCTTCTCCTTCTCTCTTCCCTTTCCTTCTCTCCTACTCCCCCTACATGGAAGGATTCCTAGTTGGACTAGGAAAAGGGGAATCCTACTCCCGGTGGGAGTAGGACTCCCCTTGGCGCGCCAAACCTAGGGCCGGCCTCCTCCCTCCCTTGCTCCTTTATATACGGGGGCAGGGGGCACCCCATGGACACACAAGTTGATCCTTGAGATCGTTCCTTAGCCGTGTGCGGTGCCCCCCTCCACCATATTCCACCTCGGTAATATCGTAGCGGTGCTTAGGCGAAGCCCTGCGTCGGTAGAACATCAAGATCGTCACCACGCCGTCGTGCTGACGGAACTCTCTCTCCCCGAAGCTCTGCTGGATCGGAGCCCGAGGAGCGTCACCGAGTTGTACGTGTGTCAAGAACTCGGAGGCGCCGGAGTAACGGCGCTAGGATCGGTTGGATCGCGAGGAGAACGTACGACTACTTCCTCTACGTTGTGATCGCTTCCGCTTCGGTCTACGAGGGTACGTAGATAACACTCTCCCCTCTCGTTGCTATGCATCACCATGATCTTGCGTGTGCGTAGGAAATTTTTTGAAATTACTACGTTCCCCAACATTATGCACATAGATTTTCTTTGAAGCTAATCAGTGCACTAGGTAATTGTGAATCTGCCCTAGGTTGTTCGTAGTTGTGTTATAAAAATATATAAAAAAATCATTGTTGAAGGTAGGAACCTTGAAACTTCTGTGTGAATAGCATGATAATGTACACACCATGGGTCTGATAATTTGCGTACAAATACTGTAATAACTTTGACCAGGGGAAAAATTGTTTAGAACATTCCCGAATAACTTTTGTGCAATAGCATGGTTATATACACACCACAAACCTGATAACCTATGCCCAAATACAACTTATGCCCAAATACCGCGGTAACTTTGACCCGGAATAAAAAAATTTATTGAAAACAAACCCATAATAACTTATGCGTAAATAACATGGTAATGTAAGCACCGCAAACCTGTTAACTCAGGTACAAACACTGCGGTAAATTTGACCAAGGTGAAAAAAGTTCAAAAACATAACCTGATAACTTATATGTGAAAATAGCACAGTAATATATGGACCGCATACCCAATAACTTAGGTACAAACACCACGATAACTTTGACAAAGGAAAAAAATAATGTTGAAAAAAAGTACCCCCGATAACTTATGTGAAAATAGCACGGTAAATACGAACCGCAGACCCGAGGTACAAACAAAGCGTAACTTTATCGGGAGAAAATAATTGGTTGAAAAATATAACCCCGATAACTTCTGTGTAAATAGGATGGTAACATACGCATCGCAGATCCGATAACCTAGGTACAAACACCGCGATAACTTTGTGCAAGGGAAAGAAGTTCTTGAAAAACCTACCCCCAGTAACTTCTGTGAAAATAACACAGCAATACACACACCACATACCCGATAACTTACATAGAAACATCATGGTAAATCTGACCAAGGAGAAAAGAGTTATTAAAAAATATACATCGATAATTTATGTGAAAAAAAGATGTAATAACGGACCACATACCCGATAACTTATGTACAAACACTGCGGTGACTTTGCGGGTTGGAAAAAAAGTTATTAGAAAATTAAATATACCCCGTGGTAAATTCTGTGCAAGTAGCATGGTAATATCTCCACCCAAAACCTGATAACTTATAGACTCTTTTAATCGCTACAGTGGCCCTCTCCTGATTGAAACTGGTTGCATTGTTCCTATATGGTTGATGGAATTTTTTGCAAATAAAAAATAGATCGCTCCCAACCAACCCCTATCTTTTTACTCTGTCGCCCACCGTCTAAATTCATGAGTTCATCCATGTGTGAATAGCTTGGTAAAACAGGAAACACCGACTTGATAACTTGGGTGCAAACACCATGGTAACTTTGTCCAAAGAAGGGAAAATTGTTGAAAAATATACCCCAATAACTTACGTGAAAATAGAACGTTAATATACAAGTCGTATACCTGATAACTTACGTACAAACACCGCGGTAACTTTGACTAAAGGGCAAAAAAGTTGTCGAAAAACATACCCGCGATAACTTAAGTGAAATTGCACGGTTATATATGAGCCGCAAAACCCGACAACTTACGACAAATACCACGATAAGTTTGATTTGAGTGGATGAAGTTGTTGAAAATATACCTCGTAACTCATGTGCAAATAGCACGGTAATAGTCTTGATTTGGGGAAGAGTAGTAAAAAGTGGTCAAAAATACACATGGTAACTTTTTGTATGTAAATAGCATAGAAATTACACACCACAACCTTGATAATTTAGGTCTAAACACCGCGGTAAATTTGATCTGGAGAAAAAAATTGTTGAAAAGATACCCCTGGTAACTTCTGTGTAAATAGCATAGTAATATACTCCTCGCATACCTGATAACTTACGTACAAATACCAAGGTAATATTTGACTCGGTGGAGAAATTGTTGAAAACATACCCCGTAAATTTTATGTAAATTGCATGGTTACATACACATCACATACCTACATACAAACACCACGGTAATCTTGATCAAGCGGAAAAAATGTTAGAAACATGCCCCCGTAACTTATACGAGAACATCATGGTAATATACGAACCGCAGACCTAAAAACAACATGGTAATACAAGAACCGCAGGCTTGATAACTTATATGAATAAAGCATGATAATATATGAACTGCAGGGTCGGTGAACCATTTCCCTCAAAAAGAAAAGGGGGTCGGTAAACCATTTTTATGACTTCGATAATTTATGTGGAAATAGCACGGTAACTTGCATATAATGGGCATGGTAACTTACGTAGCCTAGGCGTGATAAATTTTGGTTGAAAAAAAGTTATCGGAATATGCCAATGTGGGATCTAGTTTCGAAGATCTCCTCGTGACGAATCTTTTATTTAAAAACAGTCTTCACATCAGACCGACGCTTTGAGTTACAAAACATTTTAAAATTTTGGATAAAGAGAATCTAAAATGACATCAACCTTTTTGTCCTCTAGTGTATGCATATAATTAGAAGGAGAAATGCACATGAAAGGAGAAAAAAAAATACTAATATATGCATGTATTTAAAGTGAAGGAAGTAGAGGTGTGGCAGTTTTGCTTATATGGCACACATGTGCCAAATATCACAGTAAACCGTGTAAACCGAACCATGTAAACCAAAGAGTTAAATACACTACAGGTGGCCTAACTTGTCCGGCACGGTCAGTTTGGTGCCTAAACTTGAAAAATACACAAAAATGGTGCCGTAACTTGTCTGGACGTTCAAATACGGTGCCTTTGGACATATGCCGCTGTATCAAGTGCCCATGTGGCATGACAATGTGTCACTGGGCCACATGTCAGTGGCTGTGGGTGCGTTTTGAGCTGTGCGTGTAGTTTTTTTTATAGAAATGCCCCTGGACTTAAGTTAATTCTTGAAAAAAAATCGTTACGGACGCGCATACATTTTTTTTACGGGAACGTGCATATACTATAATTAGTTCTCACAAAAATATAACCACAAGTTGGCATGTCAGGATTTCGAACTACTTATATGGATGATTCCACATATAGCTTTGCAGATGTTTTCTACAGTTTTTTTACGTACTGCTTTGTTTTTCTTTCGAGTGAAGTTTCTGTTTAATTTTCATGATACATATATTTTCCCATTTGAAAATATAAAATAATTATCAATATGCAATTATTTTTATTTTTATCTTTATTCTATTTCTTCATTATTATGTACCTTTAAGAGATAAACATGATTTTTTTTCTAAAATTTATGTGGACATGAAAAGTTGAACGTATATTAAAAGTTATTGTGTAAATTTATGCATCTTCATTGAGGACCATAAGCACGAACAATTATTGTCTATCTTCATTCTATTTTAAAATGTACAATTATTTAAATTGTATTTTAAAAACTGTTCAACGTGCATTAAATATTATTGTGCGAAAATAATAAATTCTAGAAATGTACTAACATGTTAAGCGTGTTTGTAGAAATTTAAGAATAATATTACACAATAATTTTTTAATACGCATTCAACATTTTCAAAAAAACATGGTGAGCATTTTCTAAAACAATATGAAAATGAAAAATGAACATGAACTTGAACGTGTATTTCAAAAAATGCTCACCGTTATATTATTATACGTTCAACTTTTTAAATCCACATCAATTTTAGAATGTTTATCTCTTCAAAGTACACAATAATGGAAATAGAATAGAGGTATAAAATAAACAATAATTTCATATTTACAATTTTTTTATTTTTTCATATGGAAAAAATTTTGTATCATGAAAACTAAACAGAAACTTTACTCGAAGAAAAACAACATAATAACTTGGAAATAAATAATAAGAAAATTACTCCAGTAAAAACATATGCAAAGCGACACGTGCAATCATCTATATAAACTGCTTGCTGATAATTAAGCGCAAACTAGAGCGTTGCCACCAGGTTCGAATTCCCTACACGCTCGCTTCCTTGTATTTTTTGCGAGTATTAAAATTAAAATCAAGCTGTATTTTTTGTGAGAATTAATTAAAATCCAGGGGCATTCTTGTAAAAAAACATGCATAGCTCATAACGCGCGTCCAGCGCTTCAACCACTGACATGTGGCCTAGCGACACGCAGGCATTGGCACTCGGTACGGCGCCATACGTTCAGAGGCACCGTATTTGAACATCCAGATAAGTTACGACACCACTTTTGTGTATTTTTGAAGTTGACCGTGCATGACAAGTTAGGACACCTGTAGTGTATTTAACTCTACGAAAAATGTATTTGGCAACCGTGTGGCAGATTGCGAAACTGCCACACGCATCCAGCGCCGTTAGTTTCCTCCCGATCTCCTTCCTTCCCCGCATGTCCTCTCGATGTCTTTCCTTTCCCGCACGCCTCCCGATCTCCTTCCTTTCCCGCACGACCTCCCCCGATTTCTTTCCTTTCCCGCACGCCCTCCCCGATTTTATCGGGCACACCCGCTCGTGCCTTCCTAATTTTCGTAATCGTCAATTATGGCCACGCGCCTTCCTGATTTTCAGCAAAAATAATGCTTGGACTAGGATTTGATCTCTGTTCTGCAAGTAATCAACAAAGGGAGCTAACCACCTCACATATGACACTCATTGTTGAACAAGCTAAGGGAAATACTGTTTTTGACATGTTCGTGGTAACTTTGATCATTGGGAATAAATTTGTTGAACACGCCCCCCGGTAATGTCTGTAAATAGCACGGTAACATTCACGCCATAGACCTGATAATTTAGATACAAACATCGTGGTAACTTTAACCATTGGGAAAGACAAATGTGAAAAGATACCCGATAATTTATGTGTAAATATATGGTAATATACGCAGCGCACATCTGATAACTGAGGTAGAAACACCATGGTAACTTTGACCGTAGGTTTTTTTTTTTGAAAAGATACTCCGGCATCTTCTGTGTAAATAGCACGGTAGTATACCTCCCTCCCCTGGCATTTTTATGTGTAAATAGCATCAAAACATATGCACTGCGATAACTAAACACCATGATAAGTTTTTGACCCGTGGGGGAGAGGGATTTGCTAAAACATACCCCTGATAAATTTTGTGTAAATAGCATGATATTTTAAGCACTACGGGCTTGATAGGTTACCTAGAATCACCATGATAACTTTTTGTTCCGGGAAAAAGTTGTTCAAAACATCCTCAATATTTTTGTGTAAATAACATGATAATATAAGCACCGCATAACCGATAACTTGCAATATAAACATGATGGTAACTTTTTTATCAAAGGAAACTAAGTTGTTAAAAACATACACTCGCCTCGCGCGTGGACCTCTTGGATGAACAGAACACATGGCGTGCCATGAGAAAATCACATAATGTTTAGTGTCATGAGGGGCACACGTGCTATAGGCGTGATAAGTTATGCAAAAACTTCGTCGTAATTTTTGACCTATGGAAAAAGCTACCGAAACACATCCAGGTTTTTAGGTGCAAGTACCATGATAATATACGAACTGTAGATCCGGTAGCTCATGTACAATCCCTCATGATAACTTTGACCGGGGGGAGGTTGATGTACATCAAGTACCACAGTATTTTACACATCGAAGACCTTATAACTTGTGTACAAACGCAGTGGTAACTTTGAAGGGATGTAGTTGTTGAAACATAGATACATGGTACATTCTATGTAAATAGCACGGTAAGTTATGCAACGCAGGCCTGATAACTTGCATACAAATACCATGGTAACTTTGTCCTGAGGAGAAATCATGTGGTAGACGTGAAGAAGTGACAGTTTTCTCAGGGGTGGGCGCCCGAGATGTGCGGGAGAAGCAGGTTTTTTGGACGAGCCTACAGGATCGTTTGGGAGGAGGTGAGGTCAAAAACGAGGAATCATGTGGTACTTTAAAATGAAAAGAAAAGTAGAAGTGTGGCAATTTTGCTTATATGGCACACGTATGCCAAATATCATAGTCCTTAACTCTAAACCGAATAAGGCGAACGCTAGAGTGAGCCTCCACCACCACCGCCGTCCGCGCCGCCGCCCTCTCCCTCCGCCACCACCATCGTCCGCGCCGCCGCCCTCTGCCTCCGCCGCACCATCGTTCGCGCAGCCGCCCTTTGCCTCCGCCACCACCATCGTCCGCGCCGCCGCCCTTTGCCTCCGCCACCACCGCCGTCCGCGCCGCCGCCCTCTGCCTCCGCCACCACCGTCCTTCGTGCCGCCGCAATTTACCTCCAGCACCACGGCAGCTCGCGCCGCCGCCCTTTGCCGCCCCGGCGTACGCACGCGTGGGCTATTTCTCTGTTGTCGGCCGGCTGCAGAAGGTGGCCGGCATCGACCCCATCGTCAAATCCCATAGCCGGTCGATCTCAACCGCGTGTTGCTGCTGTAGACGTCGAGGCCGAGGCCATCCATTATCGTGAGATGGAGCAGTGGAGGACTGAGGCCCACCGGGTGCTGGAGCAGATTCTTCAGACAGTGGAGTTGAGCGACCCACTCATCGATGCCAGATACGCTTAAGTGAAACCATGGATCCGATCCATCCATCACAGAGCGGATGAATCAATAGAGTATCCATCTGGTCCAACAAGTGAATTTAGGCGATTAATTAGCATGAGCATACGAGCTTCTTGTGCACATGTGGTTTAGGTGTATACAGGTTCAGGTAGTCAACTCTTCGTTTACCAATCGCCCAGCTCTGACTCTGAGCTATTCCAATCTTCCACAACCACCACCACCCCTGAGCACCGGAGCAGAGCAAGGCTGCGCTGCAGCAACTTCATCCCCGGTAAGCGGTGGATCCCTTTTCTTGGAGTTTGCATCGTTGTTTGCTTAGATTAATCACCGTATCCCCCATCAAACCTGTGCTACTTTTAGGTTCCTCGGTTCATGATTTCCTCTATTATAATGTCATCTCCGGTCAAACCGTTAGCATGATAGAATAAAATTTGAAATTCGTTAGTGGTTTTGTGTTGGCGAATCAGCCTGGGCTAGATTACATCCTGTGCTGAAACTGCCCACTTTTGTTCATTACTATGTTTCAAATTTTCAGTAAGGTCTATTTGTGCTTGTCCATAGTTGATCAAAAGGTAAAGCTTCACTACTGCTGTTGTTGTTGTTGTTGTATTTTACCCATATATCCGTTTGCAATCAGCATCTATCTGTGAAATGCTTTTTTACACTTGGCATCTGTCCTCAACCAGTTAAGAAGATTGTTTTTGCTGTATAAAATTAGATTATTTTGTAAACTATTTTCACGTTATTTGCACTTATTAGATTATTTTCACCCGTTGCAACGCACGGGCATTTTTGCTAGTATTACCTAAATCTCCAGATTTGATGCTTATTTGAGGGACAAAGTTGAATGCCCGGCTCCCGTGTCCTGTCCGTGAATGCGTCCGTACGTGCTCCGCGGACGGATAGTGTGTTCGTTTTAGGGAATAGAGTTGGAGACGCCCACTCAACCAACCCACCGCCTTAACATCTTCTTCATCTTTGTGCTTATTGCGTACTCGAGAGGTCACGCGCCCTTGCAAACTCGAGGTGTCACATTCTCTTCTTCAACTTTGACTATCATTTCCGCCTCTTTGTTGTAGCTCAAGTGGGCTGTCTTAAGTTTTAAATTAGAATGAGCACCACTAACAGAAAGATGCTATGGTCAGGGTTATTTTTTTTTCTTGTAAGTGGTAGTCCTAATCAACATTCAGATTGGGAAATGACTGTCTGCCTTTTCCCTTTACACCGAATGGTAGGCATTGACTCCAACACGCAAGTCCATCCACCTATGTGCATCAAGTCCAGGTCCTCTCTGGGTCTCAGAAAAATGGAAATCAATGAACCACACAAGAATAACATTGCAGTTTTATGTAAATAAGTGCAAACAAAGTAGTCAATCCCAAAAAAAATTCCATGACGGATTTGCAGTAATTTGCACAGGGAAAAACAGCAACATAACATTTCTAAAAAAACAGCCAAATACATTTAAATATCCGTTCTATAAAATATTTTTAGAAAAAGAAGGATCACCCTGGCCTCTGCATCATTACGATGCACACAACTATATTAAAGTTTAAAAGTATCAATCTCCAATATCAAAGTATCTTTCTATCGTGATGTCAGAACTAGCTTGAATCTCAATTTAATCTTCGGTTGACACATGGGAATATTTCCCTCTTCATACGGGAAATGAAACGATTTACAAAATTCCCCACTTCCAAAGAAATCATCATTTCTTTGTTGCGAAATGTACAAGGAATTTTACTGTTCTCTCAAATTCCTTTGAAATCCAGAAATCCCTGGATAGCTTCCTTCCCAATTAGCACTCCCCAAGCAGAGCTTTTAACAAATCTTGGCAAAAGAACATGAACCCTGAAAGGAGGCTTATGAGTGACACCGAAGACTCATCGCACAAGTTGGTGCACACCAAGGCTGGAATCTCCACACACGTAACACACACACTTTTATGCTGAGAGAACCTTCCTTTTGGGCGTGCTTTTTTGGCCTAATGCAGCATGATGCTACATCCATGACACAGCGGTAAAGGTCTAGTAGTAATCTATGCATTGCCCACGAAACAAACACAAGTCATCCATCCATCTACGAGGAAAGAATTCTAAAGCAACTGGGAAGAGGGGGTGGCCATGTCGCTGGACTCCAATTGCGCCAATTTGCGCGGCGCATCCTGCGATTGGTTCCATATTCCGCGGTTTTCCACCGGTGATGCAAGAGGATGCGTCTCGCGTCATAATTCATGACATGGAGCTTTCGGTTGCTCGTGCATATGATGATCTGCTCTCTCTCCCTCCCGGAGGATATCTTCTGGACCAGATTTGTCATAATCATCTCTTGAACGCATTATTCGGAAGCCAAAGTGGATGAGGTGCGTCTGAAATACGCTTATTTCCCAACAACTTACTACATAGAGTCTCTCTCTCTCTCTCTCTCTCTCTCTCTCACACACACACACACACACACACACACACACACACACTTTCTATGCAAATACAAATGCTCACACATAAGTACACTCCCCAATGAAAGCATGCACACACACTACAAGCACGCGCAAACACTCCCTACAAGCAAGTTTGAGAGACCGAGTCGGCAAATCTCATCATAGGCACCTTGTACTCAAGGCGCACAATGTCTCCCACTAAGGAATAGCGCCGATAATTTCAAAATAAATTCAGGAAATACGAGCACTCATCTCCAAGAGACCGAGCCGACAAATCTCATCATAGGCACCTCATAGCCAAGGCGCAAAACTGTCTTCCACTAGAGAATAGCGAAAAAACTTGTGGAATAAATCCAGAAAAATATGAGCACTTGTCTGAGAGTGCAAGTATTGTGCAAGTATACGACTTAAATCCAGATGGGCAGATTCTAGCACATGATACCTAACCAACCGAGCATAGTTACCAGTTTGCGAACATAATCTCTGCAGCTCCACATAATGATGAGACTGAGAATTTGGGTCGTGGACCCTCTGTCCATTTGGCCCTCAAATAGCAATGAAATGGAATTGGATGCAATGCAAACGCAACGCGGCCAACTCAACCCAAGCAGATGGAATCGCCCAAAGTCCTTGGAGCAATATGATCCATATTCGCCATATCTCCGAACTAATTCCGTGTATCATTCGCAGCCGGTTTCACCCTATAAAACCCCTTGTAACCCTCTGCCTGCATGCCACAACAGAGCAGACAGCGCGGGCGAAATTCCTCGGCCGCTACGATTCACTCACCCTGATCAGGTACTGCGAGAAAGTAATACCCTCTCTCCCTTTGTGTTTCCTTTAGATGGTAGTGTGCTAGTGTTAGCAGTGATCACATGGCCAGAGAAAGATCAATTACTGATGGTTTATCCAAGCTCTGAACTCTGTAGTCTGTACTAGCACTAAATATTCTGAAGCTTTTGATTGGGGTTGTTCATCTACGGCTACCTAACCGGGGATCCGATTTGAGAATATTTTGCCGTCATTATCCTCTGATTTGAGAATATTTGCCTTCATCATCCTCTGATCTGAAAGCATCGCCTTAATTATCATTATCTGCGTTGATAGTGGGGTGATTCTTTTATCACTCCTTTTGGGGCATTAAAAAAGAGATAGCAAAAAACAGGACAAACAATGCAGGCCTTGCATAATCCGGAATCCATGCATCTAAAAGCAGCTAAACCACTTTCGATCCGTATTGCTTCTTCTTCTTCTCCACATGATTTTGCTGGCCACTCTGGAATTGTCCTGCTCCCCCAATCTGCCCCAACTTTTCGGCGAATGCATCTTTTTGGAACTAATGCCCTCTTATCCCGAGCCAAACTCGGCATTACCCATATTAATAGGTTCGTTTAATTATCATACCAGCCCTGTCCATGGCATATGATATATTTCTTGTCACCATATGACACAAAAATTATTATACGGCATATGTGTTGTCAATCAAATAAATAAATAACATACGGCATATGGCATATGCTTCACACATCCTATGCAGACCATTAGCCCTAATCCGAGTTCCAACAACCGCCTGATCCATGGGATACACGTGTCTTTGTGTCCAATAATTATTAGATTGTGCTATGCAAGACAGTGCAAAATTGCATGGTTACCCAAATAATTCCACGGAGTATCGCAGCTGACTCAGCCATGTGCTTTTCCCCCAAGTTGCTTCTGAAATTTCTATCTCTTACATGGGGCCAAAGTACAAACACCACATTTCTACAGCAGCGGTTTCACCCAACTGCTAGACCAAATTGTTAAGCTCTAACTGTAGCTGTAACTAAGTACTACTCCCTCCGTTTCTAAATGTAAGCCTTTTTAGAGATTTTGATACAGAGTACTACATCCGAAGTAAAATGAGTGAATCTACGCCCTGAAACATGTACATAGTCTCTATTAAAATCTCTAAAAAGTCTTATATTTAGTAGTACTGTAGTACTTGACTGTTCGGCAGACATGTATTGTGAGCATGAAGTGTCAGGGATCACATGTTACACGTGCATGGATGCTCATCACCGTCAGCGTATCAGCAGTTTGCCTGGCGCAAGCTGTACAACCCGTACATGCACAGCTCAGTACAGTGCATACATACATACAACCGATTTGAGCAATCTGAAATTGCCACATGCAGAGGCTTCCTTTTTTTTTGAGGGGTCATGCAGAGGCTTCCTTGAACACTCCTTCCACTGGCTTGCGGCTCAAATTCTGGGCATTTTCTCAGCAAAACAAGCGCAGCTGTCGGCAGTCTGGATCTTCATTCAGATGTTGGCCCTAGAACTAGAACAGTGTTATTTTTGTACTGTACGTAGATGTTAGTAAAAGTGTAGATGTTAGTAAGCTCCTACTAGCACGTAGCACCTCTAAACTAAATAAAAGTGTAGATGGTCGATTCCTTGGCATAGATTGATGCTCTTCAATCTGGTAGCTAGGAATAGTTAATTACGGTATTGATTACAGACAGGGCTCGGGTTTCCAGGGAAATTAATTGCAGGCAGGGCAAGAACCAGATCTTGTTCTTATCCTGCTAGAGACAAAAAAAAAGAAAGAAAAAGAAAAGAAAAATCTCCTCTGCTTTTTGAACGGAACCCAAATCCACCGAGGGGTTCAGTGTGCCTATATATGCAGACGGCCTACCTGAAACTCCTCCATAGTCTTTCTGCCGCTGCCTCCCCCACGCTCGCTCTCGCCACTAACACTTCGCCGCTGCTCTACTCTACTCGGTAATATAAAAGCAGATCATCCTCTGGTTTCTCCCACAGGGTTTGATTGGGCGGCTTGATCGCTCTGTCTCGTGTGATTAGGGTTCTTGGGTTGTTACTGATGATGTTGGGTTTCTCGATCTCTTTTTCAGGCGCGGCGGCTCCGGAAGGGGAATTCCGTCGAGCAGGATGAACGCATTGGCGGCCACCAGCCGGAACTTCAAGCAGGCGGCCAAGCTGCTGGGCCTCGACTCCAAGCTCGAGAAGAGCTTGCTCATCCCCTTCAGGGAGATCAAGGTGATGATCCCAGCCTGCCCCCTAGCCTTCCCTGTGAACCAGCGAATCTAGACGGCTACGCTCGCTGTTCGTTCGTTCTATACAGATTTACCAGATTGCTGCTGCTTGGTCTGCGGAGCCCGGTGCTTACTGAGAACTGTCACCTAGGCCCGGGCCTCTCCCTCCTTGGTCCTTGCCCTTGGGGTTGGGGTAGTTGACCTAGGATTATTTTTCACCTGGACCATGGATTTTGGGTTTTCAGTTAGGTTACTTCACCTTTTTTTTTTCCTTGAGCAATCAGCTGATTTGTCTTCTCCCATTCCCTCACTTGTGGTGTCCGTGTTAATTTATTCCGAGTGATTTTCCTGCTGAATATGGCAAAAAAAGTTCACTTACTCTGCAAGGTTAAGCTGTGTGCAGGATCATGCCTGTGTTCAACCGAAAGTGACATGCTGCTTGTGTGGTTGCAGGTTGAGTGCACAATTCCTAAAGATGATGGGACATTAGCATCCTATGTTGGGTTTAGGGTGCAGCATGACAATGCCAGGGGCCCTATGAAGGGTGGAATCAGATACCACCATGAGGTGAGCATCTGAGCACACATACATATATATTCCTGGGTTCTTCTGTTCATCATGATACAGCCAACCATTAAGCACTTGATTCTTTGCCGCACTGCCGCCGACTTGAAATGGTCCTTCAGCATAAATTCGATCTCCCTCAGGAATCTGTCAGATAGTTGAATTAGTCACATCTCACTAAAGCTACTATACTGGATCACATTCTGACATTCTGACTTGGTTTCCTTAAAAACCGATCATGTGCATGCAAGTTCAAGACACTGGCAACCAAGATTATCTATGATCATAGCAAGTTCTTGCACTGACAAGCTATGATAAAATTCAGGTTGATCCTGACGAGGTCAATGCCTTGGCGCAACTGATGACATGGAAAACAGCCGTGGCCAATATTCCGTATGGAGGCGCTAAAGGTGGCATTGGGTGCAGTCCTGGAGACCTGAGCATATCGGAGCTTGAGCGGCTTACCCGAGTTTTCACCCAGAAAATTCATGACTTAATTGGCATTCACACCGATGTTCCAGCTCCAGATATGGGCACCAATGCACAGGTTAATTATTTTCCTTTGTATATTTGTTATTTCTCTGCAGAGTGTTGTGAGAATTAATCATCTGTATCCTGATGAGTATTCTTTTGCTTGTTGTATGGATTCAGACAATGGCATGGATTCTGGATGAGTACTCAAAGTTCCATGGTTACTCACCTGCTGTGGTGACAGGAAAGCCTGTGGTAATTATCCGTCCTGAAACTCTATCATGTATAATGTGCAACGGAAATGTTGTTTCTATATGAACAGTGGAAGATGCAGGATTTGAGTGTTGAGAGAAATCTGGTTTGTAGTTATCCCTCTTGGCATGTTCCTGAACTTTTTTGCTCAACACAGGATCTTGGAGGATCACTGGGAAGAGATGCAGCTACTGGAAGGGGAGTTCTGTTTGCCACTGAAGCCCTGCTTGCAGAGCATGGCAAAGGCATTGCAGGCCAGCGTTTTGTAATCCAGGTAATTAAATAATGTGTAGGATAAGGCGGTAAGCTCTTTGAATTTGAAATGATGAAAAGTAGTTGAACTGAGGATTCAGTGTGGTATGAGTCATGAAGCCTCAATCTAGATTTTAAGAAATACTAGGAAAAAGTGACCGTCAGTGGATCGCACAATACGCACTTTTGAACTTTATGGTTACAAAAGGGAGCAAGACCAGAACTTTTCTTACTAGAAAGAAAGTAAGATTAGAACTGTGTTTCTTCACCTACATTTGCAGAGATGAGCAATTATTGGCCGCTTGCCTTTTTCAGGGATTTGGTAATGTTGGCTCCTGGGCTGCTCAACTGATCACTGAAGCTGGTGGCAAGGTGATCGCCATCAGCGATGTCACAGGGGCTGTCAAGAACTCTAATGGCATTGACATAGCCAAGCTGATGAAGCACTCGGCGGAGAACCGCGGGATCAAGGGATTTGATGGAGGCGACGCCGTCGACCCGACCTCGCTGCTCACCGAAGAGTGCGATGTCCTCATCCCGGCAGCTCTGGGAGGAGTCATAAACAAGTAATCTGCTTCTAAGTCGTCGCAGCTAACTTCATCCTACCTTCTACTCCCTCCGTTCCAAAATAGATGACTCAACTTTGTATTAACTTTAATACAAAATTAGTATAAAGTTGGGTCATCTATTTTGGAACGGAGGGAGTATCAGATTACTAGCCTGAGTTTAGTTATAGTATACTCCTGGCTGTTGTTTTCCTTTTTCTGCATTTGAAAATATTTTTGTAGTAAATGGAACAATACATTGTTCTTGACCATGATTTTCTTCTTCTCCTAGGGATAATGCTGATGCCATCAAAGCAAAGTACATCATCGAGGCTGCGAACCACCCGACAGACCCCGAGGCCGACGAGGCAAGAACACCCAAAATTTTGGCACAAAACAAAGCTCGCATTTGTTGACATAATTCAGTTGACACACTGACTGACAGTGGAGAAATGCACATGTTGGTGGTGCAGATTCTGGCGAAGAAGGGGGTGCTGATCCTGCCGGACATCCTGGCCAACTCGGGCGGCGTGACGGTGAGCTACTTCGAGTGGGTGCAGAACATCCAGGGGTTCATGTGGGACGAGGAGAAGGTGAACCGGGAGCTCAAGACGTACATGACCCGCGCCTTCCGGGACACCAAGGACATGTGCCGCTCCCACCACTGCGACCTCCGCATGGGCGCCTTCACCCTCGGCGTCAACCGCGTCGCCCGCGCCACCGTCCTCCGCGGCTGGGAGGCCTGATCGCCCGCCGGCCGGCATCCTGCAATGCCCGTGCTCTCTCGCCGTCTCATGGGGATCCCGTCGTCCAAGTCACAACTCAACAAAAAGTTCAATAATCGAGCCCGTGCGTTCTCTTCTCTCATACATAAGCTCCGATCTCTTGGAGAGACCGGCAGAACGGTAGCAGCACCACCTTCTTCTTGTAATCCGCGGCTGAGAGTGAAACGCAGCAATGTAATTCGGTTTCTTTTCTTGGTAACTTGGATCGTGTTGATGATGCGTGAGTCGATTTTATTAGCAATCGCATGGCAACAAGCCAGCCAACAACGTCATAGACTGTACATGTCGATGAGTGGGTCATTCATCGGTGGAGATGAGGCTGTAGACGACCACGTCCTTGGCGTCGCGGTGGCTCCGCAGCACGGCCTCGCGGCGGAACCCGGCGTCCTCCACCGCGCGCAGGGACGCGGCGTCGTCCGCGTCCACGAGCGCCTCCACGCGCTCCACGCCCTCCAGGTCCCCCAACGCCGCGGTCGCCGCGCGCCTCAGGGCCGCCGCGGCCACGCCCGTGCCCCGGTGCGCGCGCGCCAGCGCGGTTCCGACCTCCGCGCGGCACCGGTCCTCTGTGCGCGACACGGTCACCGCGCCCACGATGGCGCCGCCGAGGCAGACGGCGCGGATCCAGGTGTGCGGAGGGTCGGTGCCCCGGAGGAACGCGAGCAGGGCGTCGCGGGGCGGGGAGAAGTAGACCCCCGACGCCATGGCGGCCGTAGGCGGTACTAGTACGGGGTGTTCCGCCCACGCCGTCATGGCTTCGGCGTCGGCGTCGGGGAGGTCGAACGGCCGGAGGGTCACCTCGTCCGCGCGCTCCGGCGTCCGGGCTGCCGCTTCTTGCTCCGTCGATTCCCGACCCTAATTCGTTCGACACAGTGAGACGCTAACGAAGGAAGGTGAGTGACAGGGTGAGTGGCTTACCTACCTCATCCTCGTGTGATGGGGGCAAGGGGTCGCCGGAGACGAAGCCGTAGATGGCGAGATCCCTGACGCGGCCCTTGTGCCAGTAGTGGCGCCGCAGGACGCCCTCGCGCCGGAACCCGGCCTTCTCCGCCACGCGCTGCGACGCCGCGTTGTCCACGTCCACCAGCGCCTCCACGCGCACCAGCCCCTCCACCTCGCCGAACACCGCGGCGAGCGCGGCCCTCACGGCGGCCGTGGCCACGCCCCTGCCCCAGTGCGCGCGGGCCACCACGTAGCCGAGCTCCCCGCGGCACGGGTCAGCCGTGGGCTCCAGGGACACCGAGCCGACGGGGCGGGCGTCGCCGGCGAGGCAGATGGCGCGGTACCACTGGTGCGAGAGCGCGGTGTCCCGGATGTGGGCGAGCAGGGCTTCCGTCTGCGTGGACGCGTAGGGCTCCCAGCGGCAGAAGGCGGCGACCTCGGGGTCGGACGCCCATGCCATCATGGCGTCGACGTCCGAGAGGTCGAAGCGGCGGAGGGTCACCTCCGTCGCCATGGGCACACGCGCGGGGGTACGTGAGCGTGGAGCAGCTACAGTAGTGATGAGCAGGTAGAGATCAGTGCTCAGCCACTAGATCAACGACATCACAGGAAAAACAAACACAAATGGTGACTCGGAAAGCAGTGCCAGTCTTGGACGACCGACGAACGAGTGCAAGAAACGGATCCAGAGCGCCCCCGGGTCGTCGTTGATGGAGGGGAGGGTTGTCGTTGATGACGATCGTAGCTAGAGCTTGGAGGCGGATGTGCAGCTGCCGGCCGGTCGTAGCTGAAGGTCCTACCGCAGCTGCACATCCTCGTCCAAACTCTAGCTAGGATCATACGTGAATGAGTTCGTTGCACTAGTCTAAGATATACAGTACTTATATACAGTATATAGACCAAGCTGGGCCGGCTACCTAGCGTGCAGTGGTGGTAAACCAACAATGCACGGCGAGTACATGTTCCACCTTTAGGGCAAAGGAAATGCAGTGGTGGTACAACTTTGGAAATTCCAAACAATTTTTGAAAGCGCAGACATTTTTTGAATCTGTGCTCATTTTTTAAAATGCAAACATTTTTTAATTTATGAACAAATTTTGAAAAAGGGAATTGTTTTTTAAATCCGAAACACTTCTGTGAAAACATGAACTCTTTTGTTTCTTTTCTGATTTTGCAAAATAAATAAGTCTGAAAACGCAAACACTTTGTTAAATTTCAAACAATATTTGAAAACATGAACATTTTCTGAAATTCCTGGAAAACTTTTGAAAACACGAGCATTTTTTTAAGTTACAAACAATTTATGAAGATCTTCAACCATTTATTTAAAAAACAGAAATAATGTAAAAGAAACAACTGGGAAAAGAAAAAACAAAAAAACTGGACCTGAAGCGGTTAGCAACCTTCTAGAAGATTCCCATAACCGGTCTGTTTTTTTACATTGCCTTCAACTATTTGTTGCAACAAGTTGCAAATAGTAATCGCTACTATTAAAGAGGAGTTGGTACATTGCCTTCAGCTCCCCCCCCCTTTTCATTTTGGTTTACTTTTGGGTTTCCTGGTAATCCCAACAAATGTTGCACAAAATTAAAACCAACTTTGATAGAGTAACTTAAAATAATCAAAACAAAATCGGGACTTTCCAAAACCACATCATGCATTAATTCAATCAAATCAAATGAAACCAACTTTTACCAAATTCTTAACTAAATCAAAAAATTATTTGTCTTCCGCTACTCATACCCATAGCTAAATCAAATCTTACCAAAATCTCAACTAACTAAAACACTCCTTATCTTTCCCTACCCATACACAAATCAAATTAAATCTTATTAAAATCTAGAATACAGTGAGTATAAAGTATAGATCGGCGATGATTGATGTTGAACACTAGAATATTTATGGCCAGTTGCAATGCAGAGAGAAATAGATATTCACTGTTACTTTTACTGATTTTTTAGCGGTATACGCTAGGTCTCAGAAAGAAAATTTACATGGATAACTCTGGAATCATGGGGCTGCCCCCGCCAAGTGTGGCGTCCACGTCCCAGCGACAGACTAAACCTACCTAGATTATGAGGTTTGAAATTACAAACTCGACTTTCAAACTTAAAAATACAAGAGGTGAAAGTTTTCATCCAACTCTGATTGCCTTTATGATCACCCCTTGTGCAGCATCTGTCCCTTCTTCAATGTGCAAATTTTGAACACCCAGATCGCTTACTAACGCCAAAGCCTCCCTGCATGAGATCGCTTCTAATGCTGTTGGATCCGACAGACCCGAGTTCACCAGTGACCTGTGATGACTAACCCAAATAATTTCCTTGCCCATCCTAGCATACCGCTGATGCTTCCTCTCTAGTCCTGCATCGGTAACTGTCGGTGTCAAAACTGACGGATCTCGGGTAGGGGGTCCTGAACTATGCGTCTAGGCGGATGGTAACATGAGACAAGGGACACGATGTTTTTACCCAGGTTCGGGCCCTCTCGATGGAGGTAAAACCCTACTCCTGCTTGATTGATGTTGATGATATGGGTAGTACAAGAGTGGATCTGCCACGAGATCAAGGAGGCTAAACCCTAGAAGCTAGCCTATGGTATGATTGTTGTAATGGTTGTTCGTCCTACGGACTAAAACCCTCCGGTTTATATAGACACCAGAGAGGGCTAGGGTTACACAGAGTCGGTTACAATAGTAGGAGATCTACATATCCGTATTGCCAAGCTTGCCTTCCACGCCAAGGAAAGTCCCATCCAGACACGGGACGAAGTCTTCAATCTTCTATCTTCATAGTCTTGGAGTCCGGCCGATGATGATAGTCCGGCTATCCGGGCACCCCTAGTCTAGGACTCCCTCAGTAGCCCCAGAACCAGGCTTCAATGACGATGAGTCCGGCGCGTATATTGTCTTCGGCATTGCAAGGCGGGTTCTCCTTCAAATTCCATGTGCTTGCCGAATATTGTCGCTTCCACGCCCAATAATGGCCCTCTTCCACGCGTCGCATGAATGCGAAAAGCCAGGGTACCTTTTATATTTTACCCCCTAGCTGCGCAAATGATCTGCCTATAAGAGAGGCAAGAATCCAGATGCAAATCATACCATCCTCCTTCTGCGAGTACTCATCGGAGCGCTTCTGACCAAAAACCCATTCCATCATGGACCGTCGACGCGGCTCCTCCTCTCGCGCTCCCAGCCCTCCGCCAGAGATGGAGGAGATGTTCAGTTCCGCTGTGAGCTGGTGACGCTTCAAGCGGAGGGATATCTTCCTCCGGCCTTAATGGTCCCTGTTCGAGCCGGGCTGGCCACCTACAAAGGTGGGAAGCAAGCGGAGGCCACCCCTAGCCCCTCTAAAGGAGAGCGGGTGTGCTTCGTCCCCTATCTAATAAGGGGGCTTGGATTTCCCGTACATCCGTTCCTCCGCGGGCTTCTGGAGTTCTACGGACTCCAGCTTCATCACCTCACGCCCGCCTCTATTCTGCACATCGCGGGTTTCGTAGCTCTTTGCGAGCTGTTCCTGGGCATCGAGCCCCATTTTGCGCTGTGGAAGAGGCTATTCTGCCTCGTACCCCGTTCTCACGGGGGGTCAATATATCAAGTGGGCGGTGCCGAAATATGGCGCATTGCCGGGACCGGATATCCATCCGAAACCCCAAAGAAGGCGTCCAAAGACTGGCCTTCGGAGTGGTTTTATGTAGAAGACGCTCCACTGCCGGACCCAGTTCGGATCGGCCTCCCGGAGTTCAGCAAGGCTCCTCTGAAGAAACGCCTAAGTTGGCGCCCGCGGAGCCCTCAACTGGAGAAAGACAAGAGCGTCCATTATTTGATGGGCCGGATAAGGTTACTGGCCCATTCCGGATTGACCATGATTGGAGTCATGGCCACGTGCATCATGCGGGGGGTGCAGCCGCTGCAATACAGGGGCCACCCCATGTGGGATTTCAACGGGGAGAATGATGCCACCCGTCATGGCCGCAAAGGGCCAGGATCGGCCGAAGATCTGGTGAAGATTCTGTCCGGCCTGTACAAGGGGGAGAAGGAGGACTTCCTCTAGACGAGCCCATTGAATGGGTTCTCCATGAATAACCCTCGGCGCTGGGTAAGCGGACGTTTTATTTATCCGACCCGTGTTTTCAAAGTTAAGTACCTTACTTTACGATTACGAAGCAGGAACTGCGTCGGGATGTGGAGGGCATACATAGTCCGGCTCCACAACCCGAGGATCCGGGAAGATCCCTTGATCCGGCCTCCGAAGAGGATCCGGGCATAAAGGTGGAGCTAATCGACGGGGTGTTCCACCAACTCAGCATGGACAACGCTCTAGTCGCCATTACGGCTGACTACCCTGGCTTGTCACCGGCTTCCCAGGTAATTAGGACCGAAGTCCTGACACCATTACTTCATCCTTGCGCATTCCTGACCACCGTATACAACGGTGTCTTGCAGGAGGTGCCTTCAAGGCGGGAAGCCGAACCCGCGGCGGCTGACCAACAAGGGTCAAGACTGTTTCCAAGAAAGGAAGAGGGTGCGGTGCGAATTGAAACGTCACCGCAACGGTATAGCTCGCGACCGTTATTTAGGAAAAGATTCCTAGGAGGTGTAATAATGCTCATGACCTTTTCAGGAGAAAGAGCGCTCGCCGGACTGTGCCCGGAGAGGTTGCCAACCAAGCCTCCGCCAGCCAGGCTCCAACACCTGGTCCGGAGGGGGAGGCGAGCGCAAGGCGCGAGCCGGATACTCCTCCAACGGAGGATGCCGACAGGCTGTCCGCCACCAGGTCTGAGGTGGAGAGCGCCATGAACCATAGGCGCCGCTGGATAGTTTTTCGTGATGCGTGTTTCTCCCCTAAGGCGTTGAATGCCTTTAACACGGGAGACGCGCACCTCCGTGCTGCTCAAGATGGTTTGACCAGAGCCACGAAGCAGTATGTAAAAGACATACGGGTAAGGGATTATAATAGTGGTATATGCCAGTAGCCCCCGAGACTTAAAGTAGTTAAAATAACTGATTTAAGGATCATTTAATGTGTAGGATCTTCTGAGAGAAGAATACCCAATTGTCCCAGGAGCTACAAGAGTGCAAGGCCCAACTTGAGGCCGCACTAGCTGCCGCAGGAGGAGACACAGAGACCCCCCTGGTAACACATTATTTCAAAAAGATAAGCGGTGTGCGGCGTGCGTATAAGTCTGACAATGATATTGCAGATGTTGCCGGACTGGATCCGGACAAGCAACACCTACTGCGCCAGCTGAAGGTCGACGAGAGGTTGCTTATGAAGGTGCAGCAGGAGAGGAACAAACTCCAGGATGCCCACACCCAGCTTGGGGAAGAGCTGAAAGGTGTTCGGGCCGAGCTGTCTGGCTCCGTGAAGGAGAATCATCGGCTTCGTTGCGTCATCTATGGTAAGTGCTTGAGTGAATTCTTTTGAAAAGAAGAGTTCGGCGAGGAAGCCAATTGATGTAAATATGTCTCAGAGGTGTGCTCACGAGTGTCGCCTCATGGAGGAAATGCCCGGTTCGACGGGTGACCAACTTCCCGAGCTGGTGCAACTGCTCGAACGTGTTCGGCAGGCGATGAGTGGCGTCGTCCAGGTCCTATGGCCATCTGTCTCCCTACCCGAGGGCCTTGGAGAGCTTGCAGAGAAGCTTCAGGGAGCGCGGCAGCGCTTCCGTTTATGGAAGATATCGGCCTGCCGTCAAGGTGCCAGGGAGGCCTGGGCCATGGTGAAGACGCGGTACAAGAAGGCGGATCCAAACCACATGTCCGAGGTCGGACCTGTGGGGCCCGATGGGAAGGAGATCCCTGTGAGCTTAGTGTGCGGCCAAGTAGAGTTGGCCCCTAAGTATTCCCACCGGGACTGTAAATTAGACAGCCTATTAGACGGGATTGAGGAGGAGTACAGTCAGTCAATTTGATGATGTATTTAAAATGACATGTAAAATGCCTTCTAGCCGGATTGTAGATCGTTTGTCTTTGCCGACCTTTTCGATTCGACCTCGGGACCCTAGAGTCCGGAGTGTGTCCGAATACCTTATCGGTTACGAAAAAACCGGGGCATGCATGGAGACCAGGCGTAGGGGTCATTAGTGCTTTATCAGACAAGTGCCCAACTAGTTATGTTATATTACATGGTTAGTAAGAAACATCTTCCAGGGAGAATAGTTCCGTTAAGGGTTCCTTTCCCTGGGAGGCATGCCCTAAAGTGCATGTCCGGACTGCGAAAAGAGCAGGAAAACATCTGGGGGCAGATAAATAAATGTGTAAAAAATCATCTTTCAAGTCACCGACCGAATATTCCCTTAAGAACGCTAGCTTTGGCTTCACCCACCGAGGTACACATCCGGTGACCCGGCAGTAACAATCGCAGAGGTGCTCCCTTTACCTCCTAGCCGAACGATCGGGAACGTAGGGGTAAGCACAGGAGCCAGGCAACCCAGCTTGGCCAAAACTTAAGTCATATCGATGCATATAATGGTGAATAAAAGGTACATGTGGAAGTTTGACACATGTCTTGGGCATGAAGCCCGTATAAGTAAGCTTCATTAAAGAAGCCCCGTGTATAATGAGTCGGGTAGCACATCAAGGGTCTTGCGAACAATGCGCAAATAGGCCCTCAAGGGCTTTATGAAGAAAGTGAAAAAGAAGAAAAGGAGAGAAAAAAGGCAACTGAAGTATAAAATGTGGACGGGGGAAGGAGACGAACTCTGAGTCCGGCGCTAGGCATAGAATCTTCGGAGGCGGGATGCGTTCCATGGGTTTTGCTCGATTGTCCGATGCGTTTCGCAGACGGTATGCTCCGCCAGTCAGGACTTGGTTGATGATGAAGGGACCTTCCCATTTGGGCTTGAGTTTGTCCTTTTTCTTGTCCGGCAGGCGTAGAACTAGTTCGCCAACAGTGTATGTTTTAGCCCGTACTTCTCTGCTTTGATATCTTCGAGCCTGCTGCTGATAGAATGCGGGACGAGCCTTTGCCACGTCGCGCTCCTCCTCTAATGCGTCCAAGCTGTCCTGCCGATCCAGCTCGGCTTCTCTTTCTTCGTACATGCGCACTCGAGCTGAGTCATGAATTATATCGCAGGGCAAAACTGCCTCTGCGCCGTATACCATAAAGAATGGTGTGAACCCGGTAGTACGGTTTGGCGTGGTCTGCAGCCCCCAGAGTACGGAGTCGAGCTCCTCTACCCAGTGCGTGTTAGATTCCGTGAGGGACCGCACTAGTCTGGGCTTGATGCCGCTCATTATTAGACCATTTGCTCGCTGAACTTGTCCGTTGGTTTGAGGATGATAGACTGAAGCGTAGTCGAGCTTAATGCCCATATTTTTGCACCAGAGTTTAACCTCATCGGCCATGAAGTTCGTGCCGTTATCGGTGATGATGCCGTGGGGGACGCCATAACGGTGTACTACCCTGGATATGAAGTCTATCACTGGTCCGGATTCGGCCGTTTTAACTGGCTTGACCTCTATCCATTTGGTGAATTTATCCACCATGACCAATAGGTACTTTTGCTTGTGGGTTCCCCCTTTAAGGGGTCCAACCATGTCAAGCCCCGCACATGACGGCGGGTAATGGGTATAGTTTTGAGGGCGGTGGGTGGCATATGGCTCTGATTAGCAAAGAGCTGACAACCGATGCATCTTTGGACTAAGTCCTGAGCATCTGCCCGGGCCGTCGGCCAATAAAATCCTGTGCGGAATGCCTTACCTACAAGGGCCCAGGCTGCAGCGTGGTGTCCGCCTAGTCCGGCGTGAATTTCAGCCAGAAGATTTCGCCCTTCCTCTTCGGAGATGCACCTTTGAAGGACTCCAGTTGTGCTTTTCTTATAAAGTTCTCCCTCATGGACCTTGTAGGCTTTAGATCGCTGAACTATGCAGCGGGCCTCATTTTGGTCTTCGGGAAGTTCCTGCCTAATTAAGTAGGCTAGGAATGGTTCTGTCCACGGGGCAATTACCGCCATTATTTTGTGGGCTGAAGGTGTTATTTCATCGGCTGAACCGCCGATTATGTCAGATTGTTCTGTGTTGGGTGGCGCGGTTGTTTCCGGGTTGTTATTTCCGGACTCCTCTTCCCATAGTACGGATGGCTTAAAGAGCCGTTCCAGGAAGATGTTTGGAGGGACAGCGTCGCGTTTCGCGCCGATGCGTGCCAACACGTCGGCTGCTTGGTTATTATCCCGAGCTACGTGGTGGAATTCGAGTCCTTCGAACCGAGCTGACATTTTTAGGACAACGTTACGATAGGCTGCCATTTTCGGATCCTTGGCGTCAAAGTCTCCATTTACTTGGGATATTGCAAGGTTTGAATCCCCGCGCACCTCTAGGCATTGAATACCCATGGAGATTGCCATCCGGAGACCATGTACGAGGGCCTCGTATTCGGCTGCATTGTTGGAGTCCGTGTACATTATCTGAAGTACGTATTGGACTGTGTCTCTGGTTGGGGACGTCAGTACGACGACAGCCCCCAAGCCGGCCAACATTTTGGAGCCGTCGAAATGCATAATCCAATTGGAGTATGCGCCATACTCTTTAGGGAGTTCGGCTTCGGTCCATTTAGCGATGAAGTTAGCCAAGACTTGCGACTTTATAGCTCGCCGAGGTTTATAAGTTATATCGAATGGTAAGAGCTCAATGGACCATTTTGCAATCCTGCCCGTCGCGTCGCGGTTGTTTAGAATGTCGTTGAGGGGCACTTCGGAGGCCATTGTTATCGAACACTCTTGGAAGTAGTGTCAGAGCTTCCGGGATGCCATGAACATCGCATACGCTATTTTTTGATAATGCGGGTACCGGGACTTGCAGGGAGTTAAGACAGTGGATACGTAGTGCACTGGTTTTTGAAGAGGGAATTTATGCCCTTCTGTTTCTCGTTCGACGACGAGCACCGCGCTTACAACTTGATGTGTTGCCGCGATATATAACAACATTGGTCCGCCCAGGTTAGGCGCAGCCAGGACTGGATTTGTTGCCAATATGGCTTTTATTTCTTTGAGTCCGGCGATGGCGGCATCCGTCCACTCGAAGTGTTGATCTTACCGAGGAGGCGATAGAGGGCAATGCCTTTTCTCCCGAGACGGAGATGAAGCGGCTTAGAGCCGCCACACATCGATCAATTTTGTATTTGTTTGAGGTCTTTTGGAATATCCAGTGTGTGAGCTCGGATCTTGGCTGGGTTTGCTTCAATTCCTCTACGGATACAATGAAGCCCAGAGCTTTTTAATTTGATGCGCCAAACGCATTTTCTGATTGACAATGTCGAATGCTCGGAGGTTGTCAAATGTGAGCCTCAAATCATCTACTAGAGTTTCGACGTGTTTGGTTTTGACGACTACGTCGTCTACGTATGCCTCTACTGTTTTGCCGATCTGGGTAGCCAGACATGTCTGAATCATGCGCTGATATGTTGCGCCGCCGTTTTTGAGTCCGAAGGGCATCGTGTTGAAGCAGAATGGTCCGTATGGAGTAATGAATGCCGTTGCGGCTTGGTCCACCTCCGCCATCTTGATTTGATGGTAGCCGGAGTATGCGTCGAGGAAGCACAATGAATCGTGCCCTGCAGTAGCATCGATTATTTGGTCGATGCGGGGAAGGGGGAAAGGATCCTTTGGGTAGGTCTTGTTGAGGTCTTTAAAATCGACACATAGGCGCCAGGATTTGTCCTTCTTTGGTACCATTACCAGGTTTGCTAGCCAGTCCGGATGTTTGATGTCTCTGATGAATCCGGCTTCCAGTAGTTTGGCTAGCTCTTCTCCCATTGCCTGTCTTTTGGGTTCGGAAAATCGCCGAAGAGCCTGTTTGACTGGCTTGAATCCTTTTAGGATGTTTAGGTTGTATTCTGCCAATCTGCGTGCGATTCTTGGCATATCTGAAGGGTGCCAGGCAAAGATGTCCCAATTTTCCCGAAGGAATTCTCGTAGTGCGGCGTCTACATCGGGGTTCAACTGTGCCCCGATGGAGGCCGTCTTTGTTGGGTCCGTTGGATGGACCTGTAATTTGACTATTTCGTCCGCTGGTTTAAAGGAGGTGGACTTGGATCTCTTATCGAGTATCACATCATCCCTATTCACCGTAGAGCGCAGCGCAGTGAGTTCCTCCGCCGCTAGGACTTCGGATAGTGCCTCCAGGGCTAATGCGGCTGTCTTGTTTTCGGCGCGGAGTGCTGTGTCCGGATCACTGACAAGAGTGATTATTCCGCCGGGCCCGGGCATCTTTAGCTTCATGTACCCGTAATGGGGTATGGCTTGAAAAATTGTGAATGCCTCTCATCCTAATATAGCATGATATTCGCTGCTGAACAGGGCCACTTGGAACGTGACCTCTTCGGACCTGTAATTGTCCGGCGAGCCGAACACCACATCAAGTGTGATTTTTCATGTGCAGCGTGCTTCTCGGCTAGGGATTATTCCTCTAAAGGTTGTGCTGCTTCGCTCAATGCGGTTCCAGTCTATTTCCATTTTTTGAAGAGTTTCCTCGTAGATGAGGTTTAATCCGCTGCCGTGATCCATGAGTACCTTGGTAAGACGAAAGCCGTCCACTATTGGACTGAGGACCAATGCGGCTGGTGCTCGGGCTGTTCGGAATTTAGGTTCGTCGCTGGCGTTGAAGGTGATTGCCATGTCGCTCCATGGATTTGTTGTTGCTACTTGGTAGACTTCGGCGAGGCTGCGGATTGTTTGTTTCCGCATATTATTTGATGCAAAAGTCTCGAAGACTGTTGACACCGTACTGGTACTGTTAGAGTGGTTCTCTGGGGTTAGAAGCTCTTCGCCACTTTTGGCCACCTGCCGTAGTATCCAACATGCTCGAAGGCTATGTGTTGGAGTGGCGCCTTCTGTGCTGTGAATTTTACAGGGTCCGCTGAGCCACCCTTCCAGTACGGTTCCGTGCCCTTTATGGGATTTTTGCTTTTTGGTTTTTGTACCTGGTGCCTGAGTATGATGCACCCTTTTGTTTTGGACTAGGGTTGTATTCGGAGCCGGACTGTCCCAAAACTTAGTTTCGGTTTTCCGGAAACTCTCCATCGCACTGATTTATGTACTATGGGCCTTGGTCGTGAATCGTGTAATCTCACGACGACTTACGGCGTTCAAGATTCCCTTGTCCGTGCAATTATTGCAGAAAATTGAAATTGCGTTTTCCTCACGGCAGTCTTTTATCCTGTCCATAACCTGGAGGAATCTGGCCCAGTAATGATGTACTATTTCAGCGGGCTCTTGCCGGATTTGAGATAGATCGCGTATGTTTGGGTGGGTGGGTGGAATTGAGTCCGGAACCCTACCCATCTCGAGGCTCAAGGGCCGGAAAGTTTCCGACCTTGGAAGCTTGGATTGCTGGACGTTGTCCAACGAGTCTGGTTCGATGTCTGACTTTAGGTTCAGTGCTTGATCGATGTCCGTCCCTCCGCGGAAATCCGGCATGGAGGGTTCGGGAGTCCGGACATAACTAGTTTTCAATGTAGAAGAAGAATTGCTGCGTTGTTCCTCTACCACAGCAACGCGGTGGGTAACCTGGGGAGAGTTAATCTCTCTTAGATCGGTTTTAAGCCCAATCTGATTGTAGTCTGTAGCGACTCCTAGGGCGGCGATGCGATCCAAGAGCTCGTTTACGGACAAGAGCTATATTGGATCCAGCTGCTCGGCGAATTCCGAGTCGACGTGAAGATTGCTTTTGATGACCCGAGAGGTCATCGTCGAAGCGGTGGTCGAACATGCGGTCATGAGAAAACCACCTAGCCGGATAGTTTGGCCGGCGGCCAGGGCTCCTTTGGCGATGATACCATCTTTAAAGACGGGAAGAGGCATCCTTCCTGATCGCGACGGCACAGAGGAACTCTCAATGAAAGCACCAATGTCGGTGTCAAAACCGGCGGATCTCGGGTAGGGGGTCCCGAACTGTGTGTCTAGGCGGATGGTAACAGGAGACAAGGGACACGATGTTTTTACCCAGGTTCGGGCCCTCTCGATGGAGGTAAAACCCTACTCCTGCTTGATTGATATTGATGTTATGGGTAGTACAAGAGTGGATCTACCACGAGATCAAGGAGGCTAAACCCTAGAAGCTAGCCTATGGTATGATTGTTGTAATGGTTGTTCGTCCTACGGACTAAAACCCTCCAGTTTATATAGACACCAGAGAGGGCTAGGGTTACACAGAGTCGGTTACAATGGTAGGAGATCTACATATCCGTATTGCCAAGCTTGCCTTGCACACCAAGGAAAGTCCCATCCGGACACGGGACGAAGTCTTCAATCTTCTATCTTCATAGTCTTGGAGTCCGGCCGATGATGATAGTCCGCCTATCCGGACACCCCTAGTCCAGGACTCCCTCAGTAACCCCTGTGTCAACATTTATCTTGAAATGCCCCTAATCTGGTGGAATCCAATGCTTCTCAGCTACCGCGGGTGCCTGTGGCCTGACCTGGACTAGATCTTTTAGTTGTCCGAGCTTCTGTATAAATCGATTGATAAAAAGATGTGTCGCCATAGGGCTTTGCTCTATACCTTCATGCAACAACTTTCGTCTAGCCGTCCATACTACCCATAAAGTGTCTGCCAACCATGTAAATACCTCATGTGGTATCGTATCAATCATCAAGAAGATCCAATTACGAGCGCTTGGTTCCGTGTTGGCAATCATTCGGTCAACCAGTGCCAACATACAACGTGCCATTGTGTATTCTATTAGGGAGTGTCGCCAAGAATCATTCGTCCCGCAATTCGCACATGTGAAGGTTGGTGACATATTCCTAACATCCTCTGTTGGTATCGAATGGTGAGCAAGTCGCCATAAGAGCATCAGAATTTTTCCCGGAACGGTAGTCCTCCGCATTCGGACCCAAGACACTTCCATGGCATTATTATTTGATGATCCCGCCATCTCTTCAACCCAATCTTCCCATCTCTTTTTTTTCTTAATGAACATGCAATAACAGAACCTAACTGTGAACCTGCCTTTCCTCTCAAAATTTCATGACTAAAAGTCATGAATATTCCGGGTGAACAAAGGAATTTGGAGGATGGCGGCCGCATCCGTGGGAAAAAACTTGATTAACCAACTCAACGTCCCATGTTGCGTTAGTGCTATCTATGAGTTCAAATACCATCATAGGCTGATTCTGATATAGTGGAACAATGGGCCTCGTCATCTCATTTCTGGGCAACCAATTATAATTCCAGAGATGTGTTGTAGATCCATTTCCAATGTGCTTAATCAATCCTTGCTTTAACACCTCCTTCCCTTCAACAACGGCCCTCCATACTTGAGAGGGATGACCTCCAATATCTGCTAGAAGGAAAGGGTTTTAGGAAAATATACCGCCTTCAACATTCATGCACTAAGGGAGGAAGAATTAGACAAGATTGAGATGCAAGTAGGCCAAGTTAAAAATTTCAAAATCACGAAAACCAAAGCAACCCATGTAGCGTGGCATGGTCAATGTCCCATGACACCCATGTCGGTTTCCTCAGTCCCCTCTTACTCCCTCACTAGAAGGACCCGATAATTGATATTAAATGTTGACAGAGCCCATGAGGAAGCTTGAAACATGACACTGAGAGTATAGGGATTGCTTGCGCCACTGATTTAATTAGAACACCCTTTCCAGCAGAAGATTAAACTTTCTCCATCCATCCCTGGACCGATCCTTTATATATTTAAAAGCTCCATTTTTTGAATTTCCCATGTCAGATAGGTATTTATTAGTTTTACTAATGCTTGTAGTCAAGTTACAACTTAGAAGCAACATCTACAATATCAAATTTGTACCATTAGACCCATTATCGGTGTCAAAACCGGCGGATCTCGGGTAGGGGGTCCTGAACTGTGCGTCTAGGAAGATGGTAACAGGAGACAAGGGACACGAGGTTTTTACCCAGGTTCGGGCCCTCTCGATGGAGGTAAAACCCTACTCCTGCTTGATTAATATTGATGATATGGGTAGTACAAGAGTAGATCTACCACGAGATCAAAGAGGCTAAACCCTAGAGCTAGCCTATGGTATGATTGTTGTTCGTCCTACGGACTAAAACCCTCCGGTTTATATAGACACCGGAGAGGGCTAGGGTTACACAGAGTCGGTTACAATGGTAGGAGATCTACATATCCGTATCGCCAAGCTTGCCTTCCACGCCAAGGAAAGTCCCATCCGGACACGGGACGAAGTCTTCAATCTTGTATCTTCATAGTCCAGGAGTCCGGCCAAAGATGATAGTTCGCTATCCGGACACCCCTAATCCAGACTCCTCGAGCCCTCGAACCAGGCTTCAATGACGACGAGTCCGGCGCGCATATTGTCTTCGGCATTGCAAGGCGGGTTCCTCGTCCGAATTCTTCGTAGAAGATTTTGAACACAAGGATAGTGTCCGGCTCTGCAAAACAAGTTCCACATACCACCGTAGAGAGAATAATCTTTACAAAGATCCGCTGACGTATTTCTCTGCGTGATGTCGCACCACGGCCAAGCCTTTATTCGAATCGTTTTTTTACTGTCCCACCTCAGCGCGTTTAGCGAGGCGGTTTCCTTGGCACGTCTTATCAAAGCGGAGATCGTGCCTCCTTATTCCGGGAACCTCATCAATACGGGCGTGGGTAACCCAGTCGTGCCTGTCGGCACGCATCCTCTATCGAAGGCGAGTCCCAAACGACCACGGGGAGGGCTCTTGGTATTCAACCGCTTTATAACGAGACCAAGGCCCGCTCCTTTCTTTCAATCTCAACTGAATCCGCCCCTCGCCTCGAGTTCGAACACCCAAAGCTCCAGATTCAGGCGCTTCGGACCTTCGACGATGTCCGGCTCTGACCTGCACGGCCGGTGGATGCCTTCTTCCATCACGGAAGAAGACGTGCTAAAGCTGAGAGACGCCAGGTATCTAACCGGTGAAATTTTGCATAGGCTGCCTGCCCAGGGGCAGGTTGTTCCCACTCCCGAGCCTGGTGAGAGCGTGGTGTTCGTGTCTCGCTTCCTTCAGGGTTTAGGCTTCCTGACGGACCCCTTCGTGAGGGGGCTCATGTTTTATTATGGGCTGGAATTCCATGACTTGGATCCGGAGTCCATCCTCCACATCTCATCGTTCATTGTCAGATCTGAAGCCTTCCTCCGCATTACCCTCACTTGGATTGTGGCTCAAGACCTTCAAAGTGGAGCCGAAGATGATCAAGGGGCCGCAGGCAGAGTGCGGAGGGGCTGTTATAAGCAAGAGTGCTGACGCTCGATGGCCCGAGGGCTCTTTTCAAGAGTAGCTTGGTTTGTGGCAACAGGAGTGGTTTTACATCACCGCTCCCAGGGGCACCAAATGGGTGGCGCCACCTGCCTTCCGCTCGGGTCCTCCACAACGGCTGGCGTCATGGGTCAACAAAGGGCTTGACTGGGGGCCGTCCAAGGACGCACCTCTGCTGCAGGGCCGTATTCGAGACCTCCAAGAGAGAGATCAATCTGGTTGTAGTGGCGCAGGTCGTGCTGATTCGGCGCCTACTGCCCTGCAAATGTCGCCCCCTCCGCCTGTGGGAATTTAATCCGGAGGGACCATGAGCTCTCCAACATTTTATGGGTGCGACACCCGTGGAGATGTATAAACTGTTCTTTGGATCACAAGAGAAGTGTCCGGACTTGACCGAGGACGCATGTCTGAGCTGCAATCGCCCGGATACTCAAGTAAGTAGTCCTGTACCCGGACACGCTATCCGTATATTTATCATAAACTTGCCCTTTAAGGAGCTGTCCCTTGAACAGGAGTGGATAGCGAAAGCAAAGCTGATAAGGTGTCCGGCCCCCCTCCCTGAGACCATGCCAGATCCTGTGTTAACCAAGATGCTGGCGGCTGCGCCTTTGGAAGAGGGCGAAGGGGGAACAGGGGAGCTACTGCCTCCATGAAGGAGGCTTTCAAGAAAGGGGGGATCGAGAATCCCTCCCTCCAGGGGGAGAAGAGGACCGCTTCTGAAGATCCGGAGGCCAAGGCCTCAAAGCGGGGAAAGAAATCTTCGCCGGAGGGTCCGGCGCCGGGAGACACCCTAGCCGCACTATTTCCCCAAGGGGATGAGCCCTCCAGCGAGCCGTAAGTAGAGAGGGGAGTCTTGTAATAAGGGACATCCCTGTTTTTATTTCTGAAGATAACCGAAATTTTACCTTGTAGTTCGGATCTCAGCCCTTCTCAGCAGAGCTCGTCTTCGGGGGATCTTCGTCCGGAGATGATGGAGAGCGAAACCCCTCCACCTGCCGCACCATCATGCGAGGCGGACGACCCTGAGGTGTCGTCGGGGAGGGTTTCCCTGAGTCCGGCGGGGCCGGAAGGTCCGGCACCAACTGGTGTATGGTTGGAGGAGCTGAAGGATCTGCTCGGGCGAGCGTCTATCTTAGAAGATCACAGTGCGTTCATGGGTACGGTGATTGAAAGGATTTCATCCGCTGAGAGCGGATTGCATGAAGCCGTCAGAAGTTTACTAACGGGGTTTGAGGTACGCAAAAATGGTGTACCTTCTGACAGTTTTGCATATAGAATGCGCCCTGTATAGATAGTAGCCCCTGAGACTCGGTACGTTGTCAAAAGTGACAGCGCGCCGACGATCATAATCTCAGTTGTAAGATGTCACCTTTCCTATATAAGTGGCGGAGCATCCGGTGGCCAGCCGGACTGATGAATTTGCCGAACTGAAGCGGCAACATGACGTGGCGGATGCGGACATCACGCTTGTCAATAAGCGACTTGACGAGTCACAAGGTATGCGACTTCTCCGCGGACACCTGGTAAGGGAGCTTGACACCCGTGCCTTACAACATGTATGCTTAATGCAGATGGTGCCGCTGCTATGGAGGACCTTCGGGCAGAGCTTGCCCGAGCCAAGGAGCAAGCCAGAAAAAGTAATGCGGCTGGCTTGAAGGCGGCCGAAGAGCTAAAAGCCGAACAGGCCGCTCACTGCCGAAGCAGGGAGGAAATGGCCGAGATGGCCGTGAAGTTGAAGAATGCTACTGACCGCTGCGAGTTTCTTGAAAAAGAACGTCGAGCGAAACAAGAGGACCTGAAAAAGGCCACTACTGAGGCCAAGGATGCTCGCTCTGCGATGAGAGCTATGAAAGAGGAGCTGCGTCAGGCCGAAGATATTACGGCTGGAAAGCCTTTTCTGATGCGGAGGAAATTTACGGATCCTAAGTATGCTCAGTTGGTCCAGCTGTGGGGTGCGGAGGATGCTTATCTGGATTTGGCGGCGAGTGCCGCAGACGCGGTCACACACTTCCGAGGCCACAAGGATCACGGAATGGAAGAGCTTTTTTGGTCGCAGTTCCATAGTCCAGAGCATCCGTTTCCATTGACCGATCGTTTGGCCGAATGGGCTGAGCTGAATAGGTTGTCCGGACTTGCCATGAAGGATGTCGTGACTCATTTGTGGCCGAGCAGGCCCGAGCCGAAGAGTTATTTTGGCTTGGTGCAGCAGTTCCTTGGTGCGGTGCCGCATATTGGTGCAATGAATCGGTCAACATGCATAGAGGGTGCGCGGATGGCTCTTGCCCGTGTCAAGACATGCTGGGCGGAGATGAAGGCCACCGACGTTGCATCCCAGGATTCGGACAGAAGCCGAGTACCTGCCGAGCACTATTTTGAGGAAGTCCTGCAGGGCGCTCGTTTAATAGAGACGCAGTGCTCGAAGGATATTATGTTCTAATGACATGTATGATTTGTGAAACGATGTTTCAATATAATATAAGGGCTTTTTATACTTGTGTGTTCAAGTATTGAAATACCTCCTGTGCGGCCGTTAATGTATATGTGTATATAACTTTGAAGATGGCAGTCTTGACTTTACGCACATAGTGCGGGGTGTTTGCAAAAAGCGCATTTTCACACCTAATCCAACGTCTTGGTCCTGTGAAGGAGGTGATAGCGTAGCAAACTAGGCAACCAGACTATAATGCTTTATCACTTTGACTTAGCCATAGGAGTTCGATGGTGGGGCTACTATATAGCCCCTAGGGGCACCGCGCTCCCGAATTGAGGCGCCAGTATGTACTGACCGAAACGGTCGCCGTTAATCTTGAGGAATTCTAAACATTCGGTGGGTCATCGAGTGGTTGACCAGTCTCACGCTATATCATGACAGTCAGTTTTTGGCTTTCTCTACTGAGGTGCTCACAATCGCAGTAGTTCTCCTGGTGTCGCGTTAGCCGATAGAGCGGAACGTAAGGCAGCAAAACATAGGAGCCGGGCAAACCCAACATTTGACCAAAGACATGATTCAGAGCTGATGCATATAAGGCCTAACTCGAGAGGCCGAACACTCCCTAAGATATTCGGTCTATATGAAAACGGGCAGAACAATGCCCTAAGCCCCTAGTGTCCAGGTACGCACAAAAATTTCTAACGCGGCCGATGCCAAAACGCCAGCCCCCTCCTCGGTTATAGCAGGAAACCGGGGATGTGTATCAACAAGAGACAGTAAAAAGGTTTACGCAGGTCTTAATCAAAAGAATCCTTGCGACGGGTCCTCGCTGCGTCCTCGTACTGTGTCTCCATTGTGCCGTATCCTGGACGGGTATAGCACGGCGTTCATCTGTAAAAGAGAGGAACTTAGTTGAAAAAAGATTGTGCGAAAAATGTATTTTAAAATAAACAGAGTATGATTCAAAAAATGAATAAAATTGAGCTTTAGTGTCTCTTTGTTGTACATGCGTGGAGCCCCTTGTAAGGGGGTACGCGGCTAGTAAGCCCCTTGTTTATTTATGCTGGACTCGCCTAACCGTGTTCAGGGTCTAAATGACCTATTTAGGTGCTTTGATCAGCAAAGCCGGATTAGTGTGTGGCTGTCGAGGCAGTCTCACATTCTTCCGTGTACGAGGAACACTCGAAGTTTCCCTCTAATGTGATGATGCCGCGTGGACCAGGCATTTTAAGTGTAAGGGATGCATAATGCGGTATTGCGTTAAAGCGGGCAAAAGCTTCGCGTCCTAATAGTGCTTGATAGCTACTTTTAAATGGGGCGATGTGGAAGACTAACTTTTCACGACGGAAGTTGTCGGATGAGCCGAACACAACTTCTAGTAGTAGGGAGCCCGTCAATGGGCATATGGGCCTGGCATTACTCCTTGAAAGGAAGTGTTGCTATGGCAAATTTTGGTTGGGTCTATCCCCATTCTGCGGATTGTGTCCTGATATAGCAGGTTTAGATCACTACCATCGTCCATTAGGACTTGTGTAAATTGGAGTCCGTCGATTATAGGATCTAATATCAAGGCAGTCCATGCTGCGTTCCGGATACTTCCGGAGTAGTCCTGATGGTCGAAGGTGATTGGTTTTGACAACCAGTGTTGGGACTCCGCTGGGGTAGACCGTGCGGCGCGTATTTCAATGGTGCCACTCTGTTTTTCCCTTTTGTCACTTGAAGTGAGTTTACTGTTTTGACCTCTTGTGGGAAATTCTTTTGTTTTCCGTTGCTCTGCTTGTGGGGTTCGTCATCATCCTCGCTTGGTGTGTCGAGCCCCTTGTGTTCGGCGTTGAGTCTGCCGGACTGCTTGAAGACCCAACAATCTCTGTGGGTATGGTTTGCAGGCTTCCCGGGAGTACTGTGGATTTGGCATATCTTGTCCAAGATTTTGTTTAAGTTGGATAGCTCGTCGCTATTATCCTTAAGGGGCAGTTTTTTATTATTCTGCCGAGAGCTTTTGAATCCGGCGTTGACTGCCGTGCTCTTCGGACTGTTTCCCTTGGTCCGGCGATGGTCCTTGTTGCGTCATGGTTTCCCATTTCCATCCCTGACCTCGGATGTACTTGGGTCGCTGGCGCTGCATCTTGCCAGCCAGCTATCCTCTCCCGCGCAAAAGCGGGTCATGAGGCTTGTTAGTGCAGCCATTGTTCTCAGTTTTTCTTGGCCAAGGTGTCTGGCAAGCCATGTCTCGGACGTTGTGTTTGAAAGCTGCTAAGGCTTCGGCGTCCGGACAGTCGACTATTTGGTTCTTTTTGGTGAGGAACCTGTTCCAGAATTTGCGGGCTGACTCTCCGGGCTGTTGAGTTATGTGACTTAAATCGTCTGCATCCAGAGGGCGGACATAAGTCCCCTCAAAATTTGCCCGAAACGCATCCTTGAGCTCTTCCCAACTTTCAATGGTGTTTTCGGGGAGGCTTTTAAGCCAATGCCGGGCTGGCCCTTTGAGCTTGAGGGGTAAGTATTTTATGGCGTGGAGGTCATCTCCTCTAGCCATGTGTATGTGCAGGATGTAATCCTCAATCCAGACTCCAGGGTCTGTTGTTCCGTCATACGCCTCTATGTTTACGGGCTTGAATCCCGCTGGAAATTCATGATCCAGTACCTCATCGGTGAAACATAGGGGGTGTGCGGCGCCCCTGTATTTGGGTGTGCCGTGATGTTCGAATACTCGACGTGTTGCGTTGCTTTCTAGAGATTGTTTTCTTGGCCCATAGATAGACCTGACTGGGCCATCCTTTTGGTGCGGATCCTTATGCGGATGTTAGACTTGTAGTTATATGTAAATACGTATTATAACTTGTATGGAATTGTATTTGTACTAAGAGAGGTTTTCCTCTATATATATATTGTCGTGGCCGACCCATCAAGTGTCGAAGCCCACAATACCCCAAAACCTTTGCTTAACATGGTATCAGATACGATCTTTCAATCCTGACCTAATCGCTACGTCGCCGCCGCCCGGCCTAGTCGCTACGTCGCCGCCGCCGCCTATGTCGTCTTCCGCTGCTGACTCTTTGGCGGCCGCCGCTGTGGCCCTCTCTAGCGCGGCTACTCTTGCTGCTCTCACCGGTGTAGCTACCCTGCCTGCCGCCGCCACTGAGCTCTCTGCCCTGCCAGCGCTCGCTGATCCCACCGGATCGGCCACGCCCTTCCTCGGTCCGCCGGCTCATGTGTCGCCGTTCCTGTCTACTCTTCTCCAAGGAGGACGTGCATCTACCCCGCTGATAATGAGATCGACGGGGGCCCTGTTCTCCGGGTCTACTTCTTCGGCCCCTCAAGGATCGCTGGCGTTGCACCCCAACTATGGCACGCTGGCGCCCTACGCACCGCCACCGTATGCGCATGATCCTGCTGCCTACGGCGCGTTCTACGGCGCTCCTTACGACGCCACCTATGGCATGTCCTACGGCGCCCCCTACGGCACTCATCATGGTGCTGGCTATGGGGCTCTGTACGGCTCCGGCTACCCGACGATCCCGAGGCCTGCTCCTTATGGAGCGTCACCGCCTCCACCACCATTGGTTCCTCCGGCTGCATCGCACTCTTCGCCCGCGGTGGATGTCGCCTGTCTGGTGCTGCTGCTGTACCGCCCTACGATTTTGCCCTCGACGTCATCACAACTCCGCCGTTCTACTTCAGCAACCTCCTCCCGGTGAAACTGAAGATGGACAACTATTTGTTCTGGCGTGCACAGATTCTTCCTCCCCTTTGCAGCCATTATCTGGAAGGTTTTGTGGATGGAACTTTGCCCTGCCCTTCCCCAGATCATCATATGTTCAGACCATGGATTGCTCGAGATCAAGCGATTCTCTCGGTGATACAGTCCTCTCTCACCGAGGGCGTTGCCGGCTTGGTACTGTTTGCTACTAAATCCCATGAGGTATGGAGCGCGCTGGAATCTAGTTTCTCTGCTCAGTCCTCGTCTCAGCATATGGCCCTTCGTACCCTGCTTAATGAGACTCGTAAGGATCATCACTCCGTCACCGTCTTCTTCAACAAAATCAAGCGCCTTGCTGATCAACTTGCCTCTATTGGCGAGCCCCTTCGTGACACGGAGTTTACCACATATATTCTTCAAGGTCTCGATGCCGAGTATGACTCTCTTGTCGAGGTGATCCAGGAACGCAAGGTTCCCATCAAACCACAGGAGCTTTTTCAGCGACTTCTCTCCACCGAGCAGCGCCTCGCCAGTCGTCATCCAGATGAGCCACCCTCGGTCAACGCCGCTGTTCGCGGCGGGAAGGGGGGTGCTCGTTCCGGCGCCCGCTCTGCTGCTCTGCCGGCTGTTTCGGCCCCTCTGCGGGAGGCAAGGGTCCTGTCCCTCCTGCTGCATCTACTCAGTCGCGTCCCACCATCGTCATCGAGAACGGGCGCCCATGTGCTTGTTGTGCCGCTTGTGGAGCTGCTGCCCCTTGTCAGCTGTGTGGCATCCCTCGCCACGTTGCGTCTCGCTGTCATCGTTGTTTTCAGCCTGAGTTTCTTGGACTTGGCAACAACGGCAAGGGCAATGAGCGTCAAGTCAACATGACGCAACATCAAGGGAAGACTCAGTCCTATCACATTGATCCCACATGGTACATGGACACTGGCGCTACCGAGCACGTGACAAATGAATTGGACAAGCTTGCTATCCGTGAGGCCTACCATGGTCCTAATAAGGTTCACACAGCCAATGGGGCAGGTATGCACATCTCTCATGTTGGTCAGGCATCTCTCCTCTCACACACATCTAGGCAGTTGCGTCTTAAGAATGTTCTTCGAGTTCCCACTGTTGCCCGTAACTTGCTATCTGTTCCTAAACTTACTTATGACAATAACGTGTTTTGTGAGTTTCATCCGTTTCATCTTTTTATCAAGGATCGGGCCACGCGGGACGTTCTTCTTAGCGGGCGCCTTCATCATGGACTATATGCTCTTGATGTGCCGTGCTCTGTCTCTCCAGCTGTCCCTCAAGTCTTCAGCACTGTTCGAGTGTCTCCCTCACAATGGCACTCTCGTCTTGGTCATCCTGCCACACCCATTGTTCGCCATATTCTTCATCGTCATGAGCTGTCGTCTGTGTCTAGTAATAAAGATATTCCCGTTTGTGATGCTTGTCAGCAGGGAAAGAGTCATCATTTACCTTTTTCTGTTTCTAGTCATGTAGTCAAAACTCCTCTTGAGCTTGTGTTTTCAGATGTGTGGGGTCCTGCTCAGCTGTCTGTTAGTGGTCATGAGTACTATGTCAGTTTTATTGATGCTTATAGTCGCTTTACTTGGATTTATCTTCTTAAACACAAGTCTGATGTATTTGATGTTTTTCTCAAGTTCCAAACACATGTTGAGCGTCTCTTACAACACAAAATTCTTCACGTCCAGTCAGACTGGGGGGGGGGGTGAGTACCGCAATCTAAACACCTTTTCTGAGAAACTTGGGATTTTGCATCGTGTTTCTTGTCCTCATACACATCAGCAGAACGGTTCAGCTGAACGTAAGCATCGTCATCTTGTTGAGACTGGTTTGACCTTATTAGCTCATGCTTCTGTTCCTTTTCGATTTTGGAGTGATGCCTTTACTACCGCCTATTTTCTTATAAATAGACTTCCTTCGTGTCTTCTTGGCATGAAAACTCCGCTTGAACTCTTGCTTCATGAGACTCCTGACTACACTTTTCTTAAAGTCTTTGGTTGTGCGTGTTGGCCGCATCTCCGTCCTTACAATAGTCACAAGCTTGAGTTTTGCTCTAAAAAATGCGTCTTCCTTGGGTACAGTCCGTTGCACAAAGGTTATAAATGCCTTCATGTTCCCACAAATCGTGTGTATATTTCACGTGATGTTATCTTTGATGAGCATGTTTTTCCTTTCTCTAATCTTCCCACTCCTGTCACCACACCCACCGAACTAGTGCATTCATCTCCTTTATTGCCTGATCAATTTGTAGATGCTGCACACTCGCCTCTTTTGTTGTCTAACCATGGTGCAGGAACTGGTAGAGGTGCCCGGCTTGTTCTCTTGGAGGACTCCCCGGCTACTCCGACGCCTTCTTCGACGGATCACATCGATCCTGCCGCTGCGACTCCCTGCATGGGGCATGCAGGGTCCCCGTCGCTCATGCCCGCTACGCACTTGGACCCAGCTTCGGTAGCGGCGGGCTCGCCCTCGACGATTCACGTCGATCCCGCATCTCCTCCCCCCTGCATGGGCCATGCAGGGTTGCCTGCCCCCGCACTCGCTATGCGGGCGGACTCGGCTCCACTGTTGTTGGAGTTTCCCGCGTCCCCTGGGCTGGACTCGCCTGCGGCTGGGCTGGCCTCGCCTGTCTCAACCCATCAGGGGACGCCCGCCCCCATTGGATCGCCTCCTGACAGCCCGTTCTCGCCGCAGCCTCCCTCTGCTGGACGTCACGTGCTGTCACCACCACTTGCCGCTTCTTCTCCAGAGACGCGAGCCTCTCCATTGATGGTTCCTGCGCCATCAGTTGCGCCTGTGGCTCCTGTTGTTCAGCGTCCACACACTCGCAGCAAGAGTGGTATTGTTCTTTCGCGCAAACGCACCGATGGCACGGTTGCATGGCTTGCGGCTTGCATCGCTCATTCTGAAACTGATCCTTCAGCTGAACCTCGTCATTATCAGGCGGCTATGGGTATCCCTCACTGGCGTTCTATGATGGAACAAGAGTATCAGACATTGCTGAAAAATGGTACATGGCGTCTTGTTCCTCCGAAGAGTGGTGTCAATATTATTGACTCTAAATGGGTATTCAAAGTTAAGCAACATGCTGATGGCTCTATTGAACGGTATAAGGCTCGGCTTGTTGCTCGTGGGTTCAAACAACGTCAAGGCCTTGATTATGATGATACCTTCAGTCCTGTGATCAAGCCTACGACAATTCGTCTGCTCTTGTCTCTTGCTGTTACTCATGGATGGTCTCTTCGACAGCTCGATGTTCAGAATGCTTTTCTGCATGGAGTTCTTGATGAAGAGGTCTATATGCGTCAGCCGCCTGGGTTTGTTGATCCTGCTCGTCCGCAACATTTGTGTCGTCTCGTCAAGGCTCTTTATGGTCTTAAACAGGTGCCTCGTGCCTGGCATGCGCGTCTTGGTTCTGCTCTACGTGCACATGGATTTGTCCCTTCGACTGCTGATACGTCCTTGTTCATGCTACAGCGCCCTATGGTCACTATGTACCTATTGGTGTATGTTGATGACATCATCTTGATCAGCTCGTTGGCCTTTGCTGCGGATCGTCTTGTTTCTGCTTTGATTGGTGATTTTGCTATTACAGATCTTGGCTGTCTTCATTATTTCCTTGGCTTGGAGGTCTCTCATTCTGATGCTGGTCTAACTCTCACTCAGCAGAAATATTCTCTGGATTTGCTTCGTCGTGCGGGTATGCTCCAGTGCAAGCCTGCTACTACTCCCATGACAGCTTCTGATCGCCTCTCTGCACTTGATGGTACTCTTCTTTCGTCGGATGAGGCTACAATGTATCGCAGTATTGTTGGTGGCTTACAGTATTTGACGATTACTCGTCTTGATATCTCATATGTGTTGGGAACGCAGCAGAAATTCAAAATTTTCCTACGTGTCACTAAGATCTATCTATGGAGAAACCAGCAACGAGGGGAAGGAGAGTGCATCTACATACCCTTTTAGATCGCTAAGCGGAAGCGTTCAAGAGAACGGGGTTGAAGGAGTCGTACTCGTCGTGATCCAAATCACCGGAGATCCTAGTGCCGAATGGACGGCACCTCCGCGTTCAACACACGTACAGCCCGGTGACGTCTCCCACGCCTTGATCCAGCAAGGAGAGAGGGAGAGGTTGAGGAAGACTCCATCCAACAGCAGCACAATGGCGTGGTGGTGGTGAAAGAGCGTGGCAATCCTGCAGGGCTTCGCCAAGCACCGCGAGAGAGGAGAAGGGAGAGAGGTAGGGCTGCGCCAGGGAGAGGTCAAAACTCATGTGTTGGCAGCCCCTAGACCCTCAAGTATATATAGGGGAGAGGGGGGGGCTGCGCCCCCACCTAGGGTTCCACCCCTAGGGGCGGCGGCCAGCCCAAACCCATCTAGGGTGGCAGCCAAGGGAGGGGAGAGGGGAAACTTGCCCCCCAAGTTTAGGTGGAAGCACCCCTCCCCAAACCCTAGGCGCCTTGGGCCCTTGTGGGGGGGGGGGGCACACCAGCCCACCTGGGGCTGGTCCCCTCCCACACTTGGCCCATGCAGCCCTCCGGGGCCGGTGGCCCCACTTGGTGGACCCCCGGGACCCTCCCGGTGGTCCCGGTACATTACCGATAAAATCTGAAACTTTTCCGGTGACCAAAACAGGACTTCCCATATATAAATGTTTACCTCCGGACCATTCCGGAACTCCTCGTGACGTCAGGGATCTCATCTGGGACTCCGAACAACATTTGGTAACCACATACAAACTTCCTTTATAACCCTAGCGTCATCGAACCTTAAGTGTGTAGACCCTACGGGTTCGGGAGACATGTAGACATGACCGAGACGTTCTCCGGTCAATAACCAACAGCGGGATCTGGATACCCATGTTGGCTCCCACATGTTCCACGATGATCTCATCGATGAACCACGATGTCAGGGACTCAATCGATCCCGTATACAATTCCCTTTGTCTAGCGGTATTATACTTGCCCGAGATTCGATCGTCGGTATACCGATACCTTGTTCAATCTCATTACCGGCAAGTCTCTTTACTCGTTCCGTAACACATCATCCCGTGATCAACCCCTTGGTCACATTGTGCACATTATGATGATGTCCTACCGAGTGGGCCCAGAGATACCTCTCCGTTTACCGGAGTGACAAATCCCAGTCTCGATTCGTGCCAACCCAACAGACACTTTCGGAGATACCTGTAGTGCACCTTTATAGCCACCCATTTATGTTGTGATGTTTGGTACACCCAAAGCATTCCTATAGTATCCGGGAGTTGCACAATCTCATGGTCTAAGGAAAAGATACTTGACATTAGAAAAGCTTTAGCATACGAACTACACGATCTCTGTGCTAGGCTTAGGATTGGGTCTTGTCCATCACATCATTCTCCTAATGATGTGATCCCGTTATCAACGACATCCAATGTCCATGGTCAGGAAACCGTAACAATCTATTGATCAACGAGCTAGTCAACTAGAGGCTTACTAGGGACATGGTGTTGTCTATATATCCACACATGTATCTGAGTTTCCTATCAATACAATTATAGCATGGATAATAAACGATTATAATGAACAAGGAAATATAATAATAACCAATTTATTATTGCCTCTAGGGCATATTTCCAACAGTCTTCCACTTGCACTAGAGTCAATAATCTAGTTCACATCGCCATGTGATTAACACTCACAAGTCACATCGCCATGTGACCACCATCCAAAGAGTTTACTAGTGTCACTAAACTAGTTCACATCATCATGTGATTAAGACTCAATGAGTTCTGGGGTTTGATCATGTTTTTCTTGCAAGAGAGGTTTTAGTCAACGGGTCTGCAACTTTTAGATTCGTATGTACTTTGCAAATCTCTAGGTCATATTGTAAATGCTACTTCCATGCTCCACTTGGAGCTATTCCAAATGGTTGCTCCACTATATGTATCCGGTTTGCTACTCAGAGTCATTCGGATAGGTGTTAAAGCTTGCATCGACGTAACCCTTTACGGCGAACTCTTTATCACCTCCATAATTGAGAAACATGTCCTTATTTACTCCAAGGACAATTTTGACCGCTGTCCAATGATTCATTCCTGGATCATTCTTGTACCCCTTGACTGACTCATGGCAAGGCACACTTCCGGTGCGGTACACAGCATAGCATACTATAGAGCCTACGCGAAACATAGGGGCGACCTTCGTCCTTTCTCTCTTTCTCGCTGTGGTCGAGCTTTAAGTCTTAACTTCATACCTTACAACTCAGGCAAGAACTCCTTCTTTGACTGATCCATCTTGAACACCTTCAAGATCATGTCAAGGTATGTGCTCATCTGAAAGTACCATTAAGCGTTTTTGATCTATCCTCATAGATGTTGATGCTCAATGTTCAAGTAACTTAATCCAGGTTTTCCCTTGAAAACTCCTTTCAATCAACCCTTTATGCTTTCTAGAAATTCTACATCATTTCTGATCAACAATATGTCAACAACATATACTCATCAGAAATTCTATAGTGCTCCCACTCACTTCTTTGGAAATACAAGTTTCTCATAAATTTGTATAAACCCAAAATCTTTGATCATCTTATCAAAGTACATATTCCAACTCCGAGATGCTTACTCCAGTCCTTAGAAGGATCGCTGGAGCTAGCATACCTTTTAGCATCCTTAGGATCGACAAAACCTTTCTGATTGTATCACATACAACCTTTTCTTACGAAAACTGGTAAGGAAACTCGTTTTTGACATCCATCTGCCAGATTTCTTAAATGCAGCTAATGCTAACATGATTCCGACGGACTTAAGCATCGCTACGGATGAGAAAATCTCATCGTAGTCAACTCCTTGAACTTGCGAAAAACTATTCGCCACAAGTCGAGCTTCATAGACGGTGACATTACCGTCCACGCCCATCTTCTTCTTAAAGATCCATTTATCTCAATGGCTTGCCGATCATTGGGCAAGTCCACCAAAGTCCATGCTTTGTTCTGATACATGGATCCTATCTCGGATTTCATGGCTTCTAACCATTTATCGGAATTTGGGCCCACCATGACTTCTCCATAGCTCGTAGGTTCATTGTTGTCTAGCAACATGACCTTCAAGACAGGATTACTGTACCACTCTAAAGTAGTACGCATCCTTGTCACCCTACGAGGTACGGTAGTGACTTGATCCGAAGTTTCATGATCACTATCATAAGCTTCTACTTCAATTGGTGTAGGTGCCACAGGAACAACTTCCTGTGCCCTGCTACACACTAGTTGTAGTGACGGTTCAATAACCATATCAAGTCTCCACCATCCTTCCACTCAACTTTTCGAGACAAACTTTTCCTCGAAAAAGGACCCGATTCAAGAAACAATCCCTATTGCTTTCGGATCTGAATTAGGAGGTATACCCAACTGTTTTGGGTGTCCTATGAAGATGCAATTTATCCGCTTTGGGTTCTAGCTTATCAACCTGAAACTTTTTCACATAAGCGTCGCAGCCCCAAACCTTTAAGAAATGACAGCTTAGGTTTCTCTAAACCATAGTTCATATGGTGTCATCTCAACGAAATTATGTGGTGCCCTATTTTAAAGTGAATGTGGTTGTCTCTAATGCCTAACCCATAAACGATAGTGGTAATTCGATAAGAGACATCATGGTACGCACCATATCAATAGGGTGCAACTATGATGTTCGGACACACCATCAAACTATGGTGTTCCAGGCGGTATTAATTGTGAAACAATTTCCACGATGTCTTAATTGCGTGCCAAAGCTCGTAACTCAAATACTCATCTCTATGATCATATCATGGACATTTTATCCTCTTGTCACGATGATCTTCAACTTCACTCTAAAATTACTTGAACCATTCAATAATTCAGACTTGTGTTTCATCAAGTAAATATACTCAACATCTACTAGAATCATCTGTGAAGTAAGAACATAACGAGATTCATCAGATGCCTCAAAGACTCATTGGACTGCACACATCAAAATGTGTTACTTCCAACAAGTTGCTATCTTGTTCCATTTTACTGAAAACGAGGCTTTCAGTCATCTTGCCCATGTGGTATGATTTGCATGTCTCAAGTGATTCAAAATCGAATGAGTCCAAACGATCCATCGGCATGGAGCTTCTTCATGCGTTTTATACCAATATGACTCAAATGGCAGTGCCATAAGTAAGTGGTACTATCATTACTATCTTATATCTTTTGGCATGAAAATGTGTATCACTACGATCGAAATTCAATAAACCATTCGTTTCAGGTGCAAGACCATTGAAGGTATTATTCAATTAAACAGAGTAACCATTATTCTCCTTAAATGAATAACCGTATTGCGATAGACATAATCCAGTCATGTCTATGCTCAACGCAAACACCAAATGACAATTATTCAGGTTTAATACTAATCCTGATGGTAGAGGGAGCATGTGATGTTTGATCACATCAAACTTGGAAATACTTCCAACACATATCGTCAGCTCACCTTTAGCTAGTCTCTGTTTATTCCGTAGCTCTTTTATTTCGAGTTACTAACACTTAGCAACCGAACCGGTATCTAATACCCTGGTGCTACTAGGAGTACTAGTAAAGTACACATTAACATAATGTATATCCAATATACTTCTATCGACCTTGCCAGCCTTCTCATCTACCAAGTATCTAGGGTAATTCCGCCTAGTGACTATTCCCTTATCACGAAGCACTTACTCTCGGGTTTGGGTTCAACCTTGGGTTTCTTCACTCGGAGCAGCAGCTTGATTTGCCGTTTCATGAAGTATCCTTCTTGCCCTTGCCCTTCTTGAAACTAGTGGTTTCACCAACCATCAACAATTGATGCTCCTTCTTTATTTCTACTTTCGCGGTGTCAAACATCGCGAATACCTCAAGGATCATCATAACTATCCCTGATATGTTATAGTTCATCACGAAGCTCTAGCAGCTTGGTGGCAATGACTTTGGAGAAACATCACTATCTCATCTGGAAGATCAACTCCCACTCGATTCAAGTGATTGTTGCACTCAGACAATCTGAGCACAAGCTCAACGATTGAGCTTTTCTCCCTTAGTTTGCAGGCTAAGAAAATCGTCGGAGGTCTCATACTCTTGACGTGGGCACGAGCCTGAAATCCCAATTTCAGCCCTCGAAACATCTCATATGTTCCACAACGTTTCGAAAACATCTTTGGTGCCTCAACTCTAAACCGTTTAACTGAACTATCACGTAGTTATCAAAACGGGTATGTCCGATGTTTGCAACATCCACAAACGACGTTTGGGGTTCAGCACACTGAGTGGTGCATTAAGGACATAAGCTTTCTACTGTCCGCATAATCGCTACTGTCAACTTTCAACTATATTTTCTCTAGGAACATATCTAAACAGTGGAACTAAAGCGCGAGCTTCGACATAATTTGCAAAGATCTTTTGACTATGTTCAGGATAATTAAGTTCATCTTATGAACTCCCACTGAGATAGACATCCCTCTAGTCATCTAAGTGATTACATGATCCGAGTCAACTAGGCCGTGTCCGATCATCACGTGAGACGGACTAGTCATCATCGGTGAACATCTTCATGTTGATCGTATCCTCCATACGACTCATGCTCGACCTTTCGGTCTCGTGTTTCGAGGCCATGTCTGCATACATGCTAGGCTCGTCAAGTTAACCCTAAGTGTTTTGCATGTGTAAACTGTCTTACACCGTTGTATGTGAACGTAAGGATCTATCACACCCGATCATCACGTGGTGCTTGAAGCATTTAACTTTAGCAACGGTGCACAGTTAGGGGAGAACACTTCTTGAAATTGTTGTAAGGGATCATCTTATTTACTACCGTCGTTCTAAGTAAACAAGATGCGTAAACATGATAAACATCACATGCAATCAAATAGTGACATGATATGGCCAATATCATTTTGCTCCTTTGATCTCCATCTTCGGGCTCCATGATCATCATCGTCACCGCATGACACCATGATCTCCATCATCATGATCTCCATCATCGTGTCTCCATGAAGTTGTCTTGCCAACTTATTACTTCTACTACTATGGCTACCGGTTAGCAATAAAGTAAAGTAATTACATGGCGTTGTTCAATGACACGCAGGTCATACAATAAGTAAAGACAACTCCTATGGCTCCTGCCGGTTGTCATACTCATCGACATGCAAGTCATGATTCCTATTACAAGAACATGATCAATCTCATACATCACATATCATTCATCACATTCTTCTTGGCCATATCACATCACATAGCATACCCTGCAAAAACAAGTTAGACGTCCTCTAATTGTTGTTGCATGTTTTACGTGGCTGCTATGGGTTTCTAGCAAGAACGTTTCTTACCTACGCAAAACCACAACGTGATATGCCAATTGCTATTTACCCTTCATAAGGACCCTTTTCATCGAATCCGTTCCGACTAAAGTGGGAGAGACTCACACCCGCTAGCCACCTCATGCACCAAGTGCATGTCAATCGGTGGAACCTGTCTCACGTAAGAGTACGTGTAAGGTCGGTCTGGGCCGCTTCATCCCACAATACCGTCGAAACAAGATTGGACTAGTAATGGTAAGCATATTGAACAAAATCAACGCCCACAACTACTTTGTGTTCTACTCGTGCAAAGAATCTACGCAATAGACCTAGCTCATGATGCCACTGTTGGGAACGCAGCAGAAATTCAAAATTTTCCTACGTGTCACCAAGATCTATCTATGGAGAAACCAGCAACGAGGGGAAGGAGAGTGCATTTACATACCCTTGTAGATCACTAAGCGGAAGCGTTCAAGAGAACGGGGTTGAAGGAGTCGTACTCGTCGTGATCCAAATCACCGGAGATCTTAGTGCCGAACGGACGGCACCTCCGCGTTCAACACACGTACAGCCCGGTGATGTCTCCCACGCCTTGATCCAGCAAGGAGAGAGGGAGAGGTTGAGGAAGACTCCATCCAGCAGCAACACAACGGCGCGGTGGTGGTGAAGGAGCGTGGCAATCCTGCAGGGCTTCGCCAAGCACCGCGAGAGAGGAGAAGGGAGAGAGGTAGGGCTGCACCAGGGAGAGGTCAAAACTCATGTGTTGGCAGCCCCTAGACCCTCAAGTATATATAGGGGGAGAGGGGGGGCTGTGCCCCCACCTAGGGTTCCACCCCTAGGGGCGGCGGCCAGCCCAAACCCATCTAGGGTGGCGGCCAAGGGAGGGGAGAGGGGAAACTTGCCCCCCAAGTTTAGGTGGAAGCACCCCCTCCCCAAACCCTAGGCGCCTTGGGCCCTTGTGGGGGGGCGCACCAGCCCACCTGGGGCTGGTTCCCTCCTACACTTGGCCCATGCAGCCCTCCGGGGCCGGTGGCCCCACTTGGTGGACCCCCGGGACCCTCCCGGTGGTCCCGGTACGTTACCGATAAAATCCGAAACTTTTCCGGTGACCAAAACAGGACTTCCCATATATAAATCTTTACCTCCGGACCATTTCGGAACTCCTCGTGACGTCAGGGATCTCATACGGGACTCCGAACAACATTCGGTAACCACATATAAACTTCCTTTATAACCCTAGCGCCATCGAACCTTATGTGTAGACCCTACGGGTTCGGGAGACATGTAGACATGACCGAGACGTTCTCCGGTCAATAACCAACAGCGGATCTGGATACCCATGTTGGCTCCTACATGTTCCACGATGATCTCATCGGATGAACCACAATGTCGAGGACTCAATCGATCCGTATACAATTCCCTTTGTCTAGCGGTATTATACTTGCCCGAGATTCGATCGTCGGTATACCGATACCTTGTTCAATCTCGTTACCGGCAAGTCTCTTTACTCGTTCCGTAACACATCATCCCGTGATCAACCCCTTGGTCACATTGTGCACATTATGATGATGTCCTACCGAGTGGGCCCAGAGATACCTTTCCATTTACACGGAGTGACAAATCCCAGCCTCGATTCGTACAACCCAATGACACTTTCGGAGATACCTGTAGTGCACCTTTATAGCCACCCGATTCGCCAGGACGTTTGGTACACCCAAAGCATTCCTACAAGATCCGGAGTTGCACAATCTCATGGTCTAAGGAAAAGATACTTTACATTAGAAAAGCTTTAGCATACGAACTACACGATCTCTGTGCTAGGCTTAGGATTGGGTCTTGTCCATCACATCATTCTCCTAATGATGTGATCCCATTATCAACGACATCCAATGTCCATGGTCAGGAAACCGTAACCATCTATTGATCAACGAGCTAGTCAACTAGAGGCTTACTAGGGACATGGTGTTGTTTATATATCCACACATGTATCTGAGTTTCCTATCAATACAATTATAGCATGGAGAATAAACGATTATCATGAACAAGGAAATATAATAATAACCAATTTATTATTGCCTCTAGGGCATATTTCCAACAATATGCGGTTAACAGTGTGTGCCAGTTTCTTCATGCTCCTCGAGATACTCACTGGACTGCTGTCAAACGCATTCTGTGTTATGTTTGTTTCACTGCTGCTCTGGGTCTGCATCTTCAGTCTGCTCCTTCTGGTAGCCTCTCGGCCTTTTCTGATGCTGATTGGGCTGGTAGCCCGGATTACAGGCGATCTACTGGGGGATATGCAGTGTTCTATGGTCCTAATTTGATCACCTGGAGTGCTCGCAAATAGGCTACAGTATCGCGTAGTAGTACTGAAGCTGAATACAAAGTAGTTTTTTTTTTTTGACTGGAAGACTGCAGGGCTTGCACCCCACAGCATTTTATTGAAAACAAGGCAAAACAGTATAATTACAAGGTGTTCCTCAAAATGAGGAAAGAAAGTAAGGAAAAGAAAAGAAGAAAAAACTGCAAAAGGAAACTATACAGAAGAAAGAAAGGATGTACAGAGAAAGGGTATAGGCACTCCCTTCAAGGAGGAAGGAAATCAATCCATTTTAGTAGAGCTTCCTTGTGCTTCTGCTTGATTCTATGAGATAGCAGAGTGAGGTCATGAATGAATCCAGATCTCCATGCTCTGAAGGAGGGTGTGATCCTCCTGAATGCCCTGTCATTTCTGACTTTCCAGATATTCCACCAGGCAGTAAACACCACTTCAGCAAAGAAAGGCTCTTTGAATTCCTTCTTCGCGTGCAATGCAATGTCCACCATATCTTGGCTGTCTTTCCATGGGATCTGCAAATAGATCCATACACGAACACTGAAATTGCACTGGAAGAAAAGATGATTTCTGTCTTCCAAGGCCCCTGTTGGGCAAAGAACACATTGTGGCCCATCATTAATCCTCCACTTCCTTCTTTGAATCATATCCTTGGTATTAATCCTGTCCATGATGACTAACCAGGCAAACATTTTAATTGACATTGTGCAGCAACTCTTCCAAATCCACTTCAAGATGGGGTTTGAGACCATAGGCTGGTAAGCAAAATCATAAAATCTTTTTGCAAAGATAGGTGGACTGCTTTCCATGCCTCCATGCCCAGATATCACTACCACTGGAATCCAGATTGAAAGAGCTCATAAGTGTCTCAAGCTGCTGTAGCTCTTGGTGGGCTTGTTGAGTGAGTGGCAAGAAGAACAGATCCTGCAAAGAATCAACCTGAAAAACTTCTTGGACTGAAAGTTTTTTCGGTAGACAAAATGAATACAGTCTAGGAAACCTTTCCAGAAGAGGCACTTGACTGTTCCCAATTTGCCAGTGATCATCCCAGAAATAAACAGTGTCACCTCTGTGAACATGAACTCCAAACTGCTCTGAATCGCCCGAAGAGTCCATTAACTTGCAAACATCTTTCCACCAGAAAGAGCCACATAGGGTGGTGTCATGGGGGATTTGCTCAAAGTAATATGAGTCCCAAATTAAATGTACCCAAGGCACATCCATTTTGTTGTAGAATTTGTTGAGAAACTTCAATAACAGAGCTTGGTTTTGCAACCCCAGATTTAAGATTCCAAGCCCCCCCTTTGCCTTGGGCCTGCAAACCAGAGGCCAAGCAGCTAAAGAATGACCCTTCTCCTGCCCATATTTCCTCCATAAACACTGCCTTTGTATCCTTTCAAGTTGCTTTAAAATACCTTGAGGGATTGATAGGGTACAAAGGAAGAAAATAGGCAAAGAGGAGATTACAGAATTAACAAGCTGCAACCTGCTACCTTGAGGTAAGAACCAAGAACTTGCTGTTAATCTCCTTTCCATACAGTCCACCAAGGGAAGAAGATCCACAATTTTTGGCCTAGTGGTTCCAACAGGTAGCCCCAGATAAGTGAATGGCATCATACCTAAATTACAGCCAAAAAAGCAGCAAGCTCGAAGCCACCAGATCACCACATTAATGGGGTACATTGAAGATTTGTGGAAGTTAATCTGCAAACCAGTGGCCTCAGAAAAGGAGTGTAACACTGATTTCAGAGCCCCCAATTGATCTTTATCAGCCTTTAAGAACAGCAGTGTGTCATCAGCATACTGTACCACTGGAAAATCAGGGTCATGATTTGACAGAGGCCTGTGTATTAAACCCTGGTTTAGCAGATTATTGATCAAGGTCTGCAAAAGATCAGCAGCAATAACAAAAAGCAAAGGAGACACTGGGTCCCCTTGTTTAACTCCACATTTGCATTTGAAATGCTTGCCAGGCACTCCATTAAGGAGAATAGAGGAAGTGCCAGATGACAAAATCTGTTTGACCCATGAAATCCATTTATTGTCAAAACCCTTAGCAAAGAAGAATCCTCGAAATAGCTTCATGTTGGATGGAATCAAAAGCCTTTTCAAAATCCAACTTAAGCGAATTATTGGCTGTTTAGACTGGTTACATTGGTGGATGTACTCAAATGTCCATGCAAGACAGTCCTGAATTGTTCTTGATTTGATGAAGCCATACTGGTTTTTATGAATACATCTGATGATTTCCTGTTGGAATCTATTAGCAGCCAGCTTGGTAAGAAATTTTAAACCAACACTTGTTAAAGAAATAGGTCTAAAATCTCCTACCCCCTCAGGGGATTGATTTTTTGGTATCAGAGTGATGTATGCATCATTCAGATTTTCCAACTGCACATTACCAAAGATGAAAATCATGGACTAACTGGATAAAGTCGGAAGAAACTACTGCCCAAAGATTTCTTAAGAAACAGTCCATTAAAACCATCTCGGCCGTGTGCTTTATCAAGGGCATATCATTGATCACTGCTCAATCTCCTTGATCTCAAAGGGTTTTGTGAGTACCTCCAAACCCTGCACCCTTGGTATTAGAGATAAAATGTTCTCCTCCAACACAATTGGCCTAACCATTCCCATTCTGTTCTTGAATGCACTCAAGAATTCCTGGGCCATAACCTCATGATTAGAAGAGACAGATCCATCAGCTAGCTTCAGACTAGCAATAGAATTTTTCCTGTATCTCTCAGTTGCCATTGCCTGAAAGAATTTTGAATTTTCCTCACCAACTTTGATGTACCTGATAGTACATCTCTTCCTCCAGTAGAGATATTGCATGTGAAGCAGATGCTCATGATGCAGCTTTATGATTTTTCTGAAATTACTTTCTGGCCTAGATAGCTGCCTCATGTCCTCAAGGTTATCCAACCAAAGAATAACCCAGTTGCATTTTTCAATCAGACACTTAATGTGCGATAATCCTTTTTGCCATTTCTTCAAAGCATATCGTAGAGCCTTCATCTTATCAACAATGATTGCTGAAATATGATTCTTACTAGAGGGACGATTCCAGACTTCCTTCACACAATCAAAAAAACCTGGCTGATGTACCCAAAAATTTTCAAACCTGAAAATGTGTGCCTTTGGGATGGAAGTGCTAATGCTGACAAGACAGGGTACATGATCAGACGCAGTTTTTGCCAAGGGTGTCACCTGTGTCATAGGATAAGAGCTAATCCAAGATGCAGAAGTGAACACCCAGTCGAGCTGCTCCAGGAGAGGAGAATCCTGCATATTGGACCAAGTAAACCGTCTGCCTTTTAAAGGTATCTCCAGGAGTCCCAGATGGCCAATAATTTCATTGAAGATAAACATGTCATTTATGTCACCACCTGGGAGGTTTCTATTATCCATGCAGCGAATGAAATTGAAATCTCCCATTAGCATCCACAGCTGGCCCAGATCAATGTCCAAATTGTAAATCCAGGAAACAAACTCATCCCTTAGCTGCCCTTGACAGGGACCATAAATATTTACAAGGAACCATTTCTCATTGTTATGAACGGATGTAAACTGCATGACAATAGCGTATGGTTTGACCTCTATTAAGGAACCCTGAAACACATCGGAGCGCCAAGCCAATGACTTCGAGGCGCCTCTAGAGGGTGATTCAACAAATTGATCAAAACCGTAGGGCATAATGCTTTCATAGTTGCCCGATCACAGAAGATAGTTTGGTTTCTTGCAGGCAAACCATCAACACCGACTTTCACCACTTTTTCTCTAATCGCACGCTGTCTCAGATCCGAATTCAAACCACGGACATTCCAACATAGGATCTTCCAGCTACGCGATGTTACTCGATTCATGGATGACCAAATAGCATAAAGTTATATAAAGCATGACATACAATGCCATACAGCCCAAAAGGTACCAAAGTTTAGAGCCATAAAAAGATCCGGAGCCATAGTTCGTAACAACCATAAAAGGAGTACACATAACATGCACCTGTGATAACCACGAATAAAGTGATGTAAACATTAAGTCGATGACGAGACAAGTCCTCATGTGGATTAGCCATGTTTATCCACCAAAGCAGCATGGGATCAACTTCTAACTCCGCTCCAATTGCCTCAAGAACGCGAAGAGGAGTGTGGTGGTGCAGCATTTGAAGCCTCGCGTCACCATCCGCCGAGATGGGCTGGGCCTTATCCTCCACGGGCTTGGCTCGTGGGCGCTTCTGGAAGGCTGGAGAGGTAGCTGCTCAAAACAACATTTTGAAACCATCTAACTTTGCCGCGCTCCTGGTGCAACGTCGCAGCGATGTGTCAACCACCGGCGGCTTCTTCTTCTCCTTCCGCTTCCTGACTTGCTCAGCGGAGAACCTCAACGGTGAATAGTCAGGAGCTGCAGAAACAGGAGAAGATACAACAGGCGCTGGCTCGGGCACATCAGAGGAGGCTGGCTCGCATGCAAGCAGAGGAATCAGGAGCAGGCAGGCTGTCAAAGAGAGCCCTTGCAACTGGCCTCTTGAGCACAACAGATCGTCTATCAGGCTGAGGCAAAGGCATTGAGGCCTGAAGAGTTGATACCTTCATGGATTCATCGAATGCAATAGACCAATTTCTCTTTGAGTAGATAACTGAACCCAGCGGTTTGCAGAAGATAGGCCTAGGCACCTCCAGCACTGAAAAATCAAACATAAGATTCTCAAATGATCTCTTCCAGATCATCTCCGGGGGCAGAGGAGGTCCTGCCACAATACGGGCCATGCCAATGAAGATCTCATGATACTGAATCACAGGAGGCTGATACGGCACTATGGCCAACTGGTTATCATCAATAACATGCTGTTGCTGAATGTCTGGAGGAGGAACATGCTGAAACTCCTGATCAGGCTGGTCCACAGAAACTGATCCCTCCGGCTGATCGATCACCATGGACACTTGGTCCTGCTCAGGTAAATGCGGCTGAATGTCCTGTACTGGGGCATCATCATCTCCCCACCCAAAGATTCCCCAATCGGGCACTTCCTCATTAACCCGAGGAGCAGGGGAGCAAGAGGGCATCGCTCCACCCCAAAGCATTGGGTACGGAGGGAGGATGAAAGGCAAATTATCATGAATCAGGTTTCGAGCAGCGGGTGGGGTTCCCATCTAGCGCATAGGATCTTCATCATTTGGCATCCGATCAAGAAAATCAGCTCCAAGGACATAACAAGCAGCAGTCCAGATACTTGGGCGCCTCCCACATCAGCATAGTCACCAAAAACCACATCACGTGGAACAAGTGGAGTGTCAGGGAAATGAGCCTCCACCATAGTTCTGACCAGATACGGATCCTCACTATCCCAAGAAATAAACTTGCCAAAGGTACCAACCGCCTGCGAGATGAACTCAGTAGTGCGGTAATCCAGAGGAATCCCAATGAACATTAACCATCCCTTACGAAAACCATTTGCACCTTTGAAATTCTCTCCCTCATCATGCTTCATGAATCTAACAAAACGATCATTGCCCAACGGAAAAGGAGGATGCTGAATCAAAGTATATCTCACTGACGGATCCCGAACTTGAAACAGTCCCACCCCATGAAACCATGGCTGAGTTGAGCGAACCAAGATACCGAATCTTGCGAAACTGAACCACTTCCTCCCTTGACCGACCAAGCGGTCCATCCGGGGCCGGCATGACTTCAGCAATCATGTAGTCCTCGTGGCGTCGGGTCGGCCGAGCAGCCGGCGTGAAGAAGGTGCGCGGGAGGCGGCGGTCTCCACCATCAATGATGTGGTGGCCAGCAGGCACAAAGCGCTGAGGATCAAGCTCGTAGTTCGCCATGGATGGAGGCGGTCGAGGTTTTTCTTTGGCTGTGGGGGAAGGAAGATGCAAATGGGGCGGCGGCGATGGGACTTGGCAGTCTATCCCAATAACTCCGGCTCTGTTCCCATGAGAAGTAGCAGATTCCGATAAAATCTTATTTTGTTGCACCGAAATTGGCCTCCAAACCAATCCTTGAGAGCGCGCGAAATCATTGCAATCCCTGCTAGAGTGACCAGGGCGAGAGCAAGCCGAGCAGACCGCTCGCATTCCACAAGACGCAGACAGGTGGCCCCGAGCAGAGCAGATAGTACAGGTCATCACGCGGTCCACCATGTCATCGATCATAGCTTCAAACTGCCTTGCGGCCTCCTGTGAAGAAGGAATAAGCCCATCGCAAACGGGTGGGCTTGAGACCGCGGGTGAGGTAGGCCTAGGAGATACTGGGCTAACCAACGCAACTGGGCCTAGAGGGGCCTCCGACACCACAGGTGGTTACAATCCAAGATTTGAATGTTGGGCGATCCCGCTGAAATGACGGGCGAATCATCGCAGATGGAGAGGAAACTTCGCGAAACCAAACCGCTGCCGAGCCGACGGTGATGACCGCACAACTCCGTGAAGGGATATCGTGCGAAAACTATTGGTGGGCGGTCACAGTCCATTGCAGATCCTGAGGAGGTGATGGATGAATGACTACACGTTCATGAACAGGCAGATCATACCCCGCATCTCTCATGGTGTCAATGCATTTTTGAGAAGCTGGGTATCTATACCCCTTGCAAGCCGTGTATCTTTCAAACGTGGCAAACGAAAGATTCTTCCTGGATGAGGCAGCCGATTTAAGGGCTGATTTAGCAGGTGGTTTATGCATGGCCAGAAGACCCAGAGAAGATCGACGCTTGGTTGGACTAACAAGAATCCATTCAGCATCACATTCTTTTCTCCAAATCCTGAGCTCTCTAATCCAATTCGGTCCACCATTACCCCAAAGATGAAAATAACACTTGAAAAGATCACACGAGAACGAGCGAAGGTCCATAATGATAAAACCCACTTGCTTGCAAGAAACATGGAAAGAATAGACCTTGCCTTTGATGTGATCAACCTGAAGGTCAATGGCTGAACCTCCAATTGCAGCTTCCAAAGCCGCAGCCACAGAATCCACCGAGAGACGGAAGGCATGACGGCTGAATGAAACAATCAAAATAAAGGGCCGCCTACGCCCCGAAGGATGAACTGAATTCCCAGTAGATCTGAAAACCTCATCTGAAAAAACCCTACCCTTGGAGAAATCCAAGCCAAGGGTAGATCCACCAGAAGAACCCATGGAAGATGGGTATTGCCTTGATCCAGAGGAGACGCCGGAGAAGTTGATCGGAGAAGATCCTCAGATTAGTGGAGGAGTGGAGAGATCGCCGGAGAGGGGGGCAGCGCCGTGGTGGGGGGTGGGTGCGCCATAGTTTACCTCATAGTATTTTGCATTGCATGTCTTTTGTGCCTCCTAGATTGGTTTGACTAGCTCGAATACAAAGTAGTTGCCAATGCCACTGCTGAAGTGATTTGGGTTCAGTCCTTGCTTCGAGAGTTGTGGGTCTCTCAGATTCATCCTCCTGTGCTTTGGTGTGACAACATCGGTGCTACGTACCTTTCTTCAAATCCGGTATTTCATGCCCGAACAAAACACATCGAAGTTGACTATCATTTTATCAGAGAACTAGTTTCACAGAAGTTACTTCAGATCAAGTTCATTCCTTCTAAAGATCAACTTGCTGATATCTTCACGAAGCCGTTGCCTTTGCCTCAGTTTGAGGGTTTTCTTCGCAATCTTAATCTTCTGAAATCTTCAGATCACGGTTAAGATTGAGGGAGGGTGTTAGACTTGTAGTTATACGTAAATACGTATTATAACTTGTATACAATTGTATTTGTACTCAGAGAGGTTTTCCTCTATATATATATATTGTCGTAGCCGACCCATCAAGTGTCGAAGCCCACAATACCCCAAAACCTTTGCTTAACAGCGGATCGCATGTCGGCTTGTGTTTGGCGCCGCTTGCCACTCTATGTTTGCCATGTGGTCGTCTATCTGACTGGGCGGTCTCTTTGTTCTTTGATTGTGGGGGCTCTATGGCCTCCTCGTCGAATTCGGGCAGTAGTTTGCGCTTCAGGTAGCTCTTTGTTTGGCGACTATCACCGTATTTGTCTGCGGTGTTGAGTACTTTGCTCCATCTCATTCTGAGTGCATCTTCCGCTGTTTTGAGCTTCCGCTTCTGCTTTTTCAGGCTATGTGTAGTCGCGATGAGCCTTTTGTGGAGGTTCTTCTGCTCCAACGATGTGTCCGGCGTGAGATCGTCCGGACTGTTATCTTCGTCGGGGACGGATTGTTTATCCAAGTTATCCTGTTCGGATGGTTGCTCGATGGCATGTTCGCCATCCACCGGTTCGCCCTGCTCTATGGCTGGGTCTGTATGGGTGCTGTCTTTGTCGAGGCGGGACTTTGAGCGGCGCTTACGTCACCGTTTTGACTGCTTTTCGAGGGAATTATCTTTCGCAGCGTCCCGTTGTTCCTCGTTATCGCTTCCTTTAGGTGTATCCACCATATATACATTGTGAGTTGAGGTGGCCTTCCAGTGCCCTATAGGCGCTGGTTCTTAGTCGTCTCCGGCATCGTCGTCCGTACCGTCGATGTCTTCGGAGTCAAAGTCAAGCATATCGGTTAAATCATCGACACTGGCTACAAAGTGGGTGGTGGGTGGGCGTTGAATTTCTTCATCGTTCGTGTCCCAACCTTCCTGACCATAGTCCGGCCAGGGCTCTCCTGATAAAGAGAGAGACTTTAGTGAGTTCAAGATGTCGCCGAAGGGCGAGTGCTGAAAGATGTCCACGGCAGTGAACTCCATAATAGGCGCACAACCGGATTCGATCGGAAGGGGCACGGAAGGTCCGGAGTCCAGAGAGGAGTCCGACACCTTGGAGTCACGAGCTTCGCAAAGGACAGGGTAGTGTTTGGTTCCATCACCGTAGAGATCGCAGCCCCCGAGGCGGCGTCTAGCCACTCGTCCTCGATCGGCAAAGTCGGCTCCGAACTAAGGGTCGGAGCGGACACTGATGCGGCCTCTAGGGCACTGTTCGGCGGCAGAGCTAGATCGTGCCCATCGAGACAGTGCGGCGCGCTTGGCTGCGGCTCGAATCCGTCGAAGATCAAATCTCCGCGGATATCGGCCGTGTAGTTCAAACTCCCAAATCGACTCGATGGCGATGGCGTAGCTTTCGATCTGCTCCAGATGGCCTAGCGAATTGGCCCGCAGTGCAAAGCCGCCGAATACGAAGATCTGTCCAAGGAGAAAAGTCTCACCCTGGACCGCGTCGTTGTTGATGATCGAAGGAGCCATCGGGCCTAAAGGTGACGACACAGAGGAACTCTCAATGAAAGCACCAATGTCGGTGTCAAAACCGGCGGATCTCGGGTAGGGGGTCCCGAACTGTGCGTCTAGGCGGATGGTAACAGGAGACAAGGGACACGATGTTTTTACCCAGGTTCGGGCCCTCTCGATGGAGGTAAAACCCTACTCCTGGTTGATTAATATTGATGATATGGGTAGTACAAGAGTGGATCTACCACGAGATCAAAGAGGCTAAACCCTAGAAGCTAGCCTATGGTATGATTGTTGTTCGTCCTACGGACTAAAACCCTCCGGTTTATATAGACACAGGAGAGGGCTAGGGTTACACAGAGTTGGTTACAATGGTAGGAGATCTACATATTCGTATCGCCAAGCTTGCCTTCCACGCCAAGGAAAGTCCCATCCGGACACGAGACGCAGTCTTCAATCTTGTATCTTCATAGTCCAGGAGTCCGGCCAAAGATGATAGTTCGGCTATCCGGACACCCCCTAATCCAGGACTCCCTCACCCATCATGAAAAGTACTTTCATATTTTATCTATTTTGTTTTATAGTTATTAATATTTTATTTATAATCTTGGTCAAACATACATAAGATTAACTTGCACGGGAATCAATATATCTTATATTCTGAAACGGAGTGAGCATATACCTAGCATTTACAGCAAAGCTTTAAGTATGACAACCGCCAAAGCATGCTAGATTGCTGGAACTATTCACCACTAGTTGTACCGTGTAAGCCATTGCCATGATGACATGCCACACGAGCAGGTTATACACCCGCATACGGACGAAGGCACCGTATTTGCATGCTTGGACAAATTAAAGCACCAGTTTCGTGTATTTTACAAGTTTAGGTACCAAAGTGGCTGTGACTAACAAGTTGAGGCACCTCCTGTGTATTTTACTCTGTAAGCTATGTGATGCATGGTGAAGTTAACTCTCCATTCGACTTCCTTCCCTTGACATCAAGAGTTCAAGACATGCATGCTTTTTTCTGTTTTGCGGAGGAAGATATGCATGCTTGCTTGTAGAAAATATAGCTACTTAAGAGCATCACGCAAATTCGGCCCATCAAACGCCCATGGACGTGCCCAGGCGCGTCCATGGACACTGACCGGTCACGCCTTAAATAATGCAATTCACATATGGACGCCTCAATTATCATATCTGAAATTCATACAAACTCATGAAACTATGTCAATGCATTACATACATCGTCTGGCTACTCCATCACTACTAACATGTCATTGAACTACCAAAATTTGGCATGTTTTAGAGAACAACTGCGGCCCAGAAATATATCAACCGTGGAGGGTCCACCACGTTAGGAATACCTAAGGGCGACGGGGAAGGCGATCGCGAGGCGATTGCTAGGCCGCCGCTAGGGTTAGGTTTTCGCACGGGGGTGAGATTGGATATCTGGTGACTGCTCGAGCGGCGACGTTGCTGTTCCCGCAGTTGATCGACGAAGGTTTACAGGAGCGCTCGCGTGGTGTGTCCATGGGGAGAACGAGGTCAGAGGGGCGACCACGGTGAGTTGGGAGGCCACCCCCCGCAAGCATACGACGACAGCATCTGCGTCGGTGGCAGGAGGGGACTCAACGGCCCGGGGTGCTTCGGCGTCCCCGGCTGATGGCAAGACTACGGCGGAGGCCGCCAGCCTCTCGGAGAGCTTTGGAGGACTAGTTCTGACAGACAAAGAGCGGCAAGGATTCATCTTCTTAGATCCAGGTATCCAAGTGAAGACGGTGAAGTGGTCGGCGGTGGGAAAAGTTTTCTCGCCGAGGCCTCTGAACAAAACTGCACTGGAAAGGGCGATGCCACGGGCATGGGGACTGCACAAGGAGGCAAAGTTCAAGGATATTGGAAATAACATCTTTGAGGTGAGATTTGGCAGTGAAGGTGATCGGTGTCATGCTCTAAATAATGGCCCGTGGCAGTTTGATTTCCATGTGCTCATGTTAAAGGATTATGTGGGAGACGTTCGTCCTTCTGAGATGGTCTTTGATACGGTGGAGATGTGGGTGAGAGTCCCGGATCTTCCTTTAGATATGAGGACGGAATCTTTTGGAAAAGCTTTGGGAGATTGGTTGGGAGAAGTGGTCAAAGTAGATGTTGAGAAGGATGGTTTTGCTAAAGGGAAGTATCTTAGAGTGCGGGCAAAAACTTCGATCTTTGAACCCTTGATTCGTCGTGCCCGGCTAAGGACCTCACTGGAGGACTTGGAGGGGATGTGGTATGATTTTACCTATGAAAAGATCCCGCACTTTTGCTTCGATTGTGGTAGACTTGTGCATGGCAATGGTGTGTGTGAGCCACCAGTGGATCGTCCAAGTCAATGGGGCCTCTGGCTTAGAGCTTTGTCGGGAAGGGGTTCTTCATCGCTGAAGGAGAACTCGCATGTGGGGGCATCTAGTTCATTTACTGGTGGGGGCTCACGTTCTGATGACAAGGATAAATCACAGTACAGTCATGCTTCGGTTCAGAACAACCTGTTAAGAGGAACCTAAACACGACCTTCTCACAGTCGGCTAACTCTCGCACTGGCGGAGTGTCGTCGAAGGAGCAGAGGGAGGTCAACAACCCAACAAAGAGAGCATCACACACGCATGATATGCATAGTAGTGGAGGAGGAAGTTGGAGCAGAAAAAGGAAAAGGAGCTAAGGGCTGAATTGACTAAACGATAAGAAGAGGGGAGGAGTGGCTCCCCACGTCGGGAACAGGGCCATGCAACAGCCAAACCGGACTTGCGACAACGAGGGTCGGCTCCGGATGGGGGCTGGCACCATGCATGCGTGTATCACAAGGCTGACAGCCATGCAGATCGTGGGCTGGAGGTGAGGAACCATTCGGCTTCCCATGTGGATGATCGGCTGGACTGGGCTGGTCGTGATGATTACTTCAGCCATGTTTCGCCAGGTCAGAGGGATAGAATTCGGGGCAGATATATTCGTAGGCCAAGGTAACAGGGTGAACTGGAGAGAGGCTTGCACTAGGTGTACAGAGAGAAGGAGTTAGGAAGAAAGAGACCCCCAAAACAGGTGTGGGTAGCCAAGGGTGACCCGGATAGAACGGTAGAACATGATACTTTCATTCACGAGACAAGGCAGAAGACAACTTCTGTTTTTGATCGTATTGAAGATTCAGCGGACCTCGCAGGGCGGGGCCGCCGGGACCAATGAATTGCTTGGCCTGGAACTGTCGAGGATTGGGGTTGGACTCGACAGTAGGCGAACTTCGGGACCTCATACGGTCACACAACCCAGGGATGGTTTTCCTATCAAAAACAAAAAAGAGTGCAAAGGCAATGGAGAGGTTGAAGTGGAGACTTGGTTTCAGAAGCGGTGTGGCTGTGGATTGTAATGGAAGAGTGGAGGGCTTGCACTATGGTGGAGAGAGCACATACAGGTCACTGTCAGGCCATGGTGCCAGTAGATTATTGATGCAGAGATTATCTCGGATGGGCATACTTGGAGATTCACTGGAATCTACGGGGAGCCTAGAATGGAGCTGGGAAAGAACACGTGGGATGCGATTAGATATCTAAGGTCCCAAGATGAGCTGCCATGGCTATGTGTGGGGGACTTTAATGAAGTTCTGGTAAGATCAGAACAAAGGGGCGGCAACCCGAGGAGTTTTGCCCAAATGCAAGCGTTTAATGACTGCCTAACTGACTGTGGTTTGGCGGACTTGGGCTTCTCGGGCTACCAGTATACATGGGCAATAAGCAAGCGAACCAGGATAATGTACAAGTCAGGCTAGACAGGGCAACTTGCACCGGTGACTTTATGGGTTTGTTTCCAGGCACAACCGTGGAGAACATCCTCACGGAGGAATCTGATCATATGGCAATCCTGGTGCGTGTTCGGGACTTGGAGACAATGCAGCCGAGGGGGGATCGCCCCTTTCGGTTTGAGGAAATGTGGTTGCGGCATGAGGGCTATGAGGCACTGATGCAGCAGGCTTGGGAGCAAGTGCGGGGGCAGAACAAGTCCCCCGGAGTGGTGTGTGGTAGGCTACACGAAATAACGAAGTTGCTGCGTGGATGGGGGCGCACGGTGTTTGGGTCGATTAGGAGACAGATTCAAAGGCTGAAAGCCGAGTTGTTGGATGCAAAAGAGCGCGCCTTAGTCACTGGACTAATGGCGGAAGTGCGTGAGGGTCAGCTAAAAGAGGTTTATGAGAGGGAGGAGATTATGCAGAAACAACGCTCACGTGTAGACTGGCTCAAGGCAGGGGACCGGAATGCTCAATATTTTCAGAACCGGGCCTCCCATCATAATAGGAAGAACACAATTAAGGCGTTGAGGCGGGAGAATGGTACGAGGTGTACGGACGATGAGGGCATGCGGGAGCTGGCGGCTTCATTCTATGAGCGACTTTTCGCGTCGGAGGGATTCACCCAACCAGAGAGACTACTAGATCTTTTCCATCCTGTCATTTTTGGGGATATGAATGCCAGGTTGACGGCTCCTATATCATACGAAGAGATTGAGCGTGCACTATTTCAGATGGGGCCTACGAAAGCACCCGACCCGGATGGCCTACCTACCTTGTTTTATCAGCGACACTGGTCACTGTTAAAAGAGGATGTGTGTGCAGCGGTTAAGGGGTTTCTGTTGGGGGAAGCTACCCCGGATTCGTTTAATGACACTGTGATCGTGATGATACCGAAAGTTAGCTCACTGGAGCTGATGTCTCAGTTTAGGCCAATTAGTCTGTGTAACATGCTCTATAAGATTGCTACTAAGGTTTTGTCTAATAGGCTCAAGATTATCTTACCTGTGTTGATTTCTGAGGAACAGAGCGCGTTTGTACCGGGGAGGCTCATGACAGATAATGTTTTAGTGGACTATGAATGTACTCATGCCATCAAAACGAGGAAGAGGAAGACACCGTTGTGTGCAGTGAAGCTTGCTATGATGAAGGCGTATGATCGAGTCAAATGGATTTTCTTGGAACATATGCTGGCTAGATTTGGTTTTGATCAAAGATGGGTCCAGATGATTATGCGATGTGTCACCTCAGCTCGTTTTTCAGTGAAACTAACTGGTGGCTTCTCGAGATCTTTCCTCCCATCCAGAGGACTACGACAGGGTGATCCTCTCTCTCCATACCTGTTCTTGTTTTGTGTTGAAGGTTTTTCTGCACTACTCAGAGTTGCACAAGATGAGAGTAAACTCAAGGGGGTGTCGTTTGGGAGCACCGGCCCCCATGTCACTCATCTTCTATTTGCGGATGACAATATTGTTTTTCTGGAGGGGAACCGTGGCAGTTTTGAGGCGCTAAGGGACATACTCCGGGTTTATGAGGAAGCTTCAGGACAAAAGGTTAATCTGCAAAAGGGGTGTTGTGTCGGGGTTGGGGTGCCCCTCGGCAATCCTCGACCATCGGCAACCCTCGGGGGTTGTGGTGTCGTGTCGGGGTGTCGGTGGTGTCGTGTCGAGGGTCGAGGGGTCGGTGTGTCATGTGAAGGGTCAAGGGGTCGGGGTGTCGGGGTGTCGTGTCGAGGGTTGAGGGGTCAGGGTGTCGGGGTCAGGGGGTCGGAGTGTCGGGGTCGGGATGGCAAATCCTCGACCCCTCGACCCCTTGACCCTCGACACGACACCCCACCACCCCGACCACTCGACCCTCGACACGACACCCCGACACCTCTTCTTCTTATTCCTCTTATTTTTTACTTTTTTCCATCTTTCTTGTTTATTTTTAAAAAACAGAAAAAAATACCTAAACTAATTAAACTAAATAACCTAGACCAATTAAACCTAAACTAACTAAACTAGAAAACCTAAACTAATTAAACTGAATAACCTAAACTAATTAAACCTAAACTAACTAAACTAAAAAACCTCAATTAATTAAACCTAAACTAATTAAATTAAATAGCCTAAACAAATTAAACCTAAACCTAAACTAAAAAACCTTAATTAACTGAACCTAAACTAACTAAACTAAAAAACAGAAGAAGAAAAAAAAGAGATGGGGTGGCAGGGAATCACTGTGGGGGCGGTGACGGGTCGGGAGGGGGCGTTGACGGGGCGGCGATGGGGCACGATGGCGACGGGGCGGGAAGGGGGCGGCGACGGGCGGCATTCCTCGGGGGCGGTCCACCGGCGGCTGCGGCGGGGAGGCTCGGGAGGAGGGTGGGGAGGCAGGGAGGGGGCGGCGACCGGGCGGTGCGGGGCGATGGAGCGGCCATGGAGAGGTGGTGGGCTGGTGGGGCGGCAGGGCGGTGGGGCAGGTGGACGACAAAGAGGGGGCCTGTCGTCCGCTCACTGACGGCAAAATTTGGACTGATGGCAAAGCCTTCCTTTGCCGTCCGCTGCCTCTTTGCCGTCTACTTTCTGGTGGCTGATGGCAAAGCCATTCTTTGTCGTCTGCTAGCAGACGACAAAGAGAGGGCAGACAACAAATCTTCTGATTCCAGTAGTGTAGCTCAAATTAGCCCTCATGTTTAGATATACTTTAGGGCTATTTGAGCCCGAACGAGCTCAAACTAACTCTAACCCATGGATACACCAGTACTTAATCAGCCGATAATTTGTAAGAATGCAATAAACTCCTTCTGGCCCATAATATAAGATGTTAATTCATTTAATATGTGAGTATATTGGATGTTATAAGATATTATAAAAGAGTGTTGTACTACATCATTGTGCAATTGGTGTTTAGTTTCTAATATTAACTTGGTGCTTTTAATACATATGTCATTGGTAAAGATCCATGCTTCGACCCTTTCTGCGTATGGGGAAATGAGATATTGATGAACCAGCATCAAGTGAGGAAGCTGTTAAAGATTGTTAGTAAAGTGGGTCAAAATATGGAAATTAAACTATTTGTTTACACTTTATCCAATACAACAGCGAACTACAGGATGGTAAGTGAGAACTCTGCATCCTTCTTTTTACTGCCCATAATGAGTTGTGTTAGATGACAATGTCTGAATCTTTTTCCCTTTGCAGTGGTTCCCAAAGTAGTTTACTCAAGATTACCTCTCAAATTACATGATTGGTGGGCATGCAAAGGTTAAAGTATTTCTACCAAAACACGATGATTATCTAGATTTTCATGAAGACCGTGAAGGATGGGCGGTCGGCCATCACAAGGGGTTGGACTAGAGTCGTGCGTGCCTTCTGCATGGAGGAGGGCACAATATGGGCATTCCGCTTCACCTTGTTCAGCAACCAGAATGTATTTCGCCTCTTTATTTACCATCTTTAATAGTACAAGTATACAACTGTGGTTCATCATTCTTTATTTGGTTGTTATGTAATTCTTGATATGTACCTATGAATCGAATAATGCATTGGTTGTCTGAACCTGATGGATATGAATAAAGCTATAACATACATTCAAATTCAAATTCGGTATAATTTGATATAACCGCAATTAAATTACGGTGAAATTATGCTCCCCAGGTTGTTACGGCACACACGGTTGGTAAAACACAAACGTTTATGATATACACCATAATCTGAGACAGTTCACAGAGAGGAAACGTGTGCAAGCGTGCACACAGTTACCGTTTTTAAAGCCTGTGCGATGTCACACAATATCACAAACAGTGCGGACAAACTAAACATTTGTGATAGTTGTGTTATCATACACGATTTGCAACCATGAACTGTTTCTGATGAAGTATGCATCATAAACGTTGCACCACAGAATAGCATATGCTATAGTTGTCGTGTATGAGGATTTTCTGACTGTCCGACGTTTCGTAATCCTGTCCGACACTCATACGACGATTAGCTAATCTTCTTAATTAGTTACTGCATATGGTTCGAGAATGCTTGTCATATACACTCTATAATAGTGAACCGTTTGTTATGGGCCGCGCATCATAAACGTAGCACGATAGAATACCGACTGCGGTGGCAATGCAAGCACAAACGAGTAGGGGTACTATATATGCATCTGGGCTCCCTATCCCCGTCGGTTTCTGGGTTGTGTGGGAAGGACCCCCCTATTGCCCACACTCACTTGGTGATGGTTGATACGTCCATTTTTGTCACGCCCAATATGTGATACTATCCTAAAGAGACTCGAAGGTCCCACCAAGGATAGAACCGCATATTGATACGCTTTTGCAAGGTGGATATCATTACATCAACATTACATAATAGATGGGGATAAATACAAGGCATACAACTGCCGCAAAAATACATCAATACATCATACATAAGATCGACATCCGACTACGGATGAAACACAAACAGAAACTCAAACGACTTCCACCCTGCTAGCCCAGGCTGCCGACCTGGAACCTATCCCCTGATCAAAGAAGAAGTAGAAGAAGAACTCCAAAACAAGTAACATCGCTCTCGCGTCATGATCATCGCATAACCTGTACCTGCAACTGTTGTTGTAGTAATCTGTGAGCCACGAGGACTCAGCAATCCCATTACCATGGGTATCAAGACTAGCAAAGCTTAATGGGAAAGGAAGGGGTAAAGTGGTGAGGTTGCAGCAGCGACTAAGCATGATATGGTGGCTAACATACGCAAATGAGAGCGAGAAGAGAAACAATGGAACGGCCGTGAAGCTAGCAATGATCAAGAGGTGATCCGAACTCCTACTTACGCCAAACATAACCCAAAACCGTGTTCACTTCCGGACTCCGCGAAAAGAGACCATCACGGCTACACACGCGTTGATGCGTTTTAATTCGGATCTGGTGTCAAGTTATCTACAACCGGACATTAACAAATTCCCATCTGCCACATAACCACGGGCACGGCTCTCGAAAGTTTATACCCTACAGGGGTGTCCCAACTTAGCCCATGATAAGCTCTCGCGATCAAAGAAGGATATTCCTTCTCCCAGGAAGACCCGATCAGTCTCGGAATCCCGGTTTACAAGACATTTCGACAATGGTAAAACAAGACCAGCAATACCGCCCGCTGTGCCGACAAATCCCGATAGGAGCTGCACATATCTCGTTCTCAGGGCACATCGGATGAGCAAGATGTCGGGTTGGCATAGACCACAGTTGCCCAGGGCGCCGGACATCGCTTCGGTTTGGACCAACACTTAGAGAAGCACCGCCCGGGGGCTAAAATAAAGATGACCCTCGGGTTGGCCGACCCAAGGGAAAGGTATAGGTGGTGGTGAAGCAAATGGTAAAACCAAGGTTGGGCCTTGCTGGAGGAGTTTTATTCAAAGCGAACTGTCAAGGGGGTCCCATAAATCACCCAATCGCATAAGGAACGCAAAATCCAGGAACATAACACCGGTATGACAGAAACTAGGGCAGCAAGAGTGGAACAAAAACACCAGGCATAAGGCCGAGCCTTTCACCCTTTACCACATATATAGATGCATTAATTAAATAAGAGATATTGTGATATCCCAACATAAACATAATCCAACATGGAGCAATCTTTGTCTTCACCTGCAACTAGCAACGCTATAAGAGGGGCTGAGCAAAAGCGGTAACATAGCCAAACAATGGTTTGCTAGGAAGGGTGAAAAGGTTAGAGGCTGACATGGCAAATAGGGAGGCTTGAAGAACAAGAGATAGGTAGCGCAGCATAGCGATAGAACGAAACAACTAGCATAGAAATGATAGTAATGAGATCCAGGGTGACGGTCATCTTGCCTGGAATCCCGCTAGGAAGAAGAACGAGTCCATGAAGAAGACAAACGGATGAAGCCGAACCAAGCGTAGACGAACGAATCCTCACGATCGCAACGAAACGGGAACTATCGAGAAGAAGCACACAACATGGTAAACACACCACACATAGACAAGACATGATGCACAACAAGCATGATGCATGACAAAGCTAGATGAGGCTACTCATGGCAAGAGATGGTGCAAACAAGAACAACACATCAAAGCAAGTTTAAATGAGGCCGGAAACAACATAAAACAATTCTGGTAAGTCCTCATATGCAGATTTCGAAATTGGTCCATAACTGAATAAACCTTATGTTCAAGTTGTTAAACAGCAAGTTAAAGAGCACCAAGAGGATCTACACGAGATTCTAGTCAAGTTACATATAAAGTTTGTTTAATTCGGAGCTACGGCCTAGAAGATATGAGCAAAACAAGTCAAACATGGCATTGATGCAAAATGCATGCAAACATCAAGCAAACACTCCCAAACATGGATGCAACATGACAATATGAAACTACATGCAAAAATAAGCAAGTTTCATATAGAGCACACTCAAAACGGAGCAACGGTTCAACACATACACCCTAAACAAGTTTAAAGGACAAGCTGTCCAAAACAGCAACTAGGCATCTAGCAAGCATCAAAACAACATGCTACAGCACCTCAACATAATAACAAAATGAATGGTCATGAAGTACAGGTAAAGCATGAAAAACATGAACACTGAGCTAACTCCAGAAATCACTAGATCATGCTCAAAAGGACATGGCAATATTGCAAATAATAACAGTTTCAGGCTTAGCAGAAATAACATCAGGTTGCAATGTTTAGAGCTATCAAACAACATGTTGCAGCAGGATATAAATGCAACCAGGGGCATGAATGAAGAGAGCATGACATGTATAACAAAACATCCTTAGTGAACATCTCCAGATTATGCATAGAATGACTTGTAGCAGCAGGTTTACATAGCAACATGATATAGCAGATTCAGACTAGCAAAACAGCAACAACAAGTACCCTACTTCACGAGCTCGATGCACTCACTACAAGAATTACAAAAATACATGGATTGCACCACTGTAAAGATGGCATGATGTAATTCAAAACTCATGTAGACATGAAGCTCATAGGATGCACACACAAAATGCAATGAAAAAGACAAAACATCAAGTTATAACAGTTTTAGCAGGTTAACATCATATAGCACTCTTGCAACGATGATTAGGGCATCAAGATGAAGTCAAACAAGCATGTCACAATGGAATGAAATGAAGAGCATCTCCCAATGAACATTTTTATATATCATGCATGCAAAACGGATCTACAGACAGAGAGTTATGGCATGATGAACAGAGCCCCAGAATATCAGGGATTTCGGCACAGCAAAAAATTCACCTCGCGGAAAAAAACTGGCAGATCGGGGTCGTCTCCTTCTCTCGTACGGACGGTTCCGGCGGAAGTCAACGGCGACGAGGAGGGGGCGTGGGACTCCGGCGGGCCTCGGGAAGGTCGGGAATGGATAGATCCGGTTGTGGGCGGCCGGATCCGGGTAAGGGCGGCGGTGGACGGAGCTCGGGGCGGCGCTGGCTAGACTTGGAGCTTGGGGCAGCCATCCATGGTGGCCTCCTGCATCACGGGAGAGAGAGGGAGATGAACATGGGGAAGAGGAAGGAGAGGGAGTAGGGAGGAGCAGGGCGACCTGGAGGTCCGGCGACTCGCCGAGCGGTGGCGCTCGATGGCGAGGCGGCGCGGGTCCGCGACGTCCGGGTGGAGGCAGGCCGGCGACGGGAGGAACTCAGGGCGAGCGGGGCGACGAGCGCGGGCTAGAGCGGGCCAGGCGACGGCGGCGATCTGGGCCCGGCGGGTTCTAGATGGGCTTCGAAGGGCCCGGCATGGTGGGACGCTGGAGGGGCGACGTGGCAACACAGGGTTGGACGGGGCGGCGGCGCGGACATGTCCGGCGGCGGACGGACGTGTCCGGTGGCGCGAGGAGGGAGATGGCTAGGGTTCATCCGCAAATTTCGAGAGAGGGGCTAATTTATAGATAGAGGGAGCTAGGAGTGTCCAAATGAGGAGCGGTTTTCGCCCACATGATCGTGATCGAATGACCGATAGCATGGAGGGGGTTTGGATGGGTTATTGGGCCACTTTGAAGGGGTGTTGGGCTGCAAACAAAAGAGGCTTTTACGGTACCCCGGTTAACCGTTGGAGTATCAAACGGACTCCGAATGGCACGAAACTTGACAGGCGGTCTACCGGTGGTGTACCAAGGCCACTCGGCAAATCACGGTCCATTTCAAGAATGTTTAACACCCGGTCACAACAGGAGACAAAAGGGAACACCGGAGGGCATAGGAGTGCCGGATTGCAAAATAGACAACGGGGAAAATGCTCGGATGCATGAGACGAACACGTATGCAAAAAGAGATGCACATGATGACACGACAAAATGCAACACGCAAACAAATGACATGGTAAGGACGGCGAATAACTGGCGGACACCTGGCGCAACGCTTCCGGGGCGTTATAACTCTCCTCTACTAACGAGAGATCTCATCCCGAGATCTTATGACCGAGACGGAAGGGAAAAGGGATGAGGTGAAACAAGAACTCAAGAGAAGAAGCAAAGAATCGAGAGCACTCGAGAAGAAGAGAGGAACGACGAGAATGACAAGAATCGAAAGCTCACGGAATCAGATAGACTATGAAACCACTCCGGTTAGAATGAGATAAGAAACGAATAAGACTGAAAGGATTTAGGCAGCACTCCGGCTGAAACATGGAGGAATAGAACACGAGCTTCACCCAATGGGATGACCCTTGAAGAGATGAACAACGCAATGCCTCCGGAAGAATTGAAAGAGGTGAATGAAAAGAACGGAGAAGAAAATGACAACTTGTGCCACGAATGAAATTGAAAGCATCTTTAGAAGGAAGGATTAGATGAAATTGTTGAGAAAATCAACAATGAAAAGAATAAGATTGTTGTGGTCTTATGGTAACATCTCAAGATCATAAGGTGATAACCGGCCACAAACGGAAACGTTTGGATAGCTGAGAAGAACGAAGAAATGCAAAACTCCACTTCAAAAGAATACGGAGAATTAATTGCACTTTGAGATGCAAGAAGAAAAGATACTTGAATTCCTCCAACAAAATCTTGATGACTTCTTGAAGAATGTATTAAATAATGAAGAACCACCATGAAAAAAACTCCGGTGACAAAAGGATGGTGAGATAGAATGAAGGATGAAAGAATAAGATGAGCCTTGCGGTGATTTAGATGGAGGTTCTGATGAAATGAGCGAGGAAATTTGAACTCTGGAAAAGAAAAGATGAAAAACACTTGGAACTAGAATTTTATTCCTCAAGAACAAACTCTGAAGGATGGGATTACTCACTTGGATGAAATAAGAATAAGATTTATTGTATGCTTATCCTTCATCAAATTAAATTGATGACAAGCAATGGATTTTGCATACTACTTATTCTTCTTGAAAAAGATTGAGAAGTGACATATTCCAAACTTGCAAAGGTCTTCATGAACAACCGGTAGGATTGGAAAGAATGAATGAATTAATATGGTAATCAAAGAAAAGAAAAAAAATCTTGAACGAACCACCGTTAGAATTCGGAAATGACTGACGAAAGAGAAATAATCACTGGGAAGAATTAGAAGAACCAATAAGCTAGAGGGGATTTAGATGCAAAAGAACAAAGAGATCATGAGCTGATTAAAGAACACTTGAACGAAGCGCCGGGATAAATAGAGAACAATAGCCGAAATGTGAGGACAAAGAATTCTTCTGGAACGATGGCCTCCGGTGAAAAGAAATGGAAAAACAACTCCTGACATACTCCGGATGGTTAAGAAAGAATATCTGATAAACTGAAATAATTCGCGAGGATAACATGAAGCTAGAACCATGAATCTTCGGAAGAACGGGCAAGATTTAGAGGAAAAAACTCTTCTTCGGTCTTCAAATGTCGATGGAAAACACCACCAAAATTACTGAGATACTCCGGGAGAATGAAAAGCGAAGGGGTTGAGCCAACAATGAAAATGATTTGAAATCGATCTTGGAGAAGGCATGTGACTGATGAAATTCATTCTTATATCACACTTGAAAAGAATTGAGAATAACTCCGGGGAAAAGAAAAGAGTCAGGTAAGATCCTGGGAAAAGACCTGTGGGTTAGGGCCCACTAAAGAGAAAAACACCATTGGAAAGGATTGTTGAACAGATAGATGATGCACTGGAACAATTGAAATATTTGAATGAGGTGACAACCTCGACTTAATTCAAACACAGAAGAATCTCCTGAGATGTCTTCCGAACTCCGGAATGATAAACTGGCGAGAGGCGAATGAGCAAGGAGAACACTTTAACCAAGGAAAAGAATGTGATCAACCCGAAAAACTTGAATTAAATCCACCGGAAAAGAAAAGAGATGAAGAATGACGAACGAGACGAGAATTCACCGGTTGAAATAATTGAGGGAAGACTGAAATGGTTCCGCACGAAGGAAATTGATGCTCGAAACAGACTTAGGCTCCGGGAAGAAGAGGGTGGGAGGGCGGGAAAACAAAGGCAACTTGGAACGAGAAATCGATGAATAACTTGAAGCAAAAACACCGGTTGAAATCATTGAGGAAAGAAAGCAAAGACTTCGCACGAGTAGGATGGATACTCGATTACGGACTCCGGTTCCGAGAAGAAGAAGGGAGGGCGGGTAGGAAAAACAAAGACAACTTTGGACAGGGAAAAACAACAACGTCGGAGGAAGAACTGAGGATTGATCTCGTGAAAGACAAAGAGGTTCAAGTCGACTTGACGAGAGATGCACCGGACAAAAGAGGATGGACAACTCACGACACTAACCACGTGATCCTAAAGAAAAATTTGAACGGAAAGAGGAGTAATTCAAACACCTACGTCAAGATTCCTCACCAGAGCGACGAAGGGGCTGAGGAGTAAAAGAAATCCTACTCTCCGATATAACTAGAATCCGAAAAAGTTTTCTTCTAGACTCAACAACGGCCAAACTACACGATCAATCAAGGGGGCTCCTATTGTTGGTCGAGGCTCTGATGCCAACTTGTCACGCCCAATATGCGATACTATCCTAAAGAGACCCGAAGGTCCCACCAAGGATATAACCGCATATTGATACACTTTTGGAAGGTGGATATCATTACATCAACATTACATAATAGATGGGGATAAATACAAGGCATACAACTCCCGCAAAAATACATCAATACATCATACATAAGATCAACATCCGACTACGGATGAAACACAAACAAAAACTCAAACGACTTCCACCCTGCTAGCCCAAAGCCGACCGAACCTATCCTCGATCGAAGAAGAAGCAGAAGAAGAACTCCAAAACAAGTAACATCGCTCTCGCGTCATGATCATCGCATAAACTGTACCTGCAACTGTTGTTGTAGTAATCTGTGAGCCACGAGGACTCAGCAATCCCATTACCATGGGTATCAAGACTAGCAAAGCTTAATGGGAAAGGAAGGGGTAAAGTGGTGAGGTTGCAGCATCGACTAAGCATGATATGGTGGCTAACATACGCAAATGAGAGCGAGAAGAGAAACAATGGAACAGTCGTGAAGCTAGCAATGATCAAGAGGTGATCCTGAACTCCTACTTATGTCAAACATAACCCAAAACCGTTTTCACTTCCCGGACTCCGCCGAAAAGAGACCATCACGGCTACACACGCGATTGATGCGTTTTAATTCGGATCTGGTGTCAAGTTTTGTACAACCGGACATTAACAAATTCCCATCTGCCACATAACCACGGGCACGGCTCTCGAAAGTTTATACCCTACAGGGGTGTCCCAACTTAGCCCATGATAAACTCTCGCGATCAACGAAGGACATTCCTTCTTCCAGGAAGAACCGATCAGACTCGGAATCCCGGTTTACAAGACATTTCGACAATGGTAAAACAAGACCAGCAAGACCGCCCGCTGTGCCGACAAATCCCGATAGGAGCTGCACATATCTCGTTCTCAGGGCACACCGGATGAGCAAGACGTCGGGTTGGCATAGACCCTGGTTGGCCAGGGGGCGCCGGACATCGCTCGGTTCGGACCAGCACTTAGAGAAGCACTGGCCCGGGGGGCTAAAATTAAGATGACCCTCGGGTTGGCCGACCCAAGAGAAAGGTATAGGTGGTGGTGAAGCAAATGGTAAAACCAAGGTTGGGCCTTGCTGGAGGAGTTTTATTCAAAGCGAACTGTTTGGGGGTCCCATAAATCACCCAACCGCGTAAGGAACGCAACATCCGGGAACATAACACCGGTATGACGGAAACTAGGGCGACAAGAGTGGAACAAAACACCAGGCATATGGCCGAGCCTTCCACCCTTTACCAAATACATAGATGCATTAATTAAATAAGAGATATTGTGATATCCCAACATAAACATAATCCAACATGGAGCAATCTTCGTCTTCACCTGCAACTAGCAACGCTATAAGAGGGGCTGAGCAAAAGCGGTAACATAGCTAAACAATGGTTTGCTAGGAAGGGTGAAAAGGTTAGAGGCTGACATGGCAAATTGGGAGGCTTGAAGAACAAGAGATAGGAAGAACGAAGCAACTAGCATAGCAATGATAGTAATGAGATCCAGGGTGACGGTCATCTTGCCTGGAATCCCGCTAGGAAGAAGAACGAGTCCATGAAGAAGACGAACGGATGAAGCCGAACCAAGCGTAGACGAACGAATCCTCACGATCGCAACGAAACGGGAACTATCGAGAAGAAGCACACAACATGGTAAACACACCACACATAGACAAGACATGATGCACAACAAGCATGATGCATGACAAAGCTAGATGAGGCTACTCATGGCAAGAGATGGTGCAAACAAGAACAACACATCAAGGCAAGTTTAAATGAGGCCGGAAACAACATAAAACAATTCCGGTAAGTCCTCATATGCAGATTTCGAAATTGGTCCAGAACTGAATAAACCTTATGTTCAAGTTGTTAAACAACAAGTTAAAGAGCACCAAGAGGATCTACACGAGATTCTAGTCAAGTTACATATAAAGTTCGTTTAATTCGGAGCTACGGCATAGAAGATATGAGCAAAACAAGTTAAACATGGCATTCATGCAAAATGCATGCAAACATCAAGCAAACACTCCCAAACATGGATGCAACATGATAATATGAAACTACATGCAAAAACAAGCAAGTTTCATATAGAGCACACTCAAAACGGAGCAACGGTTCAACACATACACTCTAAACAAGTTTAAAGGACAAGCTGTCCAAAACAACAACTAGGCATCTAGCAAGCATCAAAACAACATGCTACAGCACCTCAACATAATAACAAAAGGCATGGTCATGAAGTACAGGTAAAGCATGACAAAACATGAACACTGAGCTAACTCCAGAAATCACTAGATCATGCTCAAAAGGACATGGCAAGATTGCAAATAATAACAGTTTCAGGCTTAGCAGAAATAACATCAGGTTGCAATGTTTAGAGCTATCAAACAAAATGTTATAGGCTTTTACCCTGAAAAAATCATAAGCAAGCTCACGGAACGAAACTCCGCCGCCACGAGGCGGAACCTTGGCGGAACCAATCTAGGGCTCTGGCGGAGCTGTTCTGCCAGGGAAACTTCCCTCCGGGAGGGGGAAATCATCGTCATCACCAACGATCCTCTTATCGGGAGGGGGTTGATACGTCTCCAACGTATCTATAATTTTTGATTCCTCCATGCTACTTTATTACTGTTTTGGACTATATTGGGCTTTATTTTCCACTTTTATATTATTTTTGGGACTAACCTATTAACCGGAGGCCCAACCTGCATTGCTGTTTTTTGCCTATTTCAGATTTCAAGAAACGGAATATCAAACGGAGTCCAAATGGAATGAAACCTTCGGGAACGTGATTTTCTCACCGAACGTGATCCAGGAGACTTGGACCCTACTCCAAGAAGCTTCCGAGGAGGTCACGAGGGTGGAGGGCGCGCCACCTGGGCACGTCCCCTGCCTCATGGGCCCCTCGAAGCTCCACCGACGTACTCCTTCCTCCTATATATACCTACGTATCACCAATAGACCAGACACGGAGCCACAAAAATCTAATTCCACTGCCGCAACCTTCTGTATCCACGAGATCCCATCTTGGGGCCTGTTCCAGAGGTCCGCCGGAGGGGGCATCGACCATGGAGGGCTTTTACATCATCACCATAGCCCCTCCGATGAAGTGTGAGTAGTTTACTTCAGACCTTCGGGTCCATAGCTAGTAGCTAGATGGCTTCTTCTCTCTTTTTGGATCTCAATACAATGTTATCCCCCTCTCTCGTGGAGACCTATTCGATGTAATCTTCTTTTTGCGGTGTGTTTGTTGAGACCGATGAATTGTGGGTTTATGATCCAACTTATCTATGAATAATATTTGATTCTTCTCTGAATTCTTTTATGTATGATTGAGTTATCTTTGCAAGTCTCTTCGAATTATCCGTTTGGTTTGGCCAACTAGATTGGTAGTTCTTGCAATGGGAGAAGTGCTTGGCTTTGGGTTCAATCTTGCAGTGTACTTACTCGATGTGATGTAAAGAGTTGCAAGGCACGATTGTATTGTTGCCATCGAGGATAACAAGATGGGGTATTTATCATATTGCATGAATTTATTCCTCTACATCATGTCATCTTGCTTAAGCGTTACTCTGTTTTAACTTAATACTCTAGATGCATGCTGGATAGCGGTCGATGAGTGGAGTAATAGTAGTAGATGCAGAATCGTTTCGATCTACTTGTCTCGGACGTGATGCCTATATACATGATCATACCTAGATAACCTCATAATTATGCTCAATTCTATCAATTGCTCAACAGTAATTTGTTCACCCACCGTAGAATACTTATGCTCTTGAGAGAAGCCACTAGTGAAACCTATGGCCCCCGGGTCTATTCTCATCATATCAATCTATATCACTTTATTTACTTGCTTTGTTTTCACTTTGCCTTTACCTTTTTACTTTGCATCTATCTATCAAAAATACAAAAAATATTATCTCGATCAGATCTCACTCTCGTAAGTGACCGTGAAGGGATTGACAACCCGTAAGCGTTGGTTGCGAGTTGCTATCGTGTTGTGCAGGTGCGAGGGACTTGCGCGTGACCTCCTACTGGATTGATACCTTGGTTCTCAAAAACTGAGGGAAATACTTACGCTACTGTGCTGCATCATCCTATCCTCTTCGGGGAAAACCAACGCAAGCTCGAGACGTAGCAAGAAGAATTTCTGGTGCCGTTGCCGGGGAGGCTTACGCAAAAGTCAACATACCAAGTACCCACCACAATCCCTATCTCTCGCATTACATTATTTGCCATTTGCCTCTCGTTTTCCTCTCCCCCACTTCACCCTTGCCGTTTTATTCGCCCTCTCTTTCCCAATCTCCTCCTCCTTTCCCTTTTGTTTGCTTTCTTCCGCCTTACTTTTTCTACCGCTATGTCTGAAATTGGGGAGATTATCGTCGATATGGACAACAATGATAATACAGAAAATCCCGAGGCTCCGGCCGATGAACCTCCTATCTTGCATACCAAAAAGTTTCGAATCGGTAGTGGTAACATCAATGGCAAAGGCGTTATTCAAGATTTCTTTACTTGTGCCGGTGCTTTACCTTCGATGGGCTGTTCTATTCTTCATAGAAACAGTAGCCTTGCGGATGCTATAGCCATGCTTGTGGTTGAACTTGAAAGACAATTTATGCATATGCACCCTTGCATACAGAGAATTTTCTTAGAATTCTCTAATATTGAGCACTCTTCTATTAAGCGTGCTGTTACTATCTTTTTGGCTCATGAATTTAGATTTATCATAAGAGAAGCCAAAGAAATCTTTTTGCACTATAGGGTGGACGCCGGTTGTCCACCCATAGAAGCAATCCTCTATGATGAAGAGGAAATTAGACGTTTTCAATCTTCGGACTATGTCGCTTTCAATGAAAACCTTAGAAAAGAGGTCCGTATCAATGTCTTAGTCGATTGCATCAACGAGGTTAATAATGATTTTGCCCTTAGAAATAATGAGCTAGGATACTCTCTCGAGTATAAGCTCACAATATTTTGCCAAAAAATGCTTTCAGTGATGAAATAGTTGTGCACTATGAAGGGCCAAGAGAGGAACCCGTTCCTCCCATGATTGATCTTGGGGATTTTTGTCCCGCTAAATTTAGCCCTTTTGATTATTTTTGCTTGCCTCAAAGTGTCGGGGGCGAGACGGAGGAGATCCGCCCGCCGCGAGCACCTATGGGGCCGGGGCCCCTTCGTCTGTGCGGTACGAGGGCGGAGGGAGCACAGAGAGCAGATCGAGGCGATGCACGCGGGCGGATTTTTACCCAGCTTCGGGCCGCGATGGACGCGTAAAACCCTACTGCTGCTCTGTGTTGTATTTGATCTTGCTCGAGAAATGCGAGCGTATGGTGGTGTGGTGTGTTTGAGTGAGTTGATCCAGACGAACCCTAGGCGCGAGAGTTGCCCAGGATCCGAACCCCCTCTACGTTGTGCATGGGCCTCCTTTTATAGTGCAAGGGGTCACCGACAGGTGTCAACGTAGGAGAGAGGGGTAAAAATGTAAAAGAGGTGGTAGTTGGAACAGTGCGGGAACAGTGGAGCTACAGTGCTTGAACAGTGGCTTCTACCTACTTTGACAGTAGGGGACAAGAGCATTTAATGCCCGTCGCCGTCGACTCCAAAAGCTCCCGCCCTAGCGTCTCCGTTTGCCACGGCGATGGATCCACCACCGTGGAGTGCCACCGCACCCCCAAGCCAGAGCCACCGCCACGCGTCCTCGAAAGGCCCAGGCGACGCGTGGCGATGAGCTGGAGTCTTGGCGCACAGTTCCGCTCTCCGCGCAGTACCTCGCCGGGTCTTGATCTTGCGGGCCGGAGCTTGTCGGGCTCAGAACTTGTCGCTCCCGGGCCCTTGCCGGGCGCGATAAGCGCCAAGGCGTGTCTTCTATGATGTAGTCTTCTAGTCTCCCCGGCGAGCTCCTCTCGCCAGGGCCTTGCGTGAATGATGTAATCTTGAGCCTGGAACGGCCCTCCCGGCAAGCTTCTCTTGCCGGGGTCTCGATCTTCTGTCTTGTACTCTTTGTTCTTGAATGGCTTGATATGGAGTGGGAATGATCTCCGGCAAGCATATGGTGGATCCAGCCGCGGGAAGCTGCAACTGCCCGTGCACAAGTTGGGGTACTGAGGTACCCCTACCTTAGTACACCGACAGGAGCCCCCGGGCCTGGGCCACACACGGTGCCGAGCGCTGTTGGGCCAGGCCCAAAACAGTGCACGGGCACACGAGGCCCATGGCGTGCCGACTCCACTTCCGCCTCTGCCGCCTCCCCGTGCAACAGCACGCGTCGATTGCGGCGTCGTGGGATGGGACGTGCCCACGTTCTTTAATGAGAAGAGCGGACGCCCTCCCACTTCCCCATAAAAACAGAGGAAGCATGCGTGGTTCCCCTCCTCCGCTTTCATTGCTTCTTCTTCCTCCTCCAGAAATCCTCTTTGCGCTCCGCCTCCGCATCTCCTCAGCCGTCCCTTGCGTCTGCGGCGCCGCCGGACTCTTCATCCTCCTTCCCTCGCCGCTTCCGCCATGGCCCCGAAGACCGGGAAGGGGAAGGGGAAGGCGGAGAAGATCAAGAAGGAGAAATCCGAGCAGGCGGCAAAGCTCGCCCAGATGCGGAAGGAGAACGTCGTCTTCCCGCCGCGGCTCGGCGTGCAAGAACTCTGGGGCAAATATTACCTGTTCTGGGCCAAGAAGACCACGGCGCACCCTCGGACCAGAGCTCATCCGGCCGCCACCATGGACAACTATCCTGGCGGGTACTATTTCTTCGCAGCCTTCTTTCACTGCGGTCTTTGTCCCCCTTTTTCTGATTTCTTCTGCGACATCATGAATACATACGGCCTCCACCTTCTTGACTTCACCCCCAACGCCATTCTCACAATGGCGGTTTTCGCACATATGTGTGAAAACTTCATAGGGATACACCCAAACGTAGCTCTGTTCAGGCATTTCTTCACCCATAGAGCAGAGCCCGGCTCCCCCCTCTCCGGAGGGATTTCTTGGGTTTTTCGTCTGAACTTGAAGGAGTCGTACTTGCCGGGGGAGCTCCGCGGCAAGTGGGAGGAGTGGCGTGCGGACTGGTGCTGGATCGTTGAAGACGAGCCGCAGCCCTTCACCGCGCCGCGCACAACGCCCATCGTGCGCGGCAGAGACTGGAGCGAGCTGGATTCGGATGACATCAAGCTCGACGTTGCCCTCATCCGGATTCTTCGCCTTCGAGAGGCGAGGCTGTCCGTTGCAGAGGTAGGCGCCGACTTCCTCCGCCGCGGCATTGCCCCTCTTCAAGACAGGAAGAGGCCGGCCTGGGAGTACGGCGGTGCAGGGGATATCATGAGGCTGCGCCCCGGGCTGAACTTCAACTTCACGACGCTGGAGCTGAGGGGGATGGTCCGGGAACTCTTCAAATATGACCCGGCCCATCCAGAGTGGTTCAGACCTCCCGGGAGTGGTGCCCCTCGCAACAGACAGCTCGGGATCGCCTCCTCGCCATGATGCCCGCGTGCGACTCGCACGGCGTGGAGCGCACATGGATTCCGCCCGAGCCAACGGACGTCCTCAACTTCTTCGACAACCTTGAGGAGGTGGCGAAGAACAAGGACGAGACTCGGGGGCTGACACGGGACACCACGGACCAGGAGCTCGCGTACATAGCCTCTCGGGCCGAAGAGGCCGCTGCAGCCGCAACGGCAGGAGAGTTCGGCTGTACGCCCGAGGAGGCCGAGGCTGCGGAGGAGTCCTACCAAGCGGAGGCGGCGGAAATCTGTAGACTGCTGCAACTTCCTCCCGGCGCGCTCGCCGGGGTCCCCTCTCTGAGGCACTCTGGGATCCCCGGAATCGCGGCCGAGGCCGCGGCAAGGGGTAGCGCTGCCGGAGGGAGCAGAGGCGCCGGAGGGAGCGGAGACACCAGAGGAAAAGGGGTCGCAGCGCAGGGCGCTGGGTCTGGCGAGCCAGCCGGCGAGGAGGAGGAGGAGGAGGAGAATGTCGCGGCCGCCGAGGATGCCGGCGGGTCTACGGACCTTTACGCCGACGACCTCTCCTCGTCGTCGGAGACCTCCCCGCCCCGGGCGAGCCCCAGGCGCTCCCCACTAAAGCGCCTCCGCAAGGCTGCGACGGAAGCGAGTACGCAGGCCCTCCGTCAACTACCAGCTCGCCGGGCAGCGCAAGCTTCCCGGGGGAGCCAAGCTGCGCCAAGGGCGACCGGTGCACCAGCCGCGGTGGGAGCGACTCACGCGCAGGCCACGGCAAAGGCGCCCCGCAGGTCGGCGCCGAGCGGACAGGGGTCTTCTCGGAGCGGAGCGGCGGCTCCGCCCGCTTCTCGGGTCCCGGCTGCCACGAGGCTGGGTCTTGAGCCCCAGCCCCGAGGACCGCCAAGCGTCCGAGAGGGCTTCGCCTCCTGCTCCTCGCGCCGACGCCGACCAGTGGAGTATGATTTCTCCGCCTTGAGCGAAGACGACGAGGAGGAACAGGAGTAAGTACCCGAGATCTTCATCTTCTTAAATTTCGCCTTGATTATTGTCGAGGCTAATCTTGTTTCTTGTGTTGATTTCAGGACCTTGACCGGCGGGCGGCGAAAAAGCCAAGGTGCCCGTGGTCGAGGTCGCGACGACTCGCCCGCCGAGGCGATCGGGACGTCTGAGCCAAGCTTGCGGACCAGAGCTGTCCCGAGGAGCAGCCCCAAAGACAGCCCCCAACAGAAGTCTGGGTCCCGCACCTTCGCTTGCCGGGCGCGTCTGGAGATTTCGTCTTGTTCTAATATCTCGGCGGGTTTGTCTTGACTAGTGCAGAGATGGAGCCGCAGCGGCAGGAGCACCCGGAGGTCGCCCTCGAGGAGCCGGCAGTCCTTCCATCTCCGCCAAGGTTGGATTCCCCGGCAAGGGAGAACGTCCCGCCAAGGGCGGGTACTCCGCCAAGGGCGAGTACTCCGCCAAGGGCGAGTACCCCGCCAAGAGCGACCAGTCCGGCGAGGGCGGCCACTCCGCCAAGGGAGGATTCCCCGGCAAGAGAGCCCGCCGCTGACGACGTCCGTCAAGGTAGGTTCTGCAACTTTGTCTTCTTGGCGTTGTCTCTTTTTGGTTATTTGCTTGAACTTCTTTTGCTTTTTCTTCTTCTTCTAGATCCTCCTCCTCTCCCCGAGCAGATGGAGACGGAAGTCGCCATTGAGGAGGAGGAGGACGTGTAGGGCGGCGGCGGCGACGCCCCCGTCGTCGAGGACGCAGCGGGAGCCGCCGGGCCACACGTGCCAGAGACCGCTCCGGCTGCAGACGCAGCGACCGGAGAGGGGGATGGCGACAGCACCGCCGCCCCGGAGGCGGCGGGAGCATCAAGTGCTGCGCGGTCACCGACCCTCCGCCGGAGAGGAGCGGCCCGGCTACTACTTGAAGCCCCAACGGCGTCTTCATCCAGTGCCGTGGGGTTCCTCGTCGCGAGCTCCAGAGGGCGAGGCCTTTGACGGGGAGGTCCTCGCCTCCGCGGGCTTGAAGATCGTCGAGGGGCCCGGCGGGAGCGGCGGGCCCGAGGAGGAGAAGCTGCTTCACCAGCTCCTGGCCCTTTACCGGGCCAAACAGGCGAAGCTCGCTTCCCGGGAGGCCCTTGCCGCCAAGGCCGCCGAGGAGATGGAGAAGCGCGCGGCGGAGCTCAGCGCCGCCAATCAGGCTGCTCTCCGCGAAGTGGCGGAGAAGCGTGAGCGTCTCGCCGGGGAGTATGAAGAGTGGTTGCTGGAGAAGGCCGAGGCCGAAGAGCAGCAACGGCTCGCCGGGGTGGAGCTGTCCCGGCGAGAAGGAGAACTCATCCAGCGGAAGGTCAACCTCGACGTTCACGAGGAAGACCTTGCCGCTCGGGAACAAGCCCTTGGCGGGGAATTGAAGGAGGCGAAAAATGCCGCGGCTGCCGCGGAAACCGCCAAGGAGGAGCTCGCCGCCAAGGTCGCGATGCTGGAGGAGTTGCTGAAGGCGAATGAAGAGAAGGTTGCCGCGCTCGTCACGGAGCGAGAAGGATGCCCACACCAACTCGTAACTCTAGGAGCGCCTTTCCAAGAAGGCGGCGAGTTGAAGGCCGCCAAGGACTCCATCGAGGTCTTGAGCTACAAGTTTCTCTGCCAAGGACTCGCTGACGCTGCCGGGATCGGAAACCAAGTTGAAGGAGGAGCTCCGCGAGGAGCGAACCTTGGTGGTCAGCGCCAACAAAGCAGCCGAGGACTTCCGCCGTATCGTCGAGATATGGACCGAGGACTTGGTATCTTCGCGTCCGCCATTGACCAGAGCTCTGGCGCCAAGCCGGAGCATCTCATCTACTCCTGGATCCAAACCTCGCTCACAGCGCCAAGCTCAGCCTCTTCTTCAGGGGGATCGCACCAGCTCTTGCAAATCTGCGGGAGAAGATCCCCGCGCAGCTCGCCGAGGAGACGCGCCGGCTGTGCGCGGGAACCATGGAGCGCGTGCTGACGAAGATCGTATACCGCAACCCCGGCATAAACCTCACCAACGTTCTTCGCAGCTTGCCGGACGACGCGAACATGGAGGCTTTGAAGGAGCAGGTCGCCCACATCATCGCCAAGGTGAACAAGATCTCCAGGATGGAGGGCGACCGCGTAGACTAGGCCTCCTTTATCTTTATCTCTTTTAGTTGCTGCATAGGGTGTTATGAACTCATTAGTCACCGTGACAAGTTATTTCTTGCCAGATATTATCTTTATTTCGATCAATGGATGCAGTGTTATCTCCCTTGTTTTGATCCTCAGCTTTGTATGTTTCAACCCTACGCTTCTAGGGAACTTGCCGGCAAGGGACCCTTGTCGCGAGCGCTGAGTGCTGAGCTCGAAGCAGCCTGCTAGCCAAGGTCTTACCGGCAAGCAACCTTGCCGCAGTTAGTCGCAACGCACTTAGCTTGCTGAGCGGGCTTGAAGACGAAACAAGGGCACGACACTTGTCGCAGCTCTCTTAAATCGTTGAGCGCGCTCGAAAACAAGATAAGGGTGCGGCTATCCATCGGTAGGTTCCTCCGAGCACAGGTTTTCCATATAAAGTGTGGTTGTTCAAGGAAGGCAACTTAAAACTCAAAATTTTGAGCTGTTCAAACTTAGCTTTCGTGATCTGCGCGTTCTCCGGCAAGCTTCTCTTTCTTGAACAACACTTGGTTCATCCTCCATTTCCTTCCCCCCCGGCAAACTTGTGTGCGAGGAACGTTTCTTCTGTTTAAGAGACAAGGAAAAAGAAGAAGGAAACAAGCAAATGGCCTTTCGGCGTGCTATTGTTTGCCGGATATGTGTGTCGCACAAGAGATGCCAAATAACACATGCAAATAGCAAAGAAAAGCATGGAAAAGGCAACCAGCGCAAAACACAGAAACTTTATTGCTGCACGGGGTCTGCGCCCGGCTTTGTACAAAGGGTTATATGCAACGGCGGCAAAGCTTTGCACAAAAGGTGGTTGCCGGAGCGGATCACGGCAACCGCGCCTTATGGATAAAACTTGCGAAGATGCTCTATGTTCCAGAGTTGCTCATCGGTAAGCCTTCTTCGGTCTCGAGGCGACAGCGCCGGGCCTCGTGACTTGTCTCACCCGATAAGGGCCTTCCCACTTCAAGTCCAACTTGTTGGAATTCTTGGCGGACTGAACACGCCAAGAACAAGGTCGCCTTCCTCGAGACTCCTGGCTTTGACCTTGCGGCTATGGTAGCGGCGCAAAGGCTTGCTGGTATCGAGCAGCTCGTCTGACAGCCCGAGACGTCCCTCCTCAAGGAGCAATGCGTCATCTTGCCGCGATTGCTCTTGCTCGAGCTCATCATAAGCGAGCACTCGAGGAGATCCGTATACGAGTTCCGTGGAGAGAACTGCTTCTGCTCCATAGACTAGAGCAAAAGGTGTCTGTCCGGTGGCTCGATTCGGTGTCGTCCTGATTGACCAAAGAGCCGTCGGCAGCTCCTCTATCCAATTTCTTCCGCACCTGCGCAGCCTGTCGAAAGTTCTTGTCTTGAGTCCGCGCAGCACTTCAGCATTAGCCCTCTCTGCTTGACCGTTGCTCCTTGGGTGAGCAACAGAAGCGAAGCAGACCCTGGCGCCAAGGTCTTGGACGTACTGCATGAAGGTGCGACTAGTGAATTGTGTACCGTTGTCGGTGATAATCCTGTTAGGGATCCCGAAACGGCACACAATCGACCTGAAGAACTTGACCGCCGATCAGTCTTGTCACCTTTCTCATCGCTCCACTTCGGCCACTTTGTGAACTTGTCGATTGCTACGTACAAGTACTCAAAGCCCCGGCAACACGGGGAAGGGGCCGAGGATATCGAGCCCCTGCATCGAGAAGGGCCGGGATAAAGGGATTGTTTGGAGAGCTTGAGCTGGTGATGAATCTGCTTTGCATGGGCCTTGCGCTTCACACTTGGTTACTAGTGCGATTGCATCTTGGAGGCTTCTTGCCAAAGAACCCTTGCCGGAAAGCTTTCGACAAGCGCCCTTGCGCCAATGTGGTGGCCGATATGCCTCCGTGTATCTCTGCCAATGTGTTACATCCATCTTCCCGGAGATGCACTTGATCGACACCATTGAGCCTTCTTCATGACAGCTCGTTGTCCACGAACTGGTACATACTTGACTGTCTGGTTATCTTTTCTATTTCTTCTGGGTCGTCGGGAAGTTCTCCAGTTTGTAAGAAACGGACGATCTGCTGCGCCCATGCCGGAGCTTGGGGCTCGACGGCAAGGACTAAAGGCATGAGGGCCGCTGTGAGGACCTGAGCTTCTACGGCAAGGACCCCTGGCTCTGCCGGAGCTGAAGGTCCCCCGGCAAGCTCGCCGGGGCGAGGCTTGTCGGGAACACTTGCTTCAACTGTATAGATTTGAGGATCCGCAGGAGCAAACTGTTCCTCAGCGTCCTGGTTGTTGATCTTGGGGACTTTGGCGGCGGCCTCGGGGAGACCCGCCGGCAAGTAGTCGCCGGAGACCAACTTTCTTTTCTTGGACTGTCCAATTGATGGCGTGACAGATGGTTGAGTTAGCTTGAGCAAGAAGGTCCCTGGTTCCACAGGTAACTTCATCGAAGCACACTTTGAAAGGCCATCTGCGATTTCGTTCTGAGCTCTCGGGACGTGCTCCATCTGCAAGCCTTCAAAGCGCTCCTCAAGCTTCCTCACTTCATCTACATAAGCTTCCATCAAAGGGCTCTGATAGCTCTTGTTAACTTGCCGGACCACCAACTGAGAATCTCCCCGCACAATCAACTTCTTGATCCCAAGTTCGGCCGCAATCCTGAGACCGGCGAGCGAACCTTCATATTCAGTAGTGTTGTTTGTCGCTTGTTCTCTTGGGAAGTGCATCTGGATAACGTACTTGAGGTGCTCTCCGGTGGGCGCGATGAGTACCACGCCGGCACCGGCGCCTTGCAGCGAGAAGGCACCATCGAAGTACATTACCCATTCACTTGTCGCTTCTTGTACGGGTGTACTTGTTTCTTGGACTTCTTCATCAGGCGTTGGGGTCCATTCTGCTATGAATTCTGCCAAAGCCCGGCTCTGTATGGTTGAAGTACTTTCAAACTTGAGTCCAAAGCTCGACAGCTCCAGTGCCCACTCAACGATCCTGCCTGTTGCTTCTGGGTTGTGCAATATCCTCTTCAGCGGGAAGCGAGTGACCACTGTTATCTCGTGTGCCTGGAAGTAATGGCGCAGCTTTCTCGAGGCCATGAGGAGGCCGAAAAGCAACTTTTGCACACCAGAGTACCTTGATCTAGCCCCCTGGAGAAGGGAGCTTACAAAATACACTGGGCGCTGCACCATCTTCTTCCGCACCTCATCCTGTTCCTGCGCAGAGTTGTCCTTGTCGGGGCCAGAACTTGTCGGAGCAGCCCCCTGCTTGTCGCTGGACCCGCTTGCCGGTGGTGTAGCCTCCTCGTCGGGCTCCCTCTCTGCTACTAGCGCAGCACTAACCACTTGGTTGGTTGCCGCTAGGTACAGCAGCAACTTCTCCTGTGGTTTAGGTGCGACAAGTATTGGGGTGGAGGATAGGTACCGTTTCAAATCTTGCAGCGCTGCCTCCGCTTCTGGAGTCCACTTCATGGGGCCTGCCTTCTTCAAGATTTTGAAGAAAGGTAGGGCACGCTCTGCAGACTTTGAAATGAACCTACTGAGGGCAGCCACACAACCCGCGAGTCTTCTGACATCCTTGACTCGCTTCGGGGCTTCGATCTGCTCAATAGCTTTAATCTTGTCGGGGTTGGCTTCAATCCCCCTCTGTGACACAAAGAACCCGAGAAGCTTGCCGGAGGGCACTCCAAAGACGCACTTCTCGGGGTTCAACTTAAGCTGTATCTTGCGCAGGTTCTGAAATGTCTCTTCCAAATCTTGAATCAGGGTATCCTTGCTCTTGCTCTTCACCACGATATCATCCATGTAAGCCTCTACATTCCTGTGGATTTGTGGCTCAAAAGCAGTATATACTACCCTTGCAAATGTTGATCCTGCATTCTTCAGTCCAAATGGCATGCGTATAAAGCAATAGGTGCCACATGGAGTGATAAACGCAGTCTTCTCTTCATCCTCTTTGGCCATAAAGATCTGGTGATAGCCTGAGTATGCATCAAGAAAGCAGAGCAGCTCACATCCGGCAGTGGAGTCAACGATCTGGTCAATGCGCGGCAAGGGGAATGGATCCTTGGGACATGCTTTATTTACATCGGTGAAGTCTATGCACAGCCTCCACTTCTGATTAGCCTTGCGCACGACGACTGGGTTTGCTAGCCACGTCGGATGGATTACACCTCTAACTAGGCCCGCTGCCTCTAGCTTCTTGATTTCTTCGCTGATGAATTCTTGGCGCTCCACGGCTTGCTTCCTAACTTTTTGCTTGACGGGCCGCGCATGAGGGCAAACGGCAAGCTTGTGCTCAATTACCTTCCTGGGAACACCGGGGATGTCAGATGGTTGCCATGCAAACACATCGACATTCGCCCGCAGGAAAACAGCAACGAGCGCTTTCCTATTCTTTGTCAAGCGTGGCAATCGATGGTGAAGGTACCACCGGTCACCGTCCTCCTGGCAGCCACCTTCTTGGTTGCGGCGGAGCAGCCATTCCCTTTACCCTTGCGGTGGAGCTCGGCGGGGCGTCCTCGACAGCTGCGCCACTCAAGAGGTGCGGTTGCGGAGTGGGCCCCGGAGCACTTGCCGGACTTGGTCTTCGTCTTCTTCCCCCCGGGAGCTTCAGCGGCAAGTGTATTCTTGTCGGCCGCTGCTGCCGCATCCCGGTAGATCTTGTCGGTGCAGATAAGCGCATCTTTCTTGTCGCCGTGGACAGTGATGACGCTTATTGGCCCCGGCATCTTGAGTACGTTGTAAGCATAATGGGAAGCTGCCATGAACTTGGCGAGAGCAGGACGGCCGAGTATTCCGTTGTATGGTAACGGAATATCGGCGACGTTGAAAGTGATGCGCTCAGTCCTGAAATTGAGCTCCCCGCCAAAGGTCACCGGCAAAGTGATCTTCCCCTTGGGCTTGCTCCGTCCTGGGTTAATTCCTTGGAAAGAACCGGTCTCTTCGAGCTCGTCATCTGGAATTTGGAGCTTCTTGATCATAGCAGAGGAAATCAAGTTCAGCCCAGCCCCGCCGTCAACCAACATTTTGGTGACCTTGAGGTTGCGGATGGTGGGCGAGACCAGCATCGGCAAGCACCCGACCGCGGTGGTGCGGTCAGGGTGATCCTCAAGATCAAAGATGATGGGCGTGCTGGACCATTTGAGGAGCCTGCGCGACTCTACGGGCGGCTCCGCTGCGTTCACTTCACGCACCCACTGCTTAAGCTGGCGGTGGGAAGTGTGCAGTGAGGCGCCACCGTCAACGCACAAGACCTCCGTAGCCTTCTGGAACTCCTGCTCGCTGTCATCCTCATCTTCCATGTCTTCGTCGTCATCTTCTTCATCCTTGTCGCGGCTCCGGGAAGGTCGATCACCTTGCCGCCGCTTGGCCTTGCCGGGGCGTCCTCCCCGACCATTGAATGGCCGCTTCTTGCTCAGTTCTCCTCCGCCACCCTGGGCCCTCTCCTTGTCGCGCCTCTCGTACTCAGCTTTTTGCTTCTCGACGAGATAGTCGACGCGCTTGCAGTTATAGAGATCGTGGCCCTTGGTGCGGTGGATTTTGATATTGCTTGCGGGGCCGCCTCGCTTGTCGGCTGCCGCTTCGGGGCAGCTCCTTGCGGAGTCGCCAGCTGTGCATGCTTGGCGGGAGCCTCCTTGCGGACTTCTCGACGGCAAGCACCTCTTCCTTGTTCTTCTTGATTGTTCCGCCGCGCTTTTTGCAGGGCAGCGTCGTGGTCGCTTCCCCTGCGCGATATCCTCCCGGGGAGCCTCCTCCCCTCTTCCGCGCGTGCGCATTTATCAGCCAGAGCATAAAGCTCGCTGACATCCCGAATCTTGGTCATCGCCATCTCTTCACGCATGCGGCGGTTACGCACGTTACGGTGGAACGCGCGATAACCGCGGCAGGGTGGACGTCAGGGATGTTGTGTTGCACACGGCTGAAGTGTTGGATGTACTTGCGCAGGGACTCTCCTTCCTTCTGGGCCAAAATGTGGAGATCGCTCTCCTGGCCGTGGGGTTTGTGGCCGCCAGTGAAGGCGCCAACAAACTGATGGCAAAGGTCTGCCCAAGAAGAAATGGAGCCTTCCGGCAAGTGCATAAGCCAAGAGCGAACGTTCGGCCTAAGCACGAGCGGGAAGTAGTTCGCCAGAATCTTCTCGTCGCGCCCCCCGGCAGCCTGCACGGCGATGGTGTAGACACTGAGGAATTCCGAGGGGTGCGTCTTGCCGTCGTACTTCTCCGGTACGTCAGGCTTGAAATTCTTCATGCTGGGCCACTGGACGCGCCGCAGCTCACGGGTGAACGCAGGGCAGCCTGCCGCGTACGGCAAGTCGCCTGGCTCACCGGGCGCAGCGTGCGTCGACAGTGCTCCCAGCCCTCTGGTCTGATTGTCGCCGAGTCTCTCGGCGGCGCTCGATCGTGGTTCGAGCGTCTTCTTGTCGCCGCTCGTCGAGAACCTGGCGTTGATCCCGACGAGCTCGCGGGTCCGACGATGCCGTGGAGCCATCGTCGGCGTTGTTCCGGCGGGGCGGCGTCTTTCGCTTCCGCGGCGGGGAGTGCACGGTGGTTGCGCCCCCGGCGGTCTTGTCGCCGCCGGCCGTGAGGCCGCAGGCTGCTGTTGACGGTCGTTGTTGGCGAAGGCGACCAGGCTCTGGATGGTAGCCCTCCAGTCCTCGGCCTTGTCCGCCGCTGGAGGGAAGTCGAGGAGCATTTGCGCTCTTGTGGCGCTTCGCGAAGTGGAGGGAAGCGGGAAGCGGCGGTGCGAGGCGGGGCGCTCGGACTCCTAACAAGGTTAGAAGGCGAGGTCCTGCCGGCGCCTTTGCTTTGCTGTAATGCGGGCGGGGTTTCGAACATCCCGCGAGCCTCCGGCGCGTCCCTGCTCCAGCAGACGGATACCACCTCCCGTGGTATGGCGCTGCTGGGTCGTCGTGCGCTGAGATGACGTGGATCTACGGAGGCCGAGGTGTGGTCATCCGTCCTGTCCCTGGATCTGGTGGCGCCGCGAGTGCCCTCACCGGCGTCCACCCCTCCGCTAGCGTCTCCTCCGCCTACCGTTGGCTCCGGTGGCGGCGGCTGAGACGCAGACGGGTCTGCGACCCTCGAAGCTCTCGTCTTCGGGGCCATGGCGCAGTTGTTGATGAAATTGCCGACGAAATTGGAGAGGCTGATGAAGAACGCGCCCGTGCGAACGCCGGATCAGGTCTGCACAACCTCGACGCCCCCTACCTGGCGCGCCAAAGATGTCGGGGGCGAGACGGAGGAGATCCGCCCGCCGCGAGCACCTATGGGGCCGGGGCCCCTTTGTCTGTGCGGTACGAGGGCGGAGGGAGCATAGAGAGCAGATCGAGGCGATGCACGCGGGCGGATTTTTACCCAGCTTCGGGCCGCGATGGACGCGTAAAACCCTACTGCTGCTCTGTGTTGTATTTGATCTTGCTCGAGAAATGCGAGCGTATGGTGGTGTGGTGTGTTTGAGTGAGTTGATCGCACGAACCCTAAGCGCGAGAGTTTCCAGATCCAACCCCCTCGTTGTGCATGGGCCTCCTTTTATAGTGCAAGGGTCACCGACAGTGTCAACGTAGGAGAGAGGGTAAAATGTAAAAGAGGTGGTAGTTGGAGCAGTCTTGGGGAACAAAGGAGCTACGATGCTTGAACAGTGGCTTCTACCTACTTTGACAGTAGGGGACAAGAGCATTTAATGCCCGTCGCCGTCGACTCCAAAAGCTCCCGCCCTAGCGTCTCCGTTTGCCACGGCGATGGATCCACCACCGTGGAGTGCCACCGCACCCCCCAAGCTTCGCAGCCACCCGCCACGCGTCCCTGGAAAGGCCCCAGGGCGACGCGTGGGCAGATGAGCTGGAGTGCGGGCGCACAGTTCCGCTCTCCCGGCGAGTACCTCGCCGGGGTCTTTATCTTGCCGGGCCCGGGAGCTTGTCGGGCTCTGTAACTTGTCGCTCCCCGGGCCCTTGCCGGGACGCGTATAGCGCCAAGGCGTGTCTTCTATGATGTAGTCTTCTAGTCTCCCCGGCGAGCTCCTCTCGCCAGGGCCTTGCGTGAATGATGTAATCTTGAGCCTGGAACGGCCCTCCCGGCAAGCTTCTCTTGCCGGGGTCTCGATCTTCTGTCTTGTACTCTTTGTTCTTGAATGGCTTGATATGGAGTGGGAATGATCTCCGGCAAGCATATGGTGGATCCAGCCGCGGGAAGCTGCAACTGCCCGTGCACAAGTTGGGGTACTGAGGTACCCCTACCTTAGTACACCGACACAAAGGAAACTTGCTGCCGAACATAGGGAATACGAGATGAGCTTTCAAGATCTATCTTATTATTACGGCACAACCTAGATCTATCCTTGCTTTTATGCCTAGCTAGGGGCGTTAAACGATAGCGCTTTTTGGGAGGCAACCCAATTTTATTTTGTGTTTTTTGTTTTTGGTTCTGTTTAGGAATAAACAATCCATCTACCTTCTGTTTGGATGTGGTTTTATGTTTTAGTTAGTGTTTGTGCCAAGTAAGACCTATAGGATAACCTACGATGATAGTTGATTTGATTCTGCTGAAAAACAGAAACTTTGCACGCACGCATTTAGTTATGATAAATCAGAAGAACGTGCTTTTGCATTGATTCGTTTTTCTTCTGATAAATAAACAAATTTTAAAGGACTTACTATTTTGGTATAATTTTTAGAGTTCCAGAAGTTTGCGTTAGTTACAGATTACTACAGACTGTTCTGTTTTTGACAGATTCTGTTCTTTGTGTGTTGTTTGCTTATTTTGATGAATCTATGGCTAGTAAATTAGTTTGTAAACCATAGAGAAGTTGGAATATAGTAGGTTTAACAGCAATATAAATAAAGAATGAGTTCATTACAGTACCTTGAAGTAGTCTTTTGTTTTCTTTGTCTAACGGAGCTCACGAGATTTCTGTTGAGTTTTGTGTTGTGAAGTTTTCAAGTTTTGGGTGAATTCTTTTGATGGATTATGGAACAAGGAGTGGCAAGAGCCTAAGCTTGGGGATGCCCATGGCACCCCAAGATAATCAAGGACACCAAAAGTCAAAGCTTGGGGATGCCCTGAAGGCATCCCTCTTTAAATCCACTTCCATCGGTAATTTACTTGGAGCTATATTTTTATTCACCAACATGATATGTGTTTTGCTTGGAGCGTCTTGTATTATTTGTGTCTTTGCTTTTTAGTTTACCACAATCATCCTTGCTGTACACACCTTTTGAGAGAGCCATACATGATCTGGAATTTATTAGAATACTCTATGTGCTTCACTTATATCTTTTGAGCTTGATAGTTTTGCTCATAGTGCTTCACTTATATCTTTTGAGCGTGATAATTTTTGCTCTAGTACTTCACTTAGATCTTTTAGAGAACGGTGGTGGATTTGTTTTAAAGAAACTTGATCTCTCATGCTTCACTTAGATTATTTTGAGGGTCATTAATAGCATGGTAATTTTCTTAATGTTAATATACTTGGTATTCAAGATTTGTGAAACTTTCTTTCTTGAGTGAATTAAACTAAGTTTGATGCTTGATATTGTTTTGAGATGTGGAGGTGATAATATCAAAGTCGTGCTATTTGAATAGTTGTGAATTTGAGAAATACTTGTGTTGAAGTTAGCAAATCCCGTAGCATGCACGTATGGTTAAAGTTGTGTAACAAATTAGAAACATGAAGTGTACCTGGCTTGTGCATCCTTATGAGTGGCGGTCGGGGACGAGCGATGGTCTTTTCCTACCAATCTGTCCCCCTAGGAGCACGCACGTAGTATTTGAATTTTTGATGGCTTCTAAATTTTTGCAATAAGTATATGAGTTCTTTTGACTAATGTTGAGTCCATGGATTATACGCACTTTTACCTTTCCGCCATTGCTAGCCTCTTCGGTACCGTGCATTGCCCTTTCTCACCTTGAGAGTTGGTGCAAACTTCAGCGGTGCATCAAACCCCGTGATACGATACGCTCTATCACACATAAACCTCCTTTTATCTTCCTCAAAACAGCCACCATACCTACCCATCATGGCATTTCCATAGCCATTCCGAGATATATTGCCATGCAACTTCCACCATCATCATCGTGACATGCATTACTTTTGTCATATCGCCATTGCATGATCTTGTAGTTGACATCGTATTTGTGGAAAAGCCACCATGCATTATTTTCCATACATGTTACTCTTGATTCATTGCACCATCCCGGTACACCGCCGGAGGCATTCATATAGAGTCATATCTTCTTCTAGTTTCAAGTTGTAATCCTTATGTTGTAATCAATAGAAGTGTGATGATCATCATTATTAGAGCATTGCCCTAGTGAGGAAAATGATGATGGAGACTATGATTCCCCCCCAAGTCGGGATGAGACTCCGGACGAAAAAGAAAGAAAGAGAAAGGCCAATAAAAAGAAAAGAAAGGCCAATAAAAAAAAGGCCAATAAAAAAAATATATGAGAGAAAAAGAGAGAAGGGGCAATGTTACTATCCTTTTACCACACTCGTGCTTCAAAATAGCACCTTGTTCTTCATGTAGCGAGTCTCATATATTTGTGCTTCAAAGTAGCACCATGTTTTTCATATAGTGAGTCTCATAAATTGTCTTGTTTATACTAGTGGGAATTTTTCATTATAGAACTTGGCTTGTATATTCCAATGATGGGCTTCCTCAAAATGCCCTAGGTCTTCGTGAGCAAGCGAGTTGGATGCACACCCACTAGTTTTCTTTTGTTGAGCATTCATAGCTCTAGTGCATCCGTTGCATGGCAATCCCTACTCCTCATGTTGACATCAATTGATGGGCATCTCCATAGCCCGTTGATTATCCTTGTCAATATGAGACTTTCTCCTTTTTTTGTCTTCTCCACACAATCCCCATCATCATATTCTATTCCACCCATAGTGCTATATCCATGGCTCGCGCTCATGTATTGCGTGAAAGTTGAAAGAGTTTGAGATTATTTGAGTATGAAACAATTGCTTGGCTTGTCATCGGGGGTATAGAAGTTGGGAACATCTTTGTGTGACGAAAATGAAGCATAGCCTAACTATATGATTTTGTAGGGATGAACTTTCTTTGGCTATGTTATTTTGAGATGACATAATTGTTTGATTAGTATGCTTGAATTATTATTATTTTTTATGTCAATATGAACTTTTATCTTAAATCTTTCGGATCTGAATATTCATGCCATGATTAAGAAGATTTACATTGAAATTATGCCAAAGTATCACTCCGCATCAAAAATTCTTTTTTATCATTTACCTACTCGAGGACGAGTAGGAATTAAGCTTGGGGATGCTTGATAAGTCTCCAACGTATCTATAATTTTTGATTGCTCCATGCTACTTTATCTACTATTTTAGACTATATTGGGCTTTATTTTCCACTTCTATATTATTTTTGGGACTAACCTATTAACCGGAGGCCCAGCCCAGAATTGCTGCTTTTTACCTATTTCAGTATTTCGAAGAACGGAATATCAAACAGAGTCCAAACGGAATGAAACCTTCGGGAACGTGATTTTCTCACCGAACGTGATCCAGGAGACTTGGACCCTACTCCAAGAAGCTTCTGAGGAGGTCTCGAGGGTGGAGGGCGTGCCCCCTGGGCGCGCCCCCTTGCCTCGTGGGCCCCTCGAAGCTCCACCGATGTACTCCTTCGTCCTATATATACCTACGCATCCCCAATAGACCAGACACGGAGACAAAAAAACCTAATTCCACCATCGCAACCTTCTGTGTCCACGAGATCCCATCTTGGGGCCTGTTCCGGAGCTCCGCCGGAGGGGGCATCTACCATGGAGGGCTTCTACATCATCACCATAGCCCCTCCGATGAAGTGTGAGTAGTTTACTTCAGACCTTCGGGTCCATAGCTAGTAGCTAGATGGCTTCTTCTCTCTTTTTGGATCTCAATACAATGTTCTCCCCCTCTCTCGTGGAGATCTATTCGATGTAAACTTCTTTTTGCGGTGTGTTTGTGGAGACCGATGAATTGTGGGTTTATGATCCAACTTCTATATGAATAATATTTGATTCTTCTCTGAATTCTTTTATGTATGATTGAGTTATCTTTGCAAGTCTCTTCGAATTATCCGTTTGGTTTGGCCAACTAGATTGGTAGTTCTTGCAATGGGAGAAGTGCTTGGCTTTGGGTTCAATCTTGCGGTGTCCTTACTCAGTGACAGAAAGAGTTGCACGGCAAGTATTGTATTGTTGCCATCGAGGATAACAAGATGGGGTATTTATCATACTGCATGAATTTATTCCTCTACATCATGTCATCTTGCTTAAGGTGTTACTTTGTTTTTAACTTAATACTCTAGATGCATGCTGGATAGCGGTCGATGAGTGGAGTAATAGTAGTAGATGCATAATCGTTTTGATCTACTTGTCTCGGACATGATGCCTATATACATGATAATACCTAGATAACCTCATAATTATGCTCAATTCTATCAATTGCTCAACAGTAATTTGTTCACTCACCGTAGAATAATTATGCTCTTGAGAGAAGCCACTAGTGAAACCTATGGCCCCTGGGTCTATTCTCATCATATCAATCTATATCACTTTATTTACTTGCTTTGTTTTTACTTTGCCTTTACCTTTTTACTTTGCATCTATCTATCAAAAATACCAAAAATATTATCTCTATCAGATCTCACTCTCGTAAGTGACCGTGAAGGGATTGACAACCCCAAGGCGTTGGTTGTGAGTTGCTATCGTGTTGTGCAGGTGCGAGGGACTTGCGCGTGACCTCCTACTGGATTGATACCTTGGTTCTCAAAAACTGAGGGAAATACTTACGCTACTGTGCTGCATCATCCTCTCCTCTACGGGGAAAACCAACGCAAGCTCGAGACGTAGCAGGGGTCAATCTCCATCAACATCTTCACCAGCACTATCTCCTCTCAAACCCTAGTTCATCTCTTGTATCCAATCTTTGTACCAAAACCTTAGATTGGTACCTGTGGGTTGCTAGTAGTGTCGATTACTCCTTGTAGTTGATGCTAGTTGGTTTATTTGGTGGAAGATCATATGTTCAGATCGTTAATGCATATTAATACTCCTCTGATCATGAACATGAATATGCTTCGTGAGTAGTTACGTTTGTTCCTGAGGACATGGGTGAAGTCTTGCTATTAGTAGTCATGTGAATTTGGTATTCGTTCGATATTTTGATGAGATGTATGTTGTCTCTCCTGTAGTGGTGTTATGTGAACGTCGACTACATGACACTTCACCATTATTTGGGCCTAGAGGAAGGATTGGGAAGTAATAAGTAGATGATGGGTTGCTAGAGTGACAGAAGCTTAAGCCCTAGTTTATAAGTTGCTTCGTAAGGGGCTGATTTGGATCCATATGTTTCATGCTATGGTTAGGTTTACCTTAATACTTATTTTGTAGTTGCGGATGCTTGCAATAGGGGTTAATCATAAGTGGGATGCTTGTCCCAGAAAGGGCAGTACCCAAGCACTAGTCCACCCACATATCAAATTATCAAAGTAACGAACGCGAAGCATATGAGTGTGATGAAAACTAGCTTGACGATAATTCCCATGTGTTCTCGGGAGTGCTTTCCCAATACTAGGGAAAAGCCTATACACAGAATCTTAGTAGCAGTGAGGGTTAAAAACCCTCGGAACTGCTACTTACTAGTAGCGCAGGTTTTTAAACCTCGCTACTACTAAGTTGATAGCAGTAGCGCGGGTTTATAACCCTCGCTACTACTAAGCGGTCTCTACCGTGCCCCTCGGGACATGCCATAGTAGTAGCGCGGGTTTTTAACCCTCGCTACTACTAAGCTGATAGCAGTAGCGTTGGTTTTTAACCCTCGCTACTACTAAGTGGCCCCTAGACCATGCCATAGTAGTAGCGATGGTTATAAACCCGCGCTACTACTAAGTTGATAGTAGTAGCGCGGGTTTTTACCCCTCGCTACTACTAATCGTCTGCCATAGTAGTACCGCGGGGTATGGACTGTTTGCAAATTTTCAAACTCTACCCCCCCATGTGGATCGCCTTTTTAGTTTAAAAAAAATACAAAAAATGATGAAAATGTCAAAAAAATAAAAGAAAATAAGTTTCCCATGTGATATGTGGTCTAGTTGTTGGGAAAATTTGGAAATATGAATTTCGACTTCATTTGCAAAATCTCTCGAGAATTTCTAAAAATATGCATAACTTTTGCATACTAACTCGGATGAAAAAGTTTTTTATCTGAAAAATCATCTACTCGAAAGGTTACATCCGAATTTAACGGGGGTAACCCCCTGCGACCTCCGGCCGACGCCGCCGCCGCCCTGATTCTGCTTGCCATGCACATGCCAGTGCCGCCCGGCCTCTCTCCGGCCAGATCCGGTGGCCCCGCGCCCGGATCCGGTGACTCCCCCTCCTCCGGCAAGCTCTCCCTCGTCCTTCGGCGCCAACTCCGGCCGTAGCTCCGGCGAGATCCCGTGTGCATCAAAATCCGTGCGAACCCCGAGGTTGTCCCGAAATGCCTAAGTCCCCAGATTCAGATATTTTCATGCCATGTTCATGCCATCACATCTCTGCATCCGTAGCTCCGTTTTGCGCGTGTAATATGTCAAATTGTTCGCCTCGACGAGTACTTCATTTCATTCCATTGCATCATTTTCATTTGAGGTCATCTTGATGCCCGAAATGCTGTTGGAAGAGTGCTTTATGATGTTAATCTGCTGAAACTGTTATAACTTGCTGTTTTATCATTTTTGCCATGATTGATGTGTGCATCCTATGAGGTTGATCTCTACATGAATGTTGAACTATGCCATGCCATCTTTCCAGGGGTGTTTACCTTGTATTTTTGTGAGTTGTGTGCTAAGTGCATTGAGCTTGTAAAGTAGGGTAGTTGCTGTTGCTGTTTTCCTGACAGATTCTGTTATATTTTGTTGCTATGTTAACATGCCTCTACTAATCATTCTATGCATAATCTGGAGATGCTCTATAAACATGTTTTGATATACATGTCATGCTCTATCCATTCATGCCCTTGGTTGCAATTATAGACTGCTGGAACATGTTGTAATCTTGCTCTAAAGTTGCTTGAAAATGTTGTTTGTCAGCCTGTTAACGTTAAGTTCACTTGTTCCCATGTGTTTTCCTAGTGATCCATGCACCCTATGACCTTGATCTTGCCATGCTTAGCTTCATAAACATGCCTTCTTACTGTTGGTTGCCTTGCCATGCCATGTATTGCTCTGTAGTGAGTGGTTCGAGCTCATGAACATGCCTACTTATTGTTGTTCCTGCCATGTATAAATCTGTAATATAACTTGCCATGTTTACATGGGTGCCATCATATTTTCCGTGCCCTTTTGGCTCATGGTCAGTAAGGGACTTTTGATATATGCTATTAGTAGATTCATGCCATGCCTTTGTTTGCCATGATAAGTTCCTGTAACAAGTTGTTTGATAGCTCTAAACATTGCAACCTGATGTTATTTCTGCTAAAGTCTGAAACTGTTATTATTTGTAATATCTCCATGTGTTTTTGAGCATGTTCTAGTTGTTTCTGGAGATAGCTCAGTGTTCATGTTTTGTTATGCTTTACGTGTACTTCATGCCCATGCCTTTTGTTATTATGTTGGGGGGCTGTAGCATGTTGTTTTGATGCTTGTAAGATGCCTATTTGCTGTTATGGACAGTTTGTTGCTATGACTTGTATAGTGTGCATGTGTTGAACCGTTGCTCCGTTTTGAGTGTGCTCTATATGAAACTTGCTTGTTTTTGCATGTAGCTTCATATTACCATGTTGCATCCATGTTTTGAGGTGTTTGCTTGATGTTTGTAAGCATTTTGCATCAATGCCATGTTTGACTTGTTTTGCTCATATCTTCTAGGCCGTAGCTCCGAATCTAATGAACTTTATATGTAACTTGACTAGAATTTCGTGTAGATCATCTTGGTGCATCTTAACTTGCGGTTTAACAACTTGAACATAATGTTTATTCAGTTCTGGACCAATTTTGAAATTTGCATATGAGGACTTACCGGAATTGTTATATGTTGTTTCCGACCTCATTTAAACTTGCCTTGATGTGTTGCTCTTGTATGCATCATCTCTTGCCATGAGTAGCTTCATGTAGCATTGTCATGCATCATGCTTGTTGTGCATCATGTCTTGTCCATGTGTGGAGTGTTTACTTTGTTGTGTGCTTCTTCTCGATAGTTCCCGTTTCGTTGCGATCATGAGGATTCGTTCGTCTACGATTGGTTCGGCTTCATCCGTTCGTCTTCTTCTTGGACTCGTTCCTCTTCCTTGCGGGATTTCAGGCAAGATGACCGCTACCTTGGATCTCACTACTATCATTGCTATGCTAGTTGCCTCGTTATTTTGCTATGCTGCACTACCTATTACCTGTTTGTCCACCCATCCCATATTGCCATGAACCTCTAACCTTTGACACCTTTCCTATGCAAACCACTGTTTGGCTATGTTACCGCTTTTGCTCAGCCCCTCTTATAGCGTTGCTAGTTGCAGGTGAAGTTGAAGATTTCTCCATGGTGGACAGGGTTATGTTGGGATATCACAATATCTCTTATATTATTAATGCATCTATATATTTGGTAAAGGGTGGAAGGCTCGGCCTTATGCCTGGTGTTTTGTTCCACTCTTGCCGCCCTAGTTTCCGTTGTTGGGGAACGTTGCAGAAAATTAAAATTTTTCCTACGGTTTCACCAAGATCCATCTATGAGTTCATCTAAGCAACGAGTAACGGGAGAGAGTTTGCATCTACATACCACTTGTAGATCGCGTGCGGAAGCTTGCAAGGTGATGATGGAGTCGTACTCGAGCGTGATTCAAATCACCGATGTCCAAGTGCTGAGCGGACAGCACCTCCGCGTTCAACACACGTGTCAAGATCGATCGGCGTCTCCTCCGTCTTGATCCAGCAAGGAGGAAGGAGAGGTTGAGAAGACAGCTCCACCGGCAAGACGACGGCGTGGTGATGGTGGAGAGGCAATCTCTCGGTGGCTTCGCCAAGCACTCGCGGAGGAGGAGAAGTGTTGGGAAGGGGAGGGGCTGCGCCTTGGGATGGGTCCAGCAGCCCCCCTCCCACCCCCTTTATATAGGCCCCTGGGCGCCGCCCCCTGAGATCCAATCTCCAAGGGCGGCGGCGGCAAGGGGTGGAGTGCCCCGAAGCCAAGTGGGGCGCCCCCCCACCCCTAGGGTTTCAACCCTAGGCGTAGGGGGTGGGCCTAGGGAGGCGCACCAGCCCACTATGGGCTGGTTCCTCCCACTTCAGCCCATGGGGCCCTCCGGGATAGGTGGCCCCACCGGTGGACCCGGGACCCTTCCGTGGTCCTGTACATTACCGGAGACCGAAACTTTCCGATGGCGAAATACCACTTCCTATATATTATTCTTTACCTCCGGACCATTCCGAAACTCCTCGTGGCGTCCAGGATCTCATCCGGGACTCAACAACATTCGATAGTCACATACTAGTCTTCGTACTAACCCTAGCGTCACCGAACCTTAAGTGTGTAGACCCTACGGGTTCGGAGACATCTTGACATGACCGAGGCGACTCTCGGGCAATAACCAACAGCGGGTCTGGATACCCATGTTGGCTCCCACATGCTCCTCGATGATTTCATCGGTTGAACCACGATGTCGAGGATTCGATCAAAACCCAGTATGCAATTCCCTTTGTCAATCGATGCGTTACTTGCCGAGACTTCGATCGTCGGTATCCCAATACCTTGTTCGGTCTCGTTACCGCAAGTCACTTTACTCGTACCGTAATGCATGATCCGTGGCCAACACCTTGGTCACCTCGAGCTCATTATGATGATGCATTACCGAGTGGGCCCAGAGATACCTCTCCGTCATACGGAGTGACAAATCCAGTCTCGATCCGTGTCAACCCAACAGATACTTTCGGAGATACCTGTAATGCACCTTTATAGTCACCCGATTCGTTGTGACGTTTGATACACCAAGGCACTCCTACGGTAACCGGAGTTACGATCTCATGGTCGAAGGAAGAGATACTTGACATTGGCAAAGCTTCTAGCAAACGAACTATACGATCTTTTGTGCTATGCTTAGGATTGGGTCTTGTCCATCACATCATTCTCCTAATGATGTGATCCCGTTATCAACGAAATCCAATGTCCATAGTCAGAAACCATGACTATCTGTTGATCTGTGAGCTAGTCTACTAGAGGCTCACTAGGGACATTTGTGGTCTAAGTGTTCACGTGTATTACGATTTCCGGATAATATAGTTATCGCATGAACAAAAGACAATTATCATGAACATTGAAATATAATAATGCTTTTATTATTGCCTCTAGGGCATATTTCCAACATCCGTCATACCGGTGTTATGTTCCCGGATTTTGCGTTCCTAACGCGGTCGGGTGATTTATGGGACCCCCCTGACAGTTCGCTTTGAATAAAACTTGTCCAACAAGGCCCAACATTGACTTTTACCATTTGCCTCACCACCACCTATCTTTTCCCTTGGGAGTCGCTCTCTCGAGGGTCATCTTTATTTTAGCCCCCCCGTGCCAGTGCTTGTCTAAGTGTTGGTCCGAACTGAGCTACCTGCGGGGCCACCTCGGGGAAACTTGAGGGCTGGTTTTACTCGTAGCTAGTCTCATCCGGTGTTGCCCTGAGAACGAGATATGTGCAGCTCCTATCGGGATTGTTGGCGCAACGGGCGGCTTTGCTGGTCTTGTTTTACCATTGTCGAAATGTCTTGATGTACCAGGATTCCGAGACTGATTGGGTCTTCCTGGGTGAAGGTCTATTCCTTCGATGATCGCGAGAGCTTGTCATGGGCTAAGTTGGGACACCCCTGCAGGGTTTAAACTTTCGAGAGCCGTGCCCACGGTTATGTGGCGATGGGAATTTGTTAATGTCGGTTGTAGATAACTTGACACGGATCCGAATTAAAACGCATCAACCGTGTGTGTAGCCGTGATGGTCTCTTCTCGTGAGTCAGGGAAGTGAACACAGTTTACGTGTTATGTTTGGCGTAAGTTGGTGTTCAGGATCACCTCTTGATCATTCTAGCTTCACGTCCGTTCCGCTTGTTCTCTTCTCGCTCTTATTTGCGTTGGTTAGCCACCATACTTGCTTAGTCGCTGCTGCAACCTCACCACTTTGCCCTTCCTTTCCCATTAAGCTTTGCTAGTCTTGATGCCCATGGTAATGGGATTCTTTGAGTCCTCGTGGCTCACGGATACTTCAAAACCAGTTTGCGGTGCCTATGTTACCGGCGGTGGCGCAACCAAGCTCAAGGAGGAGCTCGTTGAAGATCTTGCCCTTTGTGTTGTTTCGTTCTAGTTGATCGATGGCGGAGCCCGGTTAGGGTCGATCGGGGACCTTTTATGTCGCATTTGGGGTCTTCTTTTATTTTGGTTCCGTAGTCGGACCTTGATTGTATCTGTATGATGTAATGCTTTATACATGTAATTGTGTGAAGTGGCGATTGTAAGCCAACTATGTATCTCTTTCCCCTTATGTATTACTTGGGTTGTGTGAAGATTACCTCACTTGCGACATTGCTTTCAATGCGGTTATGCCTCTAAGTCGTGCTTCGACACGTGGGAGATATAGCCGCATCGAGGGCGTTACAAGTCGGTTAAACATTTTCAAAATCCTCAAAAACCTAACAGAAAAAAAAGTTAGGGGGCTTTTAAGATCCGGAGGCAAACAAATTCATCAAACTGCAGTTTTTTTCTAATTTTTGTTAAATCTGGTCAAACTATGGTCAAACTAATTATTTAAGAATATTAGTGTTACTAAATAATTATTTCAGTTTTTTTGAATTTTGGTCAAATCTGGTCAAACTATGGTCAAACTGTGGTCAAACTGTGGTCAAACAATGATCAAACTAATTATTCAAGAAATATTAGTGTTACTATTTTTTTAGAACAATAGTTTCAAACTCAAACAGTGAAATGTGTGACTTCATGCTCAAGCTAAATTCCTGGGGTTAATAAGATTGACATCTTACTATTGTCAGGAAAACAACAAGTGCAGACTTGGAAGCGAGGAGAATAGAACCGGAAGTTAAGCGTGCTCGGGCGGAGTAGTGAGAGGATGGGTGACCGTCCGAGAATTTAGATGATTTGGAATGATGAGGGTGATTAGAGATTAAATTAGCTTGCAGATGATGAGGGGTGATTAGAGATTTGAGGTTAAAATAATTCAGAAATTTGAAAATTAGGGGAAAAATCGATTTTTTTCGAAAAAGTTCAAAAAAATAACGGACGTAGTAGTAGCACGGGTTTTACCCACGCTATCGCTATGAGACATAGTAGTAGCGCGGTGGCACCAGCGCTCATCGCTATATCGTTAAGAATGGCGCCTTATTAGTAGCGCCGGCCCCCGCGCTACTAATAGGCCCAAAACCCGCGCTGCTGCTAGGCTTTTCCCTAGTAGTGTTCTCATTATAAGAACTTATCCAGGCTTGTCCTTTGCTATAAAAAGGATTGGGCCACCTTGCTGCACCTTATTTACTTTCATTGCTTGTTACCCGTTACAAACTACCTTATCACAAAACTATCTGTTACCTACAACTTCAGTGCTTGCAGAGAATACCTTACTGAAAACCGCTTGCCATTTCCTTCTGCTCCTCGTTGGGTTCGACACTCTTACTTATCGAAAGGACTACGATAGATAACCTACACTTGTGGGTCCTCAACGGCTCCAAATGCCGCCCCGGAAAGGGGTGAAAAACCGTTTGTATAGCACCGACGCGTACCAGTGATCCCTCAAGTTATCTAAGTGATGCATGATCCAAATCAACTAACCCATGTCCAAACATCACGTGAGATGGGGTAGTCATCAATGGTGAACATCTCTTTGTTGATCATTGATTCGTCTCCAACATATCTATAATTTTTGATGTATTCATGCCATGTTTATAATATTTTGATACGTCTCCAACGTATCTATAAATTTTGATTGTTCCATGCTATTATATTACCCCTTTTGGATGTTTATGGGCTTTATTTTTCACATTTATATCTTTTTTGGGACTAACCTACTAACCGGAGGCTCAACCCGTATTGTTGTTTTTTTGCCTATTTCAGTATTTCGAAGAAAAGAATATCAAACGGAGTCCAAACGGAATGAAACCTTCGGGAGCGTGTGTGGGGGCCCCGACTCATAAGTCGTGATCATCGAATGCACGTGTACGGGGGGTGCAGGGGGATGATTTGGTGGTGCAGAGGGCGAGTGGTGAGGAGAGGAAAGCTCGGGGGGCTTAAATAGAAGGGCGGCGAGGTGCACCGTGGCTCGTGCGCCGGCGAGCTTCTAGCCATTGATGGAGGCTACGGGGGATCACTTGAGCGTGTCTGGGGTCCTTGTGGGAGAGTTCTACGGCCAGGGGAGGGAAGAGAGAGAGCGGGGAAGGGCCAGAGCATCGCGCGTGTGAGGCCGCTCATTGGAGCTCTCTGGTGGCCGGCGCGCGTGCGAGCAAGGGCAGCAGGAGGGAGAAGGAGGAGGGGGGCAGAGGCGTGGCGTGCTGCAGACGTCGAGGAGCATCGGCTGGCGTGAGGGGGAGAGCCGAGGTGGCTGGAGGTGCTTGGCAGGGGGCGGCTACAGTGCGGGAGCGGATTGTAGCGCGCTCCAGAGTGCCCAAATGGCCGGTATGGCCATTTCCTATGCAATGTGGGCGCGGCCAAAGATGTCTGGTATCTCTAGGGGGAAGTAAAGAAGAGGGGAGGAGCATTGGATGCCCTGGGGATCCAGTAGGAGAGGAGTGGGGTTGAGAGAGAGAGGGAAAGGGGCTGTCCAGAGGGGTAAATGAGGTGGTTTCACCCCTCAATCATTGAGCTGAGATGCAACCATTGTTACTGGGGGTAGAGGAGGACTTGGAGGGGCTTTGGTAAAAAGTTGAGGCCATGGAGAAGAGTGGAAGAGGTCAAAGTAGTTGTTTTGGTAAAGTGGCAGAAGGTGTTTGTTGATGGTCTGGACAGGTAAATGAATTCCATTTGGCATGAGTCTCAACATGGTGGAATGGCACATATAATTAGGGCCTTACACCCATTTTGAGCTTATTTGGGAAAGGTTCACAATGTAACTTTTGTAAACCCTAGAAATCAACAGAAATGGACTTGCTTAGATCTAGCTAAGCTAAACTTTTCTCCTTGGTGCACCACTTGGTGTAGTGTCATCATTTAGGGTTTAGAGCATTCCCACAAAGGTTGAGAGCAAAATAAGAAAGTTGACAATGAAAAGTTGTTCAAATTTGATTCTGGACAGAGAAGGTTTTGAGGCACTTTGATCAAGATATCATTTTCTCCAACTTTTTCCATTTGGTCTAGATACATGATTAGACCATTGGAGCATGTGCACCAAGTTTGAGAACATTTGGACATGTTTGGCAATGTAGAGTTGCTCAAACTTCAAATTGGACAGAAATGGTTTTGAGGAGATTTGGTGATGTTATGTTGTTTTCCAAGACATGAGGCTAGGCAAGATCATCCAACATGTCATATGTGACATGCTAGAATTTTCTTGGAATTTTTTGAGAATATTTTCTTTTTAAATATTTCAAAAGCTTGAAATATCCAGAAAGGGTTTTTGGAGGGGTTTGACCAATATTTTGAACATGACCATGTGTTGAAACTCTGATATATGGACAATATATGTCCACTGAGTTTCCCTAAATTTTCACAAATATTTTGAAAGTATTAAAATAATTTTAATCTTTTAAAGACCATTTATGGCCTAAAGAAAAATCCTTTAAATAAAATAGCAAAATGACTTCTAAAATTATACTTTTGTGGTTTTTGGGAGTCCTATACCTAATAGGAATCAAACATACTCTTTGAAAGATTTTTCATACCCCAAATCAAGTACTTGCAGTAAACCTCAATTCAGGGGTTTTTGGAAAACTAAATTTAGAAAATACTTTTTGGCCAAATTATTTTTGTAAGAAAATTCTATATTGTACTATACACATGGTATGATCATTGGGCAGAAGTTTTGGATCAAGGAAATGAAGTATAGAAGGTGAAGCTATGTTGCCTTTTAAGAGCACCTGAAAACACAGAGAGAAAACCAACTCAAATAAAAGTCAAATAATGCAAAAGTTTTTGTCCAACCACACTTTATCATGATTTATCATCTTAAGTGTTGTGCCATGAAAATCAGTGTGTGACAGCGTGCTTTTTGGAACGAACGTGATCCAGAGGACTTGGAGTGCAAGTCAAGAAGCAGCCGAGGCGGCCACGAGAGGGTAGGGTGCCCCCCTACAAGGCGCGCCCCCTGTCTCGTGGGCCCCTCGGGCGGCCACCGACGTACTTCTTCCTCCTATATAAGCCTACGTACCCTGAAAACATCCAGGGAGCCAACAAAACACAATTTCCACCGCCGCAACCTTCTGTATCCGCGAGATCTCATCTTGGAGCCTTCGCCGGTGCTCTGCCGAAGGGGGAATCGACCATGGAGGGCTTCTACATCAACACCATAGCTCCTCCGATGAGTTGTGAGTAGTTTACCATAGACCTACGGGTCCATAGTTATTAGCTAGATGGCTTCTTCTCTCTTTTTGAATCTCAATACAATGTTCTCCCCCTCTCTTGTGGAGATCTATTCGATGTAAACTCTCTTTGCGGTGTGTTTGTCGAGATCGGATGAATTGTGGGTTTATGATCAAGTTTATATATGAGAAATATTTGAATCTCCTATGAATTCTTTTATGTATGATTGAGTTATCTTTGCAAGTCTCTTCGAATTATCAGTTTGGTTTGGCCTACTAGATTTATCTTTCTTGCCATGGGAGAAGTGCTTAGCTTTGGGTTCAATCTTGTGGTGTCCTTACATAGTGACAGAAAGGGTTGCAAGGCACGTATTGTATTGTTGCCATCGAGGATAAAAAGATGTGGTTTATATCATATTGCATGAGTTTATCCCTCTACATCATGTCATCTTGCTTAATGCGTACTCTGTTCTTTATGAACTTAATACTCTAGATGCAGGCAGGAGTCGGTCGACGTGTGGAGTAATAGTAGTAGATGCAGGCAGGAGTCAGTCTACTTGTTGCGGACGTGATGCCTATATACATGATCATGCCTAGATAATCTCATAATTATTCGCTCTTCTATCAATTGCTCGACAGTAATTTGTTCACCCACCGTAATACTTATGCTATCTTGAGAGAAGCCTCTAGTGAAACCGATGGCCCCCGGGTCTATCTTTTATCATATAAGCTTTCAATCTACTTTTAATTGCATCTTTACTTTTTGCATCTATATTATAAAATACCAAAAATTATATTTATCTTATCATACTATCTCTATCAAATCTCACTTTCGCAAGTGGCCATGAAGGGATTGACAACCCCTTTATTGCGTTGGTTGCGAGTTCTTTGTTTGTTTGGGTAGGTGCGTGGGACTTCTGAGGATCCTCCTACTGGATTGATACCTTGGTTCTCAAAAGCTGAGGGAAATACTTACGCCACTTTGCTGCATCACCCTTTCCTCTTCAAGGAAAACCAACACAAGCTCAAGGCATAGCAAGAAGGATTTCTGGCGCCATTGCCGGGGAAGTCTTCGCTCAAGTCAAGACATAACAAGTACCCATCACAAACTCATCTCCCTCGCATTTACATTATTTTCCATTTGCCTCTCATTTTCGTCTCCCCCACTTCACCCTTGCCGTTTTATTCGCCCTCTCTTTCCCAATCTTCTCCTCTCTTTTCGTTTGCCTTTTTCCATTTGCTCGTGTGTTAGATCGTTTACCTTGTCATTATGGCTAGTCCTCCTATCCTCATTATTACTCCTGAACATGAAATTCTCAATTTTAAGCAAAGGGAGGGAGAAAATTTAAAAGATGCTTGGCATAGAATTTGCAATGCTCAAAATAGATCTACTAGGAAGCTTTCTACTTCTGTTCTTGTCCACAATTTTTATGTAGGCATCACTCCTTGGAATAGATGTGTTCTTGATACTGTTGCCGGAGGTGATTTCTTGAGTAGCCATACGTTTGATGCTTATAATGCTATGTTAGATTTGTTTGGCCCACCACCTCTTTTGGTTAATGGAACTATTTTAACTTTAGAGCACGTTATGCAACAGCTTGAGATTATTGAAAATAAAATTGCCACTATCGAGTTGATTGAAAATTTGGATAAAAAGATTCGTAATCATATTACCCAATATGGATCTAGGGTTGGAGTTACCTTGAAAAATCTTAAAGAGAAAGAACCTATAGTTAATGAAAAAATAGATCTAGATTCTACTAGAATCGGTAAACTTGAGGATATAATTACCAACTTAGGTTCGGCGTTTTCTTCCATGAAAAACACTCCAAAACCCCCTACCAAAACTGCCAAGGTTATTTATGTTCCTAAAAATAAGGGTCAGTCTTCTAGTAAGGGAGACGCAGATCTCAAATCCATAAGTGTTCATCCCAATTGTCTTTCTATCGTTAAGGAACCTTTTGCTACAAATGAATTTCTTGAATTTTTGCCTAAAGGTTTAGTCATTGCTAAAAAGGGAGAAACCCCTAGAGATCATAAGTGCTCTATTGAGGAATTTAGCGCCAAAGATGGCCTACTTAGATCTATTTTCGCTTTTATGCCTAGCTAGGGGCGTTAAACGATAGCGCTAGTTGGGAGGCAACCCAATTTTCTTTGTGTTTTTTGTTTTTGTTCCTGTTTAGTAATAAATCTTGTATCTACCTTCTGTTTAGATGTGTTTTTTTTCTTTTAATTAGTGTTTGTGCCAAGTAGATAACATATGATGATAGTTGATTTGATTCTGCTGAAAAACAGAAACTTTGCGCGCACGAATTTTGTGTTGATTCTTTTTGCTGATAATCAATAAACAAATTGTCCAGGACTTCCTATATTGGTAGGATTTTTAATGTTCCAGAAGTTTCCGTTAGTTAAAGATTGCTACAGACTGTTCTGTTTTTGACAGATTCTATTTTTCGTATGTTGTTTGCTTATTTTGATGCATCTATGGCTAGTAAAATAGTTTATAAACCATAGACAAGTTGGAATACAGTAAGTTTAACACCAAAATAAATAAAGAATGAGTTAATTACAGTACCTTATGTGGTAGCCTTGTTTTCTTTCACTAACGGAGCTTATAAGATTTCCTATTGAGTTTTGTGTTGTGAAGTTTTCAAGTTTTGGGTAAAGCTTTTATGGACTATGGAATAAGGAGTGGCAAGAGCCTAAGCTTGGGGATGCCCATGGCACCCCAAGATATTCAAGAATAGCCAAAAGGCTAAGCTTGGAGATGCCCCGGGAAGGCATCCCCTCTTTCGTCTTCGTTCATTGGTAACTTTACTTGGAGGTATATTTTTATTCGCCACATGATATGTGTTTTGCTTGGAGCGTCGTGTATTATATTAGTCTTTGCTTTTTTACTTTACCATAATCATCCTTGCTGTACACACCTTTTGGGAGAAGCCCACTTGATTAGAATTTGCTAGAATACTCTATGTGCTTCACTTATATCTTTTGAGCTTGATAGTTTTTGCTCTAGTGCTTCACTTAATCTTTTAGAGCACGGCGGTGACTTATTTTTGTAGAAATTGCTAGTCTCTCATGCTTCACTTATATTATTTTGGGAGTCTTTTGGAACAACATGGTATTTGCTATGGTTATAAAATTGGTCCTAGAATGGTAGGCATCCAAGTTGGGTATAATAAAAACTATCATAGGAAGTGAATTGGATGCTATGATCAATTTGATACTTGATAATTGTTTTGAGATATGGAGGTAGTGATATTAAAGTCATGCTAGTTGGGTGATTATGAATTTAAAGAATGCTTGTGTTGAAGTTATCAAGTCCCATATGTCGGTGGGAAACGACACCTATGGGATCACTGGAATCCATTCTACGGTTGCAGGGCGCGGGGATCGTGAGAAGAGCGGGACTAACAGACAACACAAGGGGGATTTACCCAGGTTCGGGCCGCAACGATGCATAAAACCCTACGATCCTGCTTTGGTGGATGTATTAGTGTTCTTGAGCTCTCGAACTAGCTCTGGGTGCTTTGGGGTTCGAAAGAGCCGAATCCTTTCTCTGTGCGCCATGGGCCTCCTTTTATAGGCGAAAGGGGCTGCCACAGTGGCACACAGGAGGTGGAAAGTGATATAGTAGCACGAGCTTATCGCCCGTATTAAAGGACAAGGCGCATTAAATGCAAGGCTTAGGTGTCCCTCCAGTTTATCGGGGACGGGGGCGGGGCCCGTCCCGTCCATCGCCGCTCCCCTCGCCGACCGCGCATACGCCGCTGATGCATGCGGTGCCATGTAGGCAGGCAGGCAGCTGAGGTGGCGCGGTGGTGGAGCCTCCACGAAGGATTGCATGCTGCCACGCAGGTGCCTGCCCAGCTGGTTGGGTCGGCAGCTATATGCGAACGGCGGTGAAGACTTAGCTGGCGTGGGCCTGGCAGCGGCCCTGCCGGTGCGCTTGGCGAGGGCCTTGTTGGGTGGCGCGGCAAGGGTCTTGCCGGGTGGCCCGGCAAGGGTCGTGCCGTGGCGCACTGGCGTCCCGGCAAGGATCTTGCCGGGGGTCTTTTGGGTCCCTTCGGTGAGGATGGTTGCCTTCCTATCCTTACTTGATCTCGAGCAGTCTATGTCTTCACAAAGATCTGCATGCCACCACAGAGGTGCCTCCTGAGCCTTGTCCCGACGCGTTTGCCAAGCGTCGGTGGGCTCAAGGGTGGCTCACTCAGTTGGCGTGGACGAGCTGTCCCGGCAAGGGTCTTGCCGGGGCCGCTGAGGCTGCCCCGGCAAGGGTCCTTGCCGGTAAAACCTACTTCCCCCATCTGATCTTCGTGGGCTTGGTCCTTGTTGTTGCTTCGTTCGTTTTGTGGCTTCGTCTCCTCTCCGGCTTCCCATTCTTGCCGTGTCTGTGCGTGGCCGTGGCGGGAGGCTCTAACTGCCCGTGCACAAGTAAAGGGTTCAAAAGCAGAGCCCCTACTTTTGAACACTGATAGGAGCCCCCGGGCCTGGGCCACACATAAGAGTAGCACGTTGTTGGGCCAGGCGCAGAACGGTGCGCGGGCAGTTGGGGCGGATTTTACCGCGGCCACTGTTCCGTCTGCTGCGCTTCCCACGACCCGTGTTGAACGCGTGACGTGGGGGTCGTGCGCGCGCATGACGTGGGTATGCTGGCGTGACCTCGTAGTGGACAATAAAGAGGCGGCTTGCGTGTCTCCTTGAGACCGCAGGGCCGCCTCCCATTTACTGCCCTCGCTCGGGAACCATCATTCCATGCGCCCCATTGCACCGGCCCCTTGCGCCACATTCGCTGCATGCAGAGCGAATGACAGGCGCAGGGGTCGTGGGTAGTTGCGCGCGTGCGGGTCGATTCCCACGCGCCTTCAATGGAGCGGGGAGGGCGGTCGACGGCCCCGCTCGCTGTCACTTCAAGAGGCTGGATTGGCCGAGAGGGGGCGGCTGAGCCTCGCCCCCGCCCCTTTATAAAGAGGGGGTGGGAGGGACGGTGCCTCTCAACCTTTTGCCATCTGCCTCTTCCCCTCCCTGCTTCCTTTCTTCTTCCGCCATGGCGAGGGGGTGCGGCAACGCTTCATCAGTGGCGGTGAGGGTCTCGGCCAGACAGCGCATCACTCCTCCCGAAGAGCGCGGCGGAGTCAGCCACTAGAGGAAGGGCGAGGGGGCGAGGTCGAGGTCGCCGTGGTGCTCGAGGGAGAGGAGGACAGGGCGGCAGATCCGCCTCGCCCCCTCTAGCAGCCCTCCCTCCGATGGAGGGCCACGCCGGGGACAACCCCTGCAAATTCTTCGTCAGGTTGCGTCATCCGCCGTGCCGTCGCCTTCGCCTCCCGACCTTGTTTGCGTGGGAGATGGAGGTGGATCTGCCGCAGGCGCTGCGGGTGCACAAGAGGGGTTGTGAGAAGAGTGGCACGTGGGTCGACGTCGAGTTCCCCACCTCTCACGTCATGTATCTTCACCGAGGGTGGAAGTCCTTCACTCGCCTCTACAGCTTGACGGATGGGCTCGCTCTCCATTTCAAACTAATGGAGGGTGACCTCCTCTCCGTCAATATCTTCGGGCACTTCGGGACCCACATGAGGTGCTACGTAGAGAGCTCCTCCGACGATGAAGACTCTTCCTCAAGCGAATGTGCCGAGGAAGACAACGGCAGCGACGATGAGGGCAGCGGGCAGCAGGATGGCGGGTCCGACTAGGTGTCGGGCGCCGCTCCGAGCGGCACCGGCAAAATCTTCGGCAGGATCGGCATCCATGGCAATATCTTCGCCGGCGGGTCCGGGGAGCTCGCTGGGGAAGTACTTGCCAGGGCCTAGCTTCCTCCGCTTGCTCTGCCCAATCGACGGCTCAACGGATGGTTGGGTTAACTGAAGCACGAAGGTACCTGGTTCCACAGGTAGCTTGAGGGCAGCGCGCTTCGAGAGGTAGTCGGCGATGTCGTTCTCCGGCCGAGGGACATGTTCCGCTTGTATACCGTCAAAGCGCTCCTCTAGTTTCCTCACCTCATGTACGTAAGCTTCCATCAACGGGCTTTGATAATCTTTGTTGACCTGCCTGACGATGAGCTGTGAGTCGCCCCTAATGATGAGCTTCTTAACTTCGAGGTCTGCCGCGATCCCGAGACTGGCAAGCAAACCCTCGTACTCGGCGGTGTTGTTGGTTGACATCTCCCGGGGAAATGCATCTGGACGACATACTTGAGGTGCTATCCGGTGGGTGTGACAAGCAGCACATCAACACCGGCGCCTTGCAGCGACAAGGCACCATCAAAGTACATGATCCAGTTGCAGCTCATTTCCTTGCCGGGGAGAGTGGTCTCCTGTACCTCTTCGTCGGGCGTCGAGGTCCATTCTGCAACAAACTCCGCCAAGACTCTGCTCTGAATCATCCAGGTGATTTCAAACTTCAAACCGAAACTTGACAGTTCTAGGGCCCATTCCATGATCCTCCCCGTTGCATCTGGGTTGTTTAGTATCCGTTGCAATGGGAGGCGGGTGACCACCATGATCTCATGTCTTGGAAGTAGTGGCGCAGCTTCCTCGAGGCCATAAGGAGGCCGAAGAGCAGCTTTTGCACACCTGAGTACCTCGACCTAGCCCCCTGCAAGAGGGAGCTGACGAAGTACACTGGGTGCTGCACCATCTTCTTCTTCTGCGCCTCTTCACCCGGTTGTGTGGGTCCCGTTGTGCTGCCGCCAACCCCTGCCAGGGACTCGATCTTGCCGGGATCGAGCCCTGCCGGAGAGGGTTTCGGTCCTCCATCTGTTGGCTCTGCCGCTGTTGCTGCCTTTTCGTCGGCCTCTCTTTACGCCACTAGTGCGGCGCTAACCACCTGGTTCGTTGCCGCTAGATAGAGCAGCAACGGTTCGTGTGGTTTGGGCGCAACCAGCACTGGGGTAGAAGAGAGGTATTTCTTCAAATCCTGCAGTGCTGCCTCGGCTTCTGGGGTCCACTCCACTGGCCCTGCCTTCTTCAAGATCTTGAAGAAAGGAAGGGCACGCTCCGCGGACTTGGAGATGAACCGGCTCATGGCAGCAACGCCGCCAGTGAGCCGACGCACGTCCTTGATCCGCTTGGGTGCCTCAATCTGCTCGATGGCCTTGATCTTATCTGAGTTTGCTTCAATCCCGCGCTGGGACACAAAGAACCCGAGAAGCTTGCCGGACGGGACGCCACACTTCTCAGGGTTCAATTTGAGGTTGATCTTATGCAGGTTCCCGAACGTTTCCTCCAGATCTTGCACAAGGGTTGCTTTGTCCTTGGTTTTGACCACTATGTCATCCATATAAGCTTCCATATTTCTATGTAGCTGGGGCTCAAAACTAATTTGGACTGCCCTTGCAAAGGTCGAGCCATCACTCTTCAACCCAAAAGGCATCCGTAAAAAGAAATACGTACCACATGGGGTGATGAATGCTGTCTTTTCCTCGTCTTCCTTCGTCATGAAGATCTGGTGGTATCCTGAGTAGGCGTCGAGGAATGATAAGAGGTCACACCCAGCCGTGGAGTCAACAATATGGTCGATGCACGGCAACGGGAAAGGGTCCTTTGGACAGGCCTTATTGATGTCTGTGTAGTCAATACACAACCTCCATTTCCCATTTGCCTTGCGCACCACTACCGGATTGGCCAACCACATCGGATGGAGTACTCCCCTTACCAAACCTGCCGCCTCTAGCTTTCTGATTTCCTCCGTGATGAACTCTTGCCTCTCCAGAGCTTGCTTCTTGACCTTCTGCTTGACGGGCCGTGCATGAGGACAGACAGCAAGGTGGTGCTCAATCACCTCCCTGGGAACGCCGGGGATGTCGGAGGCTTGCCATGCAAACATATCAACATTTGCCCGGAGGAAGGTGAGGAGCTTGCTTTCCTATTTGCCATCGAGGGTGGAGCTTATGGTAAAAGCTCCTCCCGTGCCGTCCTCCTTGGCGGGCACCTTCTTGGTCTCTGGTGGTGTAGCTCTGGACTTCTTGCTCTTGCTAGCGGAGCTCCCTGGCATGTCGTCAACGGAAGCGCAACACCCCGAAGAGGTGCGCTTGACGGAGTGGGTGCGAGGGGTCTCGCCGGTCTTCTTCTCCTCCGGGGCTCCGTCGGTAGGAGTAGGTGCCTTAGCGGCAGCTGCTGCAACTGCTTCTCGGTAGAGTTGGTCGGCGCAGATCGGCGCGTCCTTCTTGTCAGAGGGGACGGTGATGATGTTCATCGGCCCGGGCATCTTCAGCGTGTTATAGGCGTAGTGTGAGGCCGCCATGAACTTGGCTAGCGCCGGGTGGCCGAGGATCCCGTTTTAAGGCAAGGGGATCTCGGCCACGTCGAAGACAATCCTCTCCGTCCTGTGGTTCAGCTCGCCTCCGAATGTCACGGGCAACATGATCTTCCCCTTCGATTGTCTCCTCCCCGGGTTGACCCCTTGGAACGTACCCGTCTCCTCGAGGTCTCTGAGGAAGTCCTGGACTAGGGGGTGTCCGGATAGGGGAACTATCATCATCGGCCAGACTCCAAGACTATGAAGATACAAGATTGAAGACTTCATCCCGTGTCCAGATGGGACTTTCCTTGGCGTGGAAGGCAAGCTTGGCAATACAGATATGTAGATCTCCTAACATTGTAACCGACTCTGTGTAACCCTAGCCCTCTCCGATGTCTATATAAAACGGAGGGTTTTAGTCCATAAGACGAACAACAATCATACCATAGGCTAGCTTCTAGGGTTTAGCCTCCTTGATCTCGTGGTAGATCCACTCTTGTACTACCCATATCATCAATATCAATCAAGCAGGAGTAGGGTTTTACCTCCATCGAGAGGGCCCAAACCTGGGTAAAAACATCGATCCCTTGTCTCCTGTTACCATCCGCCTAGACGCACAGTTCGGGACCCCCTACCCTAGATCCACCGGTTTTGACACCGACATTGGTGCTTTCATTGAGAGTTCCTCTGTGCCGTCGCATATAGGCCCGATGGCTCCTTGATCATCACTGCGAGGCAGTCCAGGTGAGACTTTTCTCCCGGACAGATCTTCGATTCGGCGGCTTTGCCTGCGGGCAATTAAGCAGCCATCTGGAGAAGATCGAAAGCTATGCCCCTGGCCGTCAGGTCAGATTTGGAAATCTAAACTTCACGGCCGACATCCGCGGAGACTTGATCTTGATGGATTCGAGCCACCCTGCCGCGCGCGCCAAGACCATCACGATGGGCACGATTTAGCTCTGCTGGGACGGTGTCTGGAGGCGCTGCGAGTCCGCTCCGATCCCTAATTGGTCGATTGCACAAATCGAGGATGGGTGGCTAGACACGCCTCGGGGCTGCAACCTCTGGCGATGGAGCGAATCTGACCTTGTCCTTGTGAAGCTCGTGACTCGAGGTGCGGACTCCTCGCCGGACTCGAACCTCCCGCGCCCTGCCAATCGAATCAATTGGGTGCCGATCATGGAGTTCACCGCTGCGGACATCTTTCAACACTCACCTTTCGGCGACATCCTGAATTCGCTAAAATATCTCTCGTTATCAGGAGAGCCCTGGCCGAACTACGGTCAGGACGGTTGGGATGCGGACGACAAAGAAATTCAAACCCCACCCACCACCCACTTAGTAGCCACTGTCGACAATCTAACCGACATGCTAGACTTCGACTCCGAAGACATCGACGGTATGGACGACGATGCCGGAGACGACCAAGAACCAGCGCCTACTGGGCACTGGAAAGCCACCTCGTCATATGACATATACATGGTGGATATCCCAAAGGATGGGAACGGCGAAGGAACGACGGAGGAAGACCCCTCCAAGAAACAGCCCAAGCGCCAGCGTCAGCGGCGCCGCTCTAAATCCCGCCACAGCAAGAATGGAGATTCCGGCACTAGAGATAATAACACCCAGAGAGTGCCGAAGACAACCCCCTCTAGCAAGATTCAACACAGGAGGACGGAGAAGCCAGCCCTCATGAGAGGGCGGCACACGAAGAGGTAGAGGATGATAATTACATGCCTCCGTCCGGAGACGAGGCAAGCCTCGATGACGACGAATTCGTCATGCCTGAGGATCCCGTCGAACAAGAGCGTTTTAAACGCAGGCTTATGGCCACGGCAAACAGCCTCAAGAAAAAGCAGCAACAACTTAGAGCTGATCAAGATCTGCTAGCCGACAGATGGACTGAAGTCCTTGTGGCCGAAGAGCATGAACTCGAACGCCCCTCCAAAAGCTACCCCAAACGCAAGCTGCTCCCCCGATTAGAGGAGGAGGCATAGAAACCTGCATCACCAGCGCACAATACGGCTGACCGACCACCTCGTGGCCGCGACAGAGAGGCCTCTAGGCCCTCCACTAAAACCGTACCCCGGCACCGCTCGAAAAGTACGAAGCCACGAGGGAATGCGTCGGACTTGCGAGACATATTGGAGGATAAGGCAAGACAATCAAGATCGATCTACGGATCGCGTGGGCGCCACGATCTTGCGACGGCGACCGTCGCGCGGATCAAAGAACTCGGCCGGGCGAACACGATGAACAAAGCTCCCTTGAGCTACGTTGTGATATGGCCAAATATAGAGGCGCCGCACACCCACTATGCTTCATAGACGAAGTAATGGATCATCAAATCCCCGAATGGTTTAAACCCGTGAACATTGAATCCTACGATGGCACAACAGACCCCGCGGTTTGGATCGAAGACTATCTCCTTCATATCCACATGGCCCGCGGTGACGATCTTCACGCCATCAAATATCTCCCACTCAAGCTTAAAGGACCAGCTCGGCATTGCCTTAATAGCTTGCCAGCAGAATCAATTGGGTGTTGGGAGGACCTGGAAGCCACATTTCTTGATAACTTCCAGGGCACGTATGTGCGACCACCAGACGCCGATGACCTAAGCCACATAATTCAGTAGCCAGACGAATCGGCCACACAATTCTGGACACGGTTCTTAACAAAGAAAAATCAAATCATCGACTGTCCGGATGCAGAGGCCCTCGCAGCCTTCAAACATAACATCCGCGACGAGTGGCTTGCCCGGCACCTAGGACAGGAAAAGCCGAAATCCATGGTAGCCCTCACATCACTCATGACCCGCTTTTGCTCGGGAGAGGACAGCTGGCTAGCCCGCAGTAACAACCTCAGCAAAAATTCTGGCAGTCCGGATACCAAGGACCGCAATGGCAGGTCGCGTCGAAACGGCCTGCGAACGCCGCGTTAACGGTGATAACACTGAGGATACAGCAGTCAACGCCGGATTCAGAGGCTCCAAACCCGGTCAACGAAAAAAGCCATTCAAAAGAACCACTCCGGGTCCATCCAATTTGGACCGAATACTCGACCGCTCGTGCCAGATACACGGCACCCCCGAAAAGCCAGCTAATGACACCAACAGGGACTGTTGGGTATTCAAGCAGGCAGACAAGCTAATTGCCGAAAACAATGACAAGGGGCTTCATAGCGATGACGAGGAAGAGACCTGACCGCCGAACAATAGAGGACAGAAGGGTTTCCCCCCACAAGTGCGGACGGTAAACATGATATACGCAACCCACATACCCAAGAGGGAGCGGAGCGTGCACTCGAGGGGCGTATATGCGATGGAGCGATCGCCCAGTTCAACCCATGGTCCTCCTGCCCGATCACTTTTGATCGAAGGGACCACCCCACCAGTATCCGCCACGGCGGATTTGCCGCATTGGTTTTAGAGCCAATCGTCGATGGGTTTCACCTCACTAGAGTCCTGATGGACGGCGGCAGCAGCCCGAACCTGCTTTACCAGGATACAGTGCGCAAGACGGGCATAGACCCCTCAAGAATTAAACCCACAAAGACGACCTTCAAAGGCGTCATACCAGGTGTAGAGGCCAATTTTATAGGCTCAGTCACACTTGAAGTGGTCTTCGGATCCCCGGATAACTTTCGAAGCGAGGAGTTAATCTTCGAGATAGTTCCGTTCCTTAGCGGCTATCATGCTCTGATCGGACGGACTGCGTTTGCAAAGTTCAATGCGGTGCCGCACTACGCATACCTTAAGCTCAAGATGCCAGGCCCTTGAGGAGTCATCACGGTCAACGGAAACAGAGAACGCTCCCTCCGAACGGAGGAACACACAGCGGCTCTCGCGGCAGAAGTACAGAGCAGCCTCTTAAGGCAATTCTCGAGTCTGGCCGTTAGGCGACCGGACACGGCTAAACGCGCCCGGAGTAACCTACAACAAGACCACCTGGCACGTTCCGAGCACGCATAGCAGTGCGGCCCCAACCCCGGCCCTCCCAAAATTGCAAGACTGGTCCTTCGCGTACATCACTACGCTCTGGAGATACCATGGGCATAGGGGGAGGGGCACGACCACGACAGGCCCAGAATGCGGCTTAACCACACCATGGGCTCCCAAGTGTGTCATTCTTTTTCCTTTTCCTTTTTTCTTACCCACAGGACTCCGTTCACCAGAGGCCCTGTCCGGCAGTAGACCTGCCGAACTCACGATGCAACAGCCAGGGAAGGAGAAAGGCTACGACGAGTATCCAGGTGGTCTCCATTACGAGCATTAAATCTGTTTTATACACCATTCCGCAGCCTACCCCTAGAGGGGGACATGTTTAATAGTCCCATCCCTTGCTTACCGCACTATTTGTATCGTTCTGCATTCATGGCAGTATTTCTTGAATAAACAATGCATCACTTTTTGCTTATAATTGCATTTCTTTCTTATACATATGTTCATTTATGACATGTTGCATCCGTACACTTTGGTACGGCTAAATACACCAGGGGCTTAAGTTCCCCACATTATGGTGTGATAAGTCCGAACACTTTCACAAGTGCGGCACCCCGAACTTATAGCACTATATGCATCGGCTCAATCATGTCTTGGGTCAATAGTTGGGTTTGCGGCTCCCATGTTTTGGTACCTTACGTTCCGTTGTATCGGCTAAGGTAGCCTTTGGGAGAACCACTGCAATTGCGCCCGGTTGAGCTGGGCGGCGCCTCGATGGAGAAAGCTAAACTGACCGTCATGATAAGGCGAGAGCTGGTCGCTGTTCGAGAGGTTTTTGAGTCCCTAAAGACTTATGCCGCTTAGATCAAGGAACCGGCTTTGTCCGCCCAGCGTGGATAGCGCCCGAACTCGGTCTTCGAACACTAGGGGCTTCACCGAAATTTAAAATTATAGAATTCTATGGCTAAGTGAGAGTGTTCAAGCATTATAAGTCCAGTTGCCTCATTCGTTGTGTTGGCGCCTCCTAGATGGACCCAAAATGGGAACAAGAGCGCTCAAGTTTATCCCGAACACCCCAACACTCGTGGCATGGGGGCTGAAGCCGACGACTTGCCATCTCTCAGATTTGATAAACGGCCGCACAGAAGGTAATATTTTAAATTAGCAAGCGTTGCTTAGCGCATATGAACAAAGTTTTCAGCGCACAGGATAACAAAATGCGAGTCTACTCAAATACTACATCTTTGGAGCACTCACCCGCAATCATGCGGGCACCCTTCAGGACAATCTTATAATACATTTCGGGCGTGCGATACTCCTTACCCATCGGTGGCGCGTCCGTCACAAGCTTCTCAGCGTCCATCCTGCCCCAGTGCACCTTTGCACGAGCAAGGGCCCGACGGGCACCTTCAATGCAGGCGGAGTGCTTGACGACTTCAACCCAGGGACACGCATCCACCACCTGGCGCACCAGGCCGAAGTAGCTCCCAGGCATGGCCTCCTTGGGCCTTAGCCGAACTATGAGGCCCTTCATGGCCTGTTCGGCCACCTTGTGGAGCTCGACCAGCTGCTTCAGCTGGTCGCTAAGGGGCACCGGATGTCCGGACTCAGCATACTGAGACCAGAAGACCTTCTCCGTCGAGCTCCCCTCCTCGGCCTGGTAGAAAGCAGCAGCATCGGACATGCTGCGAGGCAGATCTGCGAACGCTCCTGGAGAGCTCCGAATTCGGGTAAGTAATAGGTAATTCACATTCACATGCTTGCTTTGCATGAAAAATGCCTTACCCGCCGCTATTTTCTTCAACGCCTCGATCTCCTAGAGGGCCTTGTGGGCTTCGGCCTTAGCGGCTTTGGCACTCTCAAGAGCCGACGCAAGCTCGGACTCTCGAGTCTTCGAGTCACGCTCCAAACCCTCGTGCTTTTCCACGAGAGCCTGGAGCTCTTGCTGTACCTCCGCCACCCACACCTCCTGCTTCTCTTGCTCGGCTCGTTCCGCGGCCGCATTGCGTTTGGCCGCGGACACCGCCTCCTTCAGGGTTGCCACCTCGTTCGTAGCCCCTGGAGTACCCACGTTATCCTTGTTATTTCTCTTGCAACCAAATCCTTTTCTATAAGGTAAAACTTTAATACGGTGTTACTCACCTTCCTTGTCCTTGAGCTGCTTCTTGGCACGGCCGAGCTCGCTCTCGGACCGCTCGAGGCTCTGATTCAAAGCATCGACCTCCGCAGTCAGTGCGGCAGAGGTTAGCAGCGCAGCCTGCAATCCCATATTGACATATTTTTTAGACTCCTGCGTATATATTTTTCGATCCTCAGTCCGGCTTTTGTTTCTGAACACCGAACCGAGCATCAGGGGCTACTGTCTATGCGGTATTATATTACACATCTTAAAATTCTTACCTCAAAGCCAGTTAGAAGGCTGCTGCAGGCTTCGGTCAGCCCGCTCTTGGCGAGCTAGACCTTCTGAATCACCGCACTCATGACAGTGTTGTGTTCTTCTTCGATGGAAGCGCCGTTGAGCGCCTCCAGCAAGTTATCCTGTGCCTCCGGTTGGACGGAGGCCACCGGTGTCACAGTCTTGCCCTTCTTACGAAGGGCCGCTCGCCGGACTCCGGATTCATTGCAGGTTCCGGTGCGGAGTCCGGTGCAAAGTCCGGGAGGTTGCCCTGCGGCACCTCCGGGGCTTCCTCGTCCTGGCGGGTCCCTTCCTGGGATCCCACCTCGACGTCGTCAGCGTCGCGGGGGGTGGAGGCGGTCGGAAGAGAATCCATATCCGACGTACCCAAGGACCCGCTCGACGAAGCGGGAAGGTCGTCCTTGGGTGGACTATAGGTCGTATGCGGCATTAGAAAGACACCGTGTGGCAAAAAGAAAAATTATAAATCATCTATGAGTCCGGATACTTACGGTCTCGCCAGGGGCTTGGCCCTTGAGGGCCACTCCTCGTTGCCATCGCCAACGTTGGCGGAACAGTCCGGGGGAAGGGTCCTTCCCTTCTTGGACCCTTCGGCCTCCCTCGTTGGGGAGGCCTTCCTGTTCTTCTCTCCCCCCGCTGGGGGAGATGCCTCTTTCTTCTCCTCCTTGTCCTCGTGGGAGGAGTCCGCCTCAGAGTCATTGGACGATGAGTCCGATACCACCTGACGCCGGGAACTCCTTCGGGTTCCCGTGGCCTTCTTCTTGGCCTTCTTCTCCGGCACTATGTAAAGTGCCGGGACCAGCAGCCCTGTCAAACAGGCATCCGCTGGATCCTCTGGAAGGGGATCCGGACAGTTAACCTGTCTGGACGTCTTTTGCCAGGCCTGTTAGAGGTATTGGGAGTTTAGATACCGCACAGAGTCAAACTATGAAAAACAAGTGTCCCATAAAGGATAACATAGCTTACCTCGCCAGCCGAACGCTACGTGCTGAATCCGTGATCTTCGGTAGCGGATGCGGGAGCTTCGGCGCCCTTGAACAACACCCTCCAGGCAGCTTCATACGTAGTGTCGAAGAGCCCGCTCAAGGTCCAGTGCTGTGCCGGATCAAACTCCCACAAATTGAAGTCCCGTTGCTGGCAGGGGAGAATCCGGCGGACGAGCATGACCTGGATCACGTTGACAAGCTTGAGCTTCTTGTTCACCAGGGTCTGGAGACAGGACTGGAGTCCCGTCAGCTCTTCCGAACTACCCCATAGCAAGCCCTTCTTTTTCCGGGAGGTGAGCTGCATGGGGATGCCGGATCTGAATTCGGGGGCCGCTGCCCATTTAGGGTCACGCGGCTCGATGATGTAGAACCACCCCGATTGCCACCCTTTGATGGATTCCACGAAGGCACCCTCAAGCCAAGTGACGTTGGGCATTTTGCCCACCATGGCGCCTCTGCACTCCGCTTGGCTGCCCTTCACAACCTTCGGCTTGACATTGAAGGTCTTTAGCCACAAGCCGAAGTGGGGCTGGATGCAGAGGAAGGCCTCGCACACGACGATAAACGCCGAGATATTGAGGATGAAATTTGGGGCCAGATCGTGGAAATCCAGGCCGTAGTAGTACATGAGCCCCCGGACAAAGGGGTGGAGTGGGAAGCCCAGTCCACGGAGGAAATGGGGAAGGAATACCACCCTCTCATGGGGCCTGGGGGTGGGGATGAGCTGCCCCTTGTCGGGGAGCCGATGCGCGATGTCGCTGGACAGATATCCGGCGCTGCGTAGCTTCTCAATGTGCCCCTCTGTAACGGAGGAGGCCATCCACTTGCCTCCCGCTCCGAACATGGCTGGAGAAGGTCGAGGTGAGATGTGCGGACTTGGGCGTTGGAGCTCGAGTGCACGGAGATGAAAAAGCAAAGGAGGAAGAAGGCGTAGGTAAAAGAGGTGGATCCTTATCCCCTTATATATGGGCGGACGAAAACTATGCGTCCCCACCGGCCTGGTAAAGCTCGCTTATCTCCCAAGCGCCACAATCAATGGCGCGGTTGGGTTACCCATGTCCGTATTTATGGGAATCCCGGAATAAGGGGAACACGATCTCTGCTTCGACAAGACGTGCCAAGGAAACCGCTTCGCTAAACTCGCTGAGGTGGTATAATAAAAATGATTCAAGTAAAGGCTTGGTAGTGGTGTGACGTCACGCCACAAAATACGTCAGCAGATTGAAATTGTGTAAATATTATTCTCTCTACGGTGGTATGTGGAATTTATTTTACAGAGCCAGACACTATCCTGGTGTTCACAATCTTCTATGAATTATTCGGAGGAGGAACCCGCCTTGCAATGCCGAAGACAATATGCGCGCCGGACTCATCGTCATTGAAGCCTGGTTCAGGGGCTACTGAGGGAGTCCTGGACTAGGGGTTGTCCGGATAGGCAAACTATCATCGTCGGCCGGACTCCAAGACTATGAAGATACAAGATTGAAGACTTCGTCCCGTGTCCGGATGGGACTTTCCTTGGCGTGAAAGGCAAGCTTGGCAATACGGATATGTAGATCTCCTACCATTGTAACCGACTCTGTGTAACACTAGCCCTCTCCGATGTCTATATAAACTGAAGGGTTTTAGTCCATAAGACGAAGAACAATCATACCATAGGCTAGCTTCTAGCGTTTAGCCTCCTTGATCTCGTGGTAGATCCACTCTTGTACTACCCATATCATCAATATCAATCAAGCAGGAGTAGGGTTTTACCTCCATCGAGAGGGCCCGAACCTGGGTAAAAACATCGTGTCCCTTGTCTCCTATTACCATCCGCCTAGACGCACAGTTCGGGACCCCCTACTCGAGATCCGCTGGTTTTGACACCGACAGTCTCCATCAGGGATCTGCAGCCTTCTGACCACAACGAGCGAGATCAAGTTCAGGCCGGCCCCGCCATCAACCAACATCTTCGTCACCTTGAGGTTGCGGATTGTTGGTGAAACCAACAACGGCAAGCACCCGACCGCAGTGCTGCGGTCAGGGTGGTCCTCGGTGTCGAAGATGATGGGAGTGCTGGACCATTTCAGCGGCTTTCGTGCGTCGAATGATGGTTCCACCACTGCGACCTCACGTGCCCACTGCTTCGGTTGACGGTGAGACGTATGCAGCGAGGCGCCACCATCGACGCACATGGCCTCTGTGGCTTTCTGAAACTCTTGGTCGCCGGACTCGTCGTCCTCGTCATGATCATCGTCTTCCTGCTTCTTATCGCGGCCCCGAGCGGGCGTCTTTTGTTGATTATCCTTGCCGTGGCGGCCTCCTTGGCCGCCACGTTTCTTGCCGGATCCCTCGGCACCATCCAGGCCTTTCTCCTTGTCCCGCCGCTCATACTCGGCTTCTGCTTCTCGGCGAGCAGTTCTACCTGCCGGCAGTTTTGGAGATCGTGGCCCTTGGTGCGGTGGATCTTGCAGTACTGCTTGTCGGAGCCTCCTGGCTTGTTGGTAGCCGCCAAGGCCCGGCAAGCGTCACAACCAGCAACCTCCTTGCCGGGGTCGCTCGCCTTGGTCTTCTTGGTGGAACCGGTGTCGTCGGATCCCTCAACGGCAAGCATGGCCTTGCCCTTGCGCTTCCTATTACGGCGTCGACCTTTCTTTGCTGGGGTGGCGGTATCGCTAGTGGAGTCGGTTTCCGCACCGGCATCTTCGCCGGGGTACCTCCTTCCCTCCTTAGCACGAGTGCACCGATCGGCCAGAACATAGAGCTCGGCCACATCCTTAACCTTGTTCATCGCCAGTTCTTCACGCATCTTGCGATTGTGCACGTTCTGGTGGAACGCACTGATCACGACGGCGGGATGAACATCGGGGATGTTGTACTGCACCCGGCTGAACCTTTGGATGTACTTGCGCAGGTTTTCTCCTTCCTTCTGGGGGATGATGTGTAAATCACTCGCCTGGCCATGAGCTTGGTGACCTCCAGTAAAGGCGCCAACAAACTCATGGCACAGATCCGCCCAAGAAGAGATGGAATCCACCGGCAAGTGCATAAACCATGACATAACATTAGGCTTGAGTGCCAACGGGAAGTAGTTGGCAAGCACCTTATCATCGCGGGCCCCAGCAGCTTGCATCGCGATGGTGTAGATGCTGAGGAACTCTGACGAGTGCGTCTTGCCATTGTACTTCTCGCCAACGTCGGGTTTGAATGTACGGTGGGAGGGCCACTGGAACTGCCGCAGCTCACGGGTGAAGGCCGGACAACCAACCTCGTAAGGTAGGCCACCGTAGCCTCCCGGCGCTGGGTGGTCCATAGCGGGCACTGCCCGCCTGTCCGACTGGTGGCGCGCGTCACGTCGGCGCTCGATCGTAGTTCGAGCATCCTCGTGATCCCGCCCCAGAGGACCTGGCGCTGATCGCGGTTGGTTCGCGGGTTGGACGACGCGATGGACATATCATCACGAGCGTTGCCGTGACGGGCCGACGCCTGGGGCGATCGGGATGGAGGCGGGGAATACAGCGTGGCCGCGTCGCCTCCGGCGTGGCCTCCGCTAGCATGTGGCAGCCCGGCGGAGCGACGGCCGACGGGTTCCGCCAGCAGCAGCCCATCGTTGTTGGCGATGCCGACGAGGCTCCGGATGGTGGCCCTCCGTTCGTCAAGCTTCTCTGCGGCGGGAGGAAAATCGAGGAGCAGCTATGCGCACGCTAGGGCTTCCGCTGGCGTGGGTGGCGGCGAAAGCTGGGTGGACCGCGATGCGCCTCGACTCCTAACCATGTTAGAAGGAGCTGCGTCACGGCTCCGCAGCTGTTCGCCACCTCCATCAGCACCTCGGCGCGCATGCTGGCCCTCCTCTTCATGTGATGGGCGCACGGGACTCTTCCCAGGGCGGCGCGCAGGGTCACCGGCAGGGTGACGCTGCTCATCACGCACAACCTGAGAGGAGCGCGCCGTGGGCGCCGGTGTTGGCGTCTTGGAGGTCGCCGTGCCGCCGCCTGGCAGGACGGCGGCACCCCTGAGGGGCCCCGCGCCGCCTGCGGGGGGCCCGACTCCGTCTCTGGAGCCCGCGACTGGTGGCTCGTCGCCTGGCGCGCGAACGGCGCCACTCGCCAGGCCTGAACCGCCAGGCCTGAACCGCCAGGCCGCATGGGAGTTTTAGGTGATGTGGCCGTCGCCATACATGCATACAGCGGCAGAGCAAGTTTCACACACGCCCGCCGCCGTCGACGCTGCCACGTTCACCTCGATGCCATCAACCGGTCGACCGTCCCTCCACCTGTGCATGGACATCTGCAGCCTCAGGTTCCAAAATCGTCTCTTGTATGCAGCCCAAAAGGCGACAGGCAAGGTCGCAAGGAGATCAGTACGAGATGGATCAAAGAATTTTGGCTTGCACGCGGCAACAAGATTGTTAAGTACTTGCTTCATGTACTGCCTCCAAGCATGCTCGCAGACCAGGTCCTTGGTACCGGATGCTACGGCTGCAGCTATATTTTGGTCTGCACGTTGTTCGAGTCGCCGCCCACATGCACGCTGTCCCGGCCACCACCGTATCCACCTCGGTTCCTTGGGCTGGTCAGTTCTCCTCCACGTACATCCATATCAGTGTCTTAAGATGTCAATCTTGCCTCATGCATGCACTATGAATATACATCGGTGTAAGATCTATTGTTTAATGACATACTACAGCTAGGTAATGGTACGTACACAACAGGTATATTTTATTTTATTAATTCATATCTTTTTCTTTGCGATGCGAAATATAGTATCTACAATTTCGTAAGTGTTCCAGCAAAAAAATCATAAGCGTTAGCAACATAGAAAAAACCCTGTGTTCATCTATTAATATGCAGGAACATGATTATGTGTGTAATGGATTGTGAAGTTTCAATTTATAGTATGTGAACTCTGCGTACATTTTTTATTTAAAAGTGTTTTGATCCAAATTTGCCCAAATGTGCTAGCAGAACGTAGGAAACAACTATTACTTTGAAAATGCCTGAAAAAACTAGAAGCACTTGAAATTCGCAAGAACCAAATTGTATACACAAAATTCACAATAACAAATATTTTTATAGGAAAAGTAAATTACATGATTTTGTTTACCAACTCAAGTATCCGATCAAAGTTATGGGGGTGTAGAGACGTACATCAATTATTTTATTGAAGAAGAATTTAACTCTAATTAATTTTACAATTTATTATTGTACCTGTGTGCAGTGGCATAGCCGAAGTTTTGGATGAGCTGTACAGACGTACCCCTCACATATCCATCAAGCATGTACACATCCCACATCCTTAATCCACAAAAAACAAAGGATGTATACATGTGTGTAACTGCCTCGAGTCCATCTTTCCATCTCACGACCCCTCTCTCCATGTCGACGTGCTCGGCGTAGACAAATGGGCCACATGGCACCGTAGCAAGGACCTTCTGATGGCACATCATGGGTTACATCAACGCTTCCTGGGTACCGGTAGAGGCTTTCCTGGAGGCTGTGGGTGCTGGCAAGTCCACCACGAAGGTGCTAGCCAAGGTCAGCCCTTCTCTACCATTGGACATCCTCCTCTAGATTCACACGTTTTATGCATCGTTTCAAGCTATAAATAATGTTTTACATAGCAGGAAAAATTCTGCTTAGGCCGTCTACTAGAAGAGGCACCTTGGGTGCTATGATTTAGCTGAGGCGGTGTCTCAATGCTATATAGCATAGGAAGGCAATCCCATAATCGACTATCAGGAAGTGGAAATGATTTACAACAATGAAACATCTAAACCACAATCTTTAGGTTTCTTTATCTGAGCAATATACCATTGGATGGCATATATGAAGCAGTATAGATGTCATGGCGTTAGCCCAAGTTAAACTAGCTAGGACTTTGCTAGCTAATGTTGATGAATTCCATGTGCAGATGCAAGCGTGATGTCTCTACAAGAGAATTCCAGTCTATTCATGTTTTGATTTTTCCAGTGCATGCCTTTCATCTTTATAGGACAATATTGACCCAATCTTGGGCTATGCTTTCAGGATTTCATTCTCACCGTAGACTACAAGGTAGCTGGCTGGGTAGGCGAATTGCATGGTCCTGATGATCCACAGTAGACCCCTGAGGCTCTTGACACATGATGGTCCATCAGAAGGTCCTTGCAACGAATTTTGCAGCTCATCCAAAGAGTAAGTCAATAGAGCACTGAGGAATAACATTCGAATCATCTGCGTATGATAGACAAAATGGATGTGTACTATGTTTACATCAAAGAAAATTTCAACTATGCCTGCATAGTGCTAATCGAATTTTCAAACACAAATAGATTTATTATTAGGTAAAATGAACACACGTGGATCAAATGGTGCTTTTAGTTATCCTACCTATGATCAAGTGGCTTACTGCACATATGAACGCTTGTGAATTACCTTACATACTCAAATATTAATATTAACATTGGTTAAATTTTTAGTTTATTACTTTGAAGATTTTTTATGTACCAAAAGGTGATAGAAAGCTAAGAATTGTGTAATTATGCACCATGATGCACGTGATGAACACACATACATGCATAAGGTACTTCATTGTATCATCACTTATATTTATAGTATATAGTTTCATGTCTTTGAGCTAATTTTCTGCATGCCAATGTTAGTGATTCATTTCAAAATATTTTTTTAAGTATTGTATATATATTCATAAAGAGCCTCTTGTAGGGAAAGGCTACGCACGATAGACCCAAAATGGTCGGACCACTTACCCGTACCTTGCGCAAGCAGGAGCTAGATGCACCGGGCTGCCTTTTTAATCTATTCATAAACAAATTATAGTTGAAGAGTCCTAGATATTGCTACAAGAAAATAAATGTATACTTTAAACTCTTTTATTCATACAAATTTTCAGCCGGTTAAGTCTATGCTCATATAAGAAGTGAGAAAATTTATTGGTGATGAGGCTTTGTTTGATAAATGTTTTATGGTGGTTTATTAATAGCAACTATGTTACCCGTAGAACAAGGGCGTGCACTTGGAATACCACAAGTTATTGCATTAGGAGGCGATCCATCAATTGTTATATGATAAATGGTTTGTTAAATGCAGCTCCATTGACATTGAAGAAGAGCAATTGGGATTCATTACACACATGTTGGATTAATTGGTGTTGATACGATAATTCAAAACGATAAATAAGGTCACAAACCTAGATCAATTAGAATTTTATATTATAGGTAGTTGTAATTGTTAGATTTATCTATGTATTGGAAAATATTTTACATGTCAAATGTGGTTTTGTTAGAAAGGTTGATGGATCGACAAATGGATTGTCATAGTTCATCATTATACATGCTTTAAGCCTTACGATGATTTGTCTGTAATGTTCTAAGTATAATTATATGTAGAAAATGATAGATTCCTAGGATTTTTAACCCAAATGAAATGGTCATGAGCTATTCACATATATTTAATAAGATATATTATGAAAATACATTATTTAATTGAACTTTAAGGAATGAATATAATTGAGTATAGATATGTGTACTCTTTCTTCATATTGGAAGCTCAAGAAATATAAAAGATGAAACTATTATTTGCACATAAGCAAAAAGACATGACACAATTAGATAAGAGCACAATCTATGAGGTCAAAAGATCTAAGTTTTGTCGGTTAATACTAGGAATCTCCGAGCACTAATGTATAGAAAATGCACTATTTTAACAAATGGTATATTCAAGAATTACTTGATGTTGAAAAAGAGTTAATGTATACCGATGTGTTGTCCAGATTCACGATCCGTGATGTAGCAATTTTCGTGCATACTTGTACCACTTGAGATGTTATACTCACATTAACACTACTTATTTCAGAATGGGTTGTGTCGGTGTCAAAACCGGCGAATCTCGGGTAGGGGGTCCCGAACTGTGCATCTAGGCGGATGGTAACAGGAGACGAGGGACACAATGTTTTTACCCAGGTTCAGGCCCTCTCGATGGAGGTAATACCCTACGTCCTGCTTGATTAATATTGATGATATGGGTAGTACAAGAGTAGATCTACCACGAGATCAATGAGGCTAAACCCTAAAAGGTAGCCTGTGGTATGATTGTTGAGATGTAATGTTGTGTCCTACGGACTACGGCCCTCCGGTTTATATAGACACCGGAGAGGCTAGGGTTACACAGAGTCGGTTACAATGGTAGGAGATCTACATATCCGTATTGCCAAGCTTGCCTTCCACGCCAAGTAAAGTACCTTCCGGACACGAGCCGGAGTCTTCAATCTTCTATCTTCGTAGTCTGGGAGTCCGGCGGATATTGATAATCCGGCTATCCGGACACCCCCTAGTCCAGGACTCCCTCAGTAGCCCCTGAACCAGTCTTCAATGAAGATAAGTCCGGCGTGCATAATGTTCGGCATTGCAAGGCGGGTTCCTCCCTTGAATAATCCGGAGAAGATAATGAACACCAGGATAGTGTACGGCTCTGCAAAATAATTTCCACACTTCAACGTAGAGAGAATAAAACACATACACTGATCCAATCTGCTGACGTATTATGCGGCATGACATCACACCGCAGCCAAGCCTTCGTTTTAATTGTTTTTACTATTCCACCTCAGCACGCTTAGCGGCGGCTTCCTTGGCACGCCCCGTCAAGCGTAGATCGTGTTCCCTTTTATTCCGGGATCCTCATCAATACGTGCGTGGGTAACCCAACCGCTCCGCCGCCACGCCTCCTCTATCGAGGGGAATCTCAAGCGGTCACGGAGACGGCCCTTGGTATTATTTCCCTTTATAAGAGGACCAAGGCCTGTCCTTGTCTCTTAACCTCGCATCGAATCTTTCTTCGCTCCCAATTCCAACACCGAGAGCTTCAGACTCGGCGCTTGGATCCACAAGCAATGTCCGGCCCGACCTCCGGGTCGGTGGGTGCCCTCCTCCGCCACGGAGGAGGACATATTGAAGTTGCGTGAGGCCAAGTACCGCCCACGGTCTCAAGACAGGTTGCCTGCCCCTGGCAGGCCGTGCCAGCCCCCGAGCCCGGCGAATGTGTCATTTTCAGATCCCACCTCCGTCGGGATTAGGCTTCCGACGGATCCTTTCGTGAGGGGGCTTGTTTTTCTACGGGCTGGACTTCCACGACTTGGCTCCGAGTCCATCCTCCATATCTCCGCATTCATTATTGTTCATGCGGCCTTCCTCCGTGTCACCCCCACTTTGGCCTGTGGCTGAAAACATTCAAGGTGGAGTCAAGATGATCGGGGCGCCGAAGGAGTGTGGCGGGCGACCATAAGCAAGATGGTCGATGCCCGTGGCTCAAGGTTCCTTCCAAGAGGAACAGGATTGTGGCAGCAGGAGGGTTCTACATCACCGCTCCAAGGGGCAGCAGCAAAAGCCGCCGCCTCCTTCCGCCTCGGGACCTCCACAGAATCGATGTCGTGGGTCAACCAAGGGCTCAACTGGGGCCGCCCAAGGACGTGCCCGCACTTGCAAGGCCGGATTCGGGACCTCCAAACAAGGGAGATTGATCTGGTCAAGGTGATGCAGTTATGCTGACTAGGCACCTCCTACCTCGCAAATGTCGCCCTCTCCGCTTATGGGAGTTCAATCCGAGGGACCTCGTATCCTCCAGATTTCATGGGGCGACACCCCGAGATGTACGAGCTGTTTTTCGACCGCAAGTGGCGTGTCCGGATTCGCCGAGGATGCGGGACTAAGCCGCGATCGTCCGGATACTCGAGTAAATAGCTCGAGCCGGACATCCTGCTTGTATGCCTTTCAAAAGATCATCTCCTAACCCTTTTATTCTTTACAGGAATGGGTGGCGCGATCAAGGCTGATAAGGTGTCCGGCGCCCCTCCGAGACCGTGACTTGGAGCCCGTGGCTGGTCGAAATGTTGGAGGCCGCACCCACGTAAGGGGCGATGGGGAGATAAAGGAGCTGATACTTCGCCCAAAGAGGCGATCAAGAGGAGAGGACCAAGGATCCCTCCTTTAGAGGGAAAAGAGGACCGCCCAAGATCCGGAGGTCAAAGCCCCAAGCGTGGGAAGAAATCTCACTGGGGTCCGCGTCCGGAGAGAATCCGGACGCGCAATCATCGCCCAAGGACCAGCCTCCAACGAGCCGTGAGTATGAAAGAGGAAGTTTAATAAGAAAGTACCTTCGTTTTATGCTTCAGAGGTAACGAAATATTTATATCGCAGTTCGGATCTGCAGCCGCCTCGAGATGAGTTCGCCCTCGGGGATCTTCTTTCGAGATGATGGAGAGCGACGCGCTCCGTCCCGACGCGCCGCCAGATGAGGCAAAGCGAGCCCAAGTGTCGCCACGGAGGGCGCCCCGAGTCCGAGGGGTCAAGAGTTCAACACCCACCAGAGCCGGCCGGGAGGCAAGAATTTGCTTGAGAGGGCGCCCATTTCAGAAGATCACCACGCATTAATGCGTGCGGTGGTTGGAAGGATTTCGTCCGCCGAAAGCGGATTGCGCGATGCTGCCATGAGCTTGCTGGCAGGATTTGAGGTATCTTGAAAATAGCGCACTTTTGCTCTTTAGCGCTTGAGCATATAAAAGATGCGCCCTGTATAGATAGTAGCCCCTGAGACTCGGTAGGTTGTCGAAGACGACAGCGTGCCGAGGATCGAAAATCTAAATATCTCAGGTAATAAATATCGCCGTTCTAATACAGGTGGCGGATAGTCCGGGGGCCAGCCGGACTGATCAGTTTGCCGAACTGAGTCGGCAACTGGACATGGCAGATGCTGACATAGCACTTGTCAATCAGCGACTTGACGAGTCGCAAGGTAAATAAAATCTCCATAGCTGTTTTATCGAGTGGGTTAAAGCCCTCCTCTGATAAGTTATGTGCTGTGTATACAGACAGTGCTGCTGCTGTGGAGAGACTTCGGGCCGAGCTTGCACAAGCTAAGGAACAAGCCCGAAGGAGTGATGCGGCTGCCGCGAGGGCGGCCGAGGAGTTGAAGGCCGAAAAGGCTGCGCACTGCCTAAGCAGGGCGGAGGTGGCCGGATTGGCCAAGAAATTAAAGGATGCTACCGACCGTAGCGAGGCTCTTGAAAAGGAGCGCCTATTGGAGCGGGAAGACCTGAAGAAGGCCACCGCCGAGACCAAGGATGCCCGCTCTGCAATGCGGGCTATGAAGGAGGAGCTGCGCCAAGCCGAGAAATCACGGCCGGCAGGCCGCTTTTATGCGTCGCCGTTTATGGATGCCAAGTATGCCCAATTTGAAAAGCAGTGGAGTTCGGAGGATCCTTACATGGACTTGGCTGCGAGTGCGGCTGACGCCGTTAAGCACTTTCGGAGCCAGGGGGATCACGAGGTGGAAGAGCTATATTGGACTCAATTCCACAGTCCGGATCGCCCTCTTCCGCTGTCGGACAGGTTGGCCGAATGGGCCGAACTGAATAGACTGTCCGGGCTGGCTATGACTGACATCGTGGCCCATGTGTGGCCAGAGAGGTCCAAGGCGACGAGCTATTTTGGCCTACTGCAGCAGTTCCTTGGGGCGGTGCCGCATATCAAGGAGATGAAGCGGTCGGCCTGCATCGAGGGCGCGCGGATGGCTCTGGCCCGTGTAAAGGCGCAATGTCCGGAGATGGATGCCACCGCTATTGCTACCCAGGGTTCGGATGGGAACCGGCTTCCTGCCGAACATTATTTCGGGGAAGTTATGCGTGGCGCTCGTGTAATAGAGTCGCAGTGCTCGAAGAATGTAACGTTCAATTGAACGCATTAACTTGTTTATGAATGATTATAGTATGAATGCTTTTTATACTTGTGCTTCCAAGTAATAGTACTTCTCCTTGCGGCCGTTTTAAGTATACTTGTGTATAACCTGAAAGATGCAGTCTTCGGCTTCAGCCCCCATGCACAAGGTGCTGGGGTGTTCGCAAAATAGCACTTTTTCACACTTTAATCCGACGTCTCGGTCCTGTTATAAGGAGGTGGTAGCGTAGCGAACGAGGCAATCCGGACTATAATGCTTTATCTCTTTCACTTAGCCAATGGAGCTCGATGGTGGGGCTACGACATAGCCCCTAATGGCACCGCACATCTCCGGATTCGAGTGCGTGTGTGCTGACCGAAGCGCCCTTCGTCAAGCGGGAATTCTAAACATTCCGTAGTCAATCAAGTGGTGACCAGACTCCGCTATATCATGACAGATCAGCCGGCTTTCATCGAGGTGCTCACCCAGCCGAACTGGGGCACAATCGCAGTAGTTCTCCTGGTGCCGCGTTAGCCGGGTGATACGGAACGTAAGGCAGCAAAACACAGGAGCCGGGCAAACCCAACATTTGACCAAAGACATGATTCGAGCTGATGCATAATAGTGCCCAACTTGAGACGCCGAACACTCCCTGAGGTGTTCGGACTTTATGATAACGGCAGAATTATACCCTAAGCCCCTTGTGTCCGTGTAGGCGTTGTCTTCGACGCGTCAATGCCAAAGCGTCGAGCTCCGCCTCGGCTATAGGAAGAAGCCGAGGCCGATTTAGCAACAAGAGACAGAATAAAAAGGTCTACGAGGGTCTTAATCAAAAGAATCCTTGCGACGGGTCCCTACCGCACGCTCTGCTACTGTGTCTCCGTTGCCGTTATCACGACGGTACGCACGATGCTCATCTGTAGAAAAGAGAGAAACATTTCAAAAACAGTTCGTGCGAAAATAATGCAAAAGAATAAGCGTAAATAATTAAGGGTAGGTTTATATGAAACCGATATTAATTGTGCGCGCAGCCCCTTGTGAAAGCGTATGTGGCTAGGGAGCCCCTAGCCTGCTGAGTCCGGATTCGTCTATCCGAGTCCGGGGGCTTTAAGTGACCCTTGCACTGAAATAGTGCTGTGTGGACCGGGCATCTTAAGTGTAAGAGATGCGTAATGCGGTATGGCATTGAAGCGGACAAAAGCCTTTCGTCCTAATAGTGCTTGATGTTCACTTTTAAATGGGACGATATGGAAAATTAACTTATCTCGTCGGAAATTGTTCGGTGATCCAACACGACTTGATAATATCGAGCCTGCACTGGCGTAAGGGCCGGGCGTAACTCCTTTAAAGGAAGTGCGGCTGTGTCGAATTTTGGTAGGGTCTATCCCCATCCGACGGATTGTATTTGAATATAGCAGGTTTAAGTCACTGCCTCCGTCCATTAGGACGTTTGTGAATTGTAATCCCACTATTATCGGATTCAATATCAGGGGAGTCCGTCCCGCGGTTTGAACACTTTTGGAATAATCCCGGTGGTCGAAAGTGATTGGTTTTGATATCCAATCTCTATGGTTTGCGGGGCCGGATCGTGCGAAGCTCTTTTTAGAAAGTGCCGCACTGTTTCTCCGTATCCTCACATGAAGTGAGTTTACTGCTTTGACCCCTTGTGGGAAAGTCTTTTGTTTTCCGTGGCCTGCTTGGCGGGTTTATCTTCTTCGCTGACGCTCGAGCCCCTTTGCGTTCGGCGCTTAATCGGCGGACTGTTTGAAAACCCAACAATCTCTGTGGGTGTGATTTGCGAGCCTTCCGGGGGTACTGTGGGTTTGACAGATCCGACCCAGGATTTTGTGTAGGTTAGACAGTTCGTCGCTGTCGTCCTTGATGGGTTGAGCTTTATTATTCAGCCGTGAGCTTTTAAATCCGGCATTAACTGCCGTGCTCTTTGGGCTTTTCTCTTTATTCCGGCGCTGATCTTTTCTGCGCCGTGATTTTCCGTTTCCATCTCTTATCTCGGATGTACTTGGGTCGCTGGTGCTGCTTCTTGCCAACCAGCTGTCCTCTCCTGCGCAAAAGCGGGTCATGAGGCTTGTTAATGCGGTCATTGTCCTCGGTTTTTCTTGACCAAGGTGTCTGGCAAGCCATTCGTCTCGGACATTGTGCTTGAAAGCTGCTAAGGCTTCGGCGTCCGGACAGTCGACTATTTGGTTCTTTTTGGTGAGGAACCTGTTCCAGAATTTCCGCGCTGACTCTCCGGGCTGTTGAGTTATGTGACTTAAGTCGTCTGCATCCGGAGGCCGGACATAAGTCCCTTGAAAGTTTGCTCTAAACGCCTCGAGCTCTTCCCAACTTCCAACAAGTGTTTTCGGGAGGCTTTTGAGCCAATGACGAGCTGGCCCTTTGAGTTTGAGGGTAGATATTTTATGGCGTGGAGATCGCCTCCTCGGCCATATGTATATGTAATATATAGTCTTCTATCCGCACTCGAGTGCTGTTGTTCCATCGTAGGCTTCTATGTTTATGGGTTTAAACCTGCTGGAAATTCATGTTCCAAAGACTTCGTCTGTGAAGCATAGTGGATGTGCGGCACCCTGCATTTGTATGCGTGCCGCTATCGTCGGACACTTGACGTGTTCCTTTGCTTATTGGGGCTTTCCTTTTGGGTCCATAGATGGACCTGGCAGGGCCATTGGACGGTGGGGGCTTTACGGCCTCTTCGTCAAATTCTCGAGCAGCTTGCGCTTTGGGTAGCTCTTCGGTTGGTGGCTGTTGCCTTGTTTGTCTCATGGTTTTGAGCACTTTGCTCCGTCTTATCCGGGCGCGTCTTCCGCTGTGTTGAGCTTCCGCTTTTCCTCCTTCAGCTTCTTGTCAGTAGCGATGAGCTGCGCTATGCGAGATTTTGTTCGACGGGTTCTTCGAGTTCATCGTCATCGGGGCTTGATTCGTCCTCGGAGGGAGGTACATAGTTGTGATCCTCAACCTTTTCTTCTGCCGCCCTTTCGTGAGGGCGTACTTCTTCATCATCCTTCGCTGATTCTGGCTGGAGGGGTTTGTCTTCGGCACTCTCCGGAGTGTTATTATCTCCCGTGCCGGATTCTCCATTCTTGCTGTGGCGGGATTTAGAGCGGCGCCGTCGGCGCTTGGGTTGCTTCTTTAAAGAATCTTCCTCCGCTGCTTTCTCGCCATCCCCTTCTTTTGGGGTATCCACCATATAAACGTCGTATGACGAGGCGGCCTTCCAGTGTCCGGTGGGCGCTGGGTCCTGATCGTCTCCGGCATCGTCGTCCATAGCATCAATGTCATCGGAGTCGTAGTCTAGCATGTCGGTTAGGTCCTCGACAGCGGCTACAAAGTGGGTGGTGGGTGGGCTCCGAATTTCTTCGTCGTCCGAACTCCAACCATCCTGGCCATAGTCCGGCCAGGATTCTCCTGATAGCGAGAGATGTTTCAGAGAATTCAAGATATTGCCAAAAGGCGAGTGTTGAAAGATGTCCACGGCGGTGAATTCCATAACCGGCGCCCAATCTGGTTTGATTGGCAGGGGCCCGGGAGGCTCGGAGTCCGGCAGGGAGTCCGGCGCCTCGGGATCACGGGTTTCGCGGGGGACAAGATTGGTATTCGGCTCCATCGCCGTAGATATTGAAGCCCCCGGGGCGGCGTCTATCCACCGACCCTCGTCATGGGCGATCGGCTCCGGGCAAGTAGCCGGGGGGGATTCAAGTGCGGCCGCCAAAGCACTGTACGGCGGCAGAGCTAGATCATGCCCATCATCACAGTGCGGCGTGCTTGGCTGTGGCTCGAGTCCGTCGAAGATCAAGTCTCCGCGGTCGTCGGCCGTGAAGTTTAGGCTTCCAAATCTGACCGGACGGCCAGGGGCGTAGCTTTCGATCTGCTCCAGATGGCCAAGAGAGTTGGCCCGCGATGCGGGCCGCCAATATGAAGATCTCTCCGGGAGGAAAGTCTCGCCCTGGACAGCGTCAAAGATTGAAGATGCCATCGAGCCTATTGGTGACGACACAGAGGAACTCTCAATGAAAGCACCAATGTCAGTGTCAAAACCGGCGGATCTCGGGTAGGGGGTCCCGAACTGTGCATCTAGGTGGATGGTAACAGGAGACGAGGGACACAATGTTTTTACCCAGGTTCAGGCCCTCTCGATGGAGGTAATACTCTACATCCTGCTTGATTAATATTGATGATATGGGTAGTACAAGAGTAGATCTACCACGAGATCAATGAGGCTAAACCCTAAAAGCTAGCCTGTGGTATGATTGTTGAGATGTAATGTTGTGTCCTACGGACTACGGCCCTCCGGTTTATATTGACACCGGAGAGGCTAGGGTTACACAGAGTCGGTTACAATGGTAGGAGATCTACATATCCGTATTGCCAAGCTTGCCTTCCACGCCAAGTAAAGTACCTTCCGGACACGAGCCAGAGTCTTCAATCTTCTATCTTCGTAGTTTGGGAGTCTGGCGGATATTGATAATCCGGCTATCCGGACACCCCCTAGTCCAGGACTCCCTCAGGTTGACTTTATGGATTTGTTTGTAACAATAATAATAATAATAAACATGATTATACAATGTGTACAAACTTACTACACACAAAACTCAATCAAAAAACATAATAGACAATTCAAAGACACTAGGGTCTATTGCACAAAATCCATATGAACAAAGGATCAAAAGATCATGCCCGCGCGTAGAGCGGGCCACTTTGCTAGTTCTCACAATAGCGCCCCCTACCTGGCGCGCCAAAGATGTCGGTGGGAAACGACACCTATGGGATCACTGGAATCCCTTCTACGGTTGCAGGGCATGGGGATCGTGAGAAGAGCGGGACTAACAGACAACACAAGGGGAATTTACCCAGGTTCGGGCCGCAACGATGCGTAAAACCCTATGATCCTGCTTTGGTGGATGTATTAGTGTTCTTGAGCTCTCGAACTAGCTCTGGGTGCTGTGGGGTTCGAAAGAGCCGAATCCTTTCTCTGTGCGCCATGGGCCTCCTTTTATAGGCGAAAGGGGCTGCCACGGTGGCACACAGGAGGTGGAAAGTGATACAGTAGCACGAGCTTATCGCCCGTATTACAGGATAAGGCGCATTAAATGCAAGGCTTAGGTGTCCCTCCACTTTATCAGCGACGGGGACGGGGCCCGTCCTGTCCGTCGCTGCTCCCCCTCGCTTCGACACGCGCCCTGGCCAGCGATGCATGTAGTGCCATGTAGGCAGGCAGGCAGCTGAGGTGGCATGGTGGTGGAGCCTCCACGAAGGATTGCATGTTGCCACGCAGGTGCCTACCCAGCTGGTTGGGTCGGCAGCTGTATGCGAACGGCGGTGAAGACTTAGCTGGCGCGGTCCTGGCAGCGACCCTGCCGGTGCGCTTGGTGTGGGCCTTGTTGGGTGGCCCGGCAAGGGTCGTCCCGTGGCGCACTGGCGTCCCCGCCAAGGATCTTGCCGGGGGTCTTGTGGGTCCCTTCGGTGAGGATGGTTGCCTTCCTATCCTTACTTGATCTCGAGCATTCTATGTCTTCACAAAGATCTGCATGCCACCATAGAGGTGCCTCCCGAGCCTTGTCCCGACGCGTTTGCCAAGCGCTGGTGGGCTCAAGGGTGGCTCACTCGGTTGGCATGGGTGACCTGCCCCGGCAAGGGTCCTTGCTGGGAAAACCTGCTTCGCCCATCTGATCTTTGTGGCCTTGGCCCTTGTTGTTGCTTCGTTCGTTTTGTGGCTTCGGCTCCTCTCCGGCTTCCCATTCTTGCCGTGTCTGTGCGTGGCCGTGGCGGGAGGCTCTGACTACCTGTGCACAAGTAAAGGGGTCAAAAGCAGAGCCCCTACTTTTGTACACCACACCGTAGCATGCACGTATGGTTAAAGTTGTGTAATAAATTTGAAACATGAAGTGTACCTGGCTTGTGCATCCTTATGAGTGGCGGTCGGGGACGAGCGATGGTCTTTTCCTACCAATCTAACCCCCTAGGAGCATGCGCGTAGTACTTGATTTTTGATGACTTCTAAATTTTTGCAATAAGTATATGAGTTCTTTTGACTAATGTTGAGTCCATGGATTATACGCACTTTTACCTTTCCGCCATTGCTAGCCTCTTCGGTACCGCGCATTGCCCTTTCTCACCTTGAGAGTTGGTGCAAACTTCGCCGGTGCATCCAAACCCCGTGATACGATACGCTCTATCACACATAAACCTCCTTATATCTTCCTCAAAACAGCCACCATACCTACCTATTATGGCATTTTCATAGTCATTCCGAGATATATTGCCATGCAACTTTCCACCGTTCCGTTCATCGTCATCATGACATACTTTACTTTTGTCATATTGCCATTGCATGATCATGTAGTTGACATCGTATTTGTGGCAAAGCCACCATGCATAATTTTTCATACATGTCACTCTTGATTCATTGCACCATCCCGGTACACCACCGGAGGCATTCATATAGAGTCATATCTTGTTCTAGTTTCGAGTTGTAATTCATATGTTGTAGTCAATGAAAGTGTGATGATCATCATTATTAGAGCATTGCCCAAAAAAAAGAAAGGCCAAAAGAAAAAAAAGAAAGGCCAAAGAAAAAAATAAAAGAAAAAAAGAAAATAAATAAAAGGGGCAATGTTACTATCTCCTTTTCCACACTTGTGCTTCAAAGTAGCACCTTGTTCTTCATGTCGTGAGTCTCATATATAAGTTGTCTTTTTCATACTAGTGGGAATTTTTCATTATAGAACTTGGCTTGTATATTCCTACAATGGGCTTCCTCAAATGCCCTAGGTCTTCGTGAGCAAGCAAGTTGTATGCACACCCACTAGTTTTCTTTTGTTGAGCATTCATATATAGCTCTAGTGCATCCGTTGCATGGCAATCCCAACTCCTCATGTTGACATCAATTGATGGGCATCTCCATAGCCCGTTGATTATCCTCGTCAATGTGAGACTTTCTCTTTTTTTGTCTTCTCCACACAATCCCCATCATCATATTCTATTCCACCCATAGTGCTATATCCATGGCTCACGCTCCTGTATTGCGTGAAGGTTGAAAAAGTTTGAGATTATTTAAGTATGAAACAATTGCTTGGCTTGTCATCGGGGGTATAGAAGTTGGGAACATCTTTGTGTGACGAAAATGAAGCATAGCCTAACTATATGATTTTGTAGGGATGAACTTTCTTTTGCCATGTTATTTCGAGAAGACATGATTACTTTGATTAGTATGCTTGAAGTGTTGCTATTTCTTTTATCAATACGAACTTTTATTTTGAATCATTTGGATCTGAACATTCATGCCACAATAAATAAAATTACATTGAGAATTATGCTAGGTAGCATTCCACATCAAAAATTCTGTTTTTATCATTTACCTACTCGAGGACGAGCAGGAATTAAGCTTGGGGATGCTTGATACGTCTCCGACTTATCTATAATTTTTGATTGTTCCATGCTATTATATTACCCCTTTTGGATGTTTATGGGCTTTATTTTTCACGTTTATATCATTTTTGGGACTAACCTACTAACCGGAGGCCCAGCCCGTATTGTTGTTTTTTTGCCTATTTTAGTATTTCGAAGAAAAGGAATATCAAACGGAGTCCAAACAGAATGAAACCTTCGGGAGCGTGATTTTTGGAATGAACGTGATCCAGATGACTTGGAGTGCAAGTCAAGAAGCAGCCGAGGCGGCCACGAGAGGGTAGGGCGCCCCCCCCCCCCTACACGGCGCGCCCCCTGTCTCATGGGCCCCTCGGGCGGCCACCGACGTACTTCTTCCTCCTATATAAGCCTACGTACCCTGAAAACATCCAGGGAGCCAACGAAACACAATTTCCACCGCCGTAACCTTCTGTATCCACGAGATCTCATCTTGGAGCCTTCGCCGGCGCTCTGCCTGAGGGGGAATCGACCATGGAGGGCTTCTACATCAACACCATAGCTCCTCCGATGAGTTGTGAGTAATTTACCACAGACCTGCGTGTCCATAGTTATTAGCTAGATGGCTTATTCTCTCTTTTTGGATCTCAATACAATGTTCTCCCCCTCTCTTGTGGACATCTATTCGATGTAAACTCTCTTTGCGGTGTGTTTGTCGAGATCGGATGAATTGTGAGTTTATGATCAAGTTTATCTATGAGAAATATTTGAATCTCCTCTGAATTCTTTTATGTATGATTGAGTTATCTTTGCAAGTCTCTTCAAATTATCAGTTTGGTTTGGCCTACTAGATTGATCTTTCTTGCCATGGGAGAAGTGCTTAGCTTTGGGTTCAATCTTGTGGTGTCCTTACCCAGTGATAGAAAGGGTTGCAAGGCACGTATTGTATTATTGCCATCGAGGATAAAAAGATGGGGTTTATATCATATTGCATGAGTTTACCCCTCTACATCATGTCATCTTGCTTAATGTGTTACTCTGTTCTTTATGAACTTAATACTCTAGATGTAGGCAGGAGTCGGTCGATGTGTGGAGTAATAGTAGTAGATGCAGGCAGGAGTCGGTCTACTTGTTGCGGACATGATGCCTATATACATGATCATGCCTAGATAATCTCATAATTATTCGCTCTTCTATCAATTGCTCGACAGTAATTTGTTCACCCACCATAATACTTATGCTATCTTGAGAGAAGCCTCTAGTGAAACCTATGGCCCCCAGGTCTATCTTTTATCATATAAGCTTTCAATCTACTTTTGTTTGCATCTTTACTTTTTTCATCTATATTATAAAATACCAAAAATATATTTATGTTATCATACTATCTCTATCAGATCTCACTTCCGCAAGTGGCCGTGAAGGGATTGACAACCCCTTTATTGCGTTGGTTGCGAGTTCTTTGTTTGTTTGTGTAGGTGCATGGGACTTTTCAGGAGCCTCCTACTGGATTGATACCTTGGTTCTCAAAAACTGAGGGAAATACTTACGCTACGTTGCTGCATCACCCTTTCCTCTTCAAGGAAAACCAACGCAAGCTCAAGATGCAACATATTTCTACATGCTTTTGGTATGATTTGGTTAGAACTAACCCGGACTGACGCTGTTTTCAGCAGAACTACTGTGGTGTTGTTTTTGTGCAGAAATAAAAGTTCTCCGAATGCGCTGAAAATCAACGGAGATTTTTTCTGGAAAATATAAAAAATACTGGAATAAAGAGTTACCAGAGAGGAGGCTCATGGGGCCCACAAGGGTGGAGGGCGCGCCCCCTGCCTCGTGGACACCCCGTGGGTCATCCTGACTTTTTCTCGACGCCAAACCCTCCTATAAATACCTAAACCTCCAGAAAGAAACCTAGATCAGGAGTTCCGCCGCCGCAAGCCTCTGTAGCCACCAAAAACCAATCGGGACCTGTTCGGCACCACGAGGGGGATCCTCACCGTGGCCATCTTCATCATCCCGGCGCTCTCCATGACGAGGAAGGAGTAGTTCACCCTCGGGGTTGAGGGTATGTACCAGTAGTTATGTGTTTGATCTCTCTCTCTCTCTCTCTCTCTCTCTCTCGTGTTCTTGATTTGGCACGATCTTGATGTACCGTGAGCTTTGCTATTATAGTTGGATCTAATGATGTTTCTCCCCCTCTACTCTCTTGTAATGGATTGAGTTTTCCCTTTGAACTTATCTTGTCGGATTGAGTCTTTAAGGATTTGAGAACACTTGATGTATGTCTTGCGTGTGCTTATCTGTGGTGACAATGGGATATTCACGTGATCTACTTGATGTACGTTTTGGTGATCAACTTGCGGTTCAGTGACCTTGTGAACTTATGCATAGGGGTTGGCACACGTTTTCGTCTTGACTTTTTGGTAGAAACTTTGGGGCACTCTTTGAAGTACTTTGTGTTCGTTGAATAGATGAATCTGAGATTGTGTGATGCATATCGTATAATCATGCCCACGGATACTTGAGGTGACATTGGAGTATCTAGGTGACATTAGGGTTTTGGTTGATTTGTGTCTTAAGGTGCTATTCTAGTACGAACTCTATGATAGACTGAACAGAAAGAATAGCTTCGTGTTATTTTACTACGGACTCTTGAATAGATCGATCAGAAAGGATAACTTTGAGGCGGTTTCATACCCTACAATAATCTCTTTGTTTGTTCTCCGCTATTAGTGACTTTGGAGTGACTCTTTGTTGCATGTTGAGGGATAGTTCTATGATCTAGTTATGTTATTAGTGTTGAGAGAACTTGCACTAGTGAAAGTATGAACCTTAGGCCTTGTTTCCTAGCATTGCAATATCGTTTGTGCTCACTTTTATCATTAGTTACCTTGCTGTTTTTATAATTTCAGATTACAAAAACCTATATCTACCATCGATATTGCACTTGTACCACCATCTCTTTGCCGAACTAGTGCACCTATACAATTCACCATTGTATTGGGTGTGTCGGGGACACAAGAGACTCTTTGTTATTTGGTTGCAGGGTTGTTTGAGAGAGACCATCTTCATCCTACGCCTCCCACGGATTGATAAACCTTAGGTCATCCGCTTGAGGGAAATATGCTACTGTCCTACAAACCTCTGCACTTGGAGGCCCAACAACGTCTACAAGGAGAAGGTTGTGTAGTAGAGATCAAGCTCTTTTCTGGTGCCGTTGTCGGGAAGGTGAGTGCTTGAAGGTATATCTTTAGATCTTGGAATCGTATCTTTTAGTTTCTTGTTTTATCACTATTTTAGTCTATAAAAGAAAATTACAAAAAAAGGAATTGAGGGTGCCTCATATGCTTCATCTTTTTAGTGTCTTCCGCGAAAATAAGGATTCCGAAAATTGTGCTTGCTAGAGGAAGAATGCATTAAAATGTTTGGCACTAAATATTTGAATAATGAGAATGATTGCAATGTTGTTAATATGAATTCTTTGAATACCCATGATGCTAATGATATGCAAAGCCACAAGCTTGGGGATGCTATGTTTGATGAATATGATATTTTTAGTCCCCCAAGTTTTGATGAGCAAATTTATTATGATGAAAGCATGCCTCCTATTTATGATGATTATTGTGATGACACGTATGCTATAACGAATAAAGATAACCATGAAACTTGTCATCATGATTTTAATTTTCAATTGGATTATGCTTCACATGATAGTCATTTTGTTGAGTTTGCTCCCACTACTATTCATGAGAAGAAATTTGCTTATGTGGAGAGTAATAAAAATTCTATGCTTGTGGCTCATGAAAAGAATACTTTATGTGATGGTTATATTGTTGAATTCATTTATGATGCTACTGAAAATTATTATGATGGAGGAACATATGCTTGTAGGAATTGCAATAGTATCAAGTTTCCTCTCTATGTGTTGAAAATCTTGAAGCTATGCTTGTTTTATCTTCCTATGCTAGTTGATTCTTGTTCCCATAAGTTGTTTGCTCACAAAATCCCTATGCATAGGAAGTGGGTTAGGCTTAAATGTGCTAGTCATATGCTTCATGATGCTCCCGTTATGTTTCAATTCTTATCTTTTATGTGAGCATCATTGTCATCATCATGCCTAGATAGAAAGGCAATAAAGAAAAGCGCTTGTTGGGAGACAACCCAACATTTACCACTAATTTTTTTGCATGTCCACATGATTATGCTACTATAGTAATCATGTTTTATAGATTTTGTTTCAATGAAGTGCCAAGTAAGACCTTTAGGATAGTTTACGGTGATAGTTGTGTTGATCCTCTTGAAAATCAGAAACTTTTGCGCACAGTAAATTAGTTTTGATAATTCACAGCATACTTTTGATCTGATTCTTTTTGCTCTGGATTGGTACGCAAATTGCTCAGGTTTGCCTAATTTGGTAGGATTTTTGGAGTTACAGAAGTATTCGAGAGTTACAGATTACTACTGACTATTCTGTTTCTGACAGATTCTGTTTTCTATGTGTTGTTTGCTTATTTTGATAAACCTATGAGTAATATCGGAGGGTATGAACCATAGAGAAGTTGGAATAAAGTAGATATTAGACCAATATGAATTTAGAATGAGTTCACAACAGTACCTAAGTGGTGATTTATTTTATTATACTAACGGATCTTACGAGTTTTCTGTTGAGTTTTGTGTTGTGAAGTTTTCAAGTTTTGGGTAAAGATTCGATGGACTATGGAATAAGGAGAGGCAAGAGCCTAAGATTGGGCATGCCCAAGGCAACCCAATGTAATATTCAAGTACAACCAAGAGCCTAAGCTTGGGGATGCCCCGGAAGGCATCCCCTCTTTCGTCTTCGTCCATCGGTAACTTTACTTGGAGCTATATTTTTATTCACCACATGATATGTGTTTTGCTTGGAGCATCATGTTGTTTTATTTTGTTTTGCTTGCTGTTTGAATAAAGTAGTTAAGATCTGATATTCTTAAATGTTAGAAAGTCTTCACATAGTTACATTATTATTCGACTACTCATTGATATTCACTTATATCTTTCTGAGTAGTTTGTCATTTGCTCTAGTGCTTCACTTATATCTTTTTAGAGCATGGTGGTGGTTTTATTTTGAAGAAATAGATGAACTCTCATGCTTCACTTATATTATTTTGAGAGTCCTAAACAGCATGGTACTTTGCTTTGGTTGTGAATTTAGTCCTAATATGATGGGCATCCAAGAGGGATATAATAAAAACTTTCATATAAAGTGCATTGAATACTATGAGAAGTTTGATTATTTATGATTGTTTTGAGACATGAGGATGGTGATATTAGAGTCATGCTAGTTGAGTAGTTGTGAATTTGAGGAATAATTGTGTTAAAAGTTTGTGATTCCCGTAGCATGCACGTATGGTGAACCATTATGTGATGGAGTTGGAGCATGATTTATTTATTGATTGTCTTCCTTATGTGTGGAGGTCGGGATCTGATGACCCACAAGTGTAGGGATCAATCGTAGTCCTTTTGATAAGTAAGAGTGTTGAACCCAACGAGGAGCAGAAGGAAATGATAAGCGGTTTTCAGTAAGGTTTTCTCTGCAAGCACTGAAATTGTAGGTGATAGATAGTTTTGTGATAAAATAAATAGCAACGAGTAACAAGTAAATAAAGTAAATAAAGTGAAGCAAGGTGACCCAATCCTTTATGTAGCAAAGGATAAGCCTGGACGATTTCTAATAATGAGAAAGGAGCTCCCGAGGACACATTGGGAATTATCGTCAAGCTAGTTTTCATCACGTTCATATGATTTCCGTTCGGTACTTTGATAATTTGATATGTGGGTGGACCAGTACTTGGGTACTGCCCTAACTTGGACAAGCATCCCACTTATGATTAACCCCTATTGCAAGCGTCCGCAACTACAAAAGAAGTATTAAGGTAAACCTAACCACAACATTAAACATATGGATCCATATCAGCCCCTAACGAAGCAACACATAAACTAGGGTTTAAGCTTCTGTCACTCTAGCAACCCATCATCGACTTATTACTTCCCTATGCCTTCCTCCAAGCCCAAATAATGGTGAAGTGTCATGTAGTCGACGTTCACATAACACCACTAGAGGAAAAGACAACATACATCTCATCACAATATCGAACGAATACCAAATTCACATGACTACTAATAGCAAGACTTCACCCATGTCCTCAGGAACAAACGTAACTACTCACAAAGCATAGTCATGTTCATAATCAGAGGGGTAATAATATGCATAAAGGATCTAAACATATGATGTTCTACCAAGTAAACCAATTAGCATCAACTACAAGGTGTAATCAACACTACTAGCAACCCAAAGGTACCAATTTGTGGTTTTGATACAAGATTGGATACAAGAGATGAACTAGGGTTTTGAGAGGAGATGGTGCTGGTGAAGATGTTGACGGAGATTGACCCCCTCCTGATGAGAGGATCGTTGGTGATGACGTTGGTGATGATTTCCCCCTCTTGGAGGGAAGTGTCCCCGGCAGAACAGCTCCGCAAGAGCCCTAGATTGATTCCGCCAAGGTTCAGCCTCGTGGCGGCAGAGTTTTGTCCCATAAGCTTGCCCACAATTATTTCGAGGGTAAAAGCTCTGATATAGCAGAAGATGGACGTAGGAGGCCCACCAGGGGGGCCAGGAGATAGGGGGCGCGCCCTATAGGGGGGGGGGCGCCATCCTCTCTCCTGGACAAGGTGTGGGCCCCCTGGTGTATTTCTTTCGCTCAAAAACTCTTATTAAATCCAAAAGATGTTTCGTGGAGTTTCAGGACTTTTGGAGTTGTGCAGAATAGATCACCAATGTTTGCTCCTTTTCCAGCCAGAATTCCAGCTACCGGCATTCCCCCTCTTCATGGTTAACCTTGTAAAATAAGAGAGAATAGCCATAAGTATTGAGATATAATATATAATAATAACCCATAATGCAATAAATATTGATATAAAAGGATGATGCAAAATGGACGTATCAACTCCCCCAAGCTTAGACCTCGCTTGTCCTCAAGCGGAAGCCGAAATCGAAAAATATGTCCACATGTTTAGAGATAGAGGTGTCGATAAAAATAAAATATGGACATGAGGGCATCATGATCATTCTTATAACAGCAACATATATAGATTTATCATATGATTTCTTATGCTCAAGTAACAATCAATTCACAATGTCAAGTATGGTTCAAAAACTTCATTGGGAACTAACAAACTATAATCTCAGTCATTTAAGCAATTGCAATTTATCATAACATCAGAAAGAGTCAACAATAGAGCTTTTCAGCAAGTTCACATACTCAACTATCAGGTAGTCTTCTATAATTGCTAACACTCACACAATACTTGTGGTTATGGAGTTTCTGCCTGACACTGAGAAAGATAGGGGCTTCTTGTGTTGCCTCCCAACGTATTCACCTTTAGGTGATGTCAACAATAATAGCCCATGCTAACTTACATACTATTGGATATATATATATCATGATCTTTCAAACACGAGGAGCTTGCCAAAGGATAAAATGAAAAACGGAAAGGTGAGTGAGGGAGTCCTGGACTAGGGGGTGTCCGGATAGCCGAACTATCATCATTGGCCGGAATCCAAGACTATGAAGATACAAGATTGAAGACTTCGTCCCGTGTCCGGATGGGACTTTCGTTGGCGTGGAAGGCAAGCTTGGCAATACGGATATGTAGATCTCCTACCATTGTATCCGACCCTGTGTAACCCTAGCCCTCTCCGGTGTCTATATAAACCGGAGGGTTTTAGTCCATAGGACGAACAACAATCATACCGTAGGATAGCTTCTAGGGTTTAGCCTCCTTGATCTCGTGGTAGATCTACTCTTGTACTACCCATATCATCAATATCAATCAAGTAGGAGTAGGGTTTTACCTCCATTGAGAGGGCCCGAACCTGGGTAAAAACATCATGTCCCTTGTCTCCTGTTACCATCCGCCTAGACGCACAGTTCGGGACCCCCTACCCGAGATACGCCGGTTTTGACACCGACATTGGTGCTTTCATTGAGAGTTCCTCTGTGCCGTCCGCAATCGGAAGGATGCCTCTTCCCGTCTTTAAAGACGGTACCGTTGCCAAGGGAGCTTTGGCCACCGGCCAAACTATGCGGCTAGGTGGTTTTCTTATGACTGCCTGTTCGGCCGCCGCTCCGACAATGACCTCTCGGGTCATCAAAAGCGATCTTCACGTCAACTCGGAATTCGCCGAGCAGCTAGACCCAATGGAGCTCTCCTCCGTAAACAAGCTCTTGGATCGCATCGCCGCCCTGGGAGTCGCTACAGACTACGATCAGATTGGGCTTAAAACCGATCTGAGAGAGATCAACTCTCTCCAGGCTACCCACCACGTTGCTGTGGTAGAGGAACAGCGCGGCGAGTCTTCTTCTATATTAAAGACCAGTTATGTCCGGATTCCTGATCCCTCCATGCCGGATTCCTGCGGAGGGACGGATGCCAATCAAGTACTGAACCTAAAGTCAGGCAGCGGACCAGATTGGTTGGACAACATCCAGCAATCCAAGCTTCCAAATTTGGAAACTTTTCGGCCCTTGAGCCTCAGATTGGGCGGGGTTCCGAATTTAATTCCACACGCCCACCCAAACACAAGCGATCTATCTCAAATCTGGCAAGAGCCCGCTGAAACAGTACATCATTACTGGGCCAGATTCCTCCTGGTTATGGACATGATAAAAGACTACCGTGAGGAAAGCGCAATCTCAATTTTCTGCAACAATTGCACGGACAAGGGAATCATGAACGCCATAAGTCGTCGTGAAATTACACGCTTCGCCGACCTGGTGTCCATAGTACGAAAGTACTGTGCAATGGAGAGTGCCTGGAAAACCGAAACCAAGTTTTGGGACAATCTGGCTCCGAACACAACCCTAGTCCGAAATAAAAGGGTGCATCATGCTCAGGCACCTGGGACAAAAACCAAAAAGCAAAAACACCCTAAAGGGCAAGGAACCGTACTGGAGGGATGGCTCAGCGGACCCTGTAAAATCCATAGTACAGAGGGCGCCACTCCAACACATAGCCTTCGAGCATGTTGGATACTACGACAGGTGGCCAAAAGTGGCGAAGAGCTTCTAGCCCCGGAGAACCAGCCCAACAATACCAGTATGGTATTAACAGTCTTCGAGACTTTTGCATCAAATAATATGCGGAAAGAACACTCTGCAGCCTCGCCGAAGTCTACCAAGTAGCAACAATAAATCCATGGAGCAACACGGCTATCACCTTCAACGCCAGCGACGAACCTAAATTCCGAACAGCCCGAGCACCAGCCGCATTGGTCCTCAGTCCAATAGTGGACGGCTTCCGTCTTACCAAGGTACTCATCGATGGCGGCAGCGGATTAAACCTCATCTACGAGGAAACCCTTCGAAAAATGGAAATAGACTGGAGCCGCATTGAGCGAAGCAGCACAACCTTTAGAGGAATAATCCCTAGTCGGGAAGCACGCTGCACAGGAAAAATTACACTAGATGTGGTGTTCGGCTCGCCCGATAATTATAGGTCCGATGAGGTCACGTTCCAAGTGGACCCGTTCAGCAGCGGATATCACGCTTTATTAGGGCGAGAGGCATTCACAATTTTTCAAGCTATACCCCATTACGGGTACATGAAGCTTAAAATGCCCGGGCCCAATGGAATCATCACTCTTGTCAGTGATCCATACATAGCACTCCGGGCCGAAAATAAGACAGCCGCACTAGCCCTAGAGGCACTATCCGAATCCCTAGCGGCAGAGGAACTCACTGCGCTGCGCTCCACGGTGAACAGGGACGATGTGGTACTCGATAAGAGATCCAAGTCCACCTCTTTTAAACCAGCAGACGAAATAGTCAAATTCCAAGTCCATCCAACGGACCCCACAAAGATGGCCTCCATTGGGGCAAAATTAAGCCCTGATGTAGACGCCGCACTACGAGAATTCCTTCGGGAAAATTGGGACATCTTTGCCTGGCACCCTTCAGATATGCCAGGAATCCCACGCAGGTTGGCAGAACACATCCTAAACATCCTAAAAGGATTCAAGCCAGTCAAACAGGCTCTTCGGCGATTTTCCAAACCCAAAAGACAGGCAATGGGAGAGGAGCTAGCCAAACTATTAGAAGCCGAATTCATCAGAGACATAAAACATCCGGGCTGGCTAGCAAACCTAGTAATGGTACCAAAAAAGGACAAATCCTGGCGCCTGTGTGTCGATTTTAAAGACCTTAACAAGGCTTGTCCAAAGGATCCTTTCCCCCTTCCCCGCATCGATCAAATCATCGATGCTACTGCAGGGCACGATTCATTGTGCTTCCTTGATGCATACTCCGGCTACCATCAAATTAAGATGGTGGAGACAAACCAAGCCGCAACGGCATTCATTACTCCATATGGACCATTCTACTTCAACACATATCAGCGCATGATTCACACATCTCTGGCAACCCAAATTGGCAAAACAGTGGAGGCATACGTAGACGATGTGGTCGTCAAGACCAAACACGTCGAAACTCTAGTAGACGATTTGAGGCTCACATTCGACAACCTTCGAGCATATGACATTAAGCTCAACCCGGAAAAATGTGTTTTCGACGTACCAGCCGGAAAGCTCTTGGGCTTCATTGTATCCGGTAGAGGAATTGAAGCAAACCCAGCCAAGATTCGAGCTCTGTCACAGCTGGATATCCCAAAAGACCTCAAACAAATAAAAAAATTGACTGGATGCGTGGCGGCTCTAAGCTGCTTCATCTCCCGCTTGGGAGAAAAGGCATTGCCCCTTTATCGCCTCCTCCAGCGCACCGAACACTTCGAATGGACGGATGCTTCCATGGCCGGACTCGAAGAAATAAAGGCCATACTGGCAACAAATCCGGTCCTGGCCGCGCCCAACTTGGGCGAACCAATGTTATTATATATCGCGACAACACATCAAGTTGTAAGCGTCGTGCTCGTCGTTGAACGAGAAACAGAAGGACACAAATTCCCTCTTCAAAAACCAGTGTACTACGTATCCACTGTCTTAACTCCATGCAAGTCCCGGTATCCACATTATCAAAAGATAGCGTACACGGTGTTCATGGCATCCCGGAAGCTGCGACACTACTTTCAAGAGTGTTCGATAACAGTGGCCTCCGAAGTACCTCTCAACGACATTATAAACAACCGCGACGTGACGGGCAGGATTGCAAAATGGGCCATTGAGCTCCTACCATTCGACATAACCTACAAACCACGGCGAGCTATAAAGTCGCAAGTTTTGGCCGACTTCATCGCTGAATGGACCGAAGCCGAACTCCCTAAAGAGTACGGCGCATACTCCAATTGGATCATGCATTTCGACGGCTCCAAAATGTTGGCCGGCTTGGGGGCTGGCGTCGTCTTGACGTCCCCAACCAGAGACACAGTCCAATACATACTTCAGATAATGTACACGGACTCCAACAATGCAGCCGAATATGAGGCCCTTCTACATGGTCTCCGGATGGCAATCTCCATGGGCATTCAACGCCTAGAGGTCGGCGGGGATTCAAACCTCGCAATATCCCAAGTAAATGGAGACTTTGACGCCAAGGATCCGAAAATGGCAGCCTACCGTAACACCGTCTTAAAAATGTCAGCTCGGTTCGAAGGACTCGAATTCCACCATGTAGCCCGGGATAATAACCAGGCGGCCGACGTGTTGGCATGCATCGGCGCAAAGCACGACGCCATGCCTCCAAACGTCTTACTGGAGCGGCTTTTTAAGCCATCCGTATTATGGGAAGAGGAGTCCGGAAACAACAACCCGGAACCAACCGCACCGCCCAACACTGAACATTCTGACACAAACGGTGGCTCAGCCAATGAAATAACACCTTCAGCCCACGAAATAATGGCAGTCATTGCCCCGTGGACGGAACCATTCCTAGCCTACTTAATTAGGCAGGAACTTCCCGAAGACCAAAACGAGGCCCGCTGCATAGTACGGCGATCTAAAGCCTACAAGGTCCATGAGGGAGAGCTTTATAAGAAAAGCACAACCGGAGTCCTTCAAAGGTGCACCTCCGAAGAGGAAGGGCAAAATCTTCTGGCTGAAATTCACGCCGGACTCGGCGGGCACCACGCCACAGCCCAGGCCCTTGTAGGCAAGGCCTTCCGTATAGGATTTTATTGGCTGAGGCCCGGGCAGATGCTCAGGACTTAGTCCAACGATGCGTCGATTGGCAGCTCTTTGCTAATCAAAGCCACATGCCACCCACCGCCCTCAAAACTATACCCATCACCTGGCCGTTCGCGGTCAGGGGGCTTGACATGGTTGGACCCCTTAAAGGGGGAACCCACAAGCAAAAATACCTATTGGTCATGGTGGACAAATTCACCAAATGGATAGAGGCCAAGCCGGTTAAAACGGCCGAATCCGGACCTGTGATAGACTTCATATCTGGGGTAGTACACCGTTATGGCGTCCCCACACAAGATCGCCAATCGATAACGCACGAACTTCACGGCCGACAATGTTAAACTCTGGTGCAAAAATATGGGCATCAAGCTCGACTACGCTTCAGTCTATCACCCTCAAACTAACGGTCAAGTCGAATGAGCAAATGGTCTAATCATGAGCGGCATTAAACCCAGGTTAGTGCGGTCCCTCATGGAATCTAACATGCACTGGGTGGAGGAGCTCGACTCCGTACTCTGGGGGCTGCGGACCACGCCAAATCGTACTACCGGATTCACACCATTTTTTATGGTATACGGTGCAGAGGCAGTTTTGCCCTGCGATATAATTCATGACTCACCTCGCGTGCGCATGTACGAAGAAAGAGAAGCCGAGTTGGATCGGCAGGACAGTTTGGACGCCTTAGAAGAGGAGCGTGATGTGGCAAAAGCTCGTTCCGCATTCTATCAGTAGCAGGCTCGAAGATATCAAAGCAGAGAAGTACGGGCCAAAACTTACAATGCTGGCGAACTAGTCTTACGCCTGCCGGACAAGAAAAAGGACAAACTCAAGCCCAAGTGGGAAGGTCCCTTCATCATCGATCATGTCCTGACCGGCTGAGCATACCGTCTACGAAATGCATCAGACAACCGACTCGAGCCGAACCCATGGAATGCAGCCCGTCTCCGAAGATTCTACGCCTAGCGCCGGACTCAGAGTTCGTCTACTCCCTCCGTCCACATTTTCAACTTTAGTTGTCTTTTGTTTCTCTCTTTCTTCCTCCTTTTTTCGTAAAGCCTTTGAGGGCTCATCTGCGCATTGTTCGCACACACTTGACGTGCTGCTCGCACTCATTATACCTGGGGGCTTCTTTAACAGAAACTTATTTATACGGGCTTCACGCCCAACACATGTGTCACACTTCTGCATGTACCTTTTATTCACCATTATATGCATCGATATGACTTAAGTTTTGGCCAAGCTGGGTTGCCTGGCTCCTGTGCTTACCCCTATGTTCCCGATTGTTCGGCTAGGAGGTAAAGGAGCACCTCTGCGATTATTCTTGCCGGGTCAGCCGGATGTGTACCTCGGTGGGTGAAGCCGAAGCTAGCGTTCTTAAGGGAATATTCGGTCGGTGACTTGAAAGATGATTTCTTACTTATTTATTTATCTGCCCTAGATGCTTTTACGCTCTTTTCGCATCCGGACATGCACTTTAGGGCATGCCTCCTAGGGAAAGGAACCCCTAACGGGACTATTCTCCCTGGAAGATGTTTCTTACTAACCATGTAATATAACATAACTAGTTGGGCACTTGTCTGATAAAGCAATAATGACCCATACGCCTGGTCTCCATGCATGCCCCGGTTTTTACATAACCGTGAGGGTATTCGGACACACTCCGGACTATTGGGTCCCGAGGTTGAAGCGAAAAGGTCCACAAAGACAAATGATATACAATCCGGCTAGAAGGCATTTTACATGTCATTTTAAATTACATCGTCAAATTGACTAATTGTACTCCTCTTCAATCCCATCTACACTAGTGCAGAACCGGGCATTAGCACCGGTTTGTAAGGCCCTGTAGTGCCGGTTACATAACCGGCACTAAATTGTGGTCACAAAAGGCCCCCACCCTTTAATACCGGTTTCGCACGAACCGGTGCTAAAGGGCAACCACGTGGCACGAGCCAGCTCCGGGGGCCTGGAGCCCTTTAGTACCGGTTGGTAATACCAACCGGTACTATAAGGTTTGGGGGGTTTTTAGTTTTATGATTTCTTTTTCATTTAATTTTGTATTTCCATTTTAATTCTTTTTCGTTTGCTGGTATTTTACGATACTACACATTGTACACGTTATGCATATATATAGTACTTCAATTGTTCCGGCGTCAACATTAATGATACACAAGAGCCAGTGAAATCTGCATGCACACACGTTTGCATGTCTTAATTAAGCGGGCATATGTAAGCAAAAACATGTAGCTAGCTAGTAAGCAAAAACAGAGAATTTGTAGTACAAGACAGTGTGACTCACTGGAACTTGTAAGGAAGTAGTATATCTTCATTGTATTTGAGGCGCTTCAAGAACTCTATCATGCTGTCCTCTACGTACTTTTGCTGACGTTCATTTATCTTCCAGGTGTATTCATTAACGGTGTTTGGGTCAATGAACCCAATGCCAAAGCGTCCACCTTTTCTCATTTCATATATCTTCATCCCGCATAATACCACGTAAAAGAATATAGTGAGGATAATTACAGTAATGATTGATCAAAAGGATCACTACAGCTAGCTTGAGACTTAAATTATAGAAAGAAATCACTTACGTACAATAGCAATCGATTTATAGATTTGTCGAGTGCGTCTTGATTGTATAACTGAAACAGTTCTAAATACTCAATGGACACAGCTTTCTCATGGTAGTAATGATCCCGCTTGACATTCACCATGAGGGACAATCGATCTGAAATCTTGGTAATGTTCATGTACCATTGATGCAATTCATACATTCTCGTTGGGAGGTTCTTGACCTTGTCTCATGTGACCAAAGGTTGGCCCCGACATATTTCCGTTTACTTCATCCTCTCTAAGCAAAGGCATGGGCTCGATCTCGAGGAGTTGTCCAACAGTGATGTTGAGAACTTCAGCCTACATTATATGCTCCTCCGTTATTACCACATTGCCCACCTCGAACGCGTGCGCTTGCCCACAATAATATTGGGCGCACAGATCTGCCATCATCTGTTGTTGGCACAACAAGCGAGGGATCGATTACGCCACTGTTCTCCCAGGTGGGAATGGTTTTCCCGTATTTTTGGCAGCTGCTTCTTGTTTGCTCGATCCCGATGTAGACGTGCTCGCCTCCCTTTGTAGACGTGCTCGATTTAACTTCCTGATGTGGCGCTCATAGTCTGTGTCAACAGGCTTGGGAGCTGGTGGTTGAGCCATACGAATGAAGTGGTCAATCGTTTCCTCAGGCACTTTCTCCCTTGGCGGCGGTGGCGGTTTCGGTGCAAAATGGGCTTCCACCTCGGCCTTCGATATGGCTGTGATTTCCTCCTCGGACCTGTCATAAGACCTCTGCGGAAGAGGCTTGAGGCTTGGACCATATTTATATCGCTTGCCTCCGCCTGTACTTCCTGTACTACCTCGACTCGTACCGCTACGCACCATAGTTGCGGGGTGTCTCTTCTGCAATTGCTGAGGCGGCGGAGACGGCTAACGGGGCTGAGTTGGACGAGGAGGAGTAGCCTGAGGTTGTGCCGGACTTGGAGGAGGAGTGGACGTCTGACGCTGTGGCGGACTTGGAGGAGGAGGATTGTCCTGACACTTTGCCGGACTTGGAGGAGGAGGAGGAGTGGCCTGACACTTTGCCGGACTTGGTGGATTTGCAGGAGCGGGAGTCTGCTGACTCGGTGGCGGACTTCGACGAGGACTCGGCTGACGCGGTGTCGGTGGCCTTCGAAAGATGATGCAATCCTTTTTCCATAGGACGATACGATGTTTGACCTCTCCGAGAAAGCGCTCGCCGTCACCTCCAGCAATGTCAAGCTGTAGCCCCGAATATGGTGGGTCCACCACCTCATCAACCAAGACACGAGCATAGCCCGCTGGAATCGGGTTGCAATGGAAGGTTGCCTCGGGGGGATTTGTGAAAGCACAGCCGTCCGCCACCTTCATGGATATGTTCTTCATTTTGACGTGTAGCTCGCAGTTAGTGTTCTCCGTGATGTCATCCACGGGGTATCTACCCAGCATTGCGTCATCCGGGACGGAACCCATGCTGCTTCTCGGCATGGATGGGCTGGTGTTATCCAATGTTGGATCATCTGCTAGCTGCTGCAGCTGCTGAGACCCCCTTTGATGGGTAAGTGAGTCGATCTGCTCCTGCTGCCGCTGGAATTTGACTGCCAATTCCGATTGACTTGCTTCTAGGCCTTGAAGGCATTCATAGTCCCGCTTCCTCTGCTCCTCCTCCATCTTCCTCTTCTTCTCCTCCGCAATCTTCTTTCTCGCACGGGTTCTGTAGTCGTTGTTCCAGTCTGAAAACCCCTCATACCACGGAATAGCGCCCTTGCCTCGTGTTCTTCCGGTGTTCAGATTTCCCAGGCACGCGAAGCTCGTCGTTCTCTCTGTTGGGCGGAACACCCCGTTCGTGCCTCTTCTATTGCAACAAGTATTGCATCGTCAGCTCCCTTCAGACTTGCCCTCGTCGAAACATTGCCTGTCTCCATGTCCAACTCCCCCCCATGCGCATAGAACCAAGTCCCGACCACAGGGGCCAGCTCTTAGTAGCCGGAGTGACACCTGCATCCTCCATCTCTTTCTCGACTTATCCCACTTAGGCATTGTCACCGATAGCCACCGGCCCCAGCTTATGGAACTTATCCTTTTTCGGCATTCTTCTTGTTTATTCTCGACCGTTCCTTAGCTAATTCCGAATCCTTGAATTTCACGAAATCGTCCCAATGATCACGTTGGTTCTCCGTGTTCCTTGAATACGGAGTCTTCCTTCCTCCCTCGACGTACTTGTTCCATTCACGATTCTTGTAGTTCTTGAATGCAATCGCCATCATCCTAAGAGCAGCCTCCTTGACTTTCTGCACATCTGCTTCTGTGAAATGATCTGGTAGGGTGAAATGTTCTATGAGAGTATCCCAAAGCAGATCTTTTTGATTCTTGTCGACAAAAGTAACATCTGGACGTGGCTTTGCTGGCTCTCTCCATTCTTGAAGTTTGATCAGGAGTTGGTCCTTCACAAGAACTCCGCACTGACGAACGAACTTGTCCGCAATCTTCTTAGGCGCTAATGGTTTGCCAGTAGGGCTGCATGCCTCGATATTGTACTTTACGCCCGGCTTCAACTTTTTGTTCGGGCCTCGTTTCGTTATTTTGCCTGAAGATTTGCTCGATCTGGATGGCTGAAAGAACAAAGATCGATTCGTTAAGATATCTTCAAGTCATTTAAAACATGTGATGATCACCAGATGCCTGCTTATATAAATATATATACCTCGCCGGTCTTTGTTGTTTCAGGATCAACATGTTCTTCGTCATCGTCATAATCTTAGTTCATGACTTCATCAATTTCGTCGTCGCGATCGAATATCATATCACCCTCTCCGGTGTTGTTTAGAAATTCGGAGCCGTCATAATCTTCTTCATTCTGATTATCATCTGGCCCGCGTATCATATCGAACATGGTCTGTTCTCCCTCTTTGTCGGTATTGCCTACCATAGCTTTTGTTTAACTAATCCAAAAGAAATATAAAACAATTTAGTATTCAAATTACATCGTCTCAAATAATGTTATATTTACTAATTGGAGGCACCATTCATGTGTTTTCATTAATCCACATCACCAATATTAATTAAGCCGTTAGATCATAAAATTTACGTTCAAGATTAAAAGAAATCTTGCGTAACACATGGATATGACCCCGTCCCATAAATATGGATTTGGCACGTCTATATTAATGAAAAAACAAAGATGTTCAGTATTAAAAGAAATCTTGCGTAATGCAAGGAGATGATCCCGTCCCATAAATGTGGATTTGACACGGGTTTCCAAAAAAATAGGAAATCCCACTTTGAAAACCAAGTGCTCTCCTTCCGGTTCCATAAAAAACAGATTTGGCACGTCTAACATTAACGAACGCACGTCTAACAAAACACCCTAAAAAAATTCAACGAAACAAAACAAGGATGAAAAAACACATTTTAATGAAAAATACAAGGAAAGCCTCCGTCCGTTTCCAAAATTAAAATAAAAATTAAAGACTGCGCTCTCATTTCGGTCGGAAAAAAATACGGATCTGACACGTCTAACATTAATAATGAAGCAAAACAAGGAAACCCTCCACCCGTTTAATAAAAATAAAAAGGAAAACCTCCTGCTACAAGGAAAGCCTTCGCCTATTTCTAAAAACTAAAAGGAAAGCCTCCGCTAGATAAATTGTCAAACAAAAATCTTACAATAAAAAGGAAAAAATCACGACCCGGCTGATTGCGCGTGAAATAAAAGTAGGGTCCCGATAACTGCCACACGTGTGGGCGTTAAAAAATCTGCCCACACGTTCTGTGTGGTGCCTAAGAGGACGAGCCCACACGCTTGTGTGTGGGCAAAATAATTAGCGCCCACACGCCTTTTTTTTCCCTCCCGGTCCCTCTTACACGCGTGCGTCTGGGCGAAAATAGATAACGCCCACACATCCGGTACGTCAGGCCTCGTACCTCATGGTCCCGCACGCCCCACGTGATACTTTACCGCGTGCACGCAGTTGCCATGGGCTGGACCCTCGTAGATATAATCTCGAATACATCGTTAATAGATATAATCTCGAATACATCGTCTCGAATAATATATAATATTGAATAGTACATCACTGGCTATTAGCTAATAAAGATCGAATACTACAGAAGAATCTAGGACACTCGCGGTTCCTCCGGCGCGGGCGGTGGACACCCAAAGAGAAGGAACCCTCACAGGATCATAGCTGAAGTGAGATCCCCGAAGATACTGCCACGTATTGGAAAACCTGCCGCCCTCTAACGGAATCATGTAGCGATGGACGTGTTTGTCCTCCTCCCTAACACGGCGACGTACCACCTCCGGCGGGGCCGGGTCCCTCCGCACCGAAACTGGCCCATGCGAACGCCACCAAACGAGATCAGGGTCGACGACGGGACCCGTGGCCGAGTTCCTCATCAAGCGGCGCGCCCCTCCAAGCCGCACCTCCCAGTGCCAGCCCGGCGGAGCCCAGTCCCGGACATGGGTCGGCTGGACATCGTCGCGGACGGGTCGACGGCGAGGATGCGGGCCGGGCATCGTCGAGAACAAATACTAGCTATATGCCCACAAAAAGTAACATTTTTTAATGATTGGATTTTGATAACTAAAATTTCTAACATTTCTATATAACACTAATTATGCTAATCTAAATAATCTAAATAACACTAAAATTTCTAACATGTCTAACATTTCTATATAACACTAATTTCTAACATTTCTATATAACACTAATTTCTAACTGATTAAGCACTAATTATATCCATCTAACATGCATTCATACATATATAATAGTGAAAAAATAATAATCTAAATAATCTAAACTAATTAAACATACAAAATACGTGTGTGTACTAATTAAACACTAATTATCTAAATTAATTAAACATACAAAATAATAATCTAAATAATCTAAACTAATTAAAGACTAATTATCTAAACTAATTAAACATGCTTGTGTGTGTGTGTGTACGGGCTCGGGGCCGGAGGGCTCACAGCGGGCGACGGCGACGGCGAGGCGCGAGACGAGCGAGGCGGCGAGGCGGCGGCCGGCGGCGAGGCAGGGCGACGGCGGGCGGCAGCGCGACGGGACGGGACGGCGCGACGGGGGCGGGCCGGGCGGCGACGGGACGGGCGGCGGCGGGGCGAAGCGGCGACGAGACAGCGGCGACGAGACGATCGAGGCGGCGGCGGCGGCGACGGAGACGACGCAAACAGAGGAACGAACAGAGAGGAAACTGAAATTTTCGTAGCTGTTGTATATATAGAAGGCACCTTTAGTACGGTTGGAGCCACCAACCGGTACTAAAAACCTGTTTTTGCCGAATAGCGGCGGAAGCGACCCCTTTAGTACCGGTGGTGGCACAAACCGGTACTAAAGGCCCTCCCTTTAGTACCGGTTTGTGCCACGACACGGTACTAAAGGGGTCTTATTAGCCAAGCAGTGCGGTCTTGCAAGTTTAGTCCCACCTCGCTAGTCGAGGGCTACCGCCTGGTTTATAAGCCCGGTCTTGGTAGCTCTCGTGCTCCTCTCCTAACCAGGCCTCTGGGCCTACCTGTCCTCTTCGCCTAGTGGGCCTCTTGGGCCTTGGGGCTGCATCCCGGCACAACGAAAGGTTGTGTCGCTAGTCGTATGCAGCCGCTTTGGCCCAGTAGGCGGGCTTTTTTTTCTTAATTTTTTGCTTTATTTTTTTTCTTTATTTTTTTTGTTTTATTTATTTTTGAGTTGTTTTTTGCTGTATTTAGTGTTTCTTTGTGAATATTTTTGCTTTAGGTACAAAAATTACAAACTTCCTGTTAGTGCGGTAGATTTCAAATTTGAATAGTTTAAATTTTGAATTATTTGAAATTTGTGTGAATCACTAGTTTGTGAATAACTTAACTTTGAAAAAGTTTTTCAGTGATTCTTTTTCTTATGTTTAATATTAGTGTGTTTTATCATTATATTCAATTTAGTAATGCATAGGTTATTTAAAAATGAAATGCCTTTGTAACAGTTCAGTTTTAAATGGAAACCCCGATACTTCGAAAGAGATTGTCCATTTTGTACACGAAGTGCATCCAGTTTTTGCCGTAACCCTCTCTACTTTCTTGCACATGCTATTTGTATGAAATTATGATACCATGCCAACTTTCAACCTTTTCTGAGTTTATTTGAATTGCTTTTCAATTTCAGGGTCATTTAGCTGGAAAAAATCAAGTAAATGCATGAAAAGAATTTGTTTGCACATAAAATTTCTCCGTTTCAAATGCCAAAACACATAACTACCCTAACTATTACAGACATTCCCTCCGGGTGTGAAACACAGATGAAAGTGATGATAGTGAAGCCGATCACATCCCAGATCTTTGCGTGTGAAACTTTTTCTTCGCGTGTGTCCCTTTGCGCCAGAACCATGGAAAATCTTCATCATTTAACGGGATGCTCGGGTCAATATTCACTGTGAATGGAGCAATTTCATCAAACTTTTCATAATCTTGACTTGTCATGCGGTCATCCACTCCCATGATGTTTCTCTTCCCGAAAAGAACTATGTGCCGCTTTGGCTCATCGTCGATGCATTCGCTTCCTTATCTTTTCTTTTTCTTGGCTTGGTAGACGTGTCCTTCACATAGAAAACCTGTGCCACATCATTGGCTAGGGCGAATGGTTAAATCTCGCATACGCAAGATTGTTGAGATCCACTGTTGTCATTCCGTCTCGCGGTCTTCCGTTACCCGCCTCATGTCATATTGACCCATTTGCACCAAACAAAGGGACCTTTAAACCACGTCGATAGTCAAGTTCCCATATGTCCTGTATATAACCATAATATGTTTCCTTTCCCGTCTTGGTTTCTGCATCAAAGCGGACACCACTGTTTTGGTTGGTGCTCTTCTTATCTTGGGCGATCGTGTAAAATATATTGCCATTTATCTCGTACCCTTTGAAAGTCATTATATTCAAGATGGTAATCGGGACAGCAAGTACATGTCATCTTCAATAGAGGTGTCATGCATGGTGCGATATTCGTAACCAGTTAGCGAAACTCCCGGTTTGTTCACGTGTAATCCAGTCATCGAGACCGCTCCGGGTGTTTGGGCGTAGCAAATTCTTGTGTTCATCCATATATGGAGCCACCAAGGTGGAATTCAGTAGAACTGTGTAGTGTGCTTCAAGTGAGAGAATGTCCGTCCATACATATTATTTGTTCCCCTCCTAGCGTGCCTTTTCCATCCATGCGCCCTTATGCCGCGATTCAGAACACCAATCGGCTTAAGGTTAGGAATAAAGTCAATACAAAACTCAATGACCTCCTCATTTTGATGGCCCTTGGAGATGCTTCCTTCTGGCCTAGCACGGTTGTGAACATATTTCTTTAAGACTCTCATGAACCTCTCAAAGGGGAACATATTGTGTAGAAATACAGGACCCAAAACATTAATCTCTTCGCATAGGTGAACTAGGACGTGCGTCATGATGTTGAAGAAGGATGGTGGGAACACCAACTCGAAACTAACAAGACATTGCACCAAATCATTCTGTAACCTTGGTATGATTTATGGATCGATTACGTTCTGAGAGATTGCATTGAGAAATGCACATAGCTTCACAATGGCTAATCGAGCGTTTTCGGTAAAGCCCCTCAATGCAACCGAAGCGATTGCGTCATAATCACGTGGCAGTCATGAGACTATAGGTTACGGAACTTTTTCTCTGCCATGTTTATTATTCCTTTATATTCGACGAAGCCGACGGTACCTTATCTCGGCGAGGCATTCAAAGAAGATTTCCTTCTCTTCTTTGGTAAGAGCGTAGCTTGCATGACCACGATGTATGTCGTCTTCTCCGTGCATCGTTGCTGGTCCTCCGTGCCTCGGTGTATCTTTTGTCTTCCCATACACGCCCAAGAAGCCAAGCAGGTCACGCAAAGATTCTTCGTCACGTGCATCACGTCGATTGCGGAGCGGACCTCTAGGTCTTTCAATATGGCAGGTCCCAAAATATAGATTTCTTCTTCCACATGGGTGCGCGTCCGTCCGCGTCCTTGAACAGGTTGTCCGCTAGGACCTTTCCAAATATCACCTTCAAATCCTTGACAATATCATGTACATCAGCACCGATGCGGTGGCGAGGCTTCGTCCGGTGATCCGCCTCACCTTTGAAATGCTTGCCTTTCTTTCTTACGGGATGCTGCTCGGAAGAAATCGGCGATGTCCTGTACACATTCTTCTTACAACTATTCAAATATATACTTGTCGGTATCATCCAAGCGGTGCGTGCATCCGCGGTATCCCTTGTTTATGCATCTCGAAAGGTTACTAAGAGCAGGCCAATCATTGATGGTCACGAACAGCAACGCCTTTAGGTCAAATTCTTCCCCCATGTGCTCATCCCACGCACGTACACCTATTCCATTCCACAGTTATAAGATTTCTTCAACTAATGGCCTTAGGTACACATTAATGTCGTTGCCGGGTTGCTTAGGGCCTTGGATGAGCACTGCCATCATAATGAACTTCCACTTCATGCACAACCAAGGAGGAAGGTTATACAAACATAGAGTCACAGGCCAGGTGCTATGGTTGCTGCTCTGCTCCCCAAAAGGATTAATGCCATCTGCGCTTAGACCAAACCATACGCTCCTTGCGTCATCTGCAAACTCCTTCCCGTACTTTCTTTCGATTTTTCTCCACTGCGACCCGTCAGCGGGTACTCTCAACTTTCCATCTTTCTTACGGTCTTCTCTGTGCCATCGTATCGCCTTGGCATGCTCTTTGTTTTGGAACAAACGTTTCAACCGTGGTATTATAGGAGAATACCACATCACCTTGGCAGGAATCTTCTTCCTGGGGCGCTCGCCCTCGACATCACCAGGCTCATCGCGGCTGATCTTATAGCGCAATGCACCACATACCGAGCAAGCATTCAAATCCTCGTACTCACCGCGGTAGAGGATGCAATCATTAGGGCATGCATGTATCTTCTGCACCTCTAACCCTAGAGGGCAGACAGCCTTCTTTGCTTCAGTCGTACTCTCGGGCAATTCGTTGTCCTTTGGAAGCATATCCTTTATCATTACCAAGAACCTTCCAAATCCCTTGTCGGATACACCATTCTCGCCTTCCATTGCAGCAATTCGATGTGGTGTCCAGCTTTTCTTGTCACCTCACGCAATTGGTACAACAATTTTTTGTGATCCTCTAACATGCGCTGCAACTTCTTCTTCTCCAAATCACTTGGGCAGTTTCTCTTTGCATCGGCAATGGCCCGACCTAGATCAATAACGGGCTCATCTGATGCCTCTTCTTCAGCTTCTTCCCGCATTGCCGGCTCAGCTTCTTCCCATATTACCGGCTCAGCTTCTTCCCCCATTGTTGTATCATCGTATTTAGGGAACCCATGGCCAGGATAGCTGTCGTCGTCCTCTTCTTCTTCATTGTCTTCCATCATAACCCCTCTTTCTCCGTGCTTGGCCCAAACATTATAGTGGGGCATGAAACCGACTCAAGCAGTGGGCGTGAATGGTTCTTGGCGAGAGTAATTGTGACCATTCTTACAGCCAAAGACATGGACAAGGCATAAAACCATCCGCCCGCTTGTTTGCCTCGGCCATAGCGTAAAAGTATGCACGCCCTCAACGAATCGGGAGAGCATCGGTCATCGATACATCCATTGTCGGCTCATCTTCATTACACAACACCGAATAGACCAAATTAACAAGTTCATACATAAAGTTCATACAACACTTAAATGCAACAAACAAATAACTCTCTAGCTAAAGCATTTGAATGCAACAACAAATGCGATCAAGATCGCAACTAAGGTAACAATTGATCCAACAGCATAATGATACCAAGCCTCACTATCGATGGCATATTTTCTAATCTTTCTATTCTTCAAGCGCATTTTCTCCATCTTGATCTTGTGATCATCGACGACATCAGCAACATGCAACTCCAATTCCATCTTCTCCCCTCAATTCTTTTTAATTTTTCTTTCAAGTACTCGTTTTCTCTTTCAACTAAATTTAACCTCTTGACAATAGGGTCGGTTGGAATTTCCGGTTCACATACCTCCTAGATAAAAATATCTATGTCAACTTGATGGGCATAATTTGTCATAAACACGAAATGCAACAAATAGTTTTAAAAGAGAATATACCACATCCGAATCATAACAAGGACGAGGGCCGACGGGGACGGATATCAAAACCATGGCACTATGTATAACAAACAACGTACGGGTAAGATAATTATTACATGATTAACTATATATCCAAATCACACAAACATCAATTTTTATATAAAATTTCATGAACAAGAGGCTCACCACAAGGTGGTGCCGCGACAGAGACGGATGCGAGGCGATCGGCGGTGGTTCTGACGGAGATTTAGAAGGCACTAAGTAAACCACACCTACATATGCAAAATAAGTGTTATTTTTGACCTCAAATTGCATATAAATCAAATACTAGCACATATATATATTTCCTCCCAAATTACTAAACTCACAAATTAGTAACTATATAAAGCATTGCAAGATCTAACCTAGCAATGAGAGATGAAAGGACAAAGTTGCTAACCTTTGTGATCACTTGAATGGATGGGGGCCTTCAAATCTTGACAAATTTTGGGCAAAATGTGTGATGAGCTCGAGGGGAAGAGGAAAAACAGAGAGGAGAGGAGAGGGGAAAGGGAAAGAACAGAGCGAGCTGGACGAAGGGGTTATATGCAGGAGGACCTATAGTACCGGTTCGTGGCACGAACCGGTACTAAAGGTGCTGGAGGGGGCCCAGACTGATAACATCCTGCCACCACCCTCATTAGTACCGGTTCGTGGCACGAACCGGTGCTAAAGGTTAGCCATGAACCGGTACTAATGAGAGCGGCCCGGCTAGCCGTTGGAACCGGCACTAATGTATACATTAGTGCCGGCTCTAATACAAACCGGCACTAATGTGCTTCACGTTTGACCCTTTTTCTACTAGTGCTAACAGGCTGTCTAGTTTACAGTCCCATTGGGAATACTTCGCGGCCAACTCTACTTGGCCGTACATTAAGCTCACAGGGATCTCCTTCCCATCGGGCCCCATAGGTCCGACCTTGGCCATGTGGTTTGGATCAGCCTTCGTGTACTGCATCTTCACCATGGCCCAGGCCTCCCTAGCGCCTTGACGGCAGGCCAATATCTTCCACAGAAGGAAGCATTGCCGTGCTCCTTGAAGCTTCTCCGCAAGCCCTCCAAGACCCTCGAGTAGGGAGACGGACGGACATAAGGCTTGGGCAACGCCACTCATCGCCTGCCGAACACGTTCGTGCAGTTGCAGCAGCTCGGGAAGTAGGTCACCCATGGAACCGAGCATTTCCTCCGCAGGACGACCTGTGAGCACACCTACGGACACATTTCTGTCAATCGACTTCCTCACCGAACTCTTCCTTTCAAAAGAGTTTGCTCAAGCACTTACTATAAATGCCGCGACGAAGCCGCCGATGCTCCTTTATGGAGTCAGACAACTGGACCCGAACATCTTTTAGTTCTTCGCCCAGCTGGGTGTTGGCATCTTGGAGTTTGTTCCTCTCCTGCCGCACCCTCATAAGCACCTTCTCGCTGGCCATCAGCTGGCGCAGTAGATGTTGCTTGTCCGGATCTAGTCCGGCACCATCTGCAATATTATTGTCAGACTTATACACACGCCGCACTTCATAAACTACTTATCTTTTCGAAGTATGTATTACCAGAGGGGGTCTCTGCGGCTCCCCCTGCGGCGGCTAGTGCGGCCTCAAGTTGGGCCTTGCACTCTTGAAGCTTCTGGGACAGGTGGGTATTCTTCTCCGTAAGATCCTGCATAACAAATGATCCTTAAATCAGTTATTCTAACTATTTTAAGTCTCGGGGGCTACTGGCATATATAACTATTAAAATTCCTCACCCGTATGTCTTTCACATACTGCTCTGTGGCTCTGGTTAGACCATCTCGAGCGGCACGGAGGTGCGCGTCTCCCGCATTAAAGGCATTCAACGCCTCCGGGGAGAAACACGCGTCACGAAGAACTGTCCGGCGGCGCCTATGATTCATGGCACTCTCCACCTCAGACCTGGTGGCGGACAGCCAGTCGGCATCCTCCGTTGGAGGAGCATCCGGCTCACACCTTGTGTTCGCCTCCCCTTCCGGACCAGCGTTGGAGCCTGGCTGGTGGAGGCTTGATTGGCAACCTCTCCGGGCAAGATCGGCGGCGCTCTTTCTCCTGGAAAAATCATGAGCGTTAATATACCTCCCAGGAATCTTTCCCTTAAATACGGTGGTGCGCTATACCGTTGCGGTGATGTTTCGATTCACGCCGCACTCCTCTTCCGCCTGCTGGGCCGAACTGACCCTTGCTGGTCAGCCGCCGCGGGTTTGGCTTCCCGCCCTAAAGGCACCTCCTGCGGGGCACCGTTGGTATATGGCAGTCAGAAATAAGCATGGATGAGTAATGATGTCAGGACTCCGGTCACAGTTACCTGGGAAGCCGGAGATAAACCGGGGTAGTCGGCCGTAATGGCGACCAAAGCATTGTCCCTGCTAAGTTGGTGGAACACCCCATCGATCAGCTCCACCTTTATGTCTGGATCCTCTTCGGAGGCCGGATCAAGGGATCGTCCCGGATCCTCGGGTTGTGGAGGCAGGCTGTGTATACCCTCTACGTCCCGGCGCAGTTCCTGCGTCGAAATCACAAAGTGAGACACTTAACTGTGGGAATATGGATCGGATAGATAAACGTCCGCTTACCCAGCTCCGAGGGTTATTCATGCAGAATCCATTCAATGGACTCGCGCGGACGAAGTCCTCTTTCTCCCCCTTGTACAAGCCGGACATGATCTTCACCAAATCGGCAACCGATCCCGGCCCCTTGCGGCCATGACGGGTGGCGTCATCCTCCCCGTTGAAATCCCACATGGGGTGGCCCCTATATTGGAGCGGCTGCACCCCTCGCATGATGCACGTGGCCATGACTCCAATCATGGTCAATCCGGAATGAGCCAGTAACCTTATCCGGCCCATCAGATCTTGGACGTCCCTATCATTCTCCCGTTGAGGGCTCATGGCGCCAACTCGAGCGTTTCTTGAGGAGGCGTTGCTGAACTCGGGAGGCCGATCCGAACTGGGTCCGGCAGTGGGGCGTCTTCCATATAAAACCATTCCGAAGGCCAGTCTTCGGACGCCATCTTCGGGGTTCCGGATAGGTATCCGGTCCCAGTGATGCGCCATATTTCGGCTCCGCCCACTTGATATATCGACCCCTCATGAGAACGGGGTACGAGGCAAAACAATCTCTTCCACAGCGCAAAATGGGCCTCAATTCCCAAGAACAGCTTGGAAAGGGCTACAAAACCCGCGATGTGCAAGATGGAGGCAGGTGTAAGGTGGTGAAGCTGGAGCCCATAGAACTCTAGGAGCCCCCGGAGAAACGGATGTATGGGAAATCCGAGTCCCCTTATTAGATAAGGGACGAAGCATACCCGCTCTCCTTTGGAGGGATTGGGGACGCTCTCCGCTTGCTTTCCACCCTTGTAGGTGGCCAGTCCGGCTCGAACCGGAACCATGAAGGCTGGAGGAAGGTATCCCTCTGCTTGGAGCGTCACTGGATCGCTATGCAGGACTAAACATCACCTCCAATCTCCTGGCTGAGGGCTGGGAGCGCGAGAGGAGGAGCTGCGTCGACTGTCCATGATGGAGTGGATTTTTGTCAGAAGCGCTTCGATGAGTGCTCGCGGAAGGAGGATGGCATGATTCGGATCTAGATCCTCGCCTCTCTTATAGGCAGCTTATTCGCGCAGCTAGGGGGTAAAACGTAAAAATACCCTGGCTTTTCGCATTCATACGACACGTGGAAGAAGGGCCATTATTGGACGTGTAAGCCAAGGAGCGCAACATTTATAAGGAAGCCGGACACTATTCGGCAAGCACATGGAATTTGGAGGAGAACCCGCCTTACAAAGCCAAAGACAATATATGCGCCGGACTAATCGTCATTGAAGCCTGGTTCAGGGGCTACTGAGGGAGTCCTGGACTAGGGGGTGTCCGGATAGCCGAACTATCATCATTGGCCGGACTCCAAGACTATGAAGATACGAGATTGAAGACTTTGTCCCGTGTCCGGATGGGACTTTCCTTGGCGTGGAAGGCAAGCTTGGCAATACAGATATGTAGATATCCTACCATTGTAACCGACCCTGTGTAACCCTAGCCCTCTCCGGTGTCTATATAAACCGGAGGGTTTTAGTCCATAGGACGAACAACAATCATACCGTAGGCTAGCTTCTAGGGTTTAGCCTCCTTGATCTCGTGGTAGATCTACTCTTATACTACCCATATCATCAATATCAATCAAGCAGGAGTAGGGTTTTACCTCCATCGAGAGGGCCCGAACCTGGGTAAAAACATCGTGTCCCTTGTCTCCTGTTACCATCCGCCTAGACGCACAGTTCGGGACCCCCTACCCGAGATCCGCCAGTTTTGACACTGACAGTGAGGATCACCTTGACTCAAGCATAAAGTAAAAACATAAAGTAAAAGATAGGCCCTTTGCAGAGGGAAGCAGAGGTTGTCGTGTGCGTTTAGGGTTGATGCACAAAATCTTAATGCAAAAGAACGTCACTTTATATTGCCCCTTGTATGTGGACCTTTATTATGCAGTTTGTCGCTTTTATTACTTCCACAACAAGTTCGTACAAAGCTTATTTTCTCTGCACCAATAAGTCATACATATTTAGATAGCAATTTTTATTGCTTGCAACATGACAACTTACTTGAAGGATCTTACTCAATCCATAGGTAGGTATGGTGGACTCTCATGGCAAAACTGGGTTTAAGGATATTTGGAAGCACAAGTAGTATCTCTACTTGGTGCAAGGAATTTGGCTAGCATGAGGGGGAAAGGCAAGCTCAACATGTTTGGAAGGTCAATGACAATATACTTTAACTGAGATTCTGAAAACATAAACCATTACGTTGTCTTCCTTGTCCAGCGTCAACTCTTTTAGCATGTCATACTTAATGAGTGCTCCCAATTATAAAAGGTGTCCAAGATAATATATTTATATGTGAACCCCTCTGTCCTTATCACTTCCTATTAATTGCAACGATGACCAAGGCTAAGTTTATCAACTCTCAACAACTTTTATACCTCATACTTTCTATGTGTGAAGTCATCACTATCCATAAGATCAATATGAACTCTTTTATTCTTTCTACTTTCTCAAGATCATAGCAACATAGCAAAGCCCTTGACTCAACAATAATCTTTATTATAGATAGCTCACGGACTCGATTACAAAAAGAGATCACAATGCAAAACTCAAAACTACTTGATATCAAAACTTCAAACTACTAGATCAAGATACTACTAAAAGGATCGAACTAAATAAAGCAGAAAAGATAGGAGTGTGATGTTGATACAATACCGGGGCACTTCCCCCAAGCTTGGCAGTTTCCAAGGGGAGTGCCCATACCCATGTGATTATGTCTCTTTCTTAGGAAGTGGTTATGGTGGAGTTGCTGCATTTTTCTTCTCTAGCTTGCGTCTGAGGCTAAAATTTTCCTCCCTCAGATCCTCATTCTCGAGTTCAAGTTTCATTATCTTTTTGCATAATGTCGCCTTGCTGTCCTGCAAAAAACGTGGTGGGATAGATTGGACCTTAGGGAGGCTTGACTTTTTAAACTCCACATGCAAATCCCCAGGTTGAGGCAATGTGGTTTCGTCCTCGTCTGAACTCGTCTCCTCTTTTCCCTTAGGCTCATAGTCTTCTTCTTCTTCGGAGGTCCAGTCATCATGCTCCAACTCCACGTAGACCTTAGGGTCTGCAAGGTAGTCAACCACATAGCTTTCCCCTTCTGAATCCTGAGATGACATAATGCTCTAAATCTGCAACAGAAACAGCTCGAAACGAAAACAGAGGATATTTGCATGATACGGTGGTCAAAATCTTCGGGAGTATATATAATGAATTTTTACCGACCAAAATACGTAATATGCAAGAAAACGGAGTCTGGGAGGCACACGAGGTGCCCACAAGACAGGGGGGCGCGCCCAGTAGGGGGGCGCTCTCCACTCTCGTGGGAGCCTCGTGTCCCTTTCGGACTACTTCTTTCTTCCTAAAATTCTTAAATATTACAAAACTGATAAAAATTGCCATCGGGGTTGTTTTGGAGTCGGTTTACTTACCCTACCACTTACTTATACCTTTTCGGAGTCTGGAACATTCTGGAAAGTGTCCCTTATGTATTCCTCAGGAGTTATAGTTACAATAATATTAGTTTCAACATTGATAGGATTACCTGAAATATAATGTTTAATTCTTTGACCATTTACCACCCTCGGATTTGTGCCTTCGAAGTTGTTGATTTTTATGGCACCAAAATGATAGACCTCCTCGATAACGTAAGGACCTTCCCATTTTGAGAGAAGTTTTCCTGCAAAAAATCTTAAACGGGAGTTGAATAATAATACATAATCTCCTACGTTAAACTCACGCTTTTGTATCCTCTTATCATGCCAGCGTTTGACTTTTTCTTAGAATAACTTGGCATTCTCATACGCTTGGGTTCTCCATTCATCAAGTGAGCTAATATCAAATAACCTCTTCTCACAGGCAAGTTTGAAGTCATAGTTGAGCTCTTTAATAGCCCAATATGCCTTATGTTCAAGTTCAAGAGGTAAATGACACGCTTTTCCATAAACCATCTTATATTGAGACATACCCATAGGATTTTTGTATGCAGTTCTATAGGCCCATAATGCATCATCAAGTTTTTTGGACCAATTCTTTCTAGATCTATTCACAGTCTTTTGCAAAATTAATTTGAGCTCTCTATTGCTCAACTCTACTTGACCACTAGACTGCGGATGATAAGGAGATGCGATTCTGTGATTCACATCATACTTAGCAAGCATCTTATGGAAAGCACCATGAATAAAATGTGAACCACCATCAGTCATAAGATATCTAGGGACTCCAAACCTCGGAAAAATAACTTCTTTAAGCATTTTAATAGAAGTGTTATGATCAGCACTACTAGTTGGAATAGCTTCTACCCACTTAGTAACGTAATCAACAACAACTATAATATGTGTATAACCATTAGAGGCAGGAAAAGCTCCCATATAATCAAAGCCCCAAACATCAAACGGTTCAATAACAAGAGAATAATTCATAGGCATTTCTTCACATCTACTAATGTTACCTATTCTTCGGCATTCATCACAAGATAAGACAAACTTACGAGCATCTTTGAAGAGAGTAGGCCAATAAAAACCAAATTGTAGTACCTTGTGTGCAGTTCTATCTCCAGCGTGGTGTCCTCCATAAGATTCAGAGTGACACTTGCGTAGAATATGTCCCTGTTCATGCTCAGGCACACAACATCTAATAACACCATCTACTCCTTCTTTATAAAGGTGTGGATCATCCCAGAAGTAATGTCTTAAATCATAAAAGAACTTTTTCTTTTGCTGGTATGTGAAACTAGGCGGTATAAATTTAGCAACAATGTATAGCATAATCATCATACCAAGGAGCAGTACGAGAAGCATTGACGACCGCTAATTGTTCATCAGGAAAGCTATCATTAATAGGCAGTGAGTCATCAAGAACATTCTCTAAACTAGACAAGTTATCTGCAATGGGGTTCTCAGCTCCCTTTCTATCAGTAATATGTAAATCAAATTCTTGGAGAAGAGAACCCATCTAATGAGTCTAGGCTTAGCATCTTTCTCTTCCATCAGATATTTAATAGCAGCATGATCAGTGTGAATAGTAACTTTGGAATCAACAATATAAGGTCTAAACTTATCACATGCAAACACAACTGCTAAGAATTCTTTTTCAGTAGTAGCATGATTTCTCTGGGAAGTATCAAGAGTCTTACTAGCATACTGGATAACATTCAATTTCTTATCGACTCTTTGCCCTAGAACAGCACCTACAGCATAATCACTAGCATCGCACATAATTTCAAAAGGTAAATTCAATCGGTGGGTGAACAATAGGTGCAGTGATCAAAGCTTTCTTAAGTATTTCAAATGCTTCTACACAATCATCATCAAAGACAAAAGGAATATCTTTTTGCAATAAATTAGTCAGAGGCCTAGAGATTTTAGAAAAGTCCTTAATGAACCTCCTATAAAAACCGGCATGACGGAGGAAACTTCTTATACCTTTTATGTCCTTGGGACATGGCATCTTTTCAACAGCATCAACTTTGGCTTTATCAACTTCAATACCTCTCTCGGAGATCTTGTGCCCCAAGACAATGCCTTCATTAACCGTAAAGTGACACTTTTCCCAATTCAGGATAAGACTAGTGTCTTCGCATCTCTGCAAAACTCGATCAAGGTTGCTCAAACAATCATCAAAAGAGGATCCATAAACGGAAAAGTCATACATGAATACCTCACAAATCTTTTCACAAAAATCAGAGAATATAGCCATCATGCATCTTTGAAAAGTAGCAGGTGCATTACATAAACCAAAAGGCATACGTCTATAAGCAAAAGTACCAAAAGGGCAAGTAAAAGTAGTTTTAGATTGATCCTTCGCCGACACAGGTATCTGAGGGAAACCATAATAACCATCTAGAAAGCAGAAATGTGTGTGTTTGGATAGTCTTTCTAGCATTTGATCAATAAAAGGTAAGGGGTAATGATCTTTTTTAGTAGCTATATTTAACTTACGGAAATGAATTGCCATCCTATAACCTGTAATGATTCTTTGCGAGATCAATTCATCTTTATCATTTGGAACAACGGTAATACCTCCCATTTTAGGAACACAGTGGACAGGGCTTACCCATTCACTATCAGCAACGGGATAAATAATACCTGCCTCAAGGAGCTTTAGTATCTCCTTTCTTACCACTTCCTTCATCTTGGAATTTAATCGTCTTTGAGGATCTCTAATTGGTTTGGCAACTTTCTCCACTGTAATTTTGTGTTGGCATAATGTGGGATCAATGCCCTTAAGATCATCCAGAGTATATCCAATAGCTGCTCGGTGCTTCTTCAGAGTTTTCAATAATCTTTCTTCTTCTTTCTCTGAAAGGTTAGCACTAATAATAACAGGATATATTTCTTTTTCATCAAGATAAGCATACTTAATATTATCAGGTAATGGTTTGAGTTCAAACACGGGATCACCCTTGGGTGAAGGGGGATCCCCAAGAATTTCAACGGGAAGGTTATGTTTCAGCACAGGTTCCTGTTTAAGGAACACTTCATCTATTTCCTCCCTTTCCTTCATAAACATATCGTTTTCATGGTCTAGCAAATATTGTTCTAACGGATCAGTTGGAGGAACATCAATGGAAGCAAGACCAATAATTTCATCCTTGCTAGGTGGTTCCCTATCACGAGGTTGTCTACTAAACTTAGCAAAATTAAACTCATGAGACATACCATCTATGCCAACGGTGACAATATTCTTTTCACAATTAATCTTAGCACTAGCCGTATTCAAGAAGGGTCTACGAAAAATAATGGGACAAAAATCATCTTGTGGGGTACCAAGAACAAGAAAATCAGCAGGGTATTTAACCTTCCCACACAAAACTTCAACATCTCTAACAATCCCAAAGGGTTTAATGGTATCCCTATTAGCAAGCTTGAGAGTAACATCAATGTCTTCTAATTCAATGGGTGCAATGTCATGCATAATTTCTTGATATAAAGTATAAGGTATTGCACTAGCACTAGCACCCATATCACATAAGCCATGATAACAATGATCTCCTATTTTAACAGAAATAACAGGCATGCCTATGACAGGTCTAGCAATGTTGGCAGTCTCACCACAGAAAGAAATAACATGCCCATCTAAATCCTCATCCAAGAGATCTTTAACCATAACAATACTAGGTTCAACATTAATTTGCTCAGGAGGTGTATAAGTCCTAGTATTACTCTTACAAACAACAGTCGAAGCTTTAGCATGATCCTTTATCCTAACAGGAAAAGGAGGTTTTTCAACATAAGCAGTAGGAACAATAGGATCACTATAGGTAATAGTCTTTTCTTCGACTGTAATAGGTGCAACTACTTTCACTTCAACGGGAGGATTATATTTAAACCACTTCTCTTTAGGGAGATCAACGTGAGTAGCAAAAGATTCACGGAAAGAAGCTACTGTCTTAGAGTCATGCCCATCCTTAGAGCTAAATCCACGGAAAGCATCGGTATCCATAAAAGATTTAACACGATCGAACTTAGGTGTCATACCTGACTCCTTGCCATCGTCGGAACCCCAATCTTCAGAGTTGCATTTAATTCTTTCCAATAAGTCCCATTTGAAATCAATAGTCTTGACATATAAGAACCAAAGACAGAAGTATCGAGCAGGTTGCGATTATCAAGAGAAAGCCGAGCATAAAAAATCTGAATAATCATTTCCGGAGAGAGCTCATGATTGGGGCATGAATATAACATTGACTTAAGCCTCCCCCAAGCTTGAGCGATGCTTTCTCCTTCGTGAGGCCAGAAATTATATATGTAATTACGATCGCGATGAACAAGATGCATAGGATAGAACTTCTCGTGAAATTCCAACTTCTATCGCTTATAATTCCAAGATCTCGTATCATCACATAGCCTATATACCATGTCAATGCATCTCCCTTCAAAGATAAAGGGAAGACCTTCCTTTTGACAACATCATCGGGAATACTTGCAAGCTTAAATAATCCACAAACTTCATCCACAAAGATAAGGTGTAAATCGGGGTGCAATGTTCCATCTCCTGCAAATGGATTAGCTAGCAGTTTTTCTATCATACCCGAAGGAATCTCAAAGTAAATATTTTCATAAAGTTCAGTAGGTTGAGGAGCAACTCTTTGCTCTTTTGGTTGGGGTGAAGATACCCCAAACAAGCCCCTCAAAGGATTAGTTTCCATAGTGACAACTAACAGAAAATTTCAGCACACTATATAAATGTTTCCTTACCAAGTTCCACTCACCAAAAGCGCTACACTCCCCGGCAACGGCGTCAGAAAAGAGTCTTGATGACCCACAAGTGTAGGGGATCAATCGTAGTCCTTTCGATAAGTAAGAGTGTCGAACCCAACGAGGAGTAGAAGGAAATGATAAGCGGTTTTCAGTAAGATTTTCTCTGCAAACACTAAAATTGTAGGTGACAGATAGTTTTGTGATAAGATAAATAGCAACGAGTAACAAGTAAATAAAGTAAATAAAGTGCAGAAAGGTGGCCCAATCCTTTATGTACCAAAGGATAAGCCTGGACAATTTCTAATAATGAGAAAGGAGCTCCCGAGGACACATTGGGAATTATCGTCAAGCTAGTTTTCATCACGTTCATATGATTCGCGTTCGGTACTTTGATAATTTGATATGTGGGTGGACCGGTACTTGGGTACTGCCCTAACTTGGACAAACATCCCACTTATGATTAACCCCTATTGCAAGTGTCCGCAACTAGAAAAGAAGTATTAAGGTAAACCTAACCACAACATTAAACATATGTATCCATATCAGCCCCTAACGAAGCAACGCATAAACTAGAGTTTAAGCTTCTGTCACTCTAGCAACCCATCATCTACTTATTACTTCCCTATGCCTTCCTCTAGGCCCAAATAATGGTGAAGTGTCATGTAGTCGACGTTCACATAACACCACTAGAGGAAAAAACAACATACATCTCATCAAAATATCGAACGAATACCAAATTCACATGACTACTAATAGCAAGACTTCACCCATGTCCTCAGGAACAAACGTAACTACTCACAAAGCATATTCATTTTCATAATCAGAGGGGTAATAATATGCATAAAGGATCTGAACATATGATCTTCCACCATGTAAACCAATTAGCATCAACTACAAGGAGTAATCAACACTACTAGCAACCCACAGGTACCAATTTGTGGTTTTGATACAAGATTGGATACAAGAGATGAACTAGGGTTTTGAGAGGAGATAGTGCTGGTGAATATGTTGATGGAGATTGACCCCCTCCCGATGAGAGGATCATTGGTGATGACGTTGGTGATGATTTCCCCCTCCCGGAGGGAAGTGTCCCCGGCAGAACAGCTCCGCCAGAGCCCTAGATTGATTCCGCCAAGGTTCCGCCTCGTGGCAGCGGAATTTCGTCCCGTAAGCTTGCCCAAAAAAATTTCCAGGCTAAAAGCTCTAATATAGCAGAAGATGGACGTAGGAGACCCACCAGGGGGCCCAGGAGATAGGGGGGCGCCCTATAGGAGGGGGCGCGCCCTCCTCTCTCCTGGACAAGGTGTGGGCCCCCTGGTGTATTTCTTTCGCTCAAAAATTCTTATTAAATCCAAAAAGATGTTTCGTGGAGTTTCAGGACTTTTGGAGTTGTGCAGAATAGGTTTCCAACGTTTGCTCCTTTTCCAGCCAGAATTCCAGCTGCCGACATTCCCCCCTCTTCATGGTAAACCTTGTAAAATAAGAGAGAATAGCCATAAGTATTGAGATATAATATATAATAACAACCCATAATGCAATAAATATTGATATAAAAGCATGATGCAAAATGGACGTATCAGGATCGCGCGATGGTTAATTCCTACCAACCCTTCCCCTAGGAACATGCGACTAGTACTTTGTTTTGATGACTTGTAGATTTTTGAAATAAGTATGTGAGTTCTTTATGACTAATGTTGAGTCCATGGATTATACGCACTCTCACCCTTCCACCATTGCTAGCCTCTCTAGTATCGTGCAACTTTCGCTGGTACTATACACCCACCATTACCTTCCTCAAAACAGCCACCATACCTACCTATTATGGCATTTCCATAGCCATTACGAGATATATTACCATGCAACTTTCCACCGTTCTGTTTATTATGACACACTCCGGATCCATCATTGTCATATTGCTTTGCATGATCATGTAGTTGACACCGTATGTGTGGCAAAGCCACCTTTCATAATTCTTTCATACATGTCACTCTTGGTTCATTGCACATCCCGGTACACCGCCGGAGGCATCCATATAGAGTCATATTTTGTTCTAAGTATTGAGTTGAAATTCTTGAGTTGTAAGTAAATAAAAGTGTGATGATCTTCGTTATTAGAGCATTGTCCCATGTGAGGAAAGGATGATGGGGAATATGATTCCCCCACAAGTCGGGATGAGACTCCGGACAAAAAATAAAACAAATAAAAAAAAAGAGGCCATAAAAAAGAGAAGGCCCAAAACAAAAAAAAAGAAAAAACTGAGAGGAAAAGACAAAAGGGGCAATGCTACTATCCTTTTACCACACTTGTGCTTTCAAGTAGCACCATGACCTTCATGATAGAGAGTCTCCTATTTTGTCACTTTCATATACTAGTGGGAATTTTTCATTATAGAACTTGGCTTGTGTGTTCCAACGATGGGTCTCCTCAAATGCCCTAGGTCTTCATGAGCAAGCAAGTTGGATGCACACCCACTTAGTTTCTTTTGTTGAGCTTTCATACATTTATAGCTCTAGTGCATCCGTTGCATGGCAATCTACTCACTCACATTGATATCTATTGATGGGCATCTCCATAGCCCGTTGATACGCCTAGTTGATGTGAGACTATCTTCCTCCTTTTTGTCTTCTCCACAACCACCATATTCTATTCCACATATAGTGCTATGTCCATGGCTCACGCTCATGTATTGCGTGAAAGTTAAAAAAGTTTGAGAATACTAAAGTATGAAACAATTGCTTGGCTGAAACCGGGGTTGTGCATGATTTAAATATTTTGTGTGATGAAGATGGAGCATAGCCAGACTATATGATTTGGTAGGGATAACTTTATTTGGCCATGTTATTTTGAGAGGACATGATTGCTTAGTTAGTATGCTTGAAGTATTATCGTTTTTATGTCAATATTAAACTTTTGTTTTGAATCTTATGGATCTGAATATTCTTGCCACATTAGAGAAGATTACATTGATAAATATGTTAGGTAGCATTCCACATCAAAAAATTATGTTTTTATCATTGACCTACTCGAGAACGACCAGGAATTAAGCTTGGGGATGCTTGATACGTCTCCAACGTATCCATAATTTTTGATGTATTCATGCCATGTTTATAATATTTCTACATGCTTTTGGTATGATTTGGTTAGAACTAACCCAGACTGACGCTGTTTTCAGCAGAACTACCGTGGTGTTGTTTTTTGTGTAGAAATAGAAGTTCTCGGAATGCGCTGAAAATCAACAGAGATTTTTTCTGGAAAATATAAAAAATACTAGAATAAAGAGCTACTGGAGAGGAGGCTCGTGGGCCCCACAAGGGTGGAGGGCGCGCCCACCCCCCTGGGGCGCGCCCCCCTGCCTTGTGGACACCCCGTGGGTCCTCCTGACTTGTTCTCGACGTCAAAACCCTCCTATAAATACCTAAACCTCTAGAAAGAAACCTAGATCGGGAGTTCTGCCGCCGCAAGCCTCCATAGCCACCAAAAAACAATCGGGACCCAGTTCCGGCACCCTGCCGGAGGGGGATCCCTCACCGGTGGCCATCTTCATCATCCCGACGCTCTCCATGACGAGGATGGAGTAGTTCACCCTCGGGGCTGAGGGTATGTACCAGTAGCTATGTGTTTGATCTCTCTCTCGTGTTCTTGATTTGGCACGATCTTGATGTATCGCGAGCTTTGCTATTATAGTTGGATCTTATGATGTTTCTCCCCCTCTACTCTCTTGTAATGGATTGAGTTTTCCCTTTGAAGTTATCTTATCGGATTGAGTCTTTAAGGATTTGAGAACACTTGATGTATGTCTTGCATGTGTTTATCTGTGGTGACAATGGGATATTCACGTAATCTACTTGATGTACGTTTTGGTGATCAACTTGCGGGTTCAGTGACTTTGTGAACTTATGCATAGGGGTTGGCACACGTTTTCGTCTTGACTCTTCGATGGAAACTTTGGGGCACTCTTTGAAGTACTTTGTGTTGGCTGAATAGATGAATCTGAGATTGTGTGATGCATATCGTATAATCTTGCCCATGGATACTTGAGGTGACATTGGAGTATCTAGGTCACATTAGGGTTTTGGTTGATTTGTGTCTTAAGGTGTTATTCTAGTACGAACTCTATGATAGATCGAACGGAAAGAATAGCTTCGTGTTATTTTACTACGGACTCTTGAATAGATCGATCAGAAAGGATGATGGTTTCGTACCCTACAATAATCTCTTTGTTTGTTCTCCGCTAATAGTGACTTTGGAGTGACTCTTTGTTGCATGTTGATAGTTATATGATCCAGTTATGTTATTATTGTTGAGAGAACTTGCACTAGTGAAAGTATGAACCTTAGGCCTTGTTTCCTAGCATTGCAATACCATTTGTGCTCACTTTTATCATTAGTTACCTTGCTGTTTATAATTTCAGATTACAAAAACCTATATCTACCATCCATATTGCACTTGTATCACCATCTCTTCGCCGAACTAGTGCACCTATACAATTCACCATTGTATTGGGTGTGTTGGGGACACAAGAGACTCTTTGTTATTTGCTTGCAAGGTTTTTTGAGAGAGACCATCTTCATCCTACGCCTCCCATGGATTGATAAACCTTAGGTCATCCACTAGAGGGAAATTTGCTACTGTCCTACAAACCTCTGCACTTGGAGGCCCAGCAACGTCTACAAGGAGAAGGTTGCGTAGTAGACATCAATCATATGTACTATATGACTCACGTTCGACCTTTCGGTCTCCAGTGTTCTGAAACCATGTCTGTACATGCTAGGCTCGTCAAGTTTAACCCAAGTATTCTGCTTGTGTAAAACTGGCTTACACCCATTGTATGTGAACGTAGAGCCTATCACACCCGATCATCACGAGGTGCTTTGAAACGACGAACTTTAGCAACGATGCATACTCAGGGAGAACACTTTTATCTTGAAATTAAGTGAAGGGGTCATCTTATAATGCTACCATCCTTCTAAGCAAAATAAGATGCATAAAGGATAAACATAACATGCAATCAAAATATGTGACATAATATCGCCATCATCATCTTGTGCTTTTGATCTCTATCTCCAAAGCATCATCATGATCTCCATCGTCGCCAGCTAGACACCTTGATCTCCATCATTGCATCGGGGTCGTCTCACCAACTATTGCTTCTACAACTATTGCTAACGCATAACGATAAAGTAAAAGCCATTACATGGCGCTTGCATGTCATACAATAATTAAGAGACAACCCGAAGGCTCATTCTGGTTGTCAATATTACAAACATGATCATCTCATACAACAACGTATATCTTGACCATATCACATCACAGCATACCCTGCAAAAAAAAGTTAGACGTCCTCTACTTTGTTGTGGAAGTTTTACATGGCTGCTACGGGCAACTAGCAAGAACCATTCTTACCTACGCAAACCACAACAATGATTTATCAAGTTTGCTATTTTAACCTTCTTCAAGCACCTGCCGTAGTCAAATTCGAATCAACTAAAGTAGGAGAAATAGACACCCACAAACCACCTTTATACAAAACAAGTTGCATGTCAGTCGGTGGAACCGGTCTCATGTGCGTGGACATGTAAGGTTGGTCCGGACCGCTTCATCCCACAATGCCGCCGAATCAAAATAAGACGTTGGTGGTAAGCAGTATGAACATCACCGCCCAAAACTTTTTGTGTTTTGCTCGTGCATATCATCCATGCATAGACCTGGCTCATGATGCCATTGTTGGGGAACGTTGCATGGAAAACAAAAAAAATTCTACGCACACGCAAGATCTATCCATTGAGATGGATAGCTACGAGAGGGGAGAGTATGTCTATGTATCCTCGTACACCGCAAAGCAGAAGTGTTTATCAACACAGTTGATGTAGTCGTACACGTTCACGATCCGCCCGATCAAGTATCGAATGTGCGACACCTCCGCATTCAGCACACGTTCAGCTCGATGACGTCCTCGCCTTCTTGATCCAGCAAGACGGGTGAAGTAGTAGATGAGTTCCGACAGCACGACGGCGTGGTGACGGTGGTGATGCAACTATCTCCACAGGGCTTCGCCGAGCACTACAAGAATATGACTGAGGATGAACTAGAGGGAGAGGGGCGCCGCACACGGCTAGGGAATCGTGGTGTGTGTTTCCCCTCTCCCTCCACACATATATATCGGTGGAGGGGGGAGAGGAGGCAGCCCTAGGGCGCCCTGAAGTGGCCGGTGGCTGCCCTAGAGGCCTGCCTAGTCGCGCCCCCCTTCCATATTTGAAGATGGGGGGAAGGAAAGGGGGGCAGGCTGCCCTAGGGCGCCTCCCCCTTCCTTCCCTCCCTCCTTGGTGCATGGGCAGGGGGTGGAGGGGCGCGCTAGCTCCCTTGTGGGCTGGTGTGCTCCCCCTTTAGCCCATAAGGCCCACCACTTACCGGTGGCCTCCTAGAACCCCTTCCGGCACTCGGATAAATACCTTGTACGTTCCAAAACCTTTCCGGTGACCAAATACTATCATCCTATATATCAGTCTTTATCTCCGGACCATTTCGGAGCTCCTCGTCATGTCCGTGATCTCATCCGGGACTCCGAACAACATTCGGTCATCAACTCACATAACTCATATAATACTATATCGTCAACGAATGTTAAGCATGCGGACCCTACGGGTTTGAGATTGATGAGACATGACCGAGACGCTGCTCCGGTCAATAACCAATAGCTGGACCTGGATGCCCATATTGGTTCCTACATATTCTACGAAGATCTTTATCGGTCGAATCTTATGACAACATACGTAATTCCCTTTATCGGTCGCTATGTTACTTGCCCGAGAATTGATCATCGGTATCTTCATACCTAGTTCAATCTCGTTACGGGAAGTCTCTTTACTCGTTCTGTAATACATCATCTCGTAACTAACTCCTTAGTCACTTTGCTTTGAAGCTTCTTGTGATGTTGTATACCGAGAGGGTCCAGAGATACCTCTCCGATACATGGAGTGACAAATCCCAATCTCGATTCACGCCAAGTCAACAGACACCTTCGGAGATACCTGTAGAGCATCTTTATGATCACCTAGTTACATTGTGAGGTTTGATAGCACACAAGGCATTCCTCCGATATCCAGGAGTTGCATGATCTCATGGTCGAAGGAACATGTATCTGACATTAAGAAAGCAGTAGCAATAAACTGAACGATCATATGCTAAGCTAACGGATGAGTCATGTCCATCACATCATTCTCCTAATGATGTGATCCCGTTATCTAGTGACAACACATGTCCATGGTTAGGAAACCTTAACCATCTTTGATCAACGAGCTAGTCTAGTAGAGGCTCACTAGGGACACGGTATTTGTTTATATATCCACACATGTATTTAAGTTTCCAGTTAATACAATTCTAGCATGAATAACAAACCTTTATGATGAATAAGAAAATATAATAATAACAACTTTATTATTGCTTCTAGGGCATATTTCCATCAAGAGCAAGTGGTAGTAGTTATGTAGTCGCATGAGACGTTGTGTGTACCCCAAAGTGGATGGGTGGTCTACGGATTCCAAATCTGTGGTGGCTGAATGTGGCGTTGATCGTCAGATGGATGTGGCTCAAAAGAGTGGTTGGTGATAGACCGTGGGCTCAGTTTGATTTAGCGGTGCCAAAGGAATAATTGGAAATCGTCAGATCGACTGTGTTTGTGGACATTGGCAATGGGAGCAATTCCTACTTCTGGGAAGATAGATGGATTGATGGTGCGCGAGTGCAGGATATCGCGCCGCGAATATATGCTAGGGTGAGCCTAAGAGTCAGGAAGGCGAGGACGGTACAGGAGGCTCTCGGAGTTGCTTTGTCCGGGGACGTCGGGCCTGACCTGGACGCGCAAGAGCTCGAGCAGTAGCTGCGGGTATGGGATTCCGTCAGGGCTATGGACTTAAACCAAGAGGTGGAGGACAGAGTCAGATGGGCCTGGGAACTGCCGGGAGAATTCTCTATAATCTACATCAAATTGCAGGTTCATTGGATGGGAGGCGGACCTCGCAGCCACGACCATCTGGGAGAACAAAGCTCCTCTTTGATGCAAATTGTTTGCGTGGCTAGCCCTCCGCAATCGTTGCTGGACCTTTGATCATCTCGAAGAGAATTAGCACATCAAGACGTTTGCCCCCTTTGCTATCAGGAACCGGAGAGCATTGATCATCTACTTGCCAACTGCGCTTTCACACGAGCGGTCTCGCATAATGTTTGGTCAACCTATGGCAAGCTAGAATGGACCGCAGGCATGAACGGGAGATTGCTAGCATGGAGTACGTCGCTTCCAGGAGACAGTAACAGCCGGAAGCAGGCGCATGCAATCCTCCTGCTGGTCATGTGGGAGGTTTGGAAACACTTCAATGCGGTGGTGTTCGACAACGCGTCGGTGTCGGCGAGTAGACTTATGGGTAGAATAGTAGAGGAGGGCAAAGCTTGGTGCATGGCCGGGAGCCGACGGTTTTCTTTCAGAGGTTGTATGCGTGGGTGAATAGGGAGGAGTAGGCTCACTTGTAGCATCGGGCCATTGGATGTAAAACCGTGAAGAGGGTCTTTCCCTTCTATGAATATATGATACACATGCTTGTGCATATTCTAGATTTATGTTTTTGAGATTAATGAAATCGCCACGGACGCGTGAGAGAAAGTTGGGAAGAAGAGGTTGAGATTTATTAGATGATTTTTTTTTTGACAAGAGGTTGGGATTTATCAGTTGAAAGCAGTTGAGAGAGACAGTACGCGCTGGCTTAGCGTAACGATCCGGTTGAATTGATTCGGTCGCGTCTACCGGGATTTATTAGTTGAAAGCTGGAGAGAGGAGTACTTGTCAAAAACACGTGACTAAGGGTCAGTGCCGCGTTAACTGTTTGCTGACTTTCCGCCTCGATCTGACGTGACGTGAGTGATCCAATAGCATTACAAAGAGTTGACCTATTCCTAAAAAACAATTTTTTTAACATCAGTACAGACACAAGCGCTCATATACACGCGCATACACTCACCCCTATGAACGCACACACGCACCCCCTACCCCTATGAGCGCCTACGAAATCTTGAGATTTACGAAGTCACCGTAGGCGCCTCGTCGTCGACGGGAACGTCTCCTCCCACTGAATGTGCATCGCCGGAAATCCTGAAATAAATCCAAGAATAAATGTGAGCACCAGGATTTGAACCCTGGTGGGCTAGGGATACCATAGTTTCTCTAACCATCCAACCACAGGTTGGTTCGCTCCCTAAAAAACAATTGACCTACTGGCAAACATGTACTAAGGTTGAGACACTTATTTTGAAACGGAAGGAGCAAAAAGAATGCAAGAGTTCAAGGAACAGGCTAATCAGTATAATAAGCTCGATATATCAGTATATCCCTGGGGTCGTTGGGTTGTTGAGTAATCTACCGCAGATCCATAGAAGTCTTCCGAATCGTAGGCCCTATTATTTATTTTCTTATTATTATGTTGGTCGTTTGTTCTAGTTAGGTTTAGCAGTACTTCTTAACGCGTGCTTTTTTCTTATAGCAAAAATGGCGTGTCTCCAGGAAAAAGATTATCATTGAAAAATGATGTTTGCCATATTTTGTTCCGTATGTAGTCTATATTGAAATCTTTAAAAAGAATTATATTTAGAAACGAAGAAAGTACTTCTTAACGAAGCTAGCACTTTTTTCTTATAACGAAAATGACGTGTCTCCAAGAAAAAGATTGTCATTGAAAAATGATGTTTGACATATGGCAGAGCATCCATACAAGATACATGCATTTATGGACACGGACAGGACAGGAGTAACAGGACGCGTTATGCACCCAGCTGGAACTTCCATAGCCAGAAACAGTCCGCAGCTTTTATATCGATTGATCCTATATATACACACGATCCTCTCCTGTCTTATCTCACCGGCCGCACTTTCTACTTACAACACAAGTACTCCTTGCAGCAGCAGCAGCGCAGGAGAGTAGCACAACTTCGCCGACGAGCTTAAGGCCCCCCATCCTCCTCCGAAGGTGAGATATATCCAGCTCTGTTTTTGTCATTTCCATGGTGCATGCATGGTTTCAGATTGCTCATGTATATTGTTGATATACATCCCAAAATATTTATGGTAGGGACGTACTTCTTCAAAAACATACCATCTTGTTCATTCATACTCCCTCCGTTCCAAAATAGATGACCCAACTCAAAGTTGGGTCATCTATTTTGGAACGGAGGGAGTAGCTAGGTGAAGGCACGTACATCTTTCTCTATAAATACACTTGTGTTCAATGGTCGGTCGTCAAAAAATTCCACACACACCTAGATAGAATAGGCTCGGTCGCTCCCAAATCTTGTGGTTATGTGCATAGAATCTTAATCTGGAACCTTTTTTTTTTTTGCGGGAACTTAATCTGGAACTTACACAAATACCCGATGCTTATATAAGAACTCAGGACAAATATCACACGTCTAAGTTCTGAAAAATAATATCTAAAGGAATATGAATAAATGTGTGAACTGTGGCTGGTGTGTGGATATGCAAGTTTATGAGAAATTTTGACTTTTTTGTGTTGATAAAAAAAGTAAAGGGATAGAATAACCGACGAACGTTACAATTCTAGTAATAAGAAGTGAATGATTCCTATGTCCGATATTTTTTAGAGCAACTAATTGCATGCATACAAAAGAGGCAAAAGTGATGATGTTAGTCTAGATTCTCTCTGATTTAAAAATTCAAAATATTTTGTAGCTCAACCATCAGTCTGTTTCAAAATCCTTCTTCATCATTAAATCCATCACGACAAGATCTTCAAACTAGAAGTTCGTAAGTTCCGACGATATGTGTTTTTGGGTTCAAAGTTACCAGGCCTGAGTTACGTAAGTTCTCACGCATGCGGTACGTAAATTATCATGTTGTTCACACTAAAGTAACAACACATAAAAATTGTTCCTCAATCTTCTCTCCACATGCACATGCATCCTAGATTGTCCCATTTCAGAAATTTAAAATGTTTGTAGCTCAAACCATCAGTCCAATGCAAAATCCGTTTTCACCACCAAATCTTTCACGACAAGACCTTCAAATTTTGATCTCGTGTTTGTATGTTTAACGACTTTTTTGGTCAAAATTGACCATGCCTGCGCTACATAAATTATCACACATGTCGCATGTAAGTTAGCACACTTTTTAGACGCAAGTTACCGGGGTATGCTTCAACAATTTTCTTCTGGGTAAAAATACCACGGTGTTCGTACTCCCTACGTCTGGGTTTATTAGGCACTCTCTTTTCTTGGATCAAACTTTGACCATTTATTTGACTGACAAAATATAAAATATATTCACTCTCTTTCGGTATATAGGGCTTATCTTAAAATTTTAGTTTTTTTGTTACATAAGTCTCAATTTTATTGCTCCCCATCACATGTTCAGTTTTCAAGGTGCATTAAATCGTTATATGCAAGGATTAAGAGAAAACTCCTCAATGCATTTAATTCTTTTTGTCATTTATGGGTCACGCATGCATGTATTGCAACTAATGCATTGGTAAATACAATTTTTTGAGGAATTGAGTACTTTTGCAAACTACAAAAACTATACCACCACACAATATGTACCTTGGTTTGTGAGATTTTTGAATTGAGCCCTATAAACCGGAAGGGAGGGAGTATGCTACAAAAAATTATATTGTTGGTTTTGTATATCCAAAAAAACTTTTCAATGGTATATCCAAACTACGTAAGAACGGGCCATCACACACATTTTGTTTTCTAGCACATGGATTAACTATTCTAACGTTTATGATACCTGCATCGCATTGGGTCCAAGGATATATGATAGGTGTGTCTTCATAGTATATCATTCTACACTAGTAGACATTGCAGTCCGCACAGACGTTCCCAGTGTTTTTGCAAAGAACGCCGATATCCACCACATGTGTGGCATAATAGGCATCCGTCCACACACCGTGTGTGGCATGAGTGGGGGGCAGCCCACACGGGCTGTGTGGGCGAATAGTAGAATTACCCACACATGTGGGCGCGGTTACTTCATGCCACACGCCCAACAAGTACTACTCATCCCCATTCCGCGCATGTGGCACGAAGCAAATATACCCACACGTCCTGACGCAGCTACAATAGGTACCCGCGGGATGACTATTTAGTTACCATCCGGGATGGCAGATGTAGTTATCCCGGGATGGCAAATATGGTTGTAAAACCATGGCAACTCTATCTGTTTTGGTTAACTATAGTTGCCATGTCTAATTATGATAATTGTCGCGTGTAATCAAACCATAGTTGTCGTGTGTGATTAACTACTTGCCACATGTGGTCAAACAATAGTTGTCATGTGTGTTTACCTAGTTGCCACGTGTCTTTAATCACGGTTGCCATGTACTTTTACCTGATTACCACGTACGCGCAACTGCAGTTGCCGTCTAGCAAACGAATCATGGTTGCCATGTGTGTTTACCTAGTCTTCATGTACGCGCAACTGTAGTTGCCATCCAACAATATACGACTGTCATGTGGGCGAAAAGTAGTTCGCCCACACGCATACGGACTAGGTGGTGGCTGTGTGGGCAGAAACTAGTTCGCCCACACAACACAGCTGGCAACCGCGTGTTGTGGGGCATGTGGGTGACCTCTCCAACGCCCACACACCAGTCTTGTCCTACGTGGCACGTGAAAATTGCTTCGGTGTGTCAAGATTCATGCAAACCTAACTGGACGGTGATTCAAGCGTGTGGGCGAGTTGCAATGTTGCCACGTGTGTGAGCGTTAGTGTTTTCGTTTTGCAAATAGGATACCGTGTACGGATGCAAGTAGCTCAAGCTAGACAAGCTCATGGTAGTTAGAAGCAGTGGACACCTGGTTGGGCTTGGGCACCGAGCACATCGAGGGCAAATTAATTGTTCTTTTCTTAGGGGTATAAATGTGGATTCGAGATCGGAAAATATCTTTTGCTCCTACCTAACCTCAACTTGGTGCGATCGAGCTGGGTCGACGGTTTCCCTGGTTATCGATAATTACATAATTAGTACTTGACTAGCAAAAGCGTCCGTGCGTTGCAACGGGAGAAAAAAAAATATATCCAAGATCACAATTTGCTGTATCACCAAGATTCCTTATCAATCTCAATTTCATGAAATCATGAACATTTTTTGAAACTCGTGAACATATTTCAAATTCATGAACACTTCAAATTTTTGAACATTTTTTAAATCAAGAACTTTTTTGAATTCATGAACATTTTATACTATTTGTAAAGTTATTTAAAAATTATGAACATTGTTTTAACAATTTTCTTGAATCGGAGAACATTTCTAGAATGGACGGCATTGTTTGGAAAATAGTGGAACAATTTTTTAAGTTCACGAACATTTTTTCGAATAAACAAACATTTTTGGTAATGCATGATCTTTTTTGAATCAGCGGATATTTTATGAATGAATAAAACATTTTTTGAATTTTTAGGATATTTTTTCATATGATTTGAATTGGCAAAATTTGGTCAATTTCATTAACTTTTTTAATACACGAATTATTGATAAAACATGAATATTTTTAATTTTCCGAACATCTTCCATTGGGATGTCCGCAGCGCATGCCTCTGTCTGCCCGTCGGCCGACAGCAATGGTGGCATTTAAGTCTTCTGGTCGCCGCACCACGGCCATGACAGTCGTTGTGCGGCGAGGAGGAGGATGCATGCGGCTATGGCCGGGGCTGGAGTTTACATAGTCGGCAGATGGCAGGGCAATTGACGAGGTGGTTAATGGTGGGCAATAGACAAACGAACATGTGGCGTCGGAGTAGGTTCTTGGGCAACCGCACATGTTTAATGTAGGGAGGCGGAATGATGACATGTCATTTGAACATGGAGTTGTCGCGTGCATCGGGAAACAGCGCGAGCGGCGCTCTCGGGAGGCGCCACTTTCAATGCAAGAGTGCCAGTGAGAGGTTGCGTCGCTCTAAGCCGGCATAAATGCAGCGTTGTGCTCTGGAGCGGCGCTGACCACTTCGGGCGGGAAGGATGTGGGAAAGGGGGGTTGGGGTTTGGGTGGGCCATGGTAGATAGAATCGAGAGTGGCAGATGTCCGGACGCTCGCAAAGCCCCCAGATAGTTTTTAGATTGCGGGGGAAATTAAGTTCGGACCAGTCGGCAGGCCGACACATGATTACAGAACACGTCCGGACCATGAGGTCTGATGATTGCGTGCTTTTTGTGGATCGGCGTTGGAGATGCCCTTACATACTTTTGGAGAGTTTAATAATCCATTTAAAGTATTTTATCAAATTATCAAAAGATCTGAATTCTAATAATTTTTTGCGAAATGAATTCTAATGATTTTATTAATGGAAGGTTTGTTTGATTTGGATGATTATATTTCATTCCTAATATCTTTTACACTATTAAGTGTTGACCTGAACGCAAGAAATATTAATAACCGGCTGACAGGCCATCACGTGTACCTCCACCGCTAGCTAGCTTATGCTTATCCATTCATCTCCTTTTCTTCCTCTGCTCTGACGAAGAGCCCCTCTCTGCAAATCGCGTGTCCGTTGCTCCGGCCATGACATGGCCCGAGTTCCCACTATTCTTTTTTTTCGTTTATTTCCTTGGTAGCATCTCCCGCTCGATTGATTCCATCTTTGACCAACTCCTTTGATGCTACTTGTTGTTGTCAACTCACAAACACATTTAAACTGATGGAACTGTCTACAAGTAAACGATGTGGGACTATCTATTAACCATAATCTTCTATACTTTTTATTACAGAAACACTCGCTGGAACATCTCACGCAGACGGGCCAAGGCCCAAGTGGCAACGCATCAGCCACGAAACAACGGTCGCAAGGCAAGGCCCGAGCAAGAGCGCAGACGGAAAATATATAGATTAGTGCACGTACGGACGCATATATAGATAAAAGCGCCGTTGAAGAAATAGATAGTACCACCTCGAATATTAAGAAAAATATCAAATCAAGAAAAAACGGACAGGAAGAAAAGCGTATTATGCTATGGAAAGAAAGCGCATTGTGACGGTGAACCCGGAGACCCAATCCGTGCTTTATTATTAGGGAGAGATTAGCCTCTCCTCCTTCACCCGCTTCTTTGTAACGCACAAAACTAGGGGTGGATTAACGAGCAGCTCGGCTCGTTAAGCTCGTACTCGTTAAGCTCGTGCTCGTTAAGGCTCGACTCGTTAAGCTCGTTAAGATTAACGAGCAGAAAACCCTGCTCGGCTCGGCTCGTTTGAAGCTCGTTAAGCTCGTGAGCGCTCGTTAACAGATTATAATGTGTTACGATATACAAGATGAATGTGTGGGTATGGTTTTCAAGATGAAATATGATGACTACGAAAAGAAATGCGGTAGTTTGTTGCCTCATATGTCGATTAGATTGAATAGATAGACTGAGGTGCACCAAAAAGTTTGTCACGTAAGATGAAAGTATGTGTTGTGTTGTTACAATCGAGCTTAACGAGCTACTCGCGAAACTCGTTAGCTCGCTCATTAAGCTCCTTAAGCTTAACGAGTTAAAATCAATGATTGGCTCTGTTCATTAAGAAGCGAGCAACGAGCTTAACAAGCCGAACTATCGAGCGCTCGTTAAGCTCGCGAGCTACGAGCTTTTGGTCCAGCCCTACGCACAACACACCCCCTCCCCTACATTCCCAACCGGTGGAGGCAAGTCCTCTCTCCTTCCCCAGGTTGGTGCGTGATTGCTTCTATCCATGCTCAAGTTTGTGTCCTTCATCTACTGGTTATTCGTCAGAATATTCGTCTGACTTCCTTGTAGCTTCTGTTAGTTGATCATGTCAAAGGGATTTCTCTGTTCTTGCAGAGTCTAGATAGACAGTGCCCCGAAGCTAGCTAGTCACATAGCATGGCCGGCAAGTCAGAGCAAACAGGTTTGACGCCCACGGACATTACATTTCGACGCTTGGAAGAAATCACTGGTCACTTCTCTAAGGAGCACAAAGTTGGAAGTGGTGGCTATGGAGAAGTTTACAAGGTTATATTTTCTGCTTCTGAAATTCCCTCAAGTTGTTTTTTTACCGTTGAACTCGTTGTTTGTAACTCTGTTTGGCTTTCTTTGCCAATAAATAGCGGCTATTTGATTTTTAATGTATGTGTTTAACAGGGATTGTATAATGGGGAAATGATTGCTGTGAAGAAGCTTCGTCACATGCCAGGACTAGATGACGAGCTATTTAAGAATGAGTTCAACAATCTTATGAAAGTAAACCATCAAAACATCGTACGACTAGTAGGCTACTGCTACGAGATACGATGTACACATTTTGAGCACAATGGAAAATATAATTTTGCTGAGATGGAAGAAAGAGCTCTCTGCCTCGAATATTGTGAGGGTGGGAGCCTTGACAAACTTCTTTCTGGTATGTCTTCTTCCACTATACTAATACTACTATATTTTGCACAAAAAAAGTTTGATCCGCATATTTTCTTGATAATACAATACTTTATGTGTCTTCCACAGATGAATCTTGTGGACTTGATTGGAATACACGTTATGAAATTATTAAAGGAATTTGTAAAGGTATAGATTACCTTCATTCAAATTCTATTTACCATCTGGATTTGAAACCAGAAAACGTATTGTTGGATAAGCATATGACACCAAAAGTTGGAGATTTTGGGTGGTCAAAACTCTTTGCTTCATCAAAAACCTTTACAGCAAAGATGTTTATAGGAACACTGTAAGTTGATGCAAATTCTGAGAAAATAGTTTCTTCTATTGTCTTTTCATAGTTATAGTGATAATAACTGATTCGATACCACGCAGTGGATACATGCCACCGGAATACATCAACAGGCGAAAAATCTCTCGGAAATTTGATGTGTTCAGCTTAGGTGTTATAATCATTCAGATTATGGCAGGACCTCTAGGCTACTCCAAGTTTACAGATATGGCTTCACAAGAATTTATTGAGCTCGTAAGAAAAACCCATTCTTTCATATTCTGGAAGTAAATCGATATTCAGAAGTACTTTGTTTTTCCTTATACTAAACGAAATTAAGTTACATTTCTATAGGTACGTGGAAATTGGGGGAAAAGGCTTCAGCCAATGACGTGGCATACATCACAGGAAGTGAACAAATGCATCGAAATAGCGCTAAGATGCATAGAGGCAGATCGAGTGTTAAGGCCTACAATAACCGAGATTGTCGAGGAGCTCAGAAAGATAGATACTATGAAAAGGGCATCCGCATGCCAGGTATCTAATATAGCTCTTGTTGGGTTTTGTTTCATGCTTCTTTGCCCAGCTTCAGTTAACTTGACCATTTGGATCATACTGTTAAAAGAGATTTCTAACATGGGGTCGTCCGTCCAAACAATCTTTCAGAGAGCCAAAAGGCAAATATCCTGCGAAAGATTGTGAAATGGAGCACGAACTAATTAAACTCTTTCTTCCTTGCACGCAGAGCTACGAGCCTGAGTCCAAAATATGTGCCGCGATCGAACCTCTCGAGATACAGCTCCCATTCGAGCTGAACAAGGATGTCCATTGCGTGCTGCAGCTCACCAACAGGAAGGATGACACTATCGCATTCAACACCAAGATGAACCAGGACAAGTACTGCGCGCAGCCAGATGAAGGCATTGTGTTGCCGTGGTCCAAACAGTTCAAGAGTATGAGACCTAGTGGTCTACCTTTACTGTTTTTAGAAGAAATTACTGAAGGGTTTTCAAAGGAGCGCATACTTGGAAGGGGTGGCTATAGTAAAGTTTACAAGGTACACACACATACTTGGAAGGGGTGGCTATAGTAAAGGAGCACATTGTGTGTGTGTGTTTGTGTGTGTGTGTGTGTGTGTGTGTGTGTGTGTGTGTGTGTGTGTGTGTGTGTGTGTGTGTGTGTGTGTGTGTGTGTGTGTGTGTGTGTGTTCATGAGGCTATTTTTCATCCATGCAAATATTTTTAATATGATTTCTCACATAGGGAGTAGATAAAAATGGGAGAGCGATTGCTATCAAGAAGCTTTATCCCATGACGGAATTTGATGATGAGCAATTTACGAATGAATTCAATAGCCTTATGAAGTTCCGGCATCAAAATATCGTACGGCTTGTTGGCTACTGCTACGAGATAAGACATGTATCTAGGGAGCATAATGGAGGACATATTTTTTGCCCAATGATTGAGAGAGTTCTTTGCCTCGAGTATTTGCAGGGTGGAAGCCTTGACAAGCATCTTAATGGTATGATGGCATCTTAGCTATAGTACTATCATATTGCTTAATGGAAAAAGAAGAAACTATATTTGAAAATACTGTATTATATTCTATTTTGTAGAAGAATCTTGTGGACTTGATTGGCCCACATGCTTCAAAATAATTAAAGGGATATGCGAGGGTTTAAGTTACCTTCATGAGGATTCACACAAAAAGGCTATTTTCCATCTTGACCTTAAACCTGCTAACATACTGCTAGATAAGAACATGACACCGAAAATAGCAGATTTTGGGTTATCAAGGCTCTTCGGTGGTACACATACTCATACTGCAAAAACTCGCAAAGGCACAGAGTAAGTACAAAGTAACATGTGTGAAATATAGATCTTTAGTTTTGTTGCATATTATTTGTTTGCATCATACTAATTGTATCCTTAATTTCAATTATATGCCGCAGAGCCTACATGCCACCGGAGTACATTTCAGAACACGAAATCTCCGAAAAATATGACATATTCAGCTTAGGTGTGATAATCACAGAGATAATGTCAGGACAAGGGAGCTACTCTAATGCAAACATGTCTTCCCAAGAATTTATTGAGCATGTACGAGAAGTTACAACTTTCCACTCACATCTATACTTTTCTGATTCATAAAGAAAATATTGTTTCGTATATAGGTCTAGTCATAATTGCAAAATTTTGACTATGTGTTAAATATTTAGATTTCATGTTTAAATAGCTATCTATGTGTATTTTTTGAAATTGAATTACTCTCTAGTATCACCATTATATTAAGAATTTGAATTAATTATATTGATGCAAGTCAGTTTTGGAGATATCGTGGTGATGGCCAAAATGACACCTATTTATGAACTGACGTGGGCCTGATTAATATTTCTAATTACTCTGTCAATAATTCAATCATCTTTGTATGTTTCAATCAAGTAGGTGCACAAGAACTGGAGGAGAAGGGTAGAGTCAACAAAAACACCAATGTATGCATCGCATGAAAAAGATTGCCAGCAAGTGAAGGGATGCATTGAACTAGCAATGAAGTGCGTGGAGTTGGATAGGAACAAGAGACCCACTATGGAGGATATTATCCATGAATTGAAACAGATAGAAACTAATGGTTCAGCGTCACCCAGGGACCAGGTATGTTTTTTTTACGGGCGCGGACCAGGTATTGTTAAACTGATGTATGTACAAGTTCTGTTGTTCTGTTTGTTTTTAAAAATCTTATTTGCCATATCTAACAGTCTTTAAAATTTTCTACTTCAAACATTAAGATACTGAGAGAAAAAGATGCTTTGCAAGTATATCTTTTTTGTTTTTCTTTCTGTTTTTAATAATCTTTCACGTGTACCTAAGTTTCTCTTTTTTGTTACACTTGCCAATTGTTGACCTTAGTTCATGCTCAAAATCAAGTTCGTATGCTAGAATAAATCGAGATACAAGCACATATATATACTGCAATCTTTTCATGTTGATTCTTCTTTTCCCCCTAACCGTACATGCTCATTCTAGAATCTTGGACTGGGTAGGTTGTGGCAGTGTACGCATCATGTAGATCCCTTCTCAGTCTATTCTTCACGTATTTGAGTTCCCTCTTCTTCAGTTAATTTACGAGGGCCAGAGTGTGAATTGCTCAGTTGTGGCTTTGTATGAAGCATCCACTTTTCTGAAAACAACTTGTAGTCTGGAATCCAAAATATATATTGAAATTACTACCTAATTTATAGATCGACCGATATGTATGTGTAGATTCGCCTTTCACTTTAATTCCCTTGGGAGTTTATTGTTGATCTTTCATTCTTGCTGCATTAGGCTAGGCTTGCCAAGATTGGGCAATGGGGTGGAGTTGGAGGGGGCAGCCGTGACATCGAGGAGGCACCACACCGTTTGAAAAGCTTGATAATAGGTAGTGACGAGCTTATATATTCACTTCAGTTTTCATACGACGACCGTGATGGGAAGCAGCGAACTGTTGGACCATGGGGCGGTCATGGACCCAACGGTCACGGGAAATCTCGTAAAAGGGTGAGTGTGAATCTTTAATCTTTTATTATGTTTTCAGAATAATCTGAATTTCATGAAGTTACTTCCGAGGATAATTGCGAACAAGACATATGTATTTATTTTGTATATTACTCTGTCAGCATCACAAAACAAATTGCTTTCCCATCTCTTGGACTTGGAGTACTACTGATCTATGCTGGATTCTCTATATTCTTGCACAAATAGCATGCTTGGAGTACTACTGATCTATGCTGGATTCTCTATATTCTTGCACAAATAGCATGCTTGGAGTACTACTTGGAGTATAGTACTACTAGTTTTATATAATTATAGCTCTTCGCTTTTGTTAGCAATTAAGTAAACAGGCAGCTCTGTTGCCTTCCATTCAGAGGAAAAGGTGGCGCTTTAATTGTTTTTCTTCTCTCGATCGAACAGATTAACCTCGGTCCTTCCGAGGTTTTAACCGAAGTTCGCGGAACAATTGGTCCGGCCCACTTCGCACCAGGAGGCGTTATGAGATCTCTTACCATCTTCACCACCGCCGGTCGGTACGGACCTTTTGGAGAAGTTACAGGAACACCTTTCCGGATCCCTGTACAGGACAATGGCAGCATTGTGGGCTTCTTCGCACGCGCAGGGTGGTACGTTGACGCGCTAGGCATCTACGTGAGACCTCCACGGCAAACACAGGTACTGACTGCTAGTTCTAATTTCGTTCAACATCTTGTTTTCCATTAACTTGTGCTTGATCTATATGCTCTCAGGAGAGTGGCCTTGCTAAGATTGGCCCATGGGGCGGGAACGGAGGGCAACCGCACGACGTCGTGGTGGCACCGAAACGTCTAGAAAGTGTGGCAATCCGCAGTGGCGCGGTGGTCAACTCGCTTGCGTTTACGTACCGTGGCCACGACGGGCAGCAGCACACCGCCGGTCCATGGGGCGGCCCTGAGGGGAGCGCTCGCACTGATACGGTGATTGAAAGCACCTATTATAGTTTTCCAAAAGGCTATACCTAGCAGATTGCCAAGTAGAGAAATTCAGTTTGTTGTACAAATAATTTGTGCACGTGATAACCTTTTTCTGTTTTCTTGCAGGTTCAGCTTGGTAGTTCAGAGTTCCTGACGGGGGTTGGTGGAACAACCGGTCCATTTGTGGATGCATCAGGTGATGTGGTTGTAACGTCGCTTACTCTCATCACCAATGCAAGTAGCTATGGCCCTTTCGGACAAGGCGGGGGAACCCCCTTCCAAATTCCAATGTGGGGCAAGGGCAGCATCGTTGGCTTCTTCGGGCGTGCAGAGTCGTACTACATCAACGCCATCGGTGTCTATGTCAACCCCGAGCAGGAAGCAATGGAAGAAGAGGTAAACGCTTGCACTACTATACTACTAGCCGAAGGGTGTGGATTTTTTTGCAGACGGTTTATTTTTTGTGGGCATTGCATCCCATCCTTGAAGACCAACCGTTGACATGCTGTATATTTGCATCTTTTAAATTGTATATCTACTTAGGATGTTATTTTGCCTAGCTTGTTGGCTCTCGCGAGCCCGGACTGACCAAGATCGGGCCATGGGGTCGAGACGGAAACCAAGAGGACGCTCGGGACATCGACTTGGAGACGGAACCTTACCGTCTCGAAAGCGTGACAGTTAGCTGCGGGGACGTCATCAATTCACTCTCATTTTCGTACATCGACTTTAAGGGGGATAAGCACGACGTGGGTCCATGGGGCACACCCTCTGAGAAATTATACAGGGTGAGCCAGTGATGGATCTTGAAAAAGAAGCAATCGTCGGTTTGCCCACATATTTCCCCTATGTCAATGATCTCTGACGATGGTATTCCTTTTTCTTGCAGATTGTGGTCGACCCTTTGGAGTCGGTGCAGGGAATTTCCGGCATGGTGGGTTCGTCTGAGGGTGCGTCGCCCGGCGTTATAACGTCGCTCACGTTTGCCACAAACAGTGGCGCCTACAGATCTTTCGGGAGAGGTGGGGGAACTCCGTTCAGCGTAGCTGCGGAGACGGACGGCTGCATCGTTGGCTTCTTCGGTTCTGCAGGGTCTCGTCTTGAAGCACTTGGGGTCTACATCCACAGATACTGATCGTATATGTACGATGTTTGTGCTGCACGTGCATATAATGTCCGGATTTACATGCAGGATTTTTTTCTCAATTTCTTTTAACTTTTTTAAAATGTGTATTTAGACAATGGGTACATATACACCTATGAGTCAAAGTGAATTTCTGGTACTATCCCCCATATAAATACAATTAAAACCGGATGTAGGGTATTATCTTCTCGAAAGAGCCCGGACATGAGTAAAATCCTGTGTCCATGTTACCATCGCTCCAAGATGCCTAGTTTTGGACCCCCTATCTCGAGATATGCCGAATTTAGTGCCGACACAAAGTAAGGGGGAGAAGGGGCGGAGTGGAAGGAAATGGGACCGGGAGGGGAGATTGGGTGGGCCGGGGGTGTCGGAATCCTACGTTTCGGGTGTCCGGACCCCTGCAAACCTCCCACCACTTTGTCTCCAATTTTCGGGAGAACACGCGTCCGGACCGCCCCACGGACAGATACAGGTCCGCGTTCGATGGCTTTCGTGATCCAGAAAGCGCGGTCCAGACGGATGCGGTCGGTTTACGGATCCGCCTTAGAGATGCCCTTAGCACGATAATTTTTCGATTGTCTACTACAACAAGTTTTGGCCGGCTCCAACAAGGGAGGGGCGATGACGGCGGCGCGCCCTCGGCTCGCTTCAGTGCTTGTACTCGTAGCTAGATTGTCTATGGATCTGTATGTAATTTTTATTATGTTGATGTTTGTTGTGCTGTCATAATTGAAGATGAATAGAGTGAAAATTTTCCTGAAAAAAATCCCTCTACTATATGGTATATTTCTGCCCTGCTAGTGGTATCTTGTCTATATGCATTATGACTTCACGGCGACAAATTTACTCCGAAAATCGAATGAGTCATTTTTGTTTTTGAAACCTCCTCTCTCCTCGTCCTCGTCGGTATGTTCTCTCACAATCAATCGGGGTCACAGAGCAATAACGATGTTGTGTTTCATGTTTCTAGATTTTACTGCCGTGTCATCGCAGACAGCTGCACTGAACACACCGTGCACGGTCACAAACTCAGATGAAAACACGCACCAAAACAAAGTTCAAGAGTGTTCGCACACGAACACGTCACCGTGTATCTCCAACGCCGAAGATGATACACCGCAACTCACGTGGAAGGAGACCCGTCCAGAAGCGCGGTACGCAGGCAATCCGGCGGGTGCTTTTGAAGACCCGAAACCCCACACGCCCGGGAGGGACCCGTCAGGGCGCGCGGCGGCTATGGGCTGCCCTAGGTTGTCCTGACCGCCCCCAGGGCCTCGAGGTTCGCCGCCCTGCAATGAAGAAGAACAGACGAAGAACGAGGAAGAAGAAGAACTAGGGTTAAGGAGAAAAGATAGAAGATAAAAAGTGGTAGATGAATTGATCGATTGTGTGTTGTTCAATCGGCCGTCACCCCTTAGGTATATAAGAGGCAGCTGGACTTCCCGTGCAAGGAAAAGGCTTGGATTCACGTCCAAAACCATAGTCAAATTCGGATTGGTTTTGTCCGAACTTTTCAAAACTGTTCGGTTTAAACTGGCTGCACCTTGCGGGTCTTTTTTGTGATGGTAAACCATCTCGGATGGAAACAAGCGCAAAAGCAATCTTGACCATTTCGACGAGACGAACAACTTTTATGTTGAACGTTTTTTGATGAGTGGTCATCTCGAGGGTCAAATCGGTCGCAAGAAAACAGGCTATCCTCGCTACCCATCGACAGGGGTGTCGGTGGGCGCGCCAGTTTTTGCCTCGTGACAGGGCTGTATTCCGATGGCTCTAACTTTTACATACGAACTCGGATTGGAACGATTTTTATATCAAAACCGATCGTTTCGACGAGACGAAGACAATCTGTGTGATCTTTCCATTTGAAGTCGTCTTGGGGATATAATCAGCCAAACTGTACTCTGAATATAAGATCTTAGTACTTTGAGCATAGTTTCGGCCTTCGAGATGAAATCGGACTGCGATGACCCAAACTTCAAAGATGTTCATATCGACAATACGGAAATCTTTCATGAAGATCACTTCTCCATTTGAGGCCATCTTAAATAAGTTATTGACCGTGCCTAAATCTGGTGTCAACACATGCCCCCTTGTTTTTCGGCAAAACTTGTGTGCCGAAAAATAACTTGCACGAAGTTTGTTCTAAGCGCGATGTCAACACTCCATCGGCCATTTTGTACGTGCTTTGGACGATAAGTATATATCGGCCATTTAGATTAGCAACAAAAGTGAAGCTAATCGAACATATAATGATTTGGTAATACCCTTTCATGATGTAAGAAATTATATTTTATCCATGGATTAAAATAAGCCCATTGAGGGTAACCAACCTTACCTGATGAAGAATTCCATGGCATAGGCATCAACGGCATTGTTGAAGAAAATGGATAATGTGTGGACCGAAGATGTTGAAACCTTCGGCTTGGTCCTTCTTAGCTTTCACTCTTTTCCTTCTTCACCTTTGTCGCACTCCTTGTAAAGGAAGGTCACACATAATTCTTATTTTGAATATTTCCTTTGGGAACCCACGCCATATTTCTCTTTTCAAGTTCTTGTGCACTAAGCTTCTGCAAGTCCTTCTTTTGCCAATACGATAAGCCGAGTGGGCATCCCAGCTGCGATTTTGTTTGAAGTAATGTCAATTTTTGTTTTACCTTGTGCACTCTCAACTTCTTCCCTTCAGATTTGGCACTTGATTTACTTGCCTCATTGCCTTTTGTAGCCAATGTCAACATTTTAATTGGCTCTTTTTCATTTGAGATCATATCTGAAGTGGCACTCTTACGACCATCTCTTTTGACGCGGTAGATTTGCTCAACCACCTCCTTATTATTCCTTGTGCACCAGACCGATTCTTTATGATTGAAACGGTCTTTGACGCGTGATTGTTCAAATGTTGATCTCCTTGGAGCTGCATAGTATTGGTGAGATGGTCTAGAATAAGATGGAGAATGTGCCCTTGTATCATACCTGTCCCATGATGAATATGTATCTATATGAGCATAGGGAGGCATCCACGACATTGGCATTGGCGGCCCAAAATAAGGATATGAATATGTTGCATTAAAATTATCACTTTGCCAATACCAATCCTCATATTTGCGCCTTGGGGGTGATCTTGGTTTCTTTGCATGATTTGGCCGATAAGCATTCTTATCTGCACTCTTCTTTTGATATTTATCCAATAGTTCAGCGAAGGTGATTTCTAATCTCTTACACTTGCGCTTATTTCGGCCTTTGTTTCCTTTGGTTGTGCTTGCACCAATCATTGGATTTGCTTGTTGCCCCCCAGCCCTTGGCGTCTCCATTGTAGCTTCGATGGAATTCCCGCCCTCAAAATTATGTTCATTATGCTCTTCAACAACTTGTTTACTTGAAAGCTTGACCCCATCACCTGCAGCTTTTACCTTCTCTTTAAATGGATGGGCTTGAAGCAGCCGATGCAAAAACTTTCTGCCATCAAGACCAATCGGAATAGACTGGTCATCTCTTAGTATCTCAACAAATTTCAATCGTCCTTTTTCAATGGCCGATTTAACTATTTGACGAAACATATTGCAATCCTCAAAATTATGTTTGAACGAATGATGCAACCTACAATACATTCGTCCTTGAATTGATGGCTTGACATGGTGATCAAGAATTCTTATGTAATTATTTTTCAGCAATAAATCAAATATTTGGTCACACATGCTTGAATTGAAGGTAAACTTCTTGCTTTCTAACCGATCTTGCTGTGTGAACGGCTTTGAAGATAAGCAAACGAATGGTTCAGATTTAGAATCTTCCCATTCGGCTATACATTGTGTTTTCCATTCTATCTCCGGTGTCTTTGGATAAGATATTATATTAGCATCGGATTTCTCAAAAGAAATTAACCTTGGCTTTAAACTTCCGATACGAAAATATTTAGAACACACATGTCTCAATAGAGACAAAGTGCAAGCCAAGTAAGAAATAAGAAAAGCTACCCAACTAGATATGAACTTTAGATAAAGCAACGGGGAAAGCTTTGGCCACAACAATAAGTCATTATCGGTCTTTATAAATGGTGTAATGGGTTGACCGATATAGTCTATAACAATTTTGTTGCTAACAAGTAAATTACCCTTCTTCATTGGTCTTTCAAAATTACTTATGAGAATTTTTCTTATAGAAGCATCGTCAATGAAGTTGCGACCAAATCGGAATATAGGCAAGTCACTTGCTAGACATACCTCTTCAATTACGTTGGGAGAGCATGATGGTTGTATCACTTGAATAATACTTTGTTCCACTTTTGAATGACTCTCCAATGCCTTGGCATCCTCTTTTTCTTTGATAGATTCGTTACGCATACTATTTGATTCGGCTTTTTTAATAACCGAATTAACTTTGTTATCCGAATCACCACTCTTTCTTTCTTTGATTCGCAAGGTTGCTTGTTCTTGTCTAAATTCAGCAAACATTGCAGCTAGTCTATGTTTAAGCTTTTTTCGACCAATTTCAGCCCAATCTTCATCGGATTGCCCCCCAATACTTTGAGACGCTTTTGCAATGGTGTGTTGCCGAAATTCTGTAGTTGTGCAGGGGCAACATGATATGCTACGTTACTAGGTAAAGACACATGCGCTCTGGTAGAATTCTCACTTATTCGGCCATGAGCATGAAGGTGCGGAGCCGAATCACGAATATCTACAATTGCGTATGGTGCCGAAAAATTTGTAGCATGAGGTGTAGCATACGATGTTTGAGGGTAATTGGCCGAATAACTAGTAGTGGCATGGCCAATTCCCCTATCCACCGGCACGTTTGGATTAACATACTGCAAGTTATTTGCCGATGAATAAAAAGTTGAAACACTTTGTTGCATACTGTCGGTGTCAAAACCGGCGGATCTCGGGTAGGGGGTCCCGAACTGTGCGTCTAGGCGGATGGTAACAGGAGACGAGGGACACGATGTTTTACCCAGGTTCGGGCCCTCTCGATGGAGGTAAAACCCTACATCCTGCTTGATTAATATTGATGATGTGGGTAGTACAAGAGTTGATCTACCACGAGATCAAAGAGGCTAAACCCTAGAAGCTAGCCTATGGTATGATTGTTGTAATGTATGTTGTGTCCTACGGACTAAAGCCCTCCGGTTTATATAGACACCAGAGGAGGCTAGGGTTACATAGAGTTGGTTACAATGGTAGGAGATCTACATATCCGTATCGCCAAGCTTGCCTTCCACGCCAAGGTAAGACCCATCCGGACACGGGACAGAGTCTTCAATCTTGTATCTTCGTAGTCTTGGAGTCCGGCGGACGATGATAGTCCGGCTGTCCGGACACCCCCTAGTCCAGACTCCTCGGTAGCCCTCAACCAGGCTTCAATGACGATAAGTCCGGCGCGCATAATGATCGGCATTGCAAGGCGGGTTCCTCCTTGAATAATCCAGAGAAGATCATGAACACCAGGATAGTGTCGGCTCGCAAAATAAATTCCACATTCCATCGTAGAGAATAAAATGTACACTAGTTCAATCTGCGGACGTATTATGCGGCGTGACATCACACGCTACCAAGCCCTTTGTTTGAATCGTTTTTACTATACCACCTCAGCACGTTTAGCGGCGGTTCCTTGGCACGTCTTGTCGAGCGAGATCGTGTTCCCTTATTCCGGATTCTCATCAATACGGACGTGGGTAACCCAACCGCGCCATTGATGGTGGCGCTTGGGAGATAAGCGAGTTTTATCAGGCCAGCGGGACGCATAGTTTTTGTCCGCCTATATATAAGGGATAAGGATTTACCTTCTCACCTACGCCTTCTTCCTCCTTTGCTTATCCATCCCCGCGTACTCAAGCTCCAACGCCCAAGCTCGCGCATCTCGCCTCGACCTTCTCCGAATATGTCCGGAGCGGGAGGCAAGTGGTTGGCCTCCACCTTTAAGGAGGAGCACATCACCAAGCTGCGCAGCGCCACATCACCTTTAAGGAGGAGCATATCGCGCATCGGCTGCCCGACGAGGGGCAGCTCGTCCCTACCCCTGGGCCTCATGAGAGGGTTGTCTTCCTTCCCCACTTCCTCCGTGGACTGGGCTTTCCGCTCCATCCATTCGTCCGGGGGCTCATGTTCTATTACGGCCTAGATTTCCACGATCTGGCGCCGAACTTCATCCTCAACATCTTGGCGTTCATCATCGTGTGCGAGGCCTTCTTCTGAATCCGGCCCCACTTCGGCCTGTGGCTCAAGACCTTCAACGTCAAGCCGAAGGTTGTGAAGGGCACGCAAGCGGAATGCGGAGGCGCCATGTTGGGTAAATTACCCAATGTCCTTTGGCTCGAAGGGTCCTTTGTGGACTCCGTCAAGGGGTGGCAATCGGGGTGGTTCTTCATCACCGAGCCGCGAAAGCCCACATGGGCGGCGGCCCCCGAGTTTAGATCTGGCGTCCCCACGCAGCTCACCTCTGGAAAGAGAAGGGCTTCTGTGGGGCGATCCGGAAGAGGTGACGGACTCGAGCCTGCATCCGAAGCTGGTGAGCAATAAGCTCGGCTCGTCGGCGTGGTCCAAGTCATGCTCATCCGCGGATTCTCCCATGCCAAGAACGGGCATTCAATCTGGGAGTTCAATCCGGAACAGCACCAGCGCTAAGCGGGCTCTTCGATACAACATACTGAAGGCGCTGGAGGTGCTGTTTAAGGGCGCCGAAGCCCCCGCATCCGTGACAGAAGATCGCGGATTTCGCTCGCAGCATCCGGCTGACGAGGTAAGTGATTCAACCCCTTTACGGGACACTTGTGGTAATCAAATTGATTCTAGAGGGGTTTCATTCTGTCTTTTCCTTTGACAGGAATGGATGGAGAAGGCCAAGCTACTTATCAGCCCGGCTCCCATGCCAGAAGACCCAGTGGACGCCCGTTTAGCAGGGCTGCTGGTTCCGGCACCGCATGTGGTGCCGGAGAAGAAGGCCAAGAAGGTGGCCGCGGGGACTCGAAAGAGTTCCCGCAATCAGGTGTCCGATGACAAGGCGGACTCCTCCCCCGAAGACGAGGAGGAGGAGGAGGATTCTCTCCCAGAAGAGGGAGAGAAGAAGAGGAAGGCTTCCCCAATAGGGGAGGCCGAAGGGTCCAAGAGGGGGAGAACTATCCCCCTGGATAGTTTCGCCAATACCACCGTCGGCGAGGATGAGTGGCCTCCAAGGGCCAGGCGTCCGGCGAGATCGTAAGTATCCGGATCCTTGATATGCAATATCTTTTATGTCACGTAGTGTCCTTCTAACGCCGCATTCTGTCCGTAGTCCGGCCGATGATGATCTCCCCGCTTCATCAAGCGGGTCCTTGGCCCCGTCGGATGTGGATTCACTTCCGACTGCCTCCACCCCACGCGCCGACGAGGACGCCGAGGTGGGATCCCAGAGAGGGACCCATCAGGAGGAGGCTCCGGAGGCGCCATCAGGAAGCCTCCCGGACTTTGCGCCGGACTCTACATCGGAACCCGCAGTGGTTCCAGAGTCCGGCAAGCGGCCCCTTCGAAAGAAGGGCAAGACCGTGACACCGGCGGCCTCCGTCCAACCGGAGGCGCCGGATAACTTGTTGGAGGCGCTTAAAGGCGCTTCCATCGAGGAAGAACACCACACTATCATGAGTGCGGTGATTCAAAAGGTTCATCTCGCCAAAAGCGGGCTGACCGAAGCCTACAGCAGCCTTCTAACAGGCTTTGAGGTAAGAAGTTAAAATTATGTAATGTAATACCGCATAGACAGTAGCCCCTGATGCTCAGTTCGGTGTTCGGAAAGAAAAGCTGGACTGAGGATCTAACAAGATATGCGCAGGGTTGCTTAACATATGTCAATATGGGTTTGCAGGCTGCGCTCCTGACCTTTGCCGCACTATCGGCGGAGGTCGATGTGTTGAAAAAGGATCTCGAGCGGTTCGAGCAAGAGCTCGGCCATGCCAAGAAGCAGCTCGAGGACAAAGAAGGTGAGTCACACCACTTTGAATGGTTACCTTACAGAAAAGGATTTTGGTTGTGTCGGTGTACTAAAGTAGGGGTACCTTAGTACCCCGAACTTGTGCACGGGCAGTCGCAGCACCCCGCGGCAAGGCTTGCCGGGCGCCCGCCAAGGCCCTCCACCGTTCCTTATTACTGCCATTCAAGAACAAAGTACTAACCAAGAAAACGAAGGCCCCGGCAAGAGGAGCTTGCCGGGAAGGCCAGCCAGGGCATCACCAGAAGACTTGCCGCGCGCCCAGCGCCCAAGCAAGCAAGGCGGCCGGCAAGCTTGCCGGCACAATAAGAGAAGGGCCGCGACAAGGCACTTGCCGCGGCAAGGCTGCCACCCAAACTCCAGCGCACCCAGCAACGTGTCATCACAAGGCCGTCTCAAGGGCACGTGGCGAGGCACTACGCAGCCATGCGGAGCGAGGTGGCAAACGGAGCTGAGAGAGGCGCCATCGTGGCAACCGGTGGCTCACCTAACGGTCGTTTCTTTACACTTTTGGGGTGACCAGACGGGCATTTAATGCCCTTGTCCCCTGCCGTCAGAGTTAGGTAGGGGCACTGTTGTGCACTGTTGTACCAACCTGCGTTTTTACATTTCTACCCCCTCTCCCTACACTGCCACATGTGGGTGCCCCCTTCAGACTATAAAAGGGAGGCCCATGCGCACGTAGAAGGGGTTCGGTCCATTTGACACCCACAGCACCACCATACGCTCGCATGCTCGAGCAAGATCAAATACAATCACCAAAGCAGCAGTAGGGGTTTTATCTCTCCGGAGAGCCCCGAAGCTGTGTAAAAATTGCCCGTCTCCCCCGAGCGCTCGACCTCGATCTGCTCTGCGCACGCCCTCCACTCACTTGCCAGACTAGAAGGGGCCCCCAGTGCCCCATAGGTGCTCGAGGCCACAAAGATACGCCCCGACATCTTTGGCGCGCCAGGTAGGGGGGCGTCGAGGTCGTGAGCATCTGATCCGGTCTCCACGCGCGCTACATCAACGTCATCGTCAACATGCCACCGAAGAAGAAGCCTTCAGAGGTGGCCGCTCCATCTACATCGATTCCGCCACCACCGCTGGAGCAAACGGGCGGTGGAGTGGACGCCGGCGGAGGAGCGGGCGCCGCCGGTGGGTCTCGTGTCGTCACCAGATCCAAAAACAAGGCCCCGCAAGCGTCGGCGACCGTGCAGACACCGCACCCTTCCCAGGAGGTGCAAGGTCAACAACGCCCCGGTGCTCCTAGCACCGTGCTCGCGTTGGAACAAGGCCAAGCTGGTGGGTCGCGGGACGCTCGAGGTCAGCATGCACGCCCGCATGCTGGCGCGAGCGAGATACGGTCGCCCGGATGGGGTGTTGCACCTCCCAATCCAGTTGGGAGTCCGAGCACATCCCGCTCCTCGCGCCGTTCATCGCCACCGCCACCCAAGACAGCAGAGGAAGCGCTGGCCCGAGCCCAGCTGCTTCTAGACTACCCTCCGGCGCCGCACAAGATCGACGACTGGAGGATGACCATATACAGCCTCATCGGCTTCGCCAACGGCGACAAACCCCGCGAACGAGCGACGAGGCCCGGCAAGGTGCCCGACGCAAGCCGACGCCGACAAGACCATCAAAAGCCACCTCCGTGCACTCCCAGCCTCAAAACCAAGATCGCGGCCCGCGGACCAACCCCGACGGCGACTCCACGCGTCGTCGGACCCGCGAACTCGCCGCGATCAACGCCACGTCCTCCAAGAACGGCAACACAAAGACGCTTCTCTTTTCGCATCGCGCGGAGAGAAGCGGCGTCAATCGACCAGCGCTGGGCCCGCCGTCGACAGCGCCGCGCACCGGAGAACCAGCGACTTGCAGTGCGCGGCAGGTTGCCCTGCGTTCACCAGCGAGCTGCGGCAAGTCCAGCGCCCAAAACCAAGAACTTCAAGCGAGCGTGCGAGAAGTATGATGGCAGGATACACCCGTCGGAGTTCCTCAGCATCTACACCATCGCGGTGCAGGCTGCCGGAGGGCGCGACGAGAAGATCCTCGCCAACTACTTCCCGCTGGTACTCAAGCCCAACGTCAGATCTTGGCTCATGCACTTGCCGGACGGCTCCATCTCTTCATGGGCGGACCTGTGTCACCAGTTTGTCGGCGCCTTCACGGGTGGCCACAAGCCTCATGGCCAGGAGAGTGACCTCCACTTGCTCGTCCAGAAAGAGGGGGAGCCCCTGCGCAAGTACATACAAAGATTCAGCCAGGTGCAGCGCAACATCCCAGACGTCCACCCTGCCGCGGTTATCAGCGCGTTTCATCAGAACGTGCGTAACCGCAGGATGAGGGAGGAGATGGCGATGTGCAAGATCAGAGATGTCAGCGAGCTCTACGCTCTGGCCGACAAGTGTGCACGGGCTAAGGAGGGGAGGAAAATCCCCGGAGAAGTTGCTGGAGCGGAAGGAACTGACAGTGAGGATGCCGTCCCGGCAAGGAAGAACCGGAGGCGGAACAATAGGAAGAGAAAGGCTAAAGATGTACTAGGTGTTGAGCATTCCGGCAACGGAGGCGGCTCCGACAAGGCCAAGACCGACGACTCCGGCGAGGCTGTAGTAGCCGCCGACAAGCAGGATGGCTCCGGCAAGCGTTATTGCAAGATCCACCGCACCAAGGGCCATAACCTCCAAACCTGCAAAAAAGTAGAGCAGATGGCGGAGCTCTGAAAGCCGAATCTGGCGCCAAGATAAGGAGAGAGCCCAGGGAGGGGGCGGAGGATCCGGCAAGAAGCTTCCCGCCCGGGGAGGGCACCGCGGCAAGGCCAAACCGCGGCAAGGAGATAGGCCTCCCCGCGGCCGCGACAAGGACGAAGATGAGGATGAGGATGATGAGATGGAGGAAGATGAGAACGACGATCAAGAGTTTCAGAAGGCGACAGAAGTATTGTGCATCGACGACGGCGCCTCTCTGCACACCTCGCACCGCCAACTCAAGCAGTGGGTGCGGGAAGTGAATGCAGCGGAGCCGTCCGACGAGGCACGCAGGCCTCTGAAGTGTTCCAGCACGCCCATCGTCTTCGACGTTGAGGACCACCCTGATCGCATCACTGTGGTCGGGTGCTTGCCGATGTTGGTCTTGTTGGGGAACGTAGTAATTTCAAAAAATTTCCTACGCACACGCAAGATCATGGTGATGTACAGCAACGAGAGGGGTGAGTGTTGTCTACGTACCCTCGTAGACCGAAGCGGAAGCGATCACAACGTAGTGGAAGTAGTCGTACGTTCTCCTCGCGATCCAACCGATCCCAGCGCCGTTACTCCGGTGCCTCCGAGTTCTTGACACACGTACAGCTCGATGACGCTCCTCGGGCTCTAATCCAGTAGAGCTTCGGGGAGGGAGAGTTTCACGACCTGACGGCGTGGTGGCGATCTTGATGTTCTACCGACGCAGGGCTTCGCCTAAGCACCGCTACGATATGACCGAGGTGGAATATGGTGGAGGGGGGCACCGCACACGGCTAAGGAACGATCTCAAGGATCAACTTGTGTGTCCTAGGGTGCCCCCTGCCCCCGTATATAAAGGAGCAAGGGGGGGTGAGGCCGGCCCTAGGAGGAGGCGCGCCGGACGAGTCCTACTCCCACTGGGAGTAGGACTCCCCCCTTTTCCTAGTTGGATTAGGACTTGGGGGGTGGGAAAGAGGGAAGGGGGGCGCCCCCCCCCTCTCCTTGTCCTATTCAGACTAGGCGGGGGAGGGGCGCGCGGCCTGCCCTGGCCGGCCCTTCCTATTCTCCCTCATGGCCCACTAAGGCCCATTAACCCCCGGGAGGGTTCTGGTAACCCCCCGGTGTTCCGGTAAAATCCCGATTTCACCCGGAACCATTCCGAACTCCAAACATAGGCTTCCAATATATCAATCTTTATGTCTCGACCATTTCGAGACTCCTCGTCATGTCCGTCATCACATCCGAGACTCCGAACTTCTTCGGTACATCAAAATACACAAACTCATAATATAACCGTCATCGAAACCTTAAGCGTGCGGACCCTACGGTTCGAGAACAATGTAGACATGACCGAGACACGTCTCCGGTCAATAACCAATAGCGGGACCTGGATGCCCATATTGGCTCCTACATATTCTACGAAGATCTTTATCGGTCAGACCGCATAACAACATACGTTGTTCCCTTTGTCATCGGTATGTTACTTGCCCGAGATTCGATCGTCGGTATCCAATACCTAGTTCAATCTCGCTACGCAAGTCTCTTTACTCGTTCCGTAATACATCATCTCACAGCTAACTCATTAGTTGTAATGCTTGCAAGGCTTAAGTGATGTGTATTACCGAGAGGGCCAGAGATACCTCTCCGACTATCGGAGTGACAAAACCTAATCTCAAAATCGCCAACCCAACATCTGCCTTTGGAGACACTGTAGTACTCCTTTATAATCACCCGATTACGTTGTGACGTTTGGTAGCACCAAAGTGTTCCTCCGTAAACGGAGTTGCATAATCTCATAGTTATAGGAACATGTATAAGTCATGGATAAAAGCAGTAGCAACATACTAAGCGATCGTGTGCTAAGCTAATGGAATGGGTCATGTCAATCGATCATTCAACTAATGATGTGACCTTGTTAATCAAATAACAAACCTTTGTTTATGGTTAGGAAACATAACCATCTTTGATTAACAAGCTAGTCTAGTAGAGGCATACTAGTGACATACTGTTTGTCTATGCATTCACACATGTATCATGTTTCCGGTTAATACAATTCTAGCATGAATGATAAACATTTATCATGAAATAAGGAAATAAATAATAACTTTATTATTGCCTCTAGGGCATATTTCCTTCATCTCCCACTTGCACTAGAGTCAATAATCTAGATTACATAGTAATGATTCTAACACCCATGGAGTCTTGGTGTTGATCATGTTTTGCTCGTGGAAGAGGCTTAGTCAACGGTCTGCTACATTCAGATCCGTATGTATCTTGCAAATCTCTATGTCTCCCACCGACTAAATCCGGATGGAATTGAAGCGTCTCTTGATGTGCTTGGTCCTCTTGTGAAATCTGGATTCCTTTGCTAAGGCAATTGCTCCAAGATTGTCACGAAGATTTTCATCGGACCCGATGCACTAGGTATGACACCTAGATCGGATATGAACTCCTTCATCCGACTCCTTCATTAGCTGCTTCGAAGCTGCTATGTATTCCGCTTCACATGTAGATCCCGCCACGACGCTTTGTTTAGAACTGCACCAACCGACAGCTCCTCTGTTTAGTGTAAATCGTATCCGGTCTGCGATTTAGAATCGTCCGGATCGTGTCAAAGCTTGCATTAACGTAACTGTTTACGATGAGCTCTTTATCACCTCCATATCGAGAAACATATCCTTAGTCCTTTTCGGTATTTCAGGATGTTCTTGACCGCTGTCCAGTGATCCACTCCTGGATTACTTTGGTACCTCCCTGCTAAGCTTATAGCAAGGCACACATCAGGTCTGGTACACAACATTGCATACATGATAGAGCCTATGGCTGAAGCATAGGGAACATCTTTCATTTTTTCTCTATCTTCTGCAGTTGTCGGGCATTGAGTCTTACTCAACTTCACACCTTGTAACACAGGCAAGAACCCTTTCTTTGCTTGATCCATTTTGAACTTCTTCAAAATTTTGTCAAGGTATGTGCTTTGTGAAAGTCCAATTAAGCGTCTTGATCTATCTCTATAGATTTTGATGCCCAATATGTAAGCAGCTTCACCGAGGTCTTTCATTGAAAAACTCTTATTCAAGTATCCCTTTATGCTATCCAGAAATTCTATATCATTTCCAATTAGTAATATGTCATCTACATATAATATCAGAAATGCTACAGAGCTCCCACTCACTTTCTTGTAAATACAGGCTTCTCCAAAAGTCTGTATGAACCCAAATGCTTTGATCACACTATCAAAGCGTTTATTCCAACTCCGAGATGCTTGCACCAGTCCATAAATGGATCGCTGGAGCTTGCATACTTTGTTAGCTCCCTTTGGATCGATAAAACCTTCTCGTTGCATCATATACAACTCTTCTTCCGTAAATCCATTCAGAATGCAGTCTTTACATCCATTTGCCAAATTTCATAATCATAAAAAGCGGCAATTGCTAACATGATTCGGACAGACTTAAGCATCGCTACGGGTGAGAAGGTCTCATCGTAGTCAATCCCTTGAACTTGTCGAAAACCCTTTGTGACAAGTCGAGCTTTGTAGACAATAACATTACCGTCGTCGTCTTCTTCTTGAAGATCCACTTGTTTTCTATTGCTTGCCGACCCTGCAAGTCAACCAAAGTCCATACTTTGTTTTCATACATGGATCCCATCTCAGATTTCATGGCCTCAAGCCATTTTGCGGAATCTGGGCTCACCATCGCTTCTTCATAGTTCGTAGGTTCATCATGATCTAGTAGCATGACTTCCAGAACCGGATTACCGTACCACTCTGGTGCGGATCTTACTCTGGTTGATCTACGAGGTTCTGTAGTAGCTTGATCTGAAGTTTCATGATCAACATCATCAACTTCCTCACTATTTGGTGTAGATGTCTCAGAAACCTGTTTCTGCGACAAACTACTTTCAAGTAAGGGTGAAGGTACAATTACCTCATCGAGTTCTACTTTCCTCCCACTCACTTCTTTCGAGAGAAACTCCTTCTCTAGAAAGGATCCATTCTTGGCAACAAATGTCTTGCCTTCGAATCTGTGATAGAAGGTGTACCCAACTGTCTCCTTTGGGTATCCTATGAAGACACAATTCTCCGATTTGGGTTCGAGCTTATCAGGTTGAAGTTTTTTCACATAAGCATCGCATCCCCAAACTTTAAGAAACGACAACTTTGGTTTCTTGCTAAACCATAGTTCATAAGGTGTCGTCTCAACGGATTTTGACGGTGTTCTATTCAGTGTGAATGCGGCCGTCTCAAGTGCATAACCCCAAAACGATAGCGGTAAATCTGTAAGAGACATCATAGATCGCACCATATCTAGTAAAGTGCGATTACGACGTTCGGACACACCATTACGCTGTGGTGTTCCGGGTGGCGTGAGTTGCGAAACTATTCCGCATTGTTTCAAATGTAGACCAAACTCGTAACTCAAATATTCACCTCCACGATCAGATCGTAGAAACTTAATTTTCTTATTACGATGATTTTCAACTTCACTCTGAAATTCTTTGAACTTTTCAAATGTTTCAGACTTATGTTTCATTAAGTAGATATACCCATATCTGCTTAAATCATCTGTGAAGGTGAGAAAATAACAATATCCGCCACGAGCCTCAACATTCATTGGACCACATACATCTGTATGTATGATTTCCAACAAATCTGTTGCTCTCTCCATAGTGCCGGAGAACGGGGTTTTAGTCATCTTGCCCATGAGGCACGGTTACATAAGTGCCAAGTGATTCATAATCAAGTGACTCCAAAAGTCCATCAGTATGGAGTTTCTTCATGCGCTTTATACCGATATGACCTAAACGGCAGTGCCACAAATAAGTTGCACTATCATTATCAACTCTGCATCTTTTGGTTTCAACATTATGAATATGTGTATCACTACTATCGAGATTCATCAAAAATAGACCACTCTTCAAGGGTGCATGACCACAAAAGATATTACTCATATAAATAGAACAACCATTATTCTCTGATTTAAATGAATAACCGTCTCGCATCAAACAAGATCCAGATATAATGTTCATGCTCAACGCAGGCACCAAATAACAATTATTTAGGTCTAAAACTAATCCCGAAGGTAGAGGTAGAGGTAGCGTGCCGACCGCGATCACATCGACTTTGGAACCATTTCCCACGCCATCGACACCTCGTCCTTTGCCGGTGTTAAGCAATCCGTAGTCCTGTTTGAGTTGCAAATATTAGCAATGAACCATATCAAATACCAGTGCTCTGCGAGCTCTAGTAAGGTACACATCAATAACATGTATATCACATATACCTTTGTTCACCTTGCCATCCTTCTTATCCGCCAAATACTTGGGGCAGTTCCGCTTTCGGTGACCATGCGCTTGCGAGAAGCACTCGCTTTCAGGTTTAGGGCCAGACTTGGGTTTCTTTTCTGAGCAGCAACTTGCTTGCTGTTCTTCTTGAAGTTCCCCTTCTTCTTCCCTTTGCCTTTCTTCTTGAAACTAGTGGTCTTATTGACCATCAACACTTGATGCTCCTTCTTGATTTCTACCTCCGCAGCCTTTAGCATTGCGAAGAGCTCAGGTATAGTCTTTACTAACCCTTGCATATTATAGTTCATCACGAAGCCTTTGTAGCTTGGTGGCTGTGATTGAAGAATTCTGTCAATGACACAATCATCCGGAAGATTAACTCCCAGTTGAGTCAAGTGATTGTAATACCCAGACATTTTGAGTATGTGCTCACTGACAGAACTATTCTCCTCCATCTTGCAGCTATAGAACTTATTGGAGACTTCATATCTCTCAATCCGGGCATTATATTGGAATATCAACTTCAACTCCTGGAACATCTCATATGCTCCATGACGTTCAAAACGTCGTTGAAGTCCCGGTTCTAAGCCGTAAAGCATGGCACACTGAACTATAGAGTAGTCATCAGCTTTGCTCTGCCAGACGTTCTTAACGCCGCTGGTTGCATCAGCGAGCAGGCACGACACCTAGCGGTGCATCCAGGCGTAACTCTTACGTGCAGCAATGAGGATAATCCTCGAGTTACGGACCCGATCCGTGTAATTGCTACCATCATCTTTCATCTTTGCTTTCTCAAGGAACGCATTAAAATTCAACGGAACAACAGCACGAGCCATCTATCTACAATCAAACATAGACAAGCAAGATACTATCAGGTACTAAGTTCATGATAAATTTAAGTTCAATTAATCATATTACTAAAGAACTCCCACTTAGACAGACATCTCTCTAGTCATCTAAGTGATCACGTGATCCAAATCAACTAAACCATAACCGATCATCACGTGAGATGGAGTAGTTTTCAATGGTGAACATCTTATGTTGATCATATCTACTATATGATTCACGCTCGACCTTTCGGTCTCCGTGTTCCGAGGCCATATCTGCATATGCTAGGCTCGTCAAGTATAACCTGAGTATTCTGCGTGTGCAAAACTGGCTTGCACCCGTTGTAGATGGACGTCGAGCTTATCACACCCGATCATCACGTGGTGTCTCGGCACGACGAACTTTGGCAACGGTGCATACTCAGGGAGAACACTACTTGATAATTTAAGTGAGAGATCATTTTAAAATGCTACCGTCAATCAAAGCAAGATAAGATGCATAAAGGATAAACATCACATGCAATCAATATAAGTGATATGATATGGCCATCATCATCTTGTGCTTGTGATCTCCATCTCTGAAGCACCGTCGTGATCACCATCGTCACCAGCGCGACACCTTGATCTCCATCGTAGCATCGTTGTCGTCTACGCCATCTATTGCTTCTACGACTATCGCTACCGCTTAGTGATAAAGTAAAGCAATTACAGATGCGTTGCATTTCATACAATAAAGCGACAACCATATGGCTCCAGCCAGTTGCCGATAACTTCGGTTACAAAACATGATCATCTCATACAATAAAATATAGCATCACGTCTTGACCATATCACATCACAACATGCCCTGTAAAAACAAGTTAGACGTCCTCTAATTTGTTGTTGCAAATTTTACGTGGCTGCTACGGGCTTAAGCAAGAACCAATCTCACCTACGCATCAAAACCACAACGATACTTCGTCAAATAGACTCGTTTAACCTTCTCAAGGACCGGGCGTAGCCACTTTCAGTTCAACTAAAGTGAGAGAGCAGACACCCGCCAATCACCATTAAGCAACGAGTGCTCGTGGCGGTGAAACCAGTCTCGCGTAAGCGTCTGGCGTAATGTCGGTCCGGCCGCTTCATCTCACAATACCGCTGAACCAAAGTATGACATGCTAGTAGGTAGTATGACTTGTATCGCCCACAACTCACTTGTGTTCTACTCGTGCAAAACATCAAACCATAAAAACCTAGGCTCGGATGCCACTGTTGGGGAACGTAGTAATGTCAAAAAATTTCCTACGCACATGCAAGATCATGGTGATGTACAGCAACGAGAGGGGAGAGTGTTGTCTACGTACCCTCGCAGACCGAAGCGGAAGCGATCACAACGTAGTGGAAGTAGTCGTACGTTCTCCTCGCGATCCAACCGATCCCAGCACCGTTACTCCGGTGCCTCCGAGTTCTTGACACACGTACAGCTCGATGACGCTCCTCGGGCTCCAATCCAGAGAGCTTGGGGAGGAGAGTTTCACGGACGACGGCGTGGTGACGATCTTGATGTTCTACCGACGCAGGGCTTCGCCTAAGCACCGCTACGATATGACCGAGGTGGAATATGGTGGAGGGGGGCACTGCACACGGATAAGGAACGATCTCAAGGATCAACTTGTGTGTCCTAGGGTGCCCCCTGCCCCGTATATAAAGGAGCAAGGGGGTGCGGCCGCCCCCTAGGAGGAGGCGCCGTGGAGTCCTACTCCCACCGGGAGTAGGACTCCCCCTCCTAGTTGGATTAGGCCTTGGGGGGAGGGAAAGAGGGAAGGGGGCGCCGCCCCCCCCCCTCTCCTTGTCCTATTCGTACTAGGGGGGAAGGGGCGCGCGGCCTGCCTGGCCGGCCCTTCCTCTTCTCCCTCATGGCCCACTAAGGCCCATTAACCCCCGGGAGGGTTCCGGTAACCCCCCGGTGTTCCAGTAAAATCCCGATTTCACCCGGAACCATTCCGAACTCCAAACATAGGCTTCCGGGGGGCGCGCTGGCACACGGGCCCCGGCAAGCCAGCTTCGCTGGGGGCTGCAAGTGCCAAAGTCCCTTCGCGACGGGCCAGGGCCCCCGGAGGCCACGGCATCGACGACAAGGGCAGAAGAAGGCGCACCGGCACCTGGGTCTTGGCGGAGCCAGAGTTGCCGGAGGCTGCGAATGCCAAGATTCCTCCCCGGCAAGCTAAGATCGCCGGGGGGCTGCGGAGTCAGATTAGTTTTTCATCCCTCGTCATGCATCCTCTTGTGGACCGGGGAAGGAGGGGCCGCGTCCTTGAACGGGCGTGTCTTGTAAAACCCGTGCGCGGAGGAGCCGAGTCGCGGCCAAGTTGCGCCCTTGATTTGTTTCCGAGTCCGCTCAACAATACAAGCGTGTCGCAACTGGCCCGACAAGGTTTCTTGCCGGAAGCAACACCGCCAACGGGCTGCTGATGTCCCGCACTCAGCAAGTGTGTTCGCTCCGGCAAGTCCCCTAGAAGCGTAGGGTGGGAATGTACAAGGCACAAAATCAAGTAAAGGACTCAGTCCGGCAAGCGTTCCCCTCTTTTCATTAAAAACATCCCAGTTTAGTACAAGTCCATAGAGGATGAAAAACATGATAGAGAGGATTACAGATTTTAAATACAGCTAAGGCCCGAAGGCTTACAAATTGAAAGATAAGATGCCCGTAATCCCTCTCCTGTTTCTCTGTTCAGGAGGTAGGTCAAGGAGGCCCCGGCAAGAGAAGCTTGCCGGGGAGGGCAAAAGGGGCGCCTAGGTGAGCTATGGGTGCAAGAAGACACCAAGAGAACTTCCCGGGGGCCGGCCAGGAGCTTGGCAGAGACGGAGGCGCCGGAGGCAGAGCTTGAAGACGGGGCGGCGGGACGTCAGCATGCTGTCGAGGGCTCCTCGCCCTCGTACTCCGACTTGACGGCCTTGCTGCCACCCCTCTTCCTCTTCCGCAGCCTCCCTACGCCAGCCGCCCAAGGAGACGGCCCCGGGGAGTTCAGAAGGCCGGCGACCCGGATGATGGGGTCGCCGGTGGCGCGCGAGGCAGCGACCGACGCCTAGTCAGACCCGCCATCCTCGTCGTCGCTGTCGCTCCCCTCCTCGTCACTCTCGCTCGAGGAGGGGCCTTCTCTATCGGAGGAGCTGTCCACACAGCATCTCGCCCGGGTGCCGGAGTCCCCGAAGACCTTGACGGCGAGAAGGTCGCCCTCCATTAACTTAAAATGGAGGGTAAACCCCGCCGTCAAGCTATGGATGCGGGCGAACGTCTTCCACCCTCGATCGAAGTACATCACGCCGGGGGCTGGGGATACGACGCTCACTCGAGTGCCACTGATCCCGCAGCCCCTCATGCGCAACTCCAACATCCCGGGCGGATCCGGCTCCATCGCGCTCGCGAACGGGGCCGGCAGCCGGAGGCGGCGACGAGGCGCTCGGCGCAGCTTGATGAAGAACTCATAGGGGTCGTCCCCAGTATGGACCGCCTCAAGGAGAGGAGCTGCCGGCGGAGACGGGGGTGGCGCATCGCCCCGGCCGCCTCTCCCCCGAGCGCTCCGACCACATCCACGACCTCGTCCGCGGCCTCGCCCCCTTCCTCTTCCCCTCACGGCCGGCTCCGCCGCCGCAGGTGCGGGATAGGGAGAGGTGCGCTGCCTGGTGGCGACCCTCGCCGCCACCGAAGAAGGACTAGGATTCCCTCCCTCCATGGCAGATGGGAGGAAGAGTAACGGGAGTTGAAGGAAGGAGAAGAGGATGGAGTGCGGGATTTTTGCGCTCCCCTTCCGCCCTTCTTAAAGGAGCGAGGTGGGGGCTCGGCCGCCCCGCTCAGCCAATTAGGGCACGAGGGGGGCAGAGAAGCGGGGCCGACCCACCATCTCCGCCCGTGACGGCCCGGTCTCCCACCTTCGCCGCTCACGACACCCCACTGTAGGATCGGAAGTATGTCTAGAGGGGGGGTGATTAGACTACTTGACAACTTAAAAATTTATGCCTTTTGATTGGAGTAGATTCTTAGCAAGTTCACAATGATAACCAAGTCAAGTATCACCCTACACATGCAATTCTAGAGTTGTGGCAGCGGAAAGTAAATTGCACGTATAGTAAATGAGAGGTGGAGAAGAGCAAACGCAAGTTGGTGACACGGAGATTTTTTCTCGTGGTTCCGATAGGTGGTGCTATCGTCAATCCACGTTGATGGAGACTTCAACCCACGGAGGGTAATGGCTGCGCGAGTCCACGGAGGGCTCCACCCACGAAGGGTCCACGAAGAAGCAACCTTGTCTATGCCATCATGGCCTACGTCCACGGAGGACTAGCCTTACTCGGGGTAGATCTTCACGAAGTAGGCGATCTCCTTGCCCTTACAAACTCCTTGGTTCAACTCCACATCATGACGGAGGCTCCCAAGCGACACCTAACCAATCTAGGAGGCACCACCCTCCAAAAGGTAATAGATGGGGTTGGTGATGATGAACTCCTTGCTCTTGTGCTTCAAATGATAATCTCCCCAACACTCAACTCTCCTCACTGATTTGGCTGTGGTGGAAGAAAGGATTGAGTGGAAAGCAACTTGGGAAGGCTAGAAATCAAGTTTCATATGGTGGGAGTGGAGCAACTTGATCTCAACACAAGGGTAGGTAGTTTTCTTCTCAAAAATGTAAGGTAGGAGTGGTAGTTCTTTCTGATGGCTCTCTCCACGAATGAAGAGGAGGTGGAGGGGTATTTATAGCCTCCACACAAAATCCAACCGTTACACACATTTGACCAATCTCGGTCAGACCGAAGTTGACAACTCGGTGAGACCGAAAGTTCAAATCTTGTGAACGTTGGGATTTTCGGTGGGACCGAAAATACAATCTCGGTTAGTCCGATTCTTCCAAAGTCTAGGGTTTGCCAATTTCGGTGGGACCGACTTTCTCATCTCGGTGACACCTATTTGAGTACAGAAGGTTACAGAAGCTTGGCAACACCAATTTCGGTATGACCGAGTTTGGAATCGGAAAATCCGAAATTCTTAGGGTTTGGCTATATGGCTGAGGTGGTTCATCTCGGTGTGACTGGGTTTGGAATCGGTGGGACCGAGATTACTTATGAGTTTATGTTGGAATGAAAGATTGCTGATAGTTTGAGAGATAAATCACTAAGCACTTAGAGCAACCAGATCATCATCATAACCTCACCCCCTTTTAATAGTATTGGCTTTCCTATGGACTCAATGTGATCTTGGATTACTAAACCAAAAATGGAGTCTTGAGCTTTTGCCAATGTTTTCCTTAGCATTTTGAGGGGTCCACATCATCAGTCATTGCCATACCCATATCACTGAACTTTCTGAAATATTCTCAAGAAATGATTAGTTCAATGATATATATGTTGTTATTAATTACCAAAACCACCTGGGGATTAGTTGCACTTTCAATCTCCCCCTTTTTGGTAATTGATGACAACATATAGATCAAAGCTTCGACAAATGATATAATCAATGAATAACATCGTCGCTTTGAGAAGTATGTGATAAGCAAGAGCTCCCCCTAAATTTGTGCATTATTTAAGATTTGCGTTTGAATGCAAATGCACAATCGATTAGGATCATGGGTTACTCTTCCATGTCACATACATCTTGGTGGAGCGCACAAAAATGATAAGAATGAATAACATGCACCCAATCACCAAGACATGAGTAAATGATCATACAAGATATGAATGGAATATGATAAGCATCAAGCACACATTAAGCACAGTATGATCAAGCACTCATCAAGATAGAGCAAATGTAGTATCAAACACACGAAGTGTCTCAAAGAACTCAAAAGTATCTCAAGGAAAACCGCAAACGAAAGAGCACTCTCTCTCTCGAAGCCCTATGATCTATACAATTTCTCCCCCTTTGGCAACAAGTTACCAAAAAGTTCGAAAGGTATAGAGCTAATCGTCACTCGGGACTCTGCTGGCGGCTCCTGTCTGCGTCGATGGAGTGGAGATAGCTGCATCTGCGAAAGCTTCTGCTGAAGTCTGTGGAGCTGGAGGAGTGGATCTTGGGAGCTGGTGCTTTGGGCCGATGGAGCTGTAGGAGGTGCTGATGTAGTAGCCCTGGGGTCTGACACTTGGAATAGCAGCTGATCTGGGCTTTGTGGGCACTGGAGCAGGCTGCTCATAGTCATCCTGGACCATATCACCTTCCATCTCTCTCATGAGCTCTGCCTTTTCCCTCTTAGCTTCCTCGATGTCTGCCTCAAGCTTGTTGACGGTGACCTGCACTTCAGTCAGCTTGACGTCCAGAGCATGGAACTTATCTTCAACTATCCTCTCAAGGCTCTCCTGAGACTGCACTATGCTGGCCAGGCGTAGCTCAATTCTCTGAGTGGCTTCAAGAAGTTGTTCTGCAACGCTCTTGGGCTTTGCTGCTGCTTCCTTCTCGGCTTTAGCTTGTTTGGCAGCTTCAGACTTAGCATGTCCTTCTACAGATGTGGGAGCATCCTCAGTCATCACAACCTCGTTATCCTCATGTTCAGGCTGCAGTGGCAAGTGGGGTCTATCCAACAGGTAGGTGTCCGTGCCAAACTTGGCATTAATGAGCATCTGAATATGCGGAGCAAACCCACACGACCTCTTCTGGTCTGCTGCTGTCCTCTTGATAGTCTCAACTATCAGGTCCATCACCTTAAAAGGTGTCTTCTGATCTAGAATGTGCAGCATGTTGATAGAATACCCTCTTATCATGCGGTGGTCTCCTGACTTAGGCATCAAAGTATGCCTCAGAATGGTGTTGGTGGTTGGGAGACCTGCCTGAAGATAATAGACTGAACCAAGCTTCCATATCTCAACATCCTTCTCATTTACCTCATTGTACATGTTCCTCATAGACTCGTGATTTTTCTTCGGAATGCCATACACATCAACATCATCATCCCTTGATACTGGTGCATTCAGCAATGCTCTCCATTCTTCAACAGTTGAATGGAATCTACGCCTTCATCATCCATACAATTCTGCCATCTGGATAGAAGTGTGCGGTGGCATAGAACTGCATGATCATCTCATCATTCCAAGCAGTCAGCTTCTGACCAACAAACTCTGCAATCCCACAAGCAGTGAAGCTTTCATGCACATGTGGGAAATAGTCTCTGTGCTCTTCACTGTCGATGTAATCCCAGTCTACATATCTGGTGTCAGCAACAATTGACTTCTTATCCATGAGCACTGTCTCATAAAAGTCTTGTTGCTCTCTAGTGTGGAATCTTGAGTCAACTGCTGTTCTTCTCCTGGTGGCATATGGATCTACTTGCCTCCATAGCCTGAGACCTTTATCCTTCCTCTCTTTCATATTTTCAGCTCGAGGATGAGCTTCATTATGAACTGGCAATTTTTGTCTGAGCTTCAGCAAAACATGTGCCTCATCATCTAATTCTGCAGGTGGCACGTTGTCCTTCTTCTTTTCTGAAGCAGGTATGTTCCTCACAGTCTTCTTTGGCTTGGCAGCAGGTTTGGCTTGGGCTGCCTTTGCTGGAGCTGATTGCTTAGCTTTTGTGGGTGCTCCTGCCTCGATGGCATCTCCCATCAACTTCGCTTCGAGGAGGCTGGGGTGCTTCCTCATCGTAATCATCATCATCACTTCTTCATGAACTTTCCTCTTCCTCTTGGAAGTTTTCTTGATCTTCTTTGGAGGTTTCTACTTCCATGCTGAGCTTCTTTGCAGCAATGGATTTCTTCACCTTGCTTGTACCTTTCTTTGTTGTTGCCCTTGATAGCTCTTGGCAACCACTTGCCTTTTGGCTTAGAAGTTATCTCCTCATCTGCAACAAAGTCTGAATCCTCCTCATCGAGTTCCTCTTCTTCCACGCCCAGTAGCAGTTGCAGGCGATCCACTTGGAGTTCTTTCTCCATCATCTGAAAAACTGCTTTCTTCTGGACTTGTCACTGCCTCAGGAATCTCAACTGGCAACTCTGACCTGTTCTGACTGTCACTTCCATCAGACATGACTGACAACCTGTGAATAGAATAGGTATAGGCAGAATAGAAGAGTTATCACAAACTGCAGAGGATTTTGCAAAAAGAATGAGTTCAAACTTTAGTTTTAGGTTTTCACAGAATACATGTCGGTCTGACCGAGTCTATAAATTCGGTGAAACCGAAGTGTCTAAACAGACCACATACACCACTTTCGGTTGGACCGAAATGGGTTTCGGTCTAGCCGAGAGCACTAGGGTTTCACTAAATCTTCACTTCGGTCTTACCGATTTGCACAACTCGGTTTAACCGAAAAGTGCAGTGCAATGGCCAGAGGCCAAATCGGTCAGTCCGAAAATGTCGAATCGGTCACACCGAGATGTGTTCGGCGGAAACCTAACCCTAAAATTTTCACTCGAATTTTGTTCTATGATCTAAACGGCTGGATAGGGAGATCTCAATCTTGGCAAGAAACTTGACAACGCCTATCGTGCATTGAATCAGCGGTTGGAGCACGAGAGGGATGAAACTCACCCAATGCGGTGGAGCTTCACTACGGCGGCAACGGCGCGATGAGAAGGACCGTTGACGGCGATGGAGACCCGCGGCGAGGCGCACAAGGCGATGGCGGAGACGATCCGGAGACCAAGGCGACGGCAGAGAAGGGTTTGAGGGCAGAGCGTTTGAAGAAGTAATCAACGCGCTGTCTCGGGTATATATACCTTCGGTTGTCGGTGGGACCGAGTTGGAAAACTCGGTGGGACCGAGATGGTTAACTGCGTGCAGTTACACACTTCGGTCACGCCGAAATTTGAAACTCGGTTTCACCGAGGTGAAAACCTAGATCAATCCAAGTGATTTCGGTCTGTCCGATTTGAGTATATCGGTTTGACCGAAAGTACTTAGAAGGTTTTGGAAGTTAGGCTTTTGACGGATCGGTGGCTCCGAGTGCTCCTCACTCGGTGCGTCCAAAAAGTCTTGTTCAAAGTTTGTGATATAAGCATGAATAGAGTTTGAGACAAGAAAGCATAGATAGCTAGGGGAGGAACTTAGGCATTCTTGTCCATCCATTTGGTCAAAAAGAAAGAAAGCCAAAAGACCAAAGCAACAAATGGATGTCCTCGAATGGATTAAATCATGCATCCAACATGCTCACACAATAAGATAGCAAATGAAATATGTGTCAAACATGCACAAACAAAACACTAACACCTAGCACACAATTTGGCGATGACTAGGTCATCTATATATATGAGTATATTGACTTAGGAGTCAAATGAGAACATTTGATCATAGGTCATACTCATCGTTTAAGCACAAGTGGGGTTACCACTTTTCCATAAAGCATTGATGTGTTCACATCGTTAGAAGATGCTTTAGCTCATTTCTTTAGAGCAAAGCTCCCCCTTGATGTGAGAACCCCTTTTAAAGGGTCAAACTAACCTTGGGTTGTCGTTGAAGACTTCATGTAGATGTTGAAGATGTGGATGCTCAATGTTGATGAAGATCATCAAGAGTTGGGAGCAATCCTTGGATTCGGGCACTTTCAATACCTACATGGGTTAGTCCCACAAGGAACAAACAAGGATATCCATGGACATAGATTGAAGTACACAATAGATGATGTCCATGAAAGCAATGATTACCTTGTCCCTTGACTTACCAACATGAGGGTTTGTGACTCCATGAACTAGTGCAAGATGTGGAAGTTGATTGCACAAGTCCTTGCCAAAATGAATATGAGTGAAGTATATTGGCGAGTCACCCTCAAGAACTCTCTAGTTCTTCTTCTTGGGATCCACATCATCTTGATGGGAATCCTTGGGGTAGTAGTTGAGCTTGTCAAGTAGAACTTGAAGTTGCCTTGGGAACCCACTTGACCATGGCCTTGGGTGCTTCAATGAATGCATCAATCTCCTCTTGAAGCTTGTCCTTGCCTTTTAGCTTGTGGTCTTGTGGTGGAAGGTCATCTTGAGCTTGTTCCTCATTGGAAGAAGTAGGATCATACTTCTCCTCTTGAGAGACGAACTTTGGAGTGGGATATTGACCTTCTTCCCATTCAACACCTTCGGCGTTGAACTTTCGCTCAAAACCAATTCCTTGATTCTTCCGTGTCTTCCTTGTTTGCGAACAATTTCCTCAAAGCTTTTGCTTCCGCAAGACTCTTGTAGACACCTTTCTCTATAATCCCTTTCAATAGACTATTTTCTTGCTCAAGTGAAACTTGGCTTGAAACATTGTTAGTGGAATCAAGAGAATTACTAGAAGTAACATCATTTGATTTAGCATGATTATTGTTACTACTAGATGAAGAATTTTTCTTATGCTTGTCATGCTTAGTTTTGATAGGTGGCAAGAAATTAGACAAGAGAAGTCGTTTGGCAAGATATGAAGAACTCTTCTTTCAAGATCGTCATTGATAGCTTTTAGAAACTCATGTTCTTGCTCTAGATTGAGCTTCTCGGCGTAGCTTCTCATGAGATCTTAGGAGCTCTCTATGATCTTCTTGAGTTGTTTCATGAGCTAACTTAAGAGTGTTTAGTTCTTTAGTTAGGCGCTCAATCTCCTTCATAGCATTGTCATTCGACTCTTCTCGACTATAAAGACTACTAGCATGTTCATCATTACTAAGCTCACTAGATTTATCATGTAAAAGCTCATCTTCACCAAGCAAGTCATCCTCATCACTATCAAAGTCAATAAACTCAGGATGTGATACCTTGGGGCCTTTTGCCATGAAGCATCTTCCAATTCCCTCATTTGGTGAATCAAATATGTCATAGGAGTTGGAGTTGGAGGACACGAGAGCAAGACCGGCAACACCTTCATCTTGACTGTATTCGGAGTTGGAATGATAGCTTCTTTCGGAGTGATTGTCGGAGTCGGAGCCGGAAACCCATTCACCAACATGAGCTTGATGTTTTCTTCTTGTGTAGCTCCTTGATGACTTGTCTTTCCTTTCCGAATCCTTGCTTCTCCGAGAGGATCTTCGTTCATAACGATCATCTCTACTCCTTCTCTCTTTTCGGCGACTCTTCTCTTGAGCTTCTTCTTCTTGGAGATTCTTCTCTTCTCTTGTGGGGAGTCGAACACTCATTTGAGTAGTGTCCGGTCTTCCACAATTGTAGCAGTTTCGATCACGACTAGAAGATCTCTTTTCATCATATGATCTAGACTTTGAGCTTCTTTCCTTGCTTCTACTCTTGTAGAATTTGTTGAAGTTCTTCACCATTAGGCTTATCTCTTCATTGGAAACTAGCTTGTCACTTGAGGATGTGGGAGCTTCAACAGCAGCTTTGTAAGCACCACTTGACTTGTTGTGAAGCTCTTCCTTATCTTTAAGTGTCATCTCATGAGCAACAATCCTTCCAATGACTTGGTGAGGCTTGAGATCTTTGTCCACACAAAGATTTGGCATCATTTGGATCCTCAAGACTTGACGGCGAGAAGGTCGCCTCCATTAACTTAAAATGGAGGGTAAACCCGCATCAAGCTATGGATCTTGGTCAATGTCTTCCACCCTCGATCCAAGTACATCACGCCGGGGATGGGGATCGACGCTCACTCGAGTGCCATCGATCCCAGACCCCTCATGCGCAACTCCAACATCCCGGCGGATCCGCTCCATCACGCTCTTGAAGGGCCGCAGCCGGAGGCGGCGACAGGCGCTCGGCGCAGCTTGATGAAGAACTCATAGGGTCGCCCCAAAGATGGACCGCCTCAAGGAGAGGAGCTGCCGGCGGAGACGGGGTGGCGACGCCTGGCCGCCTCTCCCGAGCGCCCGACCACATCCACGACCTCGTCATGGCCTCGCCCCTTCCTCTTCCCCTCACGGCCGGCTCCGCCAAGTCTTGAGATAGGGAGAGTCGCTGCTGGTGGCGACCCTCGCCGCCACCAAGAAGGACTAGGATTCCCTCCTCCATGGCAGATGGGAGGAAGAGTAACAGGAGTTGAAGGAAGGAGAAGAGGATGGAGTCGGGATTTTTGCGCTCCCTTCCGCCCTTCTTAAAGGAGCGAGGTGGGGCTCGGCCGCCCGCTCAGCCAATTAGGGAGCACGAGGCAGAGAAGGCGAGGCCGACCCACCATCTCCGCCCGTGACGGCCAATCTCCCACCTTCGCCGCTCACGACACCACTTGTAGGATCGGAAGTATGTCTAGAGGGGGTGATTAGACTACTTGACAACTTAAAAGTTTATGCCTTTTGATTGGAGTAGATTCTTAGCAAGTTCACAATGATAACCAAGTCAAGTATCACCCTACACATGCAATTCTAGAGTTGTGGCAGCGGAAAGTAAATTGCACGTATAGTAAATGAGAGGAGGAGAAGAGCAAACGCAAGTTGGTGACACGGAGATTTTTCTCGTGGTTCCGATAGGTGGTGCTATCGTCAATCCACGTTGATGGAGACTTCAACCCACGGAGGGTAACGGCTGCGAGAGTCCACGGAGGGCTCCACCCACGAAGGGTCCACGAAGAAGCAACCTTGTCTATGCCATCATGGCCTACGTCCACGGAGGACTAGCCTTACTCGGGTAGATCTTCACGAGTAGGCGATCTCCTTGCCCTTACAAACTCCTTGGTTCAACTCCACATCATGACGGAGGCTCCCAAGCGACACCTAACCAATCTAGGAGGCACCACCCTCCAAAAGGTAATAGATGGGGTTGGTGATGATGAACTCCTTGCTCTTGTGCTTCAAATGATAATCTCCCCAACACTCAACTCTCCTCACCGATTTGGCTGTGGTGGAAGAAAGGATTGAGTGGAAAGCAACTTGGGAAGGCTAGAAATCAAGTTTCATATGGTGGGAGTGGAGCAACTTGATCTCAACACAAGGGTAGGTAGTTTTCTTCTCGAAATGTAAGGTAGGAGTGGTAGTTCTTTCGATGGCTCTCTCCACGAATGAAGAGGAGGTGGAGGGTATTTATAGCCTCCACACAAAATCCAACTGCTACACACATTTGACCAATCTCGGTCAGACCGAAGTTGACAACTCGGTGAGACCGAAAGTTCAAATCTTGTGAACGTTGGGATTTTCGGTGGGACCGAAAATACAATCTCGGTTAGTCCGATTCTTCCAAAGTCTAGGGTTTGCCAATTTCGGTGGGACCAACTTTCTCATCTCGGTGACACCGATTTGAGTACAGAAGGTTACAGAAGCTTGGCAACACCAATTTCGGTATGACCGAGTTTGGAATCGGAAAATCCAAAATTCTTAGGGTTTGGCTATATGGCTGAGGTGGTTCATCTCGGTGTGACTGGGTTTGGAATCGGTGGGACCGAGATTACTTATGAGTTTATGTTGGAATGAAAGATTGCTGATAGTTTGAGAGATAAATCACTAAGCACTTAGAGCAACCAGATCATCATCATAACCTCACCCCCTTTTAATAGTATTGGCTTTCCTATGGACTCAATGTGATCTTGGATCACTAAACCAAAAATGGAGTCTTGAGCTTTTGCCAATGTTTTCCTTAGCATTTTGAGGGGTCCACATCATCAGTCATTGCCATACCCATATCACTGAACTTTCTGAAATATTCTCAAGAAATGATTAGTTCAATGATATATATGTTGTTATTAATTACCAAAACCACCCGGGGATTAGTTGCACTTTCACCCACGCATGGGAGCCGCGTGGCGAAAAAGCGGAGACGGGGCGACGGATGAAGTGACCTCGCCCTGCCCCGTGATCACGGGGGTGGGCGCCTTGAAGATCGCACCCGCCACCCACGTCTCCCACGACTCCGCAATTGACGTGTGCCGTTGCGGGAGGGCGCGGTGGGCACGGGGCCCAATTTTGTGCGGACCCAGGCCATGCGTGCCCGTGCACTGTTTTGGGCCTGGCCCAACAACGCTCGGCACCGTGTATGGCCCAGGACCGGGGGCTCCTGTCGGTGTACTAAAGTAGGGGTACTTTAGTACCCCGAACTAGTGCACGGGCTGTCACAGCACCCCGCGGCAAGGCTTGCCGGGCGCCCGCCAAGGCCCTCCACCGTTCCTTATTACTGCCAATCAAGAACAAAGTACTAACCAAGAAAACGAAGGCCCCGGCAAGAGGAGCTTGCCGGGAAGGCCAGCCAGGGCATCACCAGAAGACTTGCCGCGGCGCCCCGCGCGCCCCGGCAAGGCCCGACGGCCGGCAAGCTTGCCGGCACAACAAGAGAAGGGCCGCGACAAGGCACTTGCCGTGGCAAGGCTGCCACCCAAACTCCAGTGCACCCAGCAACGTGTCATCACAAGGCCGTCTCAAGGGCACGTGGCGAGGCACTACACAGCCATGCGGAGCGAGGTGGCAAACGGAGCTGACAGAGGCGCCATCGTGGCAACCGGTGGCTCACCTAACGGTCATTTCTTTACACTGTTCGGGCGACCAGACGGGCATTTAATGCCCTTGTCCCCTGCCGTCAGAGTTAGGTAGGG